>CM067478.1:11918110-12207520 GCA_034552555.1 Semaprochilodus insignis
AAGGTTAATGATAAACGTTCCAGTGATAAGCACATCAGTAAGGGCTGTACCGGTATTGGAAACTTTTTAAGGGGTTGTGGAGGGAATGTAGACTGTTGTACAAACGGTTGTACAATACACAACATGTGCTTGCAATAATGATGTACATAACTATTAGAATTTCATTACTGATATTTACACAGTAATGATTTTATAACTATTTCCTTTTAAAATCTAGAAATTATTATTATTAATTATTACAATTATTATACTTATATATCTTAATCATAGTTTATCTCATTTTATGTTGTCATTGCAATAGCTCACATCGCACTTTAATTGTAGTGGGTAGTAAATTCACTCAGTTACATGGACTCAGGTAAACATTGCATGGATTTGTACTAACCTGAGTATTTTCAAGTGATGAAACATTTGCTTCTACACTACATTTGTGAGAAAGGACTTTAAAGTGCAGTTACATTCCAATCATTGACATTAGCTTAATTATTGCCAATTAATTGACATTAGTTGTTTTTAACAGCAGCTTGGTAATCTTTCATATCGAGCTCATTCCAGCATTACTGATGCTGCTCTTTAGTGATGAACTCTTTAGTAAGATGATAAAGCTGTTCAGTATAGACCAAATACTCCTGCCCTGTGTGAATGGAGGCATGAGTAAGCGAAGCTCATCATCTTTTTATCTCTTTGTATTTTTATCTGAGTGGTCAGTGTTTGTTCCCACTCAGGATGGGTGGGGTTCTGGTGATTCTTATGCACAGAGCTCAGTGTTGCTCAGCAGGCTAAACAATATGTCGAATACTGATCTGACGCCCTTAACAACTTTTGCCTCCTACACCTAAAGGCACAGATACTGCAGTGATGTAAAACGACTGAAAAAGCAGTGTGGGGGTGGAGGTACTGCATCTCCTGGTGCACTGGACCAGAAGACCTTGTGAATAAGAATGCAATAAGGTGTCTCTATTTTGCATGGGGGATGTTTGGACACAGCGACTGCACTTCCCCTCTGAGTTGTGTGAGTGGTAAATGCCAAGAAAGGCTAGGCTGCAGCTAATGCCGATAACAGTGCAAATATGAGCTTAGAGGTTCGGATTAATCTGCATGGTTCACTTCTTTTGATGAAGTTCTCTGATCACTACAGAGAGCAGGTGCAAGTTTAAAAAGAAGGGTCTCTTTTTGTGCCTCATATTATGCTGCACTTCACTTCAGTCCAGTGTTTAGAGGAACGCTTTCATTTTGTTTCTGTTGGAGACACACCTGAGGCAGGTAATCAAAGGCTGTAGGAGTAATAATTTGAGTGTTAGGAAATGAGAATGCAGCTATAATATGGCCTTTAATCACAAGGCTAAATTTGGACTGTTCACCCGTTAATGATTATACCTTGCAAAAGAGTACATTGGCTTTGAGCAGTACAGGGGAAATTTGGTGGGACCCAAGGCTGTGATATGGTTTCTTTATGGGTACAATATCAATATTAATCCCCACTAATATTATTAATAATATATTCAGTTAGGATTATGCTGAGGAATTAGATGCTTGATAGTGTTTAGAAAATCTAATCAGCATTAAAAAATGATTAAATGGTTTGGTAATATCTTGAAAATCTAATCAGCATTAGAACATGATTGACTTGTTTATCACTTACTGTATGTTTTATTACATGCTAATGCCGTTCAATCACAAAGTGATTTTCCCTTAGGTCTTTTCTCATCTGTCATCAGTGTGTGGTCAGAATGGCTTCCGTCAGTACAGTGGCCGAGTTTTGAATGCATGTTTATGTGTAATTGCTCAGGTATCTTGCAGCACCCAGATGGCACGGTACTGAAACAGCTGCAGCCTCCTCCCAGAGGTCCCCGTGAGATGCAGTTCTACAAGCAGGTATCATACCCCAATGAGAAAGAAGACATGACCTCCTATAACAGACAAACCGCTAAAGCTCTCATTCACTTTATATTGTCTGTTTTCTCTGAAGTGTAATGTAGGCTGTTTTTTGGTAGAATATTTGTTTTAGTTCATTTAAATCATGTCAACCAATTTGGCTGTTGTGTTCTAAAGAAGGATGTGTTCTTTAGGTGTATGCTCAAGACTGCACGGACCCACAGCTGCTGGCACTACAACAACACCTGCCCAAATACTATGGCACATGGGCCTCATCGGAATCACCAAATGGTGAGAAAACACACCTGTCCAGCACTGAGCAGCTTATTATAATGTGCTAGCTTCATATCTGCTATCAAGATCAGTTTAAATAACACATTTGGTTGTTTACATATTATCTGCTATTGGAACAAAAAAATGTTTTTCAGTTTTTTACATAATTTGAAATTGCCGATATTACGTACCTGTGAGGAGCAAAAATTTGTGAATGTCTGCTTTCAGTATCTGGTTGCCTCAGGTCCTTGGACAGCATTTCAATAGGATTGAGATCAGGGGCCTTTGACTTGGTCATTCCAAAATTTGTTTAACTATTCCTTGATAGAACACCTTGTGTGCTTAGAGTCATTGTCTTGTTGCATAAACCACATTTTTTTAGATGTAGTTCACAGGTGTCCTGACAAGAATTTGCTGGTTTAATTCAGTTTATTGTTCCATGCCGTGCTGGCTCAGATGCAGCAAAACAGGCCCAAGCTATAATACTACCACCACCATGTTTCACAGACAAGGTTCTTATACTGGAATACAGTGTTTTTTCTTTCTCCAGACATAACGTTTCTCAAAAAGTAAAAAAGTTCTGTCCCCCCCTCCAATAGCCCTCTGGCTTGTCCACATGATCTTTAGCAAATTGCAGAGTGATGGAGCACTCTTTGCAACCCTGCCATACACACTGTTGTTGTTCAGTGTTCTCCTGATGGTGGACTCCTAAACATTAACATTAACCACTGTGTTAGACGCCTTTAGTTGCATAGAAGTTACTCACTGACTATTAACGTGCCTAACGTGCCTTAAAGTCATCTTTGATGGTTGGCGATTTCTGGGGAGGATGACAATGGTCTTGAATTTCCTCTGTGTTTACACTGTCTGTGTGACTTGCACAAGCATGTGTTTTGAAGATCTGACTTTGATAGATTTTAGTACAACAGGGCAGCCACTCACACCTCTTTGTCAGTAGTACAGTACAGTATTTTTGTCTCATTTGTTTAACTGGGCTCTCTTTATCTTCTTTTAGGACTTGGGCGATAATATTGATTATATATAATATATAATACTGATAATATTTTAGGTTGTATTTATGTAGAAACAGAGAAAATTCTAAGGGTGTTCACAAACTTTCAAGCATACTGTGGGGTAAAAGTCAATTTGCATTCTTGTCTATCTTCACACAGACCTTTCCATTACAAATTATATAATGAGAGAAAAAAAGAAACTTTGCATGAATATTTGCATGAATTTTTAAAAGGTCTTAGTATCTGATATATGCTTTGATGACAGTGTGTGCTCAAGCTGCCATAGTAAAATTACACATGACTATTTGGAAAAAAAAAAGCCCAGATGAAACATGCTCTCAGACATTTACACCTCACAATATCCTAGTATGTTTTTCTCCTCTGTGATATAAACTCTGATTTCAACAAGTTATTACTCAACAAATTACTGGTAAAAAATGATTGATATTGGTAGCTCTTATCAGTGGAATATATTTCATCACTGTGGAATGACTGCACCCTCCATCCTCTCTGACAGACAGGAAGTTGTGGTAGTAGCTCTGTTAATGTGTGAAATAACTGAGGAAAGGAAATGTAGGCAGTTTACAAGGGTCCAAGCCTTATACTATAAGACTGACACTGCAGCCAGAGCCTGTTTCTTGCCATGGCTGTGAGCCAAGTCTCTGTGTTTGGAGTTATTTGTGAGTGTGGTAGGAAAGCGACTATACAGTAGTTGTGTTTGAGCTTCAGGTCTTGCGCATATATGTTAAAGGATCACTGTTTCGGTATGACAGCTTTAGACTTTACACTAACACTGACTACCCTAGTTACAGCAAACACAATAAAACACTGTCTCAGGGCCTGTAATCAGCTGACTGTTGAGAACCGGCCCGTCAGTGACTGTTGACATGACTGAAAAGAATTGGCTGGTTATGGAGCCTTATCAGAGTTTCTCTGCAGGGCAGAGAGCCCTGCCCTCCCTATCTTAACAACTGACGGACTGACGTGTCTCAAGTTTACTGCTTGCGTTGAACGTTAAACGAAAATCGCTGTTAAAGGAATTACAGTTTAACCTGTTTAGTTTTTCATTCTGTTACTTGTTTCAGGTTTCTCTTATCAGAGTCTTTAATCAGTTGATCTATCTATGCTCCACATGCAAATGTGTTCTTTTACAGTTGCTGTTGTGAGGTTGGAGGAGCTTTACAGAACATTAGCAGAAACCCCCTCCAGCCCACTGAGAAATCGTGGCACAGAAAAAATATAGAATTTCTGAGAGTTACTCATTTCTAATGATCTTATTAAAATATCATTTACTTCATTTCAACTAGTACTTTTTAGACAGAATAAAGGATCAGCAGAGAAGCATCTGAATACATGCACATGTTTACAATCTGCTGAATATATGTTTTCACTTTATTATGACACTCCAAGTTCGTGTCTGTAGATGTTAACCTAAGAAGCCACTGAACCTGTAACAGGTATAATGCAGATCATCTCAACATCCTGAACAAGCTGTTATAGACATGCTGCTGACATCATGCTGTAACTCTTTTGAATAAAGGTTAAGGCTAGGATCAGACTTTGGTTTGAAGATATGATTAGGGTTAGGGCTACAGAGAGGGTCAGGATTAGGTTTTGGACTGAGGTTTAGGTTAGGATTAGGATTGGGACCAGGGTGGGGGTTAGGGTTAGGTTTTGGGCTGAAGTTAAGGTTAGGGTTAGGATTAGGTCCAGCATGAGGGTTGGAATTATGTTTTGTTTGAGGTTAAGGGTTAGTAGGGTTAGTATTAGGGCCAGGGTTAGGATTAGGTTTTAGGTTGAAGTTACGATTTAATGTTAGGATTGGGGTCAGGGTGGGGAGTAGGGTTAGGTTTTGGGTTGTGGTTAAGGTTAAGGTTAGGACTGTGGTCACAGTGATGGTTTAGAGTTTTGGGTTGAAATTAGGCTAGGGTTAGGATTAGGGCCAGGATGAGGGTTTAGAGTATGTTTTGGGTTGAGGTTAAGGTTAGAGTTATGACTGGGGCCAGGGTGAAGGTTGGGGTTAGGTTTTGGGTTAGTTATAAGTTTAGGGTTAGGATAAGGGCCAGGATGAAGGTTAGGTCTTTGGTAAGTAAAGGCTAGGTTTTGCTTAAAGTAGGTAATATTTGAAGTCCACTCTGTGTAACATATCAACAGTATATCTTCTTAATGTAAGTAATAATTAAGTAATGTAAGTATTCGCAGTACGTCTTCAAGATGTTTACATCAGTGGATTCAGATACTTTACTAGTGCTGCTGATATGTTGTTGATGTGCTACTCAAACCCTGCTAAGAGTTTATTAATCATCTGCTTCCACCCTTGTGGGAGGTCTAATATTTTTGGCTAATGTTAGCACGGTGGCAAACTGACACTTCTAACCTGCTTTTTGGTTAGCTAGAACCACTTAGTTTAGGCTGTTAGTAGGGAGACTTAACCTTATGAAACAAATCTAACCTCATGTCTTTATATTCTGTTGAATCTGTCCAATAATGCATTTGTGGGTGGAGAATTTATGGGTGCAGATCATTGATTGATTACTTCTTTTGCAATTAAGCCAAAAACACAAAGTGATGGCAAATCTAACCTTGTCTATACTGAATCTATGGGGTAAAAACTCTTTTATCTAACACTTTCCCTCTCTGTATGTGCTCTCTGTGTCAGAGGTGTATCTGAAGCTGGAGGATGTGACACGGAGGTTTGCACGTCCATGTATCATGGATGTAAAGATCGGGAGGAAGAGCTATGACCCGTTTGCTTCACGAGAGAAACGTGAAGAGCAGATTAGAAAGTATCCTCCAATGGAGGAAGTTGGATTCCTGCTTCTGGGGATGAGGGTGAGTGTGTGTGTGTGTGTGTGTGTGTGTGTGTGTGTGAGTGCATGCATGTTTTCCTATCAACACACTGATATTTCCATATCACCTTAATGTACTTGATTAGTCAAGACATGTTTGGTGTCATAAATTTCCTTATTTTGTTTTGTCAGGGTACAATGTTAATTAGGTTAAATATAATATAATAATATAATGAAGCTCGTGAAACTAAGATAGCTCATATAGATGAAGTAACCACCTTAGGTTTTTAATATATATTTTTAATATATACGCTTGAATTTTAATATAAGCTATAAGCTTTCATTACTTGTTAGACCCATGTTACACTCATCATCAAATGAATAGTTGCACCCAGAAGGAAGTGTGGGATTGCACTGCTATTCAGAAGGAAGATAAAGGTTACCAGGAACAATAAATGGTGATGAATTTAGACTGATATGGGCAATATTTACTGAGCTACACATACAGCTACACTCTCAGTTTGGCATCAGGCCACCATGTTTGCTAACGCAACATGCCAGACGTCTCAGCATTGAGTTGTAGAGGTTCCTAAAGTGATAATCCTGAGATTATCCATCCCATGCATCTTGAATATTCTCATGCAGTTCCTGTAGATTTTGCAGTGGAGGTGTAGTGACACCAGGCCTTCTGGACGTGTGACGCATGACAACAAGCTGTTCGTCTTGGCGACGACCACGGTGCCTTGTGCACATGGATCCGTTGGTCGTCTCCACCAAGACAAAAGCAGGAAGGCTAGGAAGATTCTTGGTAGTTCCAAACTTCTTCCATTTATGATGATGACCACGGCGCTCTTTGGGACCAGTGAAGCCGCAACAATTTTTTTGGACCCTGCTCCTGATCTATGCCTTCACACAATCCTGTTTCTGAGGTCTGCAAATAATTCCTCTGACCCCATGGCTTGGAGTTTGCTCTGACATGCACTGTCAACTGTGGGACCTTAAATTGCCAGGTGTTGGCAATCCCTAATCATGTCCAATCATTTGAATTCACCAGAGGTGGGCTCAATTAAGTTGTAGAAACATCTCAAGCAGTATCAGTGGAAACAAAATGCACCTCAGCTCACTTTTGGGTGTCATATCAAAGGGTGTGCACACATGATATTTTTGATTTTTTATAAATTAGCACAAATAACTAAAAACCTACTTTCACTTTGTCAGTGTGGGCTATTTTGTGTAGAGGTTTGCGACAAAAACATAACTCAACCTATTGTGGAATAAGTCTGTAATGTAATAAAACTAGAGCAGCATCGGCTTCAGCTCACACTAGATTGCTGCCGTTTTTGTTGCAGGCGTGAAGTCAGGTGGTACTGATATGCGGTGACTTTGGAGGAAATGTATTATGTAGTTCAGTAAATGGTTTACATTAATTTACATGTAGTTAGTTTTTTTTAGAAAATATGCTCACCAAGGAACATTAAACCTTTTAGTATATTTCAGAAAGAAGACACCACAGCGTGACACCTTGTGAAATTTTACACTGCAGGAAGTAAATCGATTCTTCTCATCTGCTCCGATTCAAATGATTTGGTAGATGGCAGATTTTTACATGCATTCAGCGTGACCACAACTTAACTCAGTGTGCAAAACAAGACCATTGAAGAGGACCTTAGTTTTGGTTAGCTTCCAAACTAGCACGGTATGCTTGAAATATGACTGCAGTATAGTCCCAAGATATATATACGGACCAAACGCAGTGTGGCCTGTTACCTCCTCTCCGCTTGCTTTCATTGCTAAATGTAACTTTACATTACATTACTTTACATTACTGATGATGACTCTTCATGAGCCCTCAAATCATAAAATGGATATTTCCGGTTTGCCCTGCATGTGTATTGTTTAAACTGCTGAAAGAAAACTTAGAGAAAGGAAATATCCACACAAAGCCATGGCGGCTGCCGTGTCCATAGCAGAGCTGCCAGAGACTGGAACAACTATGTTAGTTGCCAGTTTATTACCCATCCATTCTACAAGAGTAATGGTCATGCCAAACCAGAGAACTTGGTTGCTGAAGAAAGATCGCCACAATCTTGACTTGTCCACCAGCTTGTCCAGCAAAGAACAGCCTTTGTTACACTGCTAAATTGCTAGCAGACCTGGTGTGTGATCAAGGAGTTCCACCAGTGTGACATGCGTGATTGGAAGATCTCTATGTAGCTGCAACCCACCAACAATATTCTTTGCATTGCCACCCGGCCGGGACCTTTACTCAGCAGTTTAAGGATCTAGTCAGGCAACTTAGAAACCTTGAGCACTCTTTTCTGGTGCACAGCACCAGTATGGACCACTCCAAGGGTCCAGGGGTGTAGCTTTATTGAGTACATGAAGAAGGCCTCAGTGGCCTTAGCCAATTCAGAGTTGCTGGGTAAGCAGCTTGGTTCATGCATTTTGTGTGCATTGGACGGAAGTTGGCTTGCTGCCTATGTGCAGATCGCCCACCTCAGAGCCTCCTCACTGCTCAGGACCTTCACAGAGCCTTGGCCAATATGCCTGCTCCAATATTCTGTCAGCCTGCTCAGGGGCAAAATGGCAGTTTCTGGTGGTTTGCTGTTTTGCAGTACCCTGCCCTAGGCTGAAGAGGTGCAACGATTAACAGATGGAAGGCCTCTAGGGGGTACCCATATTCTTGTTCTGTGAACCTGAGCCAGACAGGAGTATGCTGGCAGGCCTTTAAATGGCCTAGACTATGGCATTAAATAGGGAAAAGGGCCTCCTCTCCTCCGCCCAATGCATTGCAGATCCTTTCTGGTCTCAGCAACCCTGCCATCCTGAAGAAGTTGCTCACTCCTCTCAACCAGGGACACAAACAAGGTCTACTCGGCTCCTGGCTAATCCAGCTCTCTCTGCAGTTCAGGTGCAGCTTCTACTTAAGAACTAAGTCCAGCAGGTTGGACTGTTGGGTAAAAATCCTCTGGCTGCTCTCGTTCCACAACATGCTGTAGGATCTACCTTAAGGTGTGACAAATCTGCAACCTCAAGGTGCCATGGCTTCTGGCTTGAGCTTGCAAATAGAGCCTCTAGTAAGTATATAGCTCCCATCTGTGGGCTGGATGCTATGGAGAGAGCCAGAGTCTAAAACCGTACCAGTTACCTTCCCCCAAACCCTTTTCCTAAGCTGCAGGGTTTGAGCATAGGTCTGCTCTTTCAGTGGCATCCATATTAGGAGATCCACCCAAAGAGAGCGACATGTCCTCAAAAGCTTTTCTGAATTCACCTAGCATATTCCCATCCGCAGCTGCCAGCTCCGGGGCCCGCCCATATAGGAAGAGACCAATGTTAGGTGGTGGGTCTAAACAAAGGCCTCTCCAGAGTATACACTCAAATTACAGCTTGTGCTGCCAGGGCTTTCACACAAGAGAGTTCCCATCACTATACCAAGACTCCCTTGGCCATCTTTTTAAGCAACTGAAGGCTCTGGACAGCAATTGACTCTTGGGCTATGGAGTACAACAGTCAAGTGTCTCTACTCAACTATCCCTCAGCCCTCCTGTCTTACTTCAGCTTCGGGGCCCCTGACAGCATACCCTCCACCCGGCTGTGGGAATGCCTCCGGTGACTCACTCCAGTCTATTCTCTGCTGCACCAAGAACAGGGTAGAAGACTCCCGTTGGAGGGTAGAAGCTTCTTTTCTCACAGCTGATCCCATCTCAAGAGCCCAGTCTAGAGGATGGCTACGTGGGTCAGCACTCTCAAGGGCTGTTGGCTATTAGTCAGGAGGAGGACAGAGTTCAGTGCAGAAAGTCCAGGGTCTAGCTGATCTGGGTGAAAGCCCAGCAGGGACCCCTGGAGGGTACTATGTTGGGAGAAGTCCTAGAGCTTAGCCAGCTTTTACTTGCCAGTCAATGGGAGTGTTTTTTTTATTTGCTTTTTATTTTCATTTTAAGTTTTTATTTTTTTATTGTTTATTTGCCGTTGTCACTATTTAGCATTCACGATTGAGCTCCTTCTCTTATGGGTCCTGAAACCTTGGCAACCTCAGCTCTGCATGTCTTGTAGTCTAACTTTGTTGGCTCATGTGATCACTGTTTGTTTGTCACAAGCTGTCAGTCTTTGTGGCGCTCATGCTCTGCTCATTTGAACTTGCACTCTTCTGACTGTTTCTCCACTTGGCACCATATTTTTGTACTTTGACCCTGCTCCCCTTTTCAACTCTCCTCTCACAAGGCCTGTTTTCTGCACCGAATGTTGTGTTGCACTAGAGGGGTGCAAGTCATTTAAAATGTGCTTTTTTCTACCTGTCCTTTCTTCCTTTGATGTGTGGGTGTGTTCCTCCTGCTGTCTGTCTACCCTGTTCAGTCTGCAGTTTTGCAGTTGCAAAGGCCCTTAGCATCCTTGTCAGGTCCCTTGCGTTTACATGGAGATGTTGAGAGAGCAGCAGCCAGATTGGGTGAGCCCACATCCCGCTGCGGAGCCCCTGTTTGTTCTTAAGAAAGTCAATCCAGCCAGTTGCAGTTCCCAGTTCCCTTCAGCGCCCCTACAAAACAGCAGAGGGAGCCAATTAGCTTTAAGCACTCAGTCTCTCTTGCCTGCTGTTTTGCTTTTGAACTGGAAGAGCTGACAGGCCAGAGCAGGCTGGAGCTATGCTCAAATGTGATGAACTTTTTTTTCCTTCTCATTACAGCTGTAACGGTGACATCTCCCCCACCTTGTCAGTTCTTTAGGGGGCGAAGCTGTTACTGACTGGAATGATTGGTGGAATGGTTGGTGTATGATTGAGTACTAGATCTGTGTGACTTGATTGAATCTGATTTAACATTTAGATTGTGATAACCCAATACTTCTGGCTTGTGCTGCAGTCAACTATGGAGCCTACAGCGTAAAACCTGGAAGTGTCCACTGTGACAATCTCTCCCTACTGTGAACCTGAAATCTGTTTAACCTCTATTTAATTGCTGTGTACATACTTAAACTTGATTATACCTTTTTTTTTTTGAGTCCTAAACTCATGTTCCTTTTTCTTCCTCGTCAGTGTAATGGCACTGAAAATGATTTATGTCTTTGGTTAAATGTAAGACGTGTGCGTGAGAACATGAAGCAAACCTGAACAAAAGTGCAACAAACAATGGGTAATTGTCTGCTTTGGTCTGGACCAACGAAACCAAGCTACAAAAACAAATGCACTCTTAGACACCAATTATGTCTTGGCTGGTTGACTACATGTGGGATAATGGGAAAACGGTGTAAATTTGATGTATGCTGACACTATAATGCTTTTATTATTTGCTGTTTATCTCTTGTTCATATTTATCTCTCACTCATGAAACATAACCACTACTTTCTGTACCCTTCTATATGCCATTCATTCTTGTTTTTAATCTCTGGTCTATTTATCTAATGGTCCATAGGGTGCTATTCTTTGTATGTTTTTGTTCTCAGAATTTCTGTGTGCCTGTTCCTGATAGCACATACCACTAAGGACAAACAAATAACAAAAGCTCTGTCTGAATGATATCTTCTTACAAGTTCTTACCTGACAGGTGTAAGTGCTGTAAAAGTATACTTACACTTGTATACTTACACTCGTCCTTCCAACTTTAATGGAAAAACCTGATCAATACGCCAAGCCCTTTTCTAGCAACTGCGTTAATTACTGGAGTTGTTCTAAGATAAGAAGCGCTGGAGGAAACCTCCACGAAGTGATAGATGTGGTGAGTAAATGATCAATAAACACTACAGCTAATGCCATACCGCACAGCTGAAGTTTGCTTCTCAGTACTCGCTATCCTTCTTCACTGGGAGTGTAGACAGAATGAGATAAAGAGAAAGATGAGATAACGTATGGACTTTTTGCTTTCTCAGCAGTAGTAAAATAGTATAGTGTTCCTGTCTCTTGAGTGAGTAACTAAACAGTGTCTATGACCAAAATATAGCCATTTATTTACTATTGAAAACACATTGAAATACATGCATCGTCTGAATTTTCCTATGTAATGATAAAATAATAGTATAATTGTTTTCTTTGAAGACTTATAACACCTCTCATGTACTTCTCTGCCATGAATGAATAAAGGAAACATTTTCATTTAAAAGTTGATCACACAGCTGTCATTTAACATTGTCTCATGTATTTGTAATCGTTGTGAGTAATAGCTTTCTGTGAGGTGTCATTTAGAAATACTTTGGATGTCTGTTTCCTATCACCATTGTTGTGACTGGGCAAGTTTCTTTGGAAATAAGCATTGCAGATCAAACCACTTACAAATAAATTTACATCATAATTGCTGCATTATGCAGAAATGAAAAGAGAAATCTGGAAAGTTCTGCTTGAAGTTGAAATCTCGTGTATTGCAAGGCACATTCAGTTGGCCACTAGGGGGCAGTATTTACTGTATTTTTGAAAAGTACTGTATGGTTTAAAGACCTGTGACAATGAAACATCACATCAACATGTGTGTTTATCGTCTTGAGCAGTTTATGGTATTATTAACTTGGCATTGTTTCATGAAAAAGAGAAGATCTGATCTAATAGTCTAAGCTGAAATAATTGGTGCTCTGAAGTTCACTAACACTCTCTCTCACTCTCCCTCTCCCCTCCCTTTCTCTCTCACCCCATAACTATCTTTCTTTCTTTCTTTCTTTCTTTCTTTCTTTCTCTCTCACCCAGTAAGCTCTCTCCCCATTTGCTTTTTTATTGATTATAGCAACTTCCAATTTCTTACCACTTAGTGGTAAGATCATGTGCCTTTGTATGTTTGTGTGGGCATTTCTGTGCCTGTGTATGGAGAAGTTCATCTCAAGTATATATCATATGTAACACCCCTGGTCAAATTACATGCTTTGCTGATTTTCTCAGTGAAAATAAGCTAAAACATCCTTTAGAGAGAATAAACTTAAATATTCTAATTTCTGCTAATTTTAGTGCACAAGGCTGGCATATAGATCTGCAAATGTTGCTACAGTATCCCAGAATAAACAAACTACACAAGCGGTTCCTATTTTTAAGTTGCAGGCAAGCAGCAGCTTGCATTCCGGGTCATGAAATGCCCAAGTGTATTTATATTGGCACATACATGAATACAACTCCGTGTAGGAAATCGTCCAGATTGAATTACTCCTTATCATTACTAAAACTACAAAGCTAAAGTCACTTCTTTATTTACCAGCTTCTTGTTTGAATTCCACCTTAAACGGTGAAGCCTTTACATTCTATGTTAAGCATTCAGCTTCTTATTGGCCAACTTCTTGTTCAAATTTTCCCGTTCCCTCTTAGGTGGCAGTCATTGTAACATCTCACCATTTAAGGTGGAAGGGGAGAATTCAAACAAAAGTTCAGCTTTTAAGAGGGTATGTATTTATAATAAGTTTTGACATCAAAAACACTATAAAACCTTTAAAACACATTGTGTGTGTGTGTGTGATTGAGAGTAAAAATTATGTTAGCATGCATGCTAAACCATAGCTGCATAGCTATTAAATAAACAAATATCTGTGCTGCCCCCTAAACATGGGGGCCAAGAGCACCAAGTTAGAACTTAGAACTTTTTTGTTTTTGCATTGATGTGACGCAATGAATGCATTTACTTTTGTTTATTTACATTTATTTGCGACTTATTGCGATTTATTTGAGTTCACATTTTGTTTGTTGGGACCTAGAATTATTCTGACATCGAATATGGAAAAGCAACAGTCAGCCTAATTAATTATTATCATCTCAAATAATTGTGATTGTAGAAATTGTCACAGACTTAATAGAGGATTAGAATATGTGCACATACAGAATGTGTTCACTTATTTGCTCAGTAATAAATCAATAATACATGTAATTTAACCAGAGGTGTCCAAAGATTTGCATACACATTTCTACAACCCTTTTCTTTCACTGTCTCATGCCTTTTGTCTCATCCCAGGTGTACCAGGTAAAATCAGAGAGTTATATCAGTCATGACCAGTTTTATGGACGCAGTCTGGGGAAGGAGACAATCAAAACAGGTATGATTCAACCTTTCTTGACATCTTGACTGGATTCAGTTAGAAAAATATAAATAAATAAACAAAAAAAGTAATTACTGTAATAGTACTGGTAAAAATAATGACACTTGTGTTTTTTTTTTTCTTTTCTTTTCCGATGTTAAAATGCTATTCTTGCACTCTATTTTTGCAGGCTTGGCTCAATTCTTCCATAATGGAGTGGAGCTCAGGAAAGATGCCGTTTCTCTCAGCATCTGTAAAATCCGCGACATCCTGCGCTGGTTCGAGGGTCAGAAGCAGCTGCACTTCTATGCCAGCTCTCTGCTGTTTGTGTACGAGGGCTCACCTCACTTAGCTAACGGAACCAAGTGGAGGGAAGATGCCCAGACAGGACAGGAGCATTGGCAAGGTGAGCCAAAGTGCAATAATAACATTCACCTTGCCAACTGCAAGCTTCGGGGTCACTTCTGCGGTTTAGCCTCTCAGAGGAGCGCCTATGGCTGGCTAAACTGCAGTGACCTTCCCCAGGACATTCACCACAAGAGACAAAAGAATGGGATTTGGCCGCACTCTCATCATTACCACCTGGAGCAGGCTAATGGCAACGGAGTTAATAGTGAGGAAGACACAAAAAAGATGGGAGTGGTTGAGGGCAAGAGTATAGAGTTGGGGAAAGGGAGGTGGAGAGATGAAATTGGAGAGATGGTGGAAGACGTGGAAGTGAAGATGATCGATTTTGCCCATGTCTTTTCTAGTGATAGCCCTGATGAGGGTTACATGTATGGCTTGAGGAACCTTCTCTCTGTTCTGGAGCAGATTCTTGAAAACTGACTTCCATTACATCTCTAAACTCTGTACGCTCAATCAAAATTCCAGTTTTTATCCTAACTCCTTTACTCAGAATTTTGGAATAGTGAACATCAAACCAATACACTGAGTTGCCATTTCCTCAGAAACCCACCATGTAGTTGCATTTTTGGTAGTCAGTTACTGATTATAGCATCTCTTGCTGCACCATTGATCAGTGAAAAGCACCATATGGACACCACTGACCAGATTATTTGCATGATGGAAGAGTCTGACCCTAGCAGGGATAGCTAATGTGTTTTGCACTGGCATGGCTAGGGTTTCAAAGCAAGTGTTGCTGGCTGGAGAATGGTCTGCCTACCAAAAACATTCCTGGAGCAGTGGTCCTGTGGTCAGAGCCTAAGCAGTGACAAAGGGGATAACTTTTTTGCACATCATGCATGAAAACAGATTAGCTATAGCTATGAACTGTAAGTTAACTGCAGCTAAAAACTCCCTATCTATAGACATGTACAAGGCACTTGATACTACCCTAGGTACTTAATTAAAAGACACCTTAACATACACTTGCTGCTTGAATCTTAACCCATTCTAAATTCTAATCAATGTGGAATCATCTCAAAGCTATGCCTGGGGGCATTTTCTGAAATGCCTGTTATACCTACAGCCTCTCACAACACTACTGAATCTGTTAGACACCGAACATTGTGTGCATGTGGTGGGGCTGTAAGAGTTGTCAGCTTTAAACATTTACGATGGCCTTAATTTGAACAGTGATACGTGGGAGTACATGAATAGTTCTCCTACATTAAAACAGTGCTTTACTGTGTTGCAGTATAAGCCTCTATAGTGGATCAGCCTTTGTCAAAAAAAAGCCTATGGTAGTGTTCATGTGTTCTGTAAGTTGATATTTGACTTTATTATAATGCTTTACAATAATATTGAGCTGTTTAGTTCTTGTTCATACTCCAAAATAGTATTTTATGCACAGTATCGTATGAAATAAGATCTTTTTTGTTGGCATTATATTTGTAGGACAAAAGTAAACAATCTTCTACAGCGTTTTGTGATGAGGTCACAAGCAAGAAGCTGTCGTGAACTCAAAAACACCTAAATTAGCATTTAATCATATTTGAAAATGACCAAAGGGATATAAAAAAGGCATAGGAGTTGCAAATTACAGTTACAGTTACAAATCCTGAACACATGGGCACCACATAGCTGAGTCATCATGGAGCTCTAGGATGAAACCCTGAAGTCTTACACTGATGCTGTATCTGCATATACTATCACCATCCATCATAATTTCAAATTCTTTGATGCAAATGTGAGTCTTAAATGTTGTATTCAGTGACAATGCTTACTCATGATGCTATCACTGCCAGAATAATAATTCATTTTAGATTATCTTTCAAATCAAAAAATGATATTCCAGTGTGTTATGATTTTGTTGTTGCGTTTTAGATTATTTATATTAATTCTATTTATATTGTACTGATGTTGCCTCTCTGCTCTGTAAACAGTGAAGACGGTTGACTTTAATGATTCAGGTTTTATGATATCTACAATGTTCAAGTGCTACTTTTAAAACAACAGCCTTGTATTAAAAGAAGTGGGTGATTTAATCCTGATAGTTTTCTTGGAAGGGTAGAAAAAGACACCCTCAGTTTTGTGTGGTGCTTTGAAATGTTATCATCCTGCAGCAGGTCAGTTGTTAAGAGTTTTAACTTCTTAAAAATGTAGTAGCAGGGTTTGTAAACTAATGATATACGAAGGTGTAGCACCGTATTCTTACAACTGGAAGAGAGGCTCTAGTCGTCGCCTACAATTGACCCTTTTCTCTGGAGAGCGAAATGTATTTGAATAAAAATGACTTGAGAAAAGCAGATCTGCTTTGAGTAATAGATAGCAACCTACTTCTGAAAAGCATTTCCTAAGATGTGATTTCAAGGGACATTAGTTCCATTAAATATGCAGCAGAATACATTGAGTTACCACAATTGCAATAAATTAATAACAGGCATGTACGTAGATTTATACTCCTGGCAGACTTTTTCACTCTTATCAGGACGCAAATGTTTAAATCCACAATGTTCTTTGTTGATAAAACCCAATTAATTATAAACAACTAGCTGCAGCTTTTTTATGTGCTCAAAGATCTCAAAACTATAACTGACCTGAATTTCAATTAGAAAAGAGAACAGGCTGAAAATATTCATCCTTTGAAGCCACAGTAAAAGCCCAATGCATATTCGGATACAATGCATTCATTGACTGATGTGTAATACATAATCCATTCTAAGCTTCCACTGTATCTTTTCTTCACAGTAGCGGACAGAAAATGCAAGCGGTGCTTTTCTATGTTCAAGAGAAGAGAGATGGTTCTATATTTTGAGTGCAAGAGTTTATTGAGAGCAGTCTTAAACATGAGGGCATTCAACTTTAATTGTATACACATCTCAATATTCTCTCTGAACCAGCCTACGACTCCGCCAATCCTAGTGTCCTTTGCAAATTACCCTGTTGAACCACTGTTCTGCCGCTTACATACATTTTACTGGTGTTCTTTTAAAAGCAAATCCTCACAGGAAACAAAAAGACAAAGCTGCCTGCTGTGTGCTCTGTGTTGTGAAGTGCCCAGTTCTGTGGGTACTTGCCTTTAAGTGTGTTAAGTTAAGTTTCTTCTATCCTCTGTCCTGCTAATTATTTTCTTATTGCTTTTGCTCTGGTGCTTTAAAACAGATGTTCCTTTTTCATGCCAGGATGATACACATGCAGTGTTTGTCTGGAGACCCACTGAATATTCTGTTAAGACTAATTGTAAGACAAAAGAAAATCTAACGTCTACTTTTATTCAATATACTGTTTTCTCAATCAACAAATGCCATGCTATACTATTACAATAGAAGAACAATGCTTAGACTTGCACTATTAGTGAAATTGTGGAATCAGAAAAGAAATATGGCAGTATGGGAATTGTAAACCGATCGTGAGCAGATACCCAATGTTTTTCATATACATATTAGCAACACTTCCCATGGATCATGTATTCATAATGCTTTCTAAAGGCATTTATTATTTACAAGGTGTTATGTGGCATTCCTAATACCTTATAATGCCAGATGCAAGCTTGTATAATTACTTACAATTAGTTGTAATTACATGCGTAATACTTTATAAAGCCAGAGTATGTAACGTTATAATGCAAAGTTTCACAATGTGGTATAGTAGTTGTCATATGAACATTGTAAGCTTGAGTGTTGTAATAGTTTTTTTTATCTGTAATTAGCTTTGCTAATTCAAGTCTTCCTGTTCAAATGTTCCTGAATGTGCTAGAGCAGCATTTTCACATTGTAGTCATGTATTACCTGTTCCCACTTCATTTAAAGAATACAAAGACATTGCAACATTAGTGTCTACAGTATTCTTGTGGACAGATATTTGCAGTGTTTTGGCCTGACTTTATGGAATCACATTGTCTTGCTTTATAAAAGGTTATGCGTGTCATTATAATTACTTAAGAGAAATTATACAAGCTTATGGCAGGGATTATGAATACTATATATCACCTTATCTGTGCATTTATTGTGCATTATGAATACAGAATTCATAGGCAAGGCAAGACATGTTACCTAATGTAAAGAAGTATCTGGTGTTACTGATGTGATTTTGGCATCCTCTTGCATCCCTAAAAACGTAACACGTATTTGTTCTATTTTTAGGTACAGTCCATTCATTTCACAGCTTCATTGGACTGTACATTCATTCTACGCTGCAGCCCATTATCTAGAGTTTGAAAACCACTACTCTAAAACTTAAAATACCTCAAACCTCAGACCCTTAAATAGAACTAGACTTCATTAGCATGGACTGAGGACTCTTCTTAAGTCCCCCTTTGGTTGCTCAAGTCATAGGGATATGCTAAGATAAAAACATGAATAATTGAGCTATCATCAATCTATAAAACGTGTTTTAGGCAGTGCTTTATATGGTAAACATACAATTTACATCTACCTGATGCTTTACATATTAAATGCTGTGATGGGGAATACAACTGGAATAATTTTGTGGGAGATACATATTTCTTTCTCTTCCCTACATGGTACAGCATACCGATGTCAGCCTGGAATGTCTCTCCTAATTTGAACTAATTTTTCATTGTGGCACAATCTACTTCTGATTTATGTGTCAAATACTGCAGAAATATGTACGCATATGAAATATAATGACATGTTGTGTATATTTGGAAATGTTTGAAATAAACAGTTTTCATATTTGATTCAAAATGACACTTCTTGCACTTCTTCCAAATGTTAGGGGTAGCAGATTGTAAAAAAAGCATTTTTGGAAAGTGTGAATCCTGAATCTTTTTGAAGCAGCCTGCTGTCTAATCTGAGCAAAAGTCTATCCATTTGTGTATTACAGACAACTGCTCTATTGAAGATATCCAGCAGTTATCTGGAGGTGCCCAATGCTGACCAAAAGCTAGTCAGCACTTGTGCTGCTTATGCACATATTTCACAACTCTGTTTACATTTTGCACTTGTAATAACATCCCATATAATTGAGTGGTAAGTGTGGCACGCGTGTGGTTAAAAAAACCCACTTTGATTTTTCTGTCTTGTGCTTTCACACACTGAGGTCTGAATTTGTTTGAAATGTATGCATTTATAAAGGGCAGGTAAGCAGCTCAATGTTTTGTGATAATGCAGTGTGATGCTTTTGTACCCAAGATTACAGGTATGTGAGAGGTGGAGACCGGAGAGAGAGAGAGAGAGAGAGGGAGAGAGAGAGAGAGAGAGAGAGAACAACTGAAGAACAGTTCATTAATTTGTTACTCTACTTGATTTCCTCATGTTTTGATTCCTTTCGTTGCTTCTACTTCTGTAAAAGTGTAATTAAACAGGGTGTGTGCTAATTAGGAGTACAGAAGAATTAATAGCGTTACTGTTAAATCCCGTGTGTGTACACTAATAAAACATTCATTTGGAAACGGTGAGGGAACAGGCGCATGGATTTGTATGCATATAGACATAGCACACATCTTTTGGGAATTCTTCATTACTTCATTTAGAGTTGTCCCAGAGCTAAGTTTATTTAATCCCCTCCAGGCCCTCTATAGTCTTTAAACTGGGGCGGGCGGAACGGGGGACATTCCATTATTCTTAATTTAAATGTGGTTTAAAATATAATTGGAGCCTCAGAACCAATTTCCCCACCACAAGCCTCCTGTAGCGTGCATCTCTGATGTGTGTATTATACAGCTTTACCATGGGGAAGGATTTTATTTCTTGAGCCGTTCAACATTTATTTATTCTTCCTGTTTCATAACACTGACTTTTAATTGTTGCATATTCAGTTAATGTTTGCTTGATGACTGAATGTGTATAGTGGGAAAAAGACATTTATTTTGAATTTGGTTATGTTGTGACATATTTTCCTCAGTTAATACATTTTATTAGAATGTTATTACAATAATAAAAAAAAAAACATCAACTGACTTTATACAAACAGCTTTGCATTAAAATGTGTTTCATGTTTGGATAGTAAATGTAAAAACTCTGATCAGATTTTAAACTTTGATTTTTTACTAAAATGCATTCACAGTGTGACCACATGAAATCAGACTTTACAGATGAAATCAGATTTTACTTTCCCAGTGAACTACTGTAAGCATAGTTCATCACTTGTTACTACCAGTGTATTAAACTCTGTTTGCACTGGATTAGTTTTACCAAAGAAGGTCAGGAAATGCAATAGATACTTTGGTGTTTTAGATAGTTAGCAGTAGTTATTACTAGTTAGTAGTCAGCAGGCTACTCATAGAAAGTTTTCCTTATTTTTAGCTTAATGCTTTACCTTAATAAAAATGAAGACATCAAACTATAAAATAGCACTCGTGGAATTATACAGTCACCTTAAAAAGCCTTCAAAATGGAACTTTACAGGAGGATAAAACAGCTTTCTTAGCTTATATCTACTGAGGTTGATATAACAAGATTTAAGTAATTTTGTACCAATATCTATTGGTCTGTTCAACATGAATATTCACAACAACATAAAAGAGAGGTGTTTGCACAACAAAATATATATTAGAGGTACTGATGTAGCAAAAATATTATATTGTGATACATCAAGAGTATATGTGGTATATCAGGATATCTCATCAGTTGGAACTGCTAAATGTAAGCCTGTAGAGTTTTTAAGATAACGTAACACATCCATTTAGTTGGGTGTGTCCAAACTTTGATTTAACTTTGACTAGGAGTGTAATTCCAGAGTGAATTACCTTCTGTAGTTCACAGAACAAGAAACACCCTCGTAATAGTAGTCCTGTTCACACCAACATCACAGTAATGTACCAACAAAACCGGAGAGCGTAATAGAAAACAGTTTATTTATTTGTTTTGCAACCTGAATCTTGACTTTGACCCAATCCCTTAATCCTCAAGTTCATGACAATACTACTGATATCCACAACATTTGATATGAAGTCTCCTCCCTGTTTTTTATTTGCACATTTGCTTTTTAGCCAAACAATGGCTGTCTGAAACGTAATAAACGCTGCCTACTTTTACAGTAGTCTCAAGTAGAGAGAGCACAGAGTCATGTCTAAATCGAATGTTTGTATAAAACACTGCCTGCTGAGGTTCCTCTGTTCAGCGGAGTTTTGAAGGCATTGTATCCTTCTCCGCCTTACACATCCCATAATCATTTGTGTCTTCACCAGTGTGGTTACAGAAAACACCAGCACTGACACAGTGGACACAGAGAGCAAGAAATAGCTGCCTTCAGTTTCGGACACAGTCTTGTTGTAGTGTTGTTATTTTTTGGAAGTGTGGCGTCTGTCACGTAATGCTAACGTAAACATCCATACTATGGCGCTTTGATCTGGATTGTTTGGGGAAGTTCCACAGATCTGTACTAAGTGGCCAGTCAAATCATGCATAAATGACCGGATCTCCTCCTGTAAAACTAGTTTGGCTCAGGTAGGGCTGTAGAAGGCTGCTTGCTCTGGCATTAATATTTAGCAGACTAGTAAAAACCAGTAGATTCACATTGGATTAACATCACAGATCTCATCAGTAATCAATCAATTCACAGCACCTCAGGTAAAACAGTTCACGCAGGAATACACGCTTTCTAATATTGAAAGAAACCATTTAACACAACCTCTGCAGAAGCGAGGAGCACAGAAACATTTCAGATTCACAGTGCAGGATACCAATCTCCATGATAAATTCCCAAACACATTTTAAGAGCCATAATTTTATGTTTCTGTCATGATAGCTGCCTGTGTGAATAAATATGTTTCACAAGAGCTCAGGCCTGTGTAGAATAGATGGTCTCTGTGGAAATGTGCTGATTTTAGTATGTTTGTGTCATGCTGGTTATTATGGAGACCTTGAATAATAAATATACCATCACAGCAAAAAAACATTGCATATACCATTAGCAGAATTAACTGACTGACAATTTGTCTTAGTATGGTGTGTAAAAAAAGAGTACCTGATACTCTCAACACCAGTTACTAATTAGCAGTAAGGTTGTCTTAACAGGAGCAAGCCTTTCAAGTTAACTCACATATACCCAATCACCAAAAGCACATGTTGGTGTAATCAGCCTATATTACTTGCTTGGCCATGTTTATGTTAGGTATAACATGCATTTCAAGTAAACTCATATGTATACTCACTTGAGCTTGTTGTTAACAAAGGCAACTGGTGCTGGAGAATACTTTGTTTTGCAGATGCTCTGATTTCTCTGCAGTGGCACTACTGTCCAGATGACTTTCTGAATATGAGCGAGAAGTAAAGACTGACATAATTCACTTTAGTTGGATGTGGTCATGTCGCGCCTTCGACCATCTCAGAATGTGGTTTGAGTGATCCAATGGTAATCTGATCATAGTCCAAATGGGACCTGGTCACCAATATCTGCATGCATTTCAACTCACATATATGTATATTCACTTGAGCTTATTGTTACACAGGCAACAGATCTTGTGCACTGGCCCTGGAGAATGCTTTGTTTTGCAGCTGCTCTGATTTCTCTGCGGTGGTCAGTGCCACTACTGTCCTGATGACGTTTTGAGCGAGAAGTGAAGACTGACATAATGATATGTGGACATTAATAAATGCATGCCATTTGCACTTGAGTTAGACATGGTCAGGATGCATTTCCGACCACCTGGCTTGGGTGAACCCAAATGTGACCTGATCACCAAAAAGCACATGTTGGTGCGAAGATGTGATCAGCCTCTATTACTCGCTTGGCCATGCTTGTGTTAGGTATAACTATCTGCTTCAGGTGTTCAGGCTGAGGGTCCTGAGGACAGATATTTCCTTTATTTGATTTATTAGTAATTTGGATGCTTGTGCTGTTTATTCCTTTAATTTTTAACATATGGCTTACCCTGAGAGCTGCCTCAGGCCTTGTGGTCTGGGATACACAGAAACACACGTCCCTGCCCCTTACCCAGGTCACACAGACATAATGTAAAAGGCCTTGGCAAAATTGAAAAAATCCAAAGAGCCATAAAGATTTGCATTGGCATCTCTGATCCTCTGCAAGAGCCGGGAAAGTGGAAATGTTTCACATTCAGAGCACAGAATGCCTCCATGATAAACGTGTTTAAGGGGCCATAATTTCATGTTTCTGTCATGATAGCTGCCTGTGTGCATAAATACGTTTCACTAGAGCTCAGGCTTCTGAAGAATAGATGATATTTTTGTATGTTTTTTTTTTTTTGCTTGCAGTGACGAATTTATATGTGTGTGTAACATTTCTGCTTTTAATAACTAAATGCTTCCATTCTCTATTCAGTCCTCAGTGACAGCTCACTAATACGTCTGCCATTGATCTGACAGCACATTTGGTACAGAGCTCTCTGATGGAAGTGTGCGTGGGTGTGAGTGTGAGTTTATGACAGGATCTGTGAAGTGTTAAAGTGCTGGAGGTAAAGGGCTGATGAAGAGGGCAGAGGTAAAAACGCAGCATATAAAATACTTGAATTTGTCATGCACTCACTTTAAATGGCTGGCAAGCAGTTCATCTCTGAACACATTAAATTTGCCATAAAGAGTAAACGATGAAAACATAATTTTTTAAAGAGTTTTTTTTTTCTTCTGCGCTGAATTTAGCACTTGAACGAATGATCAGGAGGCAGGAGAATGAGACTGAGACAAACTAATGTTTCTATTTAAATGGTAAGCCTTATCTGACAGTGCACAAGCCATGCATGACCTAATCAGTGAAACATAGAAATCCTGCTTCCTTCTGTCAGCCATCTTTCCATTCTGAAAGGAACAACTGGAAAGTGGCAGGCTTATCTGATGCTTGTGGGTGTGCGTGAATTTGTTGTTGCTTTTGTTGTTTGTGTGGTGTGATTGTACTTCTTGGGATTGGATAAAAACGCACATCAACTTTACAAAAGAACAGAACTATGGACATCTCAATATGTGGTGTACATTAAAGATATAACATTAGACAGAGATAGAACATTGGATATAACATTAGCAGAATGAACTCATTAACAGTTTATCAGAATGTGATGCGTAAATGTGTAAAAACAGTGTTTACCTGTACCTGATACTCTCAACACCAGTTACTAATTAACAATACATTTTATTTTAACAGGAGCAGGGATATCAAGAAAACTCAAACATATACTTATTGGCAGTTCAAGGAATATGGTTCAAAGTTGAACTTCACTGCTAACCACTCATTTGCCGAATCTGGGCAAGATTACACGTCCAGTAATACGCCAAAACAGAGTGTTAGGTTAAAATAGAAAACATCAATTACTTTTCGCCACCTTCTGCACAGGACTGTGTTTGTAGAAAATCAAAGGGGGCTTCCCACATTGCATATTCCCAGGTGTCCCAGTTGGAAATCGCTCAACCCCTTTAATGTTTAAAGAAAACAAACAAACAAAAAAGTGAGAATGGGGTTGGTTAGCTGGTTGTGTGACACATTGTTATTTACTGGGTAAGTAGGGTAAGTGTACCCATTAAGTCCACCAAAATTTAAGTTTCGCTATTTGTCCTAGATATTGACATAATTTGTAAGTGACATCATTTGTTAAAGGGCAAGATTTACCTCTCATTTGAATATTTATTAATTAGTTGATGTACATTTCAAAATACATAATTAAGAAATTTTAGGGAAAATGTGTACCATGGTACCATTTAAGCCCATGTGTGTTCCAAATAAGCCCATAACATCATTTATTGATAAAATAAACTTGTTTAATGATTTTTTTAAAGTAAACAGCAATATATGTAATAAATAACAGTGAAAATGTTTTTAAAAAATCCCTTTTGGACAAATGACATTCAACATGACAGTGCTGTGGTGCTGTAGTTCTTTCTCTTTGTCGACATTTCCTAGCTAAAAACAATGATAAGACATCTATATTCATAATCACACCAAGTTAGTTTACATTCTATCTATCTATCTATCTATCTATCTATCTATCTATCTATCTATCTATCTATCGCTCTGTCTCTCTGTCTGTCTATATGTCTGTCTATATGTCTGTCTGTCTCTCTCTCTCTCTCTGTGTGTGTCTGTCTGTCTGTCTCTCTCTCTCTCTCTCTCTGTCTGTCTGTCTCTCTATCTATCTATCTATCTATCTATCTATGCATGTGTCTATATAGTAGATCAGTGATTTAAAGTCACACAGTGAACTGTTACTTTCAAACACTTTTGAACAGAAAAATGTATTTAACTTGTACTAGAGGAAATTCTCTACTGAAATACATGAGGTGGGCTTAAATGGAGCATACTGGGCTTAAATGGTTCTGCAGCGAGGAATGCTGAAAAAAGACAATGCTTTTCTTTCAAAATGTAAGATATGCTCACAAAACCATACATGAAGCCTAAATGTAGTCTGCATCAAACGTTACAACAGTTACTACTGTGCCCACATTCAGAAAAATAAAGTTTTTGTTATTGAATATTAGCATGTGCTCGCTGCAGTTTGCATGCATTTTGATGGGATGTACCATTTAAGCCCACCTGTAAAAAAAAGCGAATTTATTAAATTAATCAGCTCCACAGAACAATTTATTATGCATTTATCTACATATCATTGTTAAATGAATAACAAAATGCTTACTATTTGTAGCTGACAACCTTAATTCTTGTAGCGGTGTAGCATTAACAGGGCTAGGGGTGTTAGCATGAGATTAGATATACTTACTAGCTCATAAAACTCAACTTTCCATTTGAAGGGAAAAAGTATAATTAGGCAAAACACTATTTATTAATATAGCAAAGTTGGTACATTTACCTCTTATTTTGCATAATATTAATGTAGATACCAAAGATGTGGCTGAAAATTGCTGAAAATGGATGATTTCTGACAGGTCCCAAAACACCAAAGTTTTAAGGTGTCTTTATGTCAGGGGTCCCAAGACTGTATACACTTGGGCGGGGCTAACTCAACAATGGAAAATGTGATTTGTATGCAATAAAAATGTTATGGAAGTAACAAACCATTTGATTGGATAAAGTAATGGATGGCAAAATATATGTTTTCCTTTTTTTTGTAAATTGACATCAAAGTTGAAAGTGGGCTTAAAGGGTACATGGGCTTAATGGGTACACTTACCCTATATCACAATAATATAACAAAACTAAGTAAGATTTTATCATTATAATTCATAACACAAAGTCTGAACATTACAATCTGTAAGGGTATTAATTCCCTGTGATAAAAATAAATATCTCATCGAGTAAATCCCTGCGTTCAGAACAAAAGTTGTTCCTCTTTAACCTTACAGGGCAAGGAAAAACATACTTTTAAATACTTCTAATAATGCGTCGGTGTAACCAGACTTATTCCAATTTTGGGCCATTTCTTTCTTCATGAAATTGATACACAACGTAAAATGCAGCAGGAATGTTTAAATTATGTTCTAAACTGAAGCACAAAAATGAAGATACTGGGTTTTGTTCTGACAGTAGTAAAAACAAAATGCTCAAATTTATTACAAAGTCACGACATCGTTGAGCTCAAACTGTACACTAGATGGACACACACACAGATAGAGAAAAATTCTTAGTTCATTTACCTTTAACTGTAACACTTTGTAATATGAAAGTGTATAAGTTGTCCGGTAGCTGTTACTTCATTATTAACTAATGTTATAACCTGACCAGGTATTTAGTTATTCCTCATTACTAAAGATGCATAGCATTAGAATTAGATTATCTGTCAGTCATTAATTAATCATAAAGTATGGCCGGCACAGTGGCACTGTTGCCTCACAGCAAGAAGGGGCTGGGTTTGATTCCCGGCTGAGGTGTCTGGGGTTCTTTCTGTGGGGAGTTTACATGTTCTCCCCGTGTCTGTGTGTGTTTCCTCTGGGTGCTCCAGTTTCCTCCCACAGTCCAAATACATGCAGTTAGGTGAACTGGAGATGCTACACTGCCCCTAGGTGTGAGTGTGTGTGTTTGAATGTGTATGTCTGTGTATCTGCCCTGCGAGGGACTGGGGGCCCGTCCAGGCTGTTTCCTGCCTTCCGCCCAATGAACACTGGGATAGGCTCCAGCAACTCACAGAATTCTAAAAAACATTCTGTTCCCAGCTGATAAGCAAGGCCAACCTGGACTATATGGGCTCAGAGCTACGCTTCTCTGTATGATGAAAGAAATCCCCCTGTGTCGCTTCATCACTACTGCCTGAAATGTATGCACTCGTTTGTAGGACCAGTGCTGTACCAAGCACACCTGAAAACACTTCAGTCCTTATTACGAGGACTCTTGGCAATGAACGAGAGAACATGAATGTTTAGGCCATGGTTAACCTCTCTGCACATACTATCTGACACATGCTGATTGCCTTGAGCTGCCAATACATCACAGCAGCCTGTGTTCTGTCAGAATGGCAGAAAGACTGTTAATGTGGTCTCCATTGCATTTTGTCTGTAGAAGATAAGAACTCTGTATGAAGCATGTAAGACGACATGAGTGGATTCCTATGATGTTGGAGCGCTCAAAATAATGGGCAGCCATGAATGTGAAACCAACACGATGCACATGCAGTCATGTTAAAGCTTCCTACTGCTTGACTCGAGTATGCCTATGAGCTAAGCTGTGAAAAATGCCATAGCCACTGTATTGACATTGACATAGTTTAATAAGTTCAGTGCATAGAAGTGACATACTGTCTCCTCCATTACATAGAAATGCCCCATCTGCAAAAGAGGATAAAACAGGGCGATTCCAAAATCCTAGACTGTTACATAACAGTCCTGACTATTTACCCCCAAGTAATGAAAATGGTGGACTATGTGGAGAAATCTACCCTTCCAGGCTGTGAAGGTAATGTTAACACCTTTTATTACCTTTCCAAGGAACCAAACTGTCACCAGGTTGATGTTCATCTCGAAATGGTTCATCTATTAAAGGCTGAAATCGGCTTCCTACAACAGTTCCATCCCACCTTAAATGCTACAGCTTGTGCAGGCATTATTTAAAGTCCATCCTGACTGTTCTGACCCTCATTTCTTGCCCCTGGTTTGGGGTCTTTGCCAATTAACCATGGACTGCCGAATGAAGACAAGAACTTGAGCAGTTGCTCATCAATCTACATTACAGTCAGTTCACTATGATTTTTATTCAATTGACAAACACATTGTAAATCCACAGTGTAGAAATCTTCACCTTATGGCTTTTACTAAATTTTCACTGCAAAGATTTTGCTAGTTTCTGATAGATGTGAATTCCTGTGCTATGTAACGCAATGTTGTAAGGCAACTTTATTTAAGAATTTTACCTTACATTTTGGCAGCTTTAAAATTATTTGATGGCTCATTGATTTAAAATAGGCATGATGGTGTCTCTGTCTTCGCCACTTTGGGCCTGGAATGCTTGCTATAACTTTGGAACAGTGTGCATGAGACCTTATGTGAGAACCGTATACCGCTTTATGGCACCATGTCACACATCAACAACTATGGGTCTTTAGTTACTACAAAAAACTGTAATGTACACTCATCAAAAAAATTGCGCCCAGACTAAAACTGACAGGTGTTAAACTTGATGTGTAGGTTTGACATCATGAGACACGTGAATGATTCACGTTTAGCCGTGCACATGATGTAAACAAGGATAGGCCTTGCGATGAGCAGTGATACCCTCTATGAGTTATGTGTGTGGAGGCACCGTGATTTGCTCTTACGTGTCACATGTCCAGAAGGCCTGGTGTCACTCCAATTCCACCCCTACCACAAAATCTGTGGTGAGAAACTATGTGAGAATTTTCAAGCTGCATGGGATGGATTATTGCAGGACACCACTAGGATCATCTACAACTCCATGCCGAGACGTTAGCAAACATGACAGCCCTCACTCTACTGAGAGACACTGCTTCTGTATGTGTAGCTTACTAAATGTTGCCCATTACCATGACACTTCCTGTTGGGTGCAACTATTCTTTTGACGATGAGTGTGTACACTGTAAAGCTAGCTCAGTTTTTCAGGTATGGATATCAAAGCAGAGGCTGTGAAAAGACCAAAGAAGACATTGTCAGAGAAAGTGAGGAAGAGTGACTGACCAATGACCAGACAAGAATAAATCTCAGGCTGGATTTTACTCATTGGCGAGATCTAAAAGAGATAAATGGAAAATCCATCGCTGCCAGTGTTATTTATGAAAGAATGCAGTGGAGAATGTAACCTTATCTGTGTCATCCCAGTTTCCGGATGCCAAAGCTCATCTGACCTCAGTCATGTTTCAGTCTAGCATGTAATAAAAAATAATACATTTTTCGTCAGTCTTTGTCAATCTTACATCAAAAAAAGCCTTGTAAATTTGATCCTGTAATAAAAACCAGTAACATTACTCCACACTGTAAGCTGATATAGTTCTTTGTTTTCTGGTTGTTGTCTTTTTGGAAGTGTCAAATTCCGACTGCCTGGCCGAATCCAGCTCCTCTTGCATGCATGTGTGTCACACAGGCATATGGATGCCAGAGCTTGCACACACGATTCATGTGTTGCTCGGATCATATTCCAAATGAGCATCTATTTTTCAAAAACCCTAAAATTTCTCAGTTTCAACACTTACTATGTCGTCTTTGTACTACTGTACAGACTACCCATAGGGTTTATATGATGTGCATATCTTTGCATTCTGATTTTATTTGCATTTTGCACAGCGTCCCAGCTTTTTAATACAATGTTGTGGTATTAACATAAGTCAATATTGTTGTGTGACATTAAGTGACAATATTTCACTGGCACTACCTGCAGTAAAGAGACCACACTGCACCTAAACGGTCTGCCAGACATCATTTATTTCACTAATTAGACAGTTGTGTGTGCATGTGTGTGTCTGCGTATGTGTGTTTTATGTGCACAAGAAGCCGTATTTCAGTGGTATGTGACAGGCTTGTAAAGTAGCTCTTATCAGTGGGCAGCCTAAGAGCGTGAAGTGTTGTGGAATTAGAATGCAGCACAGCTCAGAGATTTCATGAAGCAGGTCTAAGACTCTGGCAAGACATTTAGGCTGCAGTGTATATCCTGTGCATGAGTGCAGCTGGGCGTTCATGTTGGCTAGGGCAGCATGCATCTTACTGACATGCCCTTTGTTCTGTGGTCTTCTTTACTACAGGTGCAATTTATGTAGTCCATGCCAGCAAATTGGAAAACCTCTCTCTTGTTCCCAGCCACAGATATATGTCTTTTCATTTGTGCTTAGTGTGGCCACCGGCAAACACATCAGTGGAAGTACGGATCTGATTTAGTGTATTGTGACATAACCCTGAGGAAAAGTGAACTACATTAAACATACAGCAAGAATCTACCTCATATAGGCCTTAGAATCAACATGTAGAGAAATCCCGGCATTAAATGGAAAATGCATTGGAGGAAAATGGGAAGAGAGAGAGGGGGGTGGGGGCTTGTACCTGGCAGATGAGGTTATATGTCATAAAGAATTGGGCCTGTAGGGTCTAATAAGGATGTGAAGCGCTGACATCTCTGACCTGCAGTCCTTTGGGAGTAAAAACAACCTTTTCCTTCTGAAAAGATTTTAGAGATAGACTGAGAGGAATGGCTTGCCACTGAAGCAGCTATCTGCACTGAAATATTAGCATCTGTTTGTCTGAGTGTCTGACAGTGAGTGAGCCAGGAGTAATTGTTTGCTTGTTGACAGATTGCATGTTTGTATCTAGGCACAGTCATGAAATTGGTTGCTTGTATGCATGCATATACATTTTATATGAATTTGCTTAACACTATCCTGCCTAATGCGTCATCCAGAGATGCTGTTTTAGAAATGAACAGGCCCAGTGCACTGGGGAGAGGGATTAAAGGGGCATTGCTCTCTTAAGAGGACTGTCTTTCTCCCTCCTTGCATCATTAAAAATGTCAGTGTTAACCTTGCCAAAGATTTTGACAGTTGGTGTACATTCACTTTCCCACTCTAAGATTGGAGTTGAAGCAGGTTGCAAATGTGAAGAGGTTTTATTTGGAGCCGTCCAGTACTCAAAATCCAGACAGGCAGGGGTCAAAACACAGGGAGGCAACATCACAGGCAGATCCATGATTAAAAAGCAAGAAGACAAGCAGCGGTCAAAACACAGGACAAAACAAAAACAAATTGATTTAGAACACAAGAGACTTTGGAACCTACAGCTCAAACAAAGGTGTATATATGTGAGTCCCTGTTGTCAATATGTTCTTATGACTGTACCTGACTGACATCAGATTTGCGGACATTCAGCAAGCAGTGATGGCGTCCATGAGTTGTCCTCTTAGTGCCAGCACCACTGACAGATGCTTGCATGATGCAGGACTATATGCATGCATACCATTACGATGACTGCCCTTAACACCTTGTCAACATCGCCAAAGACTGCAATGGTGTTGTACCAGGCTGTCATAGAGTGACTCAGAATGGCAGCGGGTCATCTTCAGTGACGAGTCCCGCTTTTGTCTTGGTGGATACAACCAACGAATCCATATGTGGAGGCACCGTGGTCAACAGCAAGATGGTGTCACTCCACCTCCACCCCTACTGCAAAATCTGCAGGAACTGTGTGAGAATATTCAAGCTGCATGGAATGGATTATCGCAGAACGGCATTAAGAGCCTCTACAATTCCATGCTGAGACGTCTGACATATTGCATTAGCAAACATGGCGGCCCGTCTGATAATGATTTATCATAATTTATTGTTCCTGGTAACCTTTATCTTCTTTCCCAATAGCATATATATACAGTAGAATAGTACAAGACTCATCCACATACTCAGAAGACATATCATTCTTCGAATACTCTTTCCTTTCGAAGTCTGATTCATCCACTGGTGGGGGTGGAAGCTCAGCCAATGTTACAACATGTTCTTACACACATTGCATGCAGTTACATATTACCACCAGACGGGTCCAAATCCCTAAAGCCTACACAGTGTTGCTTTAAGCACTTATTATTGATTTATTCAATTCAAGTAAAAAAAGCTTTGGAGTAACAATAGAAGTGTGAATTATCTTCCTGCTCATTTGTTTGCTTGTTAAAACTGTAGTTTGTGACAAAGTACAAATCCTTGGTTAGGTCAAGTTGCCAACAGTATTAAAAAATCACATTGATTATGGCTGTTTTTTTTTATCACTATTAATCAGTTAATAAAGTGATGAGAGCACACCTCTGCCATACCACACTCAGGATCAGGGATGTATTTTGTAATTTAGAGAGATGAAGCAACAAAGGTCACAGTTCATAGTTTACAGTGGAAAAAGCAAACATACGAGCAGCAGACTGCAAGCACCTGGGAGATGATGCCAGTTCAATCACTGAGAATACACATCTTTATTAATCATGATGACCTTTTCTGAAGTGCTGGTGACTCTTGTGGGTGAATGTTATCCTGAGTATTACCAAAAATCACTGAGTCATTCTCCTCACTGACGACTCCAATTCCAATTCTCTCTCTTCCTCCGTTTTATTCTCTCTCTGTCTCTCTCTCCTCTCCTCTCTCTCTCTCTCTCCCTCTCTCCCTCTCACATACACTATTCCCCACACTCTGAGCCAGCAATCATAATTCCATCTAGTGGTTGAGAAAAGGACATTTGAGGAATGAGGAGGTGCCATAATTTGCAGTAAAATATTGAGTGTCCTCAGGTGACCAGCAGAGGAGAAGCAATGAAGCCATTCAGATAAACAGAGAAGAAGTATTGCTGCTGTAGTGTGTGACAGATCGATGTATGTCGACCTTTGTGTAGTGGTGTAGCTGAGGGATAGACGGGCAGGGGAGTATGCATTCTGAACAGAACCTGACTGAAACCGCCCTAAACAATTTACAAACAAAAGAAATTCATTTCAAAGTCTCTGTTTACAAACAGATGTGCAGTTTCTGTTTTTTAGTTCTTTACCTTAATTACCTTAGTATTACCTTAGATTCAGTTCCCCTTAAATTCACGTTCACCTTCATGAATTCCGCAAGAACGCACACATTTCAGTACCTAGTACCTAATGTATCAGATAGAAGCATATTATGTACCATATGAGACTTACTTTGGAGGGAGGGGGGGCACAACTATTGTGTCAGGGTGGCCATAGCCCTCTCAGCACCCCCTTCATAGAGCACATTGCTGTTTTTCAATTGACAGGTTTTAAATCTCTACTCCTTGATGAATTCTACTGCCTCCTCTTCAACTTCAACACCTGTTCTATTGATTGAAAGCTTAGAATCCATTTGTTTCTAAAAGATATAAGTGACATGTAATTAATATAACATTTTAACGTCCTTTTATCATTGCTGAGAACTACGACTTCAGCATGGTAAAATTTGTTTTACTGTTTTCTCCCATAGGAATCAATATTTGCCAAAAGGTTCAAAAGTTTAAAGTACCCCCACCCTGTGGTAGAGCCAATTCTAGGCCTGTGTTTGATTAATTTGGTGCAGTGGCCAGGTTAACGAGTAGTAACAAAATACATTAACAAGTACCCCTGAGCTACGACACTGACAGAAATAAGGGGTCCCAGCCTTGTGATACTCCTGAGCTAAGACACTGCTAGAAATAAGGCTCCATGTTGATACTTACATACAGAGAAATGCTGCTGGTCTGAATTAGTACAAATATTTTGTACATTTAAAATAGTGCTTTCTTATCATCCGTACCTGACTGGATTTTGACTCCTGGACTGGATGAAATCAACTTTAATCTGCCCTCAAGAGAGTAAAGAGCCAATCATGTCTCACTAATCCAAATTCAAATGCTCCTTGTGCCTTCATGAAAAAAAACTCTATGCCAAACATGCAGCATGAGACACATGACCAGCTCAAATCAGTTAGAATTTTATGAAGTGGTTCACACAATTATGGACCAAAGTTATGAACCAAAATATCAATACCAATACCAGTGAACCAAAAATGAGCACTATTTTGTTCCCCATTGTCTGACTCCCCCACTTTCCCTTAGTAGAGAATAAGGTATAACCGCTACACAGTAAAATCAGTGTTTCAATCAACACCTAAATAACTCATTTAACACTACTTTGGAGAATATATGGTCTCTTACCACAGACAGTAAAACCGCAGTGTGGACAGAACTAAACTCTTAGTGATGATGACACTGAACCGTGTTGAAAATATCACTTGCAATGTATTGTTACTAATTAACACTTTGGGGCATTTAACACTTCCGTTGTTGTTTGTACTCCAACTTCAACAAAAGAAGTTTCCAGGCACTAATGCGTGTCAGTCCAATTCTGTTTTTAGAATAAATAACATTTAACCAAGCAAAGTGGAATGATGATTTTATTGTGTATGTATGTACATGTATGAGTGAGATGGATACTGAGCAAGGGTTTTGAGATAAAAATGATAGTAAATAAAAATCTTAACAACAGCAATAGACTTCTAGCACCTACTTAAAACCCTACTGAATTCAAAGTTGCGATAGAATGGAAAACTGAATTTACATTGTCATTGTTGAATAAGGAGAATTCAGTACATAGAACTGACATACTGTGACCCTGAAACATGGTTGTCTCTTTCTTCAGACACAAATCCCACCTCTACACAAGAGGCAGGTAAAACAGACTGATTCCAGAATCCTGAACTGTAACAGTCTTGACTCATTAATATTTTAGCTCTCAATTTTTTACATGGATAATGGAACAACAGCAATAAAAAAGACGGACTATGTAGACGAATCTGCTGTGCTAGGCTGTGAACGGGATGTTGTCACTTTTATACCCTTTCCAAGAACCTAAACTGTCAACAGACATGGTTGATGTTCATCTTTAAACCAGGGTGAAATTGGCTTCCTATTCTCCAGCTTCTTAATTGAAGGATCTATTACACCTTAAATGCTACAGCTTGTACAAGTGCCAGAATGTAACTGTTGCACCATTTAAGGTGGAATAGAAAATTTGCAAAACAAGCTGGTGAACAGGAAGCCAAACACATCTCTCTTATCTTTAACTGTAATTCAAAGGTTTTAGTTCACTCTGCACATTTAACTCTCGAGAACTTCTCAAATCTTGGGTAGCATCATGCAGGTTAACCTCAATCCTACTTGTGATCTACTTTTTGATGGTTGATCATCTTATACTGAACATTACATAGTGAGTAACAACTTTAATTTACTTTATGTTGATCAATAGCAAGTACCTTGTATAGGTAACTTCAGCTAGTAGTGAGCCTCAAGTAATTAATGTTAGCATAGCTAACTAAATAAAATGATGATCAAGCTTATTACACAGAGGTTTATCATTGCTACATCTCACTGTTAACCAGCAAATCAGAGCAGAGCTCAACAAATTATTCATCAGCTCACCAAAAATCGGTCGTTTCATTCTAGAGTCAAATTATAGGGCTGTAAATGATCAAGTAAAACTAGTTTTCAGTTTGTGAGATAAAGTCACCAAAGACTGCAATAGTGTCAGACTGTCACACTGTCATGGAGTGACTCAGAATGGCAGCGGGTCATCTTCACTAACAAGTCCTGCTTTTGTCTTGGTTGAGACGACCAACAAATCTGTGTGTGGAGGCACCGTGGTCAGCGCCAAGATGAATGGTTTGCTGTCATGCGTCACATGTTCAGAAGGCCTGGTGTTGCTCCACCTTCGCCCCTACCACAACATCTGCAGGAACTGGGTGAGAATATTCAAGCTGCATGGGATGGATGATTACAGGGACACCGTTAGGAACCTTTACACCTCATGCTGAGACGTCTGGCATGTTGCATGAGCAAGCAAAGCAGCCCGATGCCATATTGAGAGACACTACTTTTGCAGCTCAATAAATATTGTCCATATCAGTCTAAATTTTTCATCATTTATTGTTCCTGCTAACCTTTATCTTCCTTCTGAATAGCACTGCAATCCTATTCCTTCCTTCTAGTGGGAACTATTATTTTGATGGGGAGTGTATTTTTAGAATAGTATATGGTTTTCTTTTGGGTACTGTTATGGTTGTTTTAAAAATGCATTTAAGGCCAAACACTGCTTGTAAAAATAGCAATGTCTCATCAGACAGTGCATTCATAACAATGTAATTTAATCATTTAATTTGAATAATTAAATGTGTTTGACATTACGACCACTGTAAGCAAATTTGACTTCTATTTGCATTTTAAGCATTTAATAATGCAGAATTTAGAAAAAAAATGGTGGAATTTCCCTTTGACATTCCCATATATTTTGTTTTAACCTCTAGAGTCCTGTCAGACGAGCTGGACAAATCACCACAGGTTAGACAGCTCTGCTGAGGCCTTGAGCGTGTGTGTGAGTGAATGTGTGTGATTTGGTTGTAGGCTTGTTTGTGGAAGCAGCTGGGAGTAAAATAACCTTAGTCATGCTCACTTCATTATGCTGACCAGAATGACAAGAAGACATTTTTCACCTCTTTCTCTTCACGGTGAGGTAGATGATGAAGTGCGTGCGGGTGTGTGTATGTGTGTGTTGGCTCTGCTTGTAGGTTCTGGCTGATGAGTGCCGTAGGCTCTTCACACTGTGGCATAAGCAGATGTGGGTGGTGGCAGGAAGGCGACGGAGGGCTGTAAGTTAAATAGACATTTACAGAGACCATATGGGCTTCTCTTAAAGATGACAAGGGCATTGAGACTTTCTCTCTTCTTTTACTGCCAGTCATAAACTTTAACATAAAGTTGTCGGGCCTGAGGGCTTCATAATATACAGAGATGAGCACTTGGAATGCATAATCAACCGACAATTTTATTTTAGTTTTTCAAAGGCAGTTAGGAGACACTGGCATTGTGAGAGACACTAATATCATTAAGCGTGCATGTGAGAGATCAGAACGTGTAGTTATATACACTTTTAGCTCTAGTACTTATAGGGGTGGAACATACAAGGATTCTGTCAAAACATCTCCAAATATATATGAACATATATATATATATATATATATATATATATATATATATATATATGTGAACATATAAACTCATCTTTAAAAGGATAGTTGCACCAAAAAGTAAGTGTCGGATTGCAGTGCTATTGGGAAGGTACGTGTAGGTTACCAGGAATGATAAATGATGATAAATTTAGACTGATATGGGTAATATTTATTGAGCTACACATACAGAAGTAGTGTCTCTCAGTATGGCATTGGGCTGCCATGTTTGCCATCGCAACATACCAGATGTCTCAGCATTGTGTTGTAGAGGTTCCTAATGGTTTCCTGCAATAATCCATCCCATGCAGCTTGAATCTTCTCACACAGTTCCTGCAGATTTTGGGGCAGGGGTGGAGGTGGAGTGACACCAGGTCTTCTAGACATGTGACACTGAACACAGTGCCTCTACACACTGATTTGTTGGTCGTCTCCAACAGGACAAAAAACGGACTCATCATTGAAAATGACCCACTGCCATTCTGAGTCACCCCATGACAGTCTGGCCCAACACCATTGCAGTCTTTGGTGATGTTGACGTGGCATTAAGGGCAGTCATCGTAATGGTCTGCATGCATGTAGTCCTGCATTATGCAGCCATCTGTCAGTGGTGCTGGCCCTAACGGGATGACTCATGGAGGGCATCACAACTTGCCGAATGTCTGCAATCGTGGCTGTTGGGATAAGGCCCCTCCTTGCTTACATTACATGCGTGGCCGAGCATGAAACTTGAAACATCCGCATGTCTCACAGTGTCATACCTACCTAAGTTTACATATATCTAAGTTACATATACCCAATTATTCGTGTTGGTTGATTCCTTCTGGGTGCAACTATTTGTGCAACTATTCTTTTGGTGATGAGTGTATATGTGTGTGTGTGTGTGTGTGTGTGCGTGTGTGTGTGTGTGTGTGATCATTCATGTATTGAAAGAGAGAGAGAGAGAGAGAGAGAGACAGAGAAAACGGGAGGGAGAGATCTCGGTCATGATTAGGTGGTGTGGGTTTAATGAACATGTTGCTGGTTGAGTGTCTGTCAGGGAGTGTGTAATGGACTAAAACTGATTAAATAAAACCAGCAACACTCTGTTTACTTGATATGTGCACCAATTTGAGCAATAAGCTCTCAGTTCATGACTCACTTGAGACTTATTCTGACTCAAGCTGTCACATGCTGTATCTTGTCACACTCAAGTAAGCGACATTTGGCAACAGTTACAGAAATGAAATGATCCTGTTTCTTGATTTTGACATTGGCAGTCTTATTGCATTGGTTAACAAAATTGAACTTGCTGGCCGCGGTATACCTCTCATATATCTTATAGATACAGACTTCATGAACGTTATCTGTTTGCTCCCATTACAACAGGTTTTCTGCCAGCAAAAGTCCAATAGTAGTCCAATAGTAGGTTCTTTAAAGCTCATTTTGTTTGTAACTCTTAAATTATTGACCTTCATGGTATATAGAGGCTTTTTGAGATTTCAATCAATTTTTATAGCCATTCCTCAATAATTTACTGCATACCTTTGTGTATTCTCTGGTTTTCCTCATGGATGTCTAAAGATGTTTGGCATGCATATCATCTTATAAAGATTAAATATAAATTGAAATATATAGTGATGACATTTGTATACAAATAGTGTGGTTGCAAATGATTGTGGAAAAATTGTGATTTTTTGGGAAAGAATGTTTATTTTTCCAGGAATAATTTTACCTCACTTGGAAGGTTATATTTATCTTTAAGCAGATATATAGCTAAAATGTTTCCGGCCTTTTTTTCTTATCTACCAATAATTCTGGATGGCACTGAAGACTGTATGTGGTTTGGGAACGATGTTGTGTTCAGTCCTGTGCAACCACCTCAAACTGTTCCATTTATCTAAGCCTCTTCTTACAGAAAGAAGCAGCTGTACGCTGTGTGGTTGTTGTCATTGCACAGTCAGAATGTCCTCTAGCAGATTTCACTGTCCTGTCAGAGTACACAACATTAACCAACTGGGGGGGGAGGGTCAAGGTTGCTTGGTGGCCACAGGGCTCTGAGCTGCAGACATTATGTGTTTCACTATCAATTTCATTCTCAGACTGTTGTCTCTATTTCACTAGATGCATGGGTGAATAATGAATAACAATACATGGAATCGAGTGAAAGCTCTGCTCTCATGTTTTAATGAGTGGGTGTAAAGATTTTAGGTTGAAAAAGAAAAGCTCCTTTAAACAGAGTGGGCTTTGTTGGTATGGCAAAGGCGGAAAGCTTTGCACTTGTGTGCAGAGAGTGGGTGAGGTAAAGGCACAAACAGCCTGTCAGGCTCAAAGAACTTGTCTCTGAATTTGAATTTAACCTGCCATATTGTCTGGCAAATATGCTAAGGCTGAAATCCAGATTATACTAAAGCTGACCTGCATAGGCTGCCCATAGCAGCTGATGAGTGAGTAGCTGTAGATGTCCTTAGATTACAAACATTATATATAAAGTGCTGTGCTCAAGTTCAAAAAACCATTTATTTGATTCAATTTCAACTCAAAGCTGCAGTAAAATGCAAGTTTAATATTTTCATTTTCAGGAAAAGGGTAACATACACCCACTTCAATAGGTACTGCTCCTTGTATCCACATGCATTGTCCATTTTATCAGCTCCACCTACCATATAGGAGCACTTTGTAGTCCTCCAACTACAGACTGTAGTCCTTCTGTTTCTCTGCATACTCTGATCGCCCCTTTCACCCTGTTCTTCAATGGTGAAGAGGTATATGTTGTGCTGGTGTGAGTGGATTAGACACAGCAGTGCTGCTGAAGTGTTTAAACACCTCAGTGTCACGGCTGGACTGAGAATAGTCCACCAGCCAAAACTATCCAACACTATCCACAGCCAACAGTATCCACAGGAGTAGGTCCTGTGACCACTAATGAAGGACCAGAGGATGACCAACACTGCCGGGCCTGATCCATACGTACCAGTGCAACAGACACTGACACACCACAACCACATCAGTGTCATTGCAGTGCTAAGAATGACCCACTTCAAGTAATACCTGCTCTGTGGTGGTCCTGTGAGGATTCTTGTGGGGCATCTGTATAGTAAGTGGAGCTGATAAAATTGTCAGTGAGTGTAAATATAAGGTGGTGTATCTAATGAAGTGGCTAGTGACTATATATTTAACATACATTTACAACTAACCTAAGCCTAACGCGTCCATACTACCAGCCTTAAAACCACCCAGTTCCAGCTGTGTCCTCCAACAAAATATGCTTCCAAAGCTTTCACTGACATTGTGTTCCCCTTCAAAGAGACTGTAACACTTACACAAACTACCTTAACAAACCTTAGCTGCCTTGCAAGTTTCTTTCTCATGTACATCTAACATGGTTCAAAACTGAAAAATTATAAACCGTATAACAACCACGCATGGCCTAGTAGAGCAAGCAGAAAATGCAGCCAACTTCCAAGACTGAACTTTTGCGGTATCTCCCTGCAGACTGCTTTGAAAAACTGAAAGCATGTCTCCTGAGAAGAATGGGAGCTAGGCAAGAGGTGGGCAAACTAAATACTGGAAAAAAGAGATTATATTTAGAAAAGGAAATCATCAAAGAAGAAAATCGGCACCCGTGCAGAATTTGAGATGTGGAGATTGTAAAATGATATTCACTGACAATTCAAAAAACACACTCCATAAAATACACCCAGTCCCTAAGACTGAACTTTGGAGGAGCAGAAAAATATCCCTGCAGATTTCATTTAAAAACTTTTAAGAATGTAAGCTGTAATAAAGGCAAAAGTGTGGACATAAATGTTTATAAATGCTTATTACAAAAGGCATCATTTGTCATAAAGGCTATTTTAGCCAACATTGATCAAAACTGGCAATTGTAACCTTTATAGTGAATGATGGCTATTGGAATAAGCATTTCGAAACATTTATGTAGGGCTATGTCAGTTGGCAAGATAAGCTTATATATAGGTTTACTTTTTCAGCACTGTAAAAATGCCAGCTGCCCTTTACAATGTGAACACTTTGTGATGAAGTATGTACCAACAGAAACAGTGCCACATGATTGAAATAAAATCATTACAAACTAAACCATTCAAAAATATAACATGAGAATACATGACAGCAGAGTGTGTCATCTTTAGCCTGGTTGTTTAATTCAGGTTAAACAGCCAGTCTCTACACACAGAGAGGCTGGCAAGAACAGCGATAGGCTCAGTCTAATCAAAACACAGATTAGAGGAGAAAACACAGAGCATTATAGCTCAGACACAAAATCAATCAGGTGATTGGAACTACACCAACAAAGAAGATCACACACACACACACACACGCACACACACACACACACACACACACACACAGAAAAGGCCTACTTAGAGCACAGCAGGAACACTGGAACATCAAACAAGAAAGACACAAGGAAATAAACAAAGAAAGAACTGACGCCTATTTTTGGGATGTCATTTTAGAATCTGTAAAGTTCTAGCATTCACTTTTAATACACTGAAGAAGGAGACTGAGGCAATTTATCCTTAGAAAATCACACAGTGGTGAGTACCAGAATGCTTAACAAATACAGTTTATACTTACAGTGTCTGTAAACAGTTTACAGCCTTTATAGTACAGTATTGATTTGGGAAAAATAAATATGTATTAATGCTCAGGAGTACAGCTGTAGCCAATGCCATGGTTTTGGTGGCCCTGCTGAAATGACATGTTGATTTGTTGATTCTCTTAGTGAACATATGTTAACACATCCTCTACAGAGACCACACTTCTGCACAATTGCTGTTTATTTAACAGCAGAGGGGAAAAAAACCTAATTAACTTTGGAAGGAAATATATGGAAAGTCATTTTTACCATACAAAACATTAACACACAACCGTTTATCACTCGTTCAATGTGAATAAAATGGTTTTAGATGTTATTTGCGGCACAATAGCTACAATTTCTCTATTTTCTAGTTCAGAACGACCCCCAGCTCACCTCTGAGCACCCCTTTTCCAGTTTCCACTTAACACAGTCCAAATAAATACCAGAAGGATGAAGCACCGCAGATCCCTTCTCACCCCGTTTAAACAAATTCGTTCAGCATGGTGAGTGAATGTTTCTTCAAATGATAAAGAGCCACTGCTGACCCCACCTCCCTCTTATATGGGATACCAGTACACATCGTCTCATTTTACTCTCATGTTATTCATGTGTTGATCAGACGAAGTTCATGTTACAGACATTCATTTGATAGACTAAGAGCATTGCAATTATTGTGGATCCTGCAGCGAGTAATACGAATAGCTTTCTAAAAAATTACATCTATGTTAACTGTTAGATTTAGATTTAAATGACCAAAGAGACACAGATCATAATTATCTTCTTAAATACTTACTTTCCTTCATCTCCAGGTTTGCCACTTACAGTTGTTATTAATCCCTCTTTTGTTTGTGCTGCATTGTACTAGCCCAGGATAGGGAAAAAAATGTCTGACAGCTGAATCAGGCTTCTTATTCAACAGCTTCTTGTTCAAATTTTCTTGTTCCACCTTTAACAGTGCAGCAGTTAATAACAGTGGTCTGAGGGCAAAAAAAGTTAAGTTTTTCATAAATATGTCCCTCTTTATTTGACATGCAGAAAAGCATTTGGTTTAGATGTTTTTACTAGACTTAATTGTAGCAAATATGTAGCCCATTTTATAACTGGCTACATATGCAAAGTAATTATTAATCTGGCTGAGCTGAGCAAACCAGAACTAGGTAACTGCTTTTACTGTTGCATTGATGGCTAGTGATCTAAGAAGAAATAACCAGCCTTTAGAGAAGCTGCCTGCTAGTTGCAGTTATAACTACAACTATACAACTATACAGTTATAGTTATATAGTCACGTATAGTATATGTATATATAGTATACAGGAATGAAACTTGGTGGATAGGTTTGACATTGTGAGACATGCAAATGTTTCTCGTTCACATGTGACGTAAGCAAGGACGGGCCTTATCGCTGTACCTGACTGACTATATAAGGTTGTCCTGTTGCTCATGCTTTCTATACTGACTCATTCTGTTGTGTTGGTAGCATCATTTGCAAGCAAAGTATGCCTCGGAGAGGAGTTCCGGAATGTCTTATCGACATATTTCATGGCATACCGGTCGTGCGGATGCTACCATAGCACACTGTTGGCAGCAGAGAATAGAAGAAGGCACGCACCAGCAACATGAAGGATCTGGGAGACTTACACGAACCATGGAGAGAGAAAACCGATGAATTGCCCAACATTCATGGAGTGACCCAACAGCCATGACTACGGACATTCAGGGAGAAATAATGATGAGCCCCTCTTTTGTCTTGGTGGAAATGACTAATGAATCCGTGTGTGGAGGCACCGGGGTCTGTACCAAGATGAACAATTTGTTGACGCGTTCACATGTCCAGAAGGCCTGGTGTCACTCCATCTCCAGCCCTACCACAAAATCAGCAGGAACTGTGTGAGAATATTCAAGCTGCATGGGATGGATGATTACAGGACACCATTAGGAACCTCTATAGCTCCATGCCGAGACATCTGGCATGATCATTTATTGGTTGTAAGAATGTTATGTTTACGTTTCTCACAGACTTATTAACTGGGAGAATGTCTAACTGCTGTCTGGGTTGGTTACATATTATGTACATCAGTCACGAATGTGTTTTCATGTGATTCATCACTCTGAGAGGACATGCTGCTCAGTATGCAATATCTTGTTAGAATTGCATAAGATTGTGTTGGTGTATATAGGCCTATGGTGTAATGTTTTTGCTCATAAATAATTTTGTAACGTTTGTTGAGAAGAACCCTGTTTGATATTAGCAAGATTAAAATAGTGTAACCCCAAGAAACAGTCCTTTTGCATATTTTCATACAGTGCTTTAGGAAATTTGTGTTTGGTAAACAGTGCGTGACTGTGAATCCAGTCCAGGCTGAAAAACTTTCCAAGCCAACACTGAAATGACCTTGTTGCATTTGGAATTTGAGGAAGGGAAAGAGAGAGAGAGAGAGAGAGAGAAAGAGAGAGAGAGAGATAAAGTATGAGGGTGAAGACGTGCATGATGATGAAACATCTTGTTTTTGCTTCTTCTGTCAATTAAATAAGACCAAAAGGTGTTAGTGATTTTCAAAAGCCCTGCGGCGAATGAAGGGATTTTGTGAAATGGCCTATTTAGGTGTTAAAACAGATGAAGTCAGGCACTAGCTTAAACGTACCATCTGCATCTGCAAGTCATTAATTTCTAATAAGAATTTCTTGAATATTCATGAGAGACAGGTGGAATCTATTAGAAGTTAATTATGTTGTCTTTCAGAATGTCAAGTACTTTTGTGATAATGCTTTAAAAAGAAGTTCAAGCTGACTTCTCGGATTGATGTCGTCGGGTCGAAAACATATGCTAAACATTAACTTGTTCGATGCACAATTTAAGCAAGAGACAAAATTTGCATAATAAAGTCACCAAAGCGAGCACTGATGTTTAAACTGTAGGTTAATATTGTGAATTACATTATGTGCAATTGCGGAATAGTTAGAGTTAAGATAAGGGTTTCAGATGAAATTGTTGGTTGAAATTAAGGTTAGGGTTAGGACTCTTAGTGTTAGGTTTTGGGTAATGTTAGGTTTGGGATTAGGGTTAGTGTTATGTTTTGGGTAAGATTAAAGTTAGGATTAGGGTTAATGTTAGGTTTTGGGTAAAGTTAGGATTAGGGTTAGTGTTATGATTTGGGTAAGGTTAGAGTTAGGATTAGGGTTAGTGTTATGTTTTGGGTAAGGTTAGAGTTAGGATTAGGGTTAGTGTTATGTTTTGGGTAAAGTTAGGGTTGGGATTAGGGTTAGTGTTATGTTTTGGGTAAGGTTAGAGTTAGGATTAGGGTTGGTGTTAGGTTCTGGGTAAGGTTAGGGTTGGGATTAGGTTTAGTGTTAGGTTTTGGGTAAGACTGGAGTTAGGATTAGGGTTTGTTTTAGGTTTTGAATAAGGTTAGGGTTAGGACTAGGGTTGGTGTTAGGTCTTGGGTAAAGTGGCAGTAACAGATATCACATCTTACAAATTCTTTTTTGTAGCCAGCTAGGGGTCGTAGAGTTCTAGTTTACAGAATTTCTGCACTTCTTTCTTCCACTCTTTGTTCAGTATTCTTGTCTGTCCTGTATGGTGTCTAAGAGGTTGCATTTTGATGGATTCATACTTTTACTTCTACTCAAGCACATTTGTGAGTAAAGGAATCTGCACAGTCACACAATTCACACAGTCTTTTCAATGTATTACACTGGCGAGAGCATTAGTGTTGCCTTGTGCTGTATTGTGGAAAGGTCATTATTTCAGTAATGTAACCTAACCGAGTCATGTCAAGGTTTAATCATATAGCGCCTTTCACAACTGATGCACAAACAGTTGCACCAAGCAGCTTTACAGAGAATCCGGGTCCGAGCCTCCAGTGAACAAGCCAAGCGCGATAGTGGGAAGGAAAATCTCCCTAAGAGCAAGAGGAGGAAACCTCAAGAGATACAAGACTCAAAAGGGGAACCTATCCTCCTCTGGTCCACACCTGATAGCAAAACAAACACCAAGGCAATATAAAAAAATTTACACTTATATGCAATTTTGAATAGGATAACCAATGACTGTTAGAGTGGTTTAAGAAGCCGACCAGAAAGTCTGAATGAAACTCAGTCACTGTAACCAGCACAAAAAGAAAAATCTGTTATTAAATAGCAGGATCATCTGATTGATCAGCAGCATGCAGGCAAAGCTTCCACATAGCATAGAACAGCATGAAGCTCCATTGTAGGTAAACTGGTTAGAAATCCATGCAGGCATGAGTATGGTGTTAGGTTTCAGTTGGTGTGGCTGAGTGGGTAACAATGCTACCTGGTAGGGAGCTACTATGTCATGTGGGAGACTCTGGTTCGATTCCCTGTCTAGGTAACTGTGCTACACCAAGAAGAGTTCCTGGACAAGACTCCTAACACTACAATGGCTAACCTGTAATGCAAATAACCTTGTAAGTCGCTCTGGATAAGAGCGTCAGCTAAATGCCATGAATATGTACATCTAATATCTCTTTTCCAGTTTCCCCATATAATTTAATAGTTATTAAAGTTTACAAGCACTTTAAACTTCTGATGAGGCAGCTGAGAGAATCCTCAGCCATGTCTGCAGATTTGTAGGCCTTTACATATAGTACAAGGCTTGTCTGCACTTACTTAAATCTGAAATAATCTTGTGTTTCTATAAATATGGGCCTTGCTTTCTGAGCCTAATTGGCCAGAATTCTGTTCCAGGAGGTGTTTTAGGTATATGATCTTGAACCACTAACGCTGTTGACATTTATCCCCAACTTCTTAGCTGGAGATATGGAGTGAAGTTAATTTCTCCACTGATTAAAAGTCAAGTCAAAGCATGAAGTCAGTGCAGTTGCTAATACTCCTGATTTAAATAAGCCTAAAAGTAATTACCTGAATTTTCCCATTAAAGCCAAACCTTAGCTACAGATTATAATTTCGACACTGTGATTGCGTTTTGCTATCTATGTGTGCCAAGGAGCCATTCCTCCTCTTTTTAAAATGTATCATCAGACTAATTTTCTCTTCCTGAACCTGACTTGAGCTAATGCAGAAATGTCTCACTTGATCACGACTTGAGTTATCTGAGGCTGTAAATAAATCATATTATGCCAATTAGCTGTGGCTGCTTTTTAAGCAATAAGTCATCATTCAGAGCCTGAATATATCACTTGGAAGGACCATGGCTTTTGCTTGTCATAGGTGAATCCAACTTATGGCACTGTAATATTCATTACATCTCCTTTCCCCTGATCCAGCCATGATTATACCAGCAAAATGCCATTTTCGATTCCATTTAGCATAGCGGTGGGCAATGTTGGCAGTATACTGTGGTCCAGGAACAGAGAGACCCAGAAATACATGTCAGTTTGTGGGAGAACATGCTGCCCCCACATGGGGATGCTTTCTCTGATTGTGTGGTTGGAATTGATTATCCAGTGCTGCATGAACACAGCAGCTTTCAGTGGAGTAAAGAAAGATGAGCTGGAAATGATGGAAAGTTTGAGGTGCATGCTCTTTGTGTTCTCCTTGGCCAAGTTACCTGTTCATTTATCATTCTGCTTTGTGGGGAAGAGAGAGCCATGATGCCTGTCTGTCCCTTTGAGCCAGATGGTGCTCTGAAGCTGCATTGTCAGAACTCATCTAAAACCACCACAGCCAGACACAAGCACCTCCAGCCTTTCCAAATCCTTCTCTTTTGTTTTCACGGGGGGAGTACAACCTCATGTTCTGGCTCAAGCATTCATGTTTGAGATTTTTTGAGATTTGATGTTTGAGTTACAAACGTTTGCAAAAAAAATAAAACACAGCTGCAAATGTTGTTAGCAGTGCTAATGCACTGACATTGACCTCTAGACTTAAATCATTACTGTCATTTTTGTTGTCCATTGCAATCATTAAGTATGTGATTACATCATTACTTACAAATGACATAATTGCTAATTACATAATTAATAATTCTTGCTTGGTTCAGTGTCAGCAATGAACACAATGTAAAACAAGGAAAAAAATGTAAAGGCAGTTGCCTATTTCCCAAAAGCTTGTGTGCACAGCAGTGACATTTCATTGTATTCAAAGAATAATATCTTCTTTTCTATTTACAAACACAAATGTATTGCCTGAACAGTTTAAACCCACATCTTCAATTTCTTCTACTTCTCTCCATTTTCGTGAGCCACAATGGAAACAATTCCTATAAGTGTAGTTCTTTTATTACTCCAACAACTTAAAATGTGGGCAGTCCCACAAAAGTAATGTTATTAACTATTCACTATACCTATATCTATTACTAGCTAATATTGCTTTTGCCGGGCTGCCCAGCAGGCCAACCTGTGAGCCGTTGTCTTTCTGTTACTGATTCACTGTGTATTTGCATGCACATAATAATCTGTTAACTGCCAAAAATCTGATTTTGTCAGTAATCCGATTAATTAATGCAATAAACTAATAATTTCAAAACTTTGGATCTACATGAATCAGACAGTGTTCAGATTTCTGCATTGCAACCAGCCAATAAATTCACAGAGGAAGATGATGCAAATGTAAAATAATGTTCAAACTTTATGCCACGTTCATTCCAGTGAAAATATGTACATATCTCACATAGAAGATGTAGAAGATTAAATTCCTAATTTTGTCAAGCATGTAGCTGGCTTCAGTGTCGCTTCAAAAGTGTTTTGCTTTTATCTCGCTGGTGCTGTGTTAAACACTGCTTGCTTGTTTTAGGTACCACCATCTGTTTTTGCGTACACATGTGCTGAGCAATCCCATTACTGAGCTAAAATCAGCTCTGTTGATCGGATTTCATAATCTGATTTCTAGACTGATTTCTGATCTAAGACGTACAAAGAGTGTGCTGTACATGACCACTACAGAAATCCGATTGTGAGTGGATTATTAAGTGCATGTAAAGGCACTCACTGTCTGGCTGAGTGACTGGCTTATATTTACTATGGAAATACGCATATCCAAACCCACCCAAAACTATGGCTGTATTTGAAATGGCATACTACATACTACTCGCGTACTAAATCTACCTAAAAGTAGAAGGTAGTATGCAGTATGTGACCACATTGAAAATCAAAACGCAGCCTACTAGAGTGTAAATCTGAGTATAGTGATCGTAGTGGGGTATGTTTTCATCACAATGAGCCTCATGAAGTTGAAATATACAGGTCTGAAGATTAATAAAAGATGAACTCGCTTTAGAGGATCAGTTTTAGAGTGAAATAGCTGAGAGTAGCTAACTGGTAGGCTAAATGTATTTCTAGTGAACTGAGCAGCTTTAGCAGCACCTAGCTCTAAACACTGGATACAGTAATAACAGCTCTGAGGTAAATGTTTGGTAACTGATCATGTGACTGTGTTAGTATGCTACACTATGCTACATACTACCCACAGAGGGCAGTATACAGTACATACTACTGTAGTATGCAATATACAGTATAGTAGTGTGCCATTTTGAATATAGCCAAAAAGTATGTGATTGCATACTCATACACCAAACGTAGGAGTTACATAGAAATGAAGAAAAAAAATTCACTAAAAAAATACAAAGAAAAGAAATGCGCTCTTCTAACTGGTTTAGAGAATGGAGGCGATAACAGTGACTTCTAGGGGTTAAATGCATGAAGGCAGACTGGATTTATGCGTACAGTCTGGTCTAAACACAGGAGAGGTACAACAGTGCTTCATTACGAGAGAAGGTTATTTATAATGTCTTGTATCATGGGACTTCATATTCCAGATGAATAGCTCCTTCTGGTGTGAGAACTGTGAGTGTGCTGACAATGATTTAGGACAGAAGGATTTAGCATGGCGAGCCCTTGTTTAGAGACACCGCTCCTGCATTTTAGGGAGTCCTTGCAAGGTCAGTGCACTGCAGTTAATCTGGTTCTGGCACCACGTTTGTTCTAATCAAGGTAATTGGCAACAAGAAAAGCAGACAGGCTTTCTGTCTCGATCTCACTGGAACATGTTTGGATGGTAATAGTGTCAGCCACTGTGCACTTGAAAACTCTTCAGAAATAAGTAATTGGTGAGAAAATGGCTCTCACTTTTTCAGTCCCCTAAAATCACCCCCGATTTTGCTCAATTCACAATAATGGAGGGCTATGGTGGGAAGCAGTTTACAGTTGAAGCCACAAGAGTGAGGGAGAAATAAATTGATAAATAAAAGATAGAAGGGAAATTCTTAGACAGGGTTAAGAGTGCTGGAAGAAAGGAAGGGGATTACTGTTCTGTCAGGGACTGAAATGCAATATATAACATAGGCTTTTCCATGCGGTGTTAGATTTAACTGTAATGTTTACCAGCCATGGGTTTGGTAAGATTTCCCAGAAACAGGTTAATGAAAAACCTAGTACTGGAAACTCTGATCTCACAGAACTAAATCTAATTCTGCATGAGTCAATCATGGATTAGGCCAAATGTTGAATGTCAGAGGTGAACATCAAGGATCAACCTAGATTGTTCTGGGGAGAAATTTACATGGAAATACACTGAATAAATGTAATTTGACTTGTTCTGAATAGAAGTGACCATTAACTCCAGAGTGAAATCTTTTGGAGTTACATTTGAAGTGGACTGGCCAGGACAAAGAACAGATTTCCTGCATTTTTCAGGTTGTACACAGTATGACTGCAGAAAGCTCAAGTGAGAGTTTATAAGAATCAATGACAAACCATCGTTCCTATGCTGTATCGAATGGAGAGAAATCCATGTAGAAGTGCAAACAGGAATCATTTTTCAGCAACACTACAACCCATTCCTATCTCCCCCCATCAAATGATGCTACTAATCTAGGAGGGTGAAGTCCAGGACAAACTTCCTATAAAACATATGAGCTCAGTCACCACAACTTTTAAAAAAGCTGCTAATGCTGTGTCACTGGACGACTTAATGATGAAGATGCATGAAGGAGAGGGCCCAGTGTGGAGAGAGTAAAGTCAATCGGACTCTCTTGGACTCCCAGCCGTGGACAGCAGTGGCATTTCTAGGGATCAAACCTGTGTAAACTTGCTTGCATATCCCACGCCTGCATATGTGAGTACTGCATGATGACTGGTCCTATGGTCGAGTGTACAACCAACAGCTTTCAGTATATTGCCAACATTTGATGATGATTTCAAGAGTAAACTGATGTTAATCCAGCAGCTCATAGGCTTATGTAATGCTAGCCACCAGGGGTAGTAGTGGTACCAGTGTTATCTCCTGCTCCAAAGCAATGTCTATATCTTTCTTATCACTCTCTGCTATGAGCAGACCCATTTCAACATACTAAAATTTTAATAGATGGGAGATGCAATTTAACATGCCAAGAAATTTTAATTTTCATCTTCATTTGCATATTTTTAAGCTTGTTAATGTCTAGCACTATGCATTTTTGACAAAATGTAATTACAGTAGCAGAAAATAATTCATATAATACTCATAAGATTTAGTTTTAAAACAAATAGCCAGTCCTGAAAAAAAACCTACATCCTGAAAAATTCAAACTCAGAAAAAAATGCTATAATCTGTTACGCTACACCAGAGTTCCTGTACAAGTTTGCTCATACATGCTGCACTCTGCTAGGCATGCCTATCTTTTTTCACAGCAGGGCACTAGAATAGAGCGCAATATAAAACCGTCACTTCATCTTCTTATTCCTGTTTGTGTTTTAGACTATGACTAATACCACATTGCAATATGGATCATATGTAGAGAGGCTCTTTTGTGGTACGATTTAGGTCGCAAAGGTTAGACAGAGTATTAGTTCCAACACCAGGGAAAATAAGAACAATTGAAGCATGAATGAAAAAAGAGAAGCTAAAAATTCTGGAGAGCAGATGGAGTGGCAAAGTCAGAGGTGTAGAGAAGACTTCATAATGCAACAGTGCAAGATTGTGCAATACAGAGTTTTCAGAGATGAAAGGATGCTTCACGCTTCCAAGCACCAACGTGGCTAGAAAGTGTCTTATTCTGGTTTCCTTTATTCTGATTTAATCCCCTTTTTTGCCTCTTTCTCAATATTTGTCACTGTATCTCAGTTAGTCACATTAAGAACATGTGAGAAGCAAACATAGAATCAAGTATGCCATTGTCCCCCTCCAACTGAGGGTACAGTAATATAATAGGATCTGTGTGTAAAGTATGGCTCAAACATATGTTTTCATAGCAACTATTACAAAATTAGGACTAGCTTCATGCTGACAAATATGCTTTTTAACCTAATGAGAACTGTAACGTTTGATAAAATTAGGAAAATTAGAGAGCATTTTTAATTTAACATGATACTTCATGGAATCCTAAGGTAGGCTGGTAGATGGGTGTCATTTTTGTTGTGTAATCAAGCTAATGTTATCATGGTGGCAAATTAGTGTTTTCCATATGTGTGTGATACTATAGTGTCCTCCTCATTTGCATTGTATTTTGAACTGATAACTAATAGCAAATTTTGAGGATCCCAGGTTAAATTGCATGTTCTGTTGAAGTGATGTGTCAGGATCAACAAAGGTACTTCGAATCCGAGAGAGAGATAGTCAAAAACAAAGAGGAGTCAAAACCAGGAAGAACAAGCAGAGATAAACAGAAGAGAACGCTCGGTATGCAAACAGAGTTTGGCAATACTTCGCAATGTGGGAATGTGACTGAGGGGTTAATGTACTGAGGGGGAAATTAGGTGCAGGTGAGAGCAATCAGAATTCGGGAGAGCTAGATCTGGAAAATGAAGTGTGATTGGTGATTTCGGGGCATGTGGCTGTGATGTCATCAGTGAGAGAACTCAGTGAGAGATGGAGTGAGGGAGATCGGAGGCGGCAGGGAAACCCGGAAGCGTGACATGATGGACCAAGCTTAAACATTCCACATTTCACATTTGTTTGGTGACTTTAATATATTGGAAAAAACTCAAATGAACGGTAGAAGCGCAAATGTTTTCAGCCTATTTAGCCAATTCTGCCACTAGTGTATTTTTAATTAAAGTCTTAGAGCTTATTGTGTTCGGTTGCTTGTAACAACACGAAGTTGGACCAACGAAACACTTTCTTACAGTGTATGACCTATTTATTTTAATATTTGAAAGTCACAAAGGATATTGACCTAGAAAGAGTAAAGCAATTCCAGGGAATCTGTAACTTCTGTATACGTTTAGCCTCTTGCCCCTGGACAAACCACTCAAGGGAAACTGGATACATGCGCAGGAGAGTCTTTAATAAAATCAGCATCCAATAAATACAAAACAGGGAAATAGCTCCAGGTCAGGTAACAGGCTAACAGCTTTCTTCAGGCTATGCAAATGTTATAAAACAAATACTGCTGTAGGTAAGCAGACAAACAAACTGTGACCAGGAAAATCAGATTAAACAGCAGATTCAGATTGCTGAGGAGAACATTCGAGAGACTTCACAAAGTATTGTGCAAAAGCAGAACATGGATAAGTCTTAATATATCTAAATGTTGACACATGTTGTGATGATGAGATGGAGGAATCCTGGTAAACCAAATAGAAGGCATGCTACATCTTGCATAAACCTTACAAGGCAATTAGCGGATAATTTTCAACTATACATTAATATGGTTTTGTGTAAAGAAAAGCAAAGTCTTCTAAAATGATTACTGGTTCATAGCCCTACCTTGGCCTGTCTCTGTTTAGCATTTCCTCATGGTCAGTTTTAGGTGAATCTGTGTTCTGAAATGAAACTGCACAGTAGAACGTTATTCGTTTTAGAATGTTGCCGCTTGGCACATCTGCATCTGCCTGACATCTGAGACTTAACTCATGCTAGCAGATATAATACAACTGGACAGACACAAGTACTTCAATCACAAAAGTGAAATAAGACCCATAATCATTACAAGGCAAGAACACTCTAATATGCCTATAAGGCCATGATGCAGAAATTAAAAAAGAATAATAAAATAAAATAATGTCCTACATCATACAAGGAGCAGAGAAATGACTGTTCTACCGGCCGCTGAGCCATAGGGATATTCACCAAACCACTGGCAATGCAGATATAAACTCTAAAGAGAGCCTTCAAGACTCAAGCTCTGGCCACTTAATGAACTCATGACATTAAAGTGGGCTCTGGGTGTCACCTCTCAGGGCTCTTTCAGACGATGTGGGAGACACAGAGCCTACTCCTTGGTGGGTATGGTAATTAATGTGCCTTAAGTGTTGGAGTAATTACTGTTCCAGTTATTTTTCTCCAGGCGAGGGGAGAACATTAGGCTAATCTCTGCTCCTGGGGCAAAGAGAGCACATGATGCATAATGTCAGCTGGTGCCTTAGTGGGTTCACCAAGGCTTGGCGATGGTTGACACCATTAAATCCAGACTATCCATTAATAACTTGTTAAAAATAACCATTTGGAATTGCTTGAGAAAGGTTAAACTGAGGCTAAGCTAAGCTAAGCTGGGGAACCAAGTAATGCTGTTTATTAAATATGTCCATCCAAGCAGCAATGAAAAAAATGCCTTTACTGTACTTATTTTCTCTGGTTACATTCTGTACGATATTATAATGTAGTGTAATATATTACTTGTCTATTAGCATTTTGTTTTCCTTGTTTTTCCTTTTTTATATATCTAATTCAATTAGCAGCAGGCTTGCGGCATATTTTGTTCAGTCGCACTGGAGATAATACATGCAGGTCCCTACATTCACATATTGCAGCATTAATAATTTTACATAATCTATAAGGACATGTGCACTACCAGCCAAAAGTCTAGACATGATTAGTCCTAGAATGTTTCCTTATTTTAGCGTAATATTTTGCTTTAGAATAAAACATCAAAGACATCAAACTATAAAATGGCACTCATAGAATTATGCAGTCCACCTTAAAAAAACTCCAAAATGGAACTTTAGAGCAGGATGAAACAGCTTTCTTAACTTGCAATGCACGTTGATATAACAAGATTTTTGGTCAGCCCATCATCAATATTCAAATAAATAAAAAAGAGATAAAAGTTATTTGTGCAATAAGGTATATATTAGAGGTGGCAATATTGCAAAATACAATATTGAATATGTATATGTATTTTTTGTATACATCAAGAGTATATGTGGAATGTTAAGATATTTATTTTGGAACATTCCACCATAAGCCTGTAGGTGTCTTTAAGCCAAAACCATCCATGTGTCTAAATCTTTGACTGCTAAATTATTTTTTGTAGCTTTATATTTTTGTGTATATTTTATCCAGTTTTATTTGCTGTGAGCTCCTACCCTCTGGACGGGTCTCTCCCTATCACATGATGCTACCAAGCTGGGAGGGTGAGGGCTAATGTGTTTCAACCAAAACATATGAAGCCAGCCACTGTATACTATAATAGACACCTGCATTAGGTACCATCATGCTGGGTGATGGAATTAAGACCCTCCGCACTTAGGGAGAGTCCTTCTTGGACATTCCACCACAGATGGCCATGGCATCAATGGAATAGCAAACCTTCAGACATTTGAGGCCCTGTCCTTTTTTAATGAGATAAGTGCCATACACTTCCTATGGCCAGAACGTTGTTATTGAACTTGTTAATTCGCTGTAGTTTCCATTCATAATTAACCAGACATGCCAAAACACTGCCATTCCAATGTTAACCATCTATTGTAGCATTTTTCATTACATTTTCTGCCTCATGAAGTTATTTGCCTCAAGAACTGAGGAGGACCTTGCAACTGAGGGACCTCCAACGCAGACAGAAACAGTAAATAAAAAATAGGGGTTAATGATTCTCTTGATTTACAGGGTATAACTCCAACTGTGTTCACTACTTTAGGATCTCAGATCTCCTGCTTAGTGCTTGTATCTTGAGCAATATAGCACTGTCAACATCAATCCAACTGCAGTTCATGGTTAAGATGGCATATATAAACCAGCAAAATTAAGCTAAACTCTCAAGCCTACTTTCAGCCAGTAAAAGCCTTTGTAATCTGTGGAGATTAGAAGTAGAGTAGTTTTAACAGGTTTTAACACTTGACAGTGCTCTTGAACTCCACAGATATGGATGGCTGGTTGCTGCAAAATCCCTTGTTTCTCTCTCTCTCTCTCTCTCTCTCTCTTATCTCCTCCATTCCTTTTTTTTCTTTCGTATTTATGGGATGAATGATTTTTCATGATCACTCAGACATTAAATCTGCACCACCTAGTCTAAGGCAGACCTTCTTTCTTTTCCCCCATTTTCTCTTTGGTAATTACTTTCTGTCACTCCATCATTCCTTTCTTCCTTTTCGTCCATTTCCTCCCTACCATTCTGAATCTGAAGACCTGCTCTTTTCTATGAGTTACATCAAAGAAGTGCTGGAATCTGTCACCTGCAAACACATATGAATGGAGTTTACGCCTGCAAATTCTATGTTTTTTTACCAAAGCACGTTGGTTGTCAGGGTGAAAGAATGAGGAAGGAGAGTGATGGGGTGTCCAGAAATGAATGGGCTCTGCTTCAAACATCAGTCACTCTTAGCTTGTATCTGTGCCTCCACACAGTAGGCCTGAAGCCTTAACAAAGTCATCAGTGTATGCCTGGTGTCCTGATAGGATATGCTGTGGTAGATCTACAGTGCTAGCAGCACTGATATTTAACTATATATTAAGCTGAATATTGTCACTAAATCTCTAAACTGATATTTTTACAGGAGATAGCAGACATGTTCTTTGCTGTAAGCTGATGTATAATAAATAAAGAAATTACAAGCAATATTAGTGACATTATAATACATTAATATGCATGTTATAACACATTACATAACATATTATAACACATTACATAACATTTTACTTCTGTTTTACACAATAATTGCTAAAAACATGTGAAAAGATTGTGAACTATGTAGTACTAAATTGTGGAGACCTGTTTCTCATCTTTTATGTGTTCAGGATTTTTTGGGTAGGCCTGAAATCACAACTTAGCATGACGCCTCTGCTAACATGGCAATGTTACATTACAGTACAGTTTACTGGGTGTCCTTAGAAAGTGCCTGCATCTCTCACTTCAGCTAGGCTAACGGTAGCCAGGTTGTAATAATATTTGACACTTGTATTTTTCACAATTGAAATTTCAAAATGTTATAATCAGTAATTTGGCTGGATGGTTAAAGCACATTTTCTGTAGTGTGACAAATTGAGAGCACATTTAATACAGCTTTACATAGACTTTTACTGTGCATTTGTTATCCTGTATAAATGCTTTATATGACACGAATATATTCTGTTCTGTTGAGCAAAATAGCTGAACAACATGTGAACTTACATGTAAAAAAACAATGCGTTCATACAAAAAACATTCATTTAAATGTATGGCTTCTTTTTGTATATTGTCTTGTTGATGATTTTATTCATTTTTCTTGTTCCTTTCAACTCAAATTGCCAAGAAATTATCCATAAAACATGATAATTGCAGTTTTTAGAAGCTGAACTCACTTAGAATCCATTTTGTCAGTACAGACAGGGTCACTGTCAAGAAACATTAACATCTCACACGTTTGCAGGATATGAAAACCACTGAAAACTGGTTAACTTGTGCATTAAATACATAAATGGCTTTCAAATATTAATTACTAAACACCTAGAGATGGTTTTCTCCTTTTTTAGCATGTCACAGGTACTATTATCTGCCTCCATCAGAGAAATGAATTCTCACTAATAGCTTTCCTTTGGTTCTGAGCCACAGACCAGCCCTCTGACTCATCTGTCACTTTCTCTGAGCAAAAAGAAGTGTGTTTATGACAAAGATGGCATGCAGCTATTCACAATGCACAATGGCATCGGAAGTAGCGGGCTGCGGCTTGGAGGGTGGGCAGCGGGCTCTCATTATGGCTTTCAACAAGTGTACAGTGAGCAATGCACAGGTATTCTACTGAACAGCAGGAGGGTGACTTCTCAGAGCCAACACTGCTATCTACAGCTCACAGGAGCAGCACAGCTGATTTTTAATGGAGCCAAGAGGTTGGCTGGGAAACAGCTAGACAGACACACGCACAATATTTCTTCTAGATGACCAATAATAAAGAGCAATGTTTAGAAAAAACAGTTAATTCCTCATTTATTCAAAACCTCAGTTCCAAAAAGGGATACAATACATTCTGTATTAAATAGAAAACAGAACAAAAACACAATATTGATGATTTGCCCAGTGAACTTTATTGGGACAGGGGCGAAATAAGACTAGAAATTATGTGAAATGTTCAAAAGAACACGTTAAACAGGTGATACATGATCGGGTATAAGGCATTTCATCATATTGGGTGACCAGCTCATTCAGTCATGGATGCACAAGAGTGCACAGAGCACCACGCGAACACTGGACTCGCAGTAAGAGAGACTTTAATTTTGCTTAAAGTTGTGTAAATGTGTTGCTTGTACTATTTTGTGCTGGGCTGTGGGGGAGCAGTGCGGTGTTCATGTCTACTGTTTAGTTGAATTGTATGGCTTTAAGTGACTTGTCTGCTATCCCAGCTGTTTCAGCAGCGCTGGCGGCAGTTTTCTTCCCCTGCCATGTTCAATAAAACAGCATTTGCTTAAAGTGCTATGATCCTCATTATGTCTTCTTTTTACCAAAATGTCACAATATCATCAAAAGATTCAGGGAATCCAGAGGAATCTCTGAGTGTAAAGGACAAGGCTGAAAACCACAACCTTTGATCTCATAGATGCCCTGTAGTCTGATGTTTCAGTCTTCAGATGACAATGGCAAGCAACATTCTGTGCAAGTTACAATGGCAGAATGGCCAGCCTGCAGGCCAGCCCTGTTTCCCATTGAAAATGTGTGGCACATTATGAAGTGCAAAAAAAATGGCCTGGTACAGGCGCTCATCTTAAGACTTGTACATTTTCAAACTTTCAAAAACAAAAGATTTTAACCGATGTCTTCAGTGTCCAAACGATTACATCACCTTTCTTTTAAGCAACACTCAGTAAACATGCTCCTGTCCGAACATTTTTGGAATGGGTTCCAGGCAACAATTTCAGAATGAGCATCAAAGTGGCAGTACAAATTACTTTATTTATTTATTTGCACTCATCATCAAAAGAATAGTTGCACCCAGAAGGAAGTGTGAGATTGCAAAGCTATTGGGAAGGAAGATAAAGGTTACCAGGAACAATAAATGATAATAAATTTAGACTGATTATTTATTGAGCTACACATACAGAAGTAGTGTCTTGAATATTCTCACACAGTTCCTGCAGATTTTGTGGTAGGGGTGGCGATATAGTGTCACCAAGCCATCTGGACATGTGACGTGTGACAACAAAATGTTTATCTTGGCACTGACCACGGTGCCTCCACACACAGATTTGTGGGTCATCTCCGCAAATCCACAACAAAAGCGGGACTCGTCACTGAAGATGACCTGCTGCCATTCTGAGTCACTCCATGGCAGTCTGGCACGACAACTTTGCAGATATTTGCGATGTTGATGTGCTGGAGGTCATCACTGCTCGTTGAATGTCCGCAATTGTATGTGTATTTATGTTTTTATTCATTTAGCGTTTCGTATGCAGTTCCAACTGTGTAGCTGCCTCAGAGCATCCCATTGTATTGGCAATGCTTTTCTATGGTGTTTATACAAGGTCTGTGTGCACTCGAATGCCTGTACCAGCAATGGGGGCACCTCAAAGTAGCAGAGTTCCCTACCTAAAAGCACTGTTTGGATATTTTAGGACATTTAGGGCTAGTTACCTAGACCAACATTAAGCCTAAGCTTAACCTAAAACAGTTTCCAGTGGTAATTCACCTCTGACACTACAGTGTTATTAGATGTGTATTTGCATCTGTGATGTGCCTTATGGTTTAGCATACATGAATAGTATGTGAAAAGGTTTACTTCAAGATGACAAGGCAGTTGTTTTAGATGACGCATGGAAATCTCTCACATTGTCCCTCTTTTTGTCTCTCATTCATACCAACGCAGAGACTAGCTCTACAGCCTGTGTATACCTGGACACCCCAGTGGGAATATATGTTCTTCTTGTTCTTTCCCTATGACAGCAGGTCTGACTCAGTCACCTGGAATTTATGGCTTAGATGACTTGTGTGTTCATTTCATCATATTGGCACCAAGCTGCAGCCTCAAAGGTTGGGATAAATGTGATGTTCAGTACACACCCATCCTGAAATAAATGCCAGTCTCCTGCTGTTACTGTTCCAACACTGTGTTTACAGGATCTATAATTTTGTAAACTGCCTGCTGGGTGCAGCATTTAAGGAAACACAATATGAAAGCAAACACCAGCAAATGGAGGAACGGTCATTGACTTTTTTCATGTTAATCAGTCTGTGTGTAACTTGAGCAAGTTAGTCTGCAAAACTTTCACAATGTGCCTTATTAATGATTAACTGTAGATGGAGCTGAAGCTAAAACATTTCAGAATGCAGACGACTACTTCAGGGCTTGCCAAAGTTTGTAATTATAAGTGCATATGCTTATTGAAATGATACTGACTCATAAATGATGAAGAACCGTATGTGATTTACTCTTGCACATTTCATACAGTGATTATCCAGTTGACTCAAATCTGCAGACACAGTAATGACTCACTTGTCTGGTTCAACTCAGGCTTGCACTGGTCTACAAAAATATTTTGCTGGTGCTGCATGTGCTACATCAATTTAAATTTTTTGCTAAACTTTTACCTCTATTAATGAAGGTCTCATTAATAACCAGATTAGGCATATAGGCACAGAGGTGTACAAGGTCCTCAGGTACAGAGCACCTGAAGGGATGTGGTCTTTTTTTCTTATAAAAAAGAATGTGTTGTATTTTTTCAGATAAATATCAAGGGAGCACCAGATACTGTGTGGTGAACACCTGGTACTATTCGGTCCGCGCCAGATACTATGTGATGAGAACCCAGTACTATGTCATGCACAATAGCTACAGGCACTGTGTATTTTTTTTAATATTATTTGCCACTAACCATAAAGTATCAGATGCTCACCTGATAGAATCTATTGGATTGGACCAGATGCTATTAAGTGCGCACCACATATTATCAGATGCACAACTGATTCTATAGTATTTAGTGTGCACATGATAGCATGTGGTGTGCAGCCAATAGTTTCTGGTGCTCACCACAGTTTTTTGTGTGCACTTGATATCATTTGGTGTGCATCTAGTAGTATCTGGTTCCCACCACATATTGTCTGGTGCATCTCATTTTTTTGTCTAAAAAATACACTGCATCCCTGTTAAAAACAAGCAAACACATCATTCCATTCCACATCAAGCCAAGACCTAAAGGCTGTGCTTACTAAGGAGCATTCACAATGTTTGGCCCAGTGCTGCAGCCTCTAGTTCCATGATCGATTTAATCTGAGCCTGTGTTTAAATGATGTCAGCCACAAATTGGCTAATTAGAATCATGGATGTGCTATGAAAGCATTTTGACACGATCAGTTGTACACATGGAGAAATGCATGCAGAGAGTGAAAAAACAATGCCCTTATAGAAGAGCTGGAGGAGGTGAGAAAATATGAAAAAATGAATAGGTGCAAAGGCCCAGCTGCTTAAAGCTACCATGAAAAGTAGCTTTCTAAAAGAAGTGGTAAAAAAAGAAATTTATTTTAATTTCAAATTTCAAAGAGAGTAATCCTCTGAAAATTTCTCTTTCCTCTTTTGCTCAGGTCAGAGACCCTGCAATTAAATGTGAAAGTTGGATTTATGCACAAGTTGTAGAACAGCTATAGCTGATGTATTATCTTCAATGTAAGCACATACATAAATAAAATGAAAACAAATAAATAAATGAATTGCTAAAATGAGAATTTATGATGAATGGACCAACAGAAATGGCCCCAAAACCACTTGTAAAAAGTGTGGTTCCATTGACTTACATTAAAGTTATTAGGTTTTTCCCGTTTTTTCTGTAAAGTTGGCATTTTGGAGATACTTGTTTTTTTCCGTTTGGACAGCAACAATATGCAAATGAGACTGGAATAAAAGCATCAAATTGGCCAATCAAACTGCTTATCAGCTCCCCTTCTGCAGGGCCAGACTGCTTTATCTCCGTTGACTAACAGTGCCACCAAAGCTGAGTATGGCGGTTGGTTCTCATAGAGACCGGCTTCTAGCCAAAGCTACCGAAACTTTCTACATATGTACTTTGACCCGTTGGTATCCAGTTTCTGTTGGCATGTGTAGGCACTGCGTAGGATCTGCTGTAGAGAGGTTATGAACTGGCAGGGGAGTCTTATGCATTCAAATCTATTTAACACTTCTGCTAAACAGCATTGCTAGCCAGCTGTAGGAGTTCTGTTTTTAAAAAAGGCCCATATTTATTTTTTTCTCTTGAGGTCCACTTGAAGTTTATGTGATTTAGTGTACTAATTTTACATCATCATTTTCCAGCCTCTCGATATTCCTCAGATGTATTGTACATCATTGTGAATGGATGGATGCTAAGTGCTTAGTGTCTATGTATGGACTGTATGTACTATGGTGTGAATGGTGTGTTCTGGAAAATAAACGCACAGTATGTTCACATACTGCATCAAAGTCTTTCACTATATCAATGTTTGGAGTTCTGTAGCATGGCTACTTTAAATGTATGACCACCCACCAAATAAATAAAGCCATCCTAGTTTTTAGCGGCCTAAAATGATCCTACTTCTCTACAGGCATGATGCTCAGCCCAGAGCAGACCACCTTGTGACAGATATGAAATTATAAATGTTCAGAAAAAATTTAGTCTGGATAATTTGATTAGCCTTGCATGATTGTTAAACTTCAAACCTGCATGAAAACAAGCAGAGCGTGAAAGTGTTAATCATGCACCAGAAACAGAAACCCTCCTCTCCGCCAAGTAGTCTCAGGATAAAGTTAGAGGGAAAAACATAAATTCCCTTCCTCTCTCTCTCTTCCCACATCCTCCCTTCCTCTCTCTGTCTCTCTCTTATTCTGTCATTCTGTTTGTCTCTCAGGCATTCTCACAGCTATGACCAATTAACACAACGGCTGTTTTGTACAAACATTTGAATATGAAAGAGACATAAACTGTGTGCTTTTCCCTCTAAACTGTGTGACACATTTGACTGCCAAACACCTCCAAACACTTATCTGCATAGCAGAAAAATAACTACAGTTTAGCCTCCAGCCTTGAATAAGTGAATGTAAACAGAGAAGAAAAGGACTTAACCTCAAAAAACTCCTTCTTCCATATTAATAGATTTGTATTTCACCCCTCCCCAAGCATGTTCCGAGATTCTCTTCTGCACTAAAGTTTTCTTTCAGCACTTCTCAGAGCCAGTTGCGATGAAGTCATATACAATATCATTCTGAAAAGTTTAAATTACACCAAGCTGTCAACATGGCATATACACTCATCATCAGAAAAATAGTTGCACCCAGTTGGAATTGAACAACAGGAATGAAACTTGGTGGGTGCATTTGACATCATGAGACATGCGAAAGATTCAAGTTTCATGCTTGTGACGTAAACAAGGACAGGTCTTATCGCTGTACCTGACTGTCTAAATAAGGTTGTCCCGTTGCACATGCTTTCCATTCTGACTTGTGCTGTTGAGTTGGTAGCATCCTACCAACTTTGCAAGTGAAATATGCCTCGGAATAGAGTCCAAAAGCAATTCGTACATTTGGAAGAGTTTGAGAGGGGTCGCATTGTAGTGCTCTGGGAAGAGGGATGGTCTTATCAATGTATTGTGTGCCATACCGGTCGTGCAGATGCTACCATAGCACAATGTTGGTGGCAGTGGACAGAAGAATACACGCACCATCGACATAAAGGATCTGGGAGACCTACACAAACCATGGAGAGGGAGAACTGACTAATTGTCCGGCATGCGCATAGTGGCCCAACAGCCACGATTGTGAACATTCAGTGAGCAGTGATGCACCCCATGAGTCATCCCAGTGCAATAGTGCAAACAACTGCCCTTAACACCATGCACACCATGTACACAAGACTGCAATGGTGTCATGCCAGACTGTCATGGAGTGACTCATAATGGCAGCGGGTCATCTATAGTGACAAGTCCCACTTTTGTCTTGGTGGACTCGACCAACGAATTCATGTGTGGAGGAACTGGGGTCAGCGGCAAAATGATCGGTTTGTTTTCACACGTCACACGTCCAGAAGGTCTGGTGCTGCTTCACCTCCACCCTCATCGCAAGGAAGTGTGTGAAAATATTCAAGCTGCATTGGATGGATTATGGATTATGGTGTCCATCAGGAACTCCATGCTGAGATGTATGCATTAGCATGGCAGCCTGACACCGTACTGAGAGACACTGCTTCTGTATGTGTTGCTCAATACATATTGGTCATATCAGTCTAAACGTATCATCATTTATTGTTCCTGGTAACCTTTATCTTCCTTCCCAATAGCACTGCACTCTGTCGCTTTCTTCTGGATGCAACTATTCTTTTGATGATGAGTCTAATAAGGTGGTTGCTATTTCTTCTATAAATGAAACACATTTGTTACAATGTGACAGTTCCATGCAATTTATTGGTTTCATGTACAATAATGTAAAGCTTACACAAAATAAATCAATACTGCAAAATAAGCACCCGGTGTCATTATAAAATACCTTGTCATTGCAATTTCATGCAATATGTGGGAATCATGGTGAAGGAGCAAGGACCCCAAGTTCTCAGAGACAACATTATACACTTCACTGGAAAAAGCTACAGATCCATAACAAAGACCTGAAACAGTTACACAGAGAACACAAAGCAAAGAACTGCACCACAGTGGCCTATCTTCCTAAACCCCTTGCAAATCTCCCCCTCTAAAAGAGAAGCACGAGCATTTTGACAAACCAGACCTATTTTGGAACAGGCAAAATAAAAATAGAGCACTTTGGCAATAATTCAGCTTGTCTTGCTTGGAGGGAAAAAAGAGTTCTTTTGATATTTGGAGGAAAAGAAAAAATATTGTATCTGCAGTGAAGTACAAAGATGGACATAGGTGGATATATGAATTCACTGTTAGGGTGATGACAAAACAGAAATACTTATCAGGAGACACCAAAGTGGGTTCAGGGCATAGATATAAATACATAGATACTGCATTGTCTGTTGTTCTCTATCTGAGGCCATATGTATGTTGGAGCAGTTGAGATCCACCTGTCAACAAAAACATGTTTACTGAGATGTCATGAGTTAAATTGACCATTACTTCTTTATTATCCAGTCAGTTTTAACCAAAAGATATATTTTGTTATAAAGTTTAAACGTTGCTTTATATGGCGCTTTATATATTATGCATCTCGGTTTACAAGATTTCAGTTGATATTTACAGACAGGCCATGGGAGACAGCAGATCAACATTTCACATAACAATCAGCATTTCTACCTCATTTAACTTCATCCTACTTTTAAAAATCTAAACATTAATGTTAAACTGGTTGGTCACACCAGCTAGTTCTCAGTGTTTCACCAACCACATGGCCATATCTACACATAAACGTTGCACAAACATGAGTGTGGTTTGCTGCATCCTCCTCATTATATAATCCTATGCAGTTTTTGGAGTGCAATATTCTTTAAACGGTATAATTCTGGACAGCAGCTTTGTTACACTGTCCAGCAGCAAAATGGCAGTGCTGTTTACGTGCCTGGCTAAACCCAATGCAGTATATATGTATGGCTTGGGGACGGTAGTCAGTGGACCAAACCACTATGAAGCATATTCAGGGAAGGATGCAATCTTTGAAACATATTGTTTTGCATCTATAATTAGCACAAGTTCTTTTAGTGCATATTGTTATATTTTGTAAAATTATTCAGTTACATTTACAATGATGTATTGAGGGGAACTACTCTCTGATTTCTGCCTGTGGAGGCGGGAGCATCATGATAGGGGCTGCTTCTCTGCACGCTATACAGGAGCACTTCATTATAGGAAACATGAATGTAGTGATTACCAGGACCCATTCGAAGAGAATGTATCCTCATTGGTCAAAAAAGACAATGACCCTAAGTCATACAGCCAAAAACCTCAATTAACTGGTTTGCTAGCATAGGCTAACCAACCTCCTAACTTAAATCCTATTAAAATCTTATGGAGTGTTTTGAATTGTGAATCTAACAGAGGGACTCTTGTGGTGCTGCAAAAAATAATTACTTCTTATCGTAGACTTCACGCTGTACCAGCTTTGCAACAAAGTATTAATCATTCATTTGCAGTGAATACTGCGTCACTATCAATATCATTTTTCATGCGTTTCTTTATAAATGTAAGTATAATGACATTGTGCGTAAAATGATTGTAAGTGGATGATAGTATAATTATTAACTACTTATAGTTTACAATATATATATATATATATATATATATATATATATATAATTTTTTTCCCCAAAGATCCTTTATAGCTCTTGGCTTTCTAAAAGTACTTTTGACCCCATATTTACTATTATGTTGATTCTCCATCAGAGGTCCTGCACATTTGCACTGGGGACAGTGGCAGTAGAAGTGGCTTGATTAAAAGCCAAGTGTTTGTTTCTTTGCTTTGAATGATTTTATGCTCCGTTAGTCTCTGGGCGGATAAGACAGTATGTTTGGGCCAGCACTTTTCTGCTCTGTGTCATTTATAAATGTGTGTAGGTATTTATTTGGTCACCTTGCCTTTCCAGGCCAATGGTCAATCATATTTGCGTGTAAACAGAAGGGGTGATTGGCCAAGGTTGCTAAATATNGTATAATTATTAACTACTTATAGTTTACTATATATATATATATATATATATATATATATATATATAATTTTTTTCCCCAAAGATCCTTTATAGCTCTTGGCTTTCTAAAAGTACTTTTGACCCCATATTTACTATTATGTTGATTCTCCATCAGAGGTCCTGCACATTTGCACTGGGGACAGTGGCAGTAGAAGTGGCTTGATTAAAAGCCAAGTGTTTGTTTCTTTGCTTTGAATGATTTTATGCTCCGTTAGTCTCTGGGCGGATAAGACAGTATGTTTGGGCCAGCACTTTTCTGCTCTGTGTCATTTATAAATGTGTGTAGGTATTTATTTGGTCACCTTGCCTTTCCAGGCCAATGGTCAATCATATTTGCGTGTAAACAGAAGGGGTGATTGGCCAAGGTTGCTAAATATTGGAAACTGTTAGTGTTGGTGCAGTGGCTGATCCTGTAGGCCTGCGTTCAAATGTAAATTCTTTTCTAAAGCCGCTGTAATTTAATGAAGGGCAAACTTGGAGAGGGCTTGTCTTCTCTTTCACTCACGATCAAATACTAAAAGTATGCAGACACCCCCTAACCGAAAGGGACCAGAATTAAGACACATTTTAACATTATGTGATACTTTTTGAAGTAAAGAAATTTGCTCAGTGTTTCAACTAAACATTCCAGTGGCAGTACCCAGTAAGCATATCGCAATGTACTAGAAATTCACTTTAATATCAGCAAACACAATTGAAGCACATTATTGTTTTGTGTGCTAAATGTAAGTGCAATAAATACATATTACATATCTAATAATTACAAGTACATTTTATCTCATTAGTACTTAATATAAGTATACTACGTATATAAGTATATACATGTACTCATTTGTATATTTAATGCATTAAAAATGTAATTTAATAGGAATTTGAAATATGAAAGTATATCTAATTGAATCTTAGTGGTGTCTTACACAGTTGAGTACAATTAGTTCTATTTATATTTTAAGTATTTTTATAGCACTAATGATTATACAGTATTTAGCATACTAAGTACATAGTTGGTATATCAAAAATGGCACATTTTGAGTACTTTAATCATGAATACAAGAAAGTATACTAAGTATGCTTAAATTAAGTATACTTCTCCTGGGTAGATTTAGGGTTATATGGTATTATAGGTTAACAAAGCTGTAGCTCTAGCTATAGAAATACTCTACACAGTAATACGAAATGTATTTGTGTGTGTTTAATTGTTTGTGAGGAAGCTCAGATTTCCCAGGATGATGAAGAACATTAACACTTTGACGTTTGGTTGGTTAATGGGGAAACAGATTATGTAAAATGCAAAACATTTTATATAATGCAACATGAGGTTTTTCCCTTCTTTGCTGCAGCAACAGCCTCTACTTTTCTGGGAAGGCTTGATACTAGATGTTGGGACATTGCTGTGAGGATTTGATTGCATTCAGACACAAGACCATTAGGGAGGTGAGATATTGATGTTGGATGATTAGTTCTGAATCACGAACACCACTCCAACTCATCCCAAAGTTATTGGATGGAGCACTATCATTCCATTCCTCTGCTTCACAGGCATAGTAATCTTAGGATCATGTGCGGCTGTTCCAGATTGTCCCATTCTATTGACATTGGTTTTCTATTGAGATGATGGTGAAACTCTCCTTGCTCCTTTCACTCTTCCAGGAGAGACAGACCACTCATTATCCTATTTTGTGAGGAGATCTAAAGCCATTAAGTTTGAGATACGGTGGCTGTTTTACGGTGGCTGTTTTTTAAAGACCATGTTTGTATTCAGACCATTTATTCATGATTGATATCTAGATTTTTTCCAGGCTAATAAATGATGTCCACCTAAATATGGTGTTATAATAATGTTGTATTATTCCAAAATAATAGTGATATTTAAAATAACATATGTGTTTACAAATAAACTGTAGCAGTACCACTTAGTACCACTAAAGGCCACAGGTTGAAAACCACTGCCCTAGCCTTAATTTCATAATAAGAAGAAATCTTTGAATGATGGAATGATGGTATAGTAAATGGAGATACAAAGGCAGAGATAGTGTTTCATAGCAACACAACTTGCTGCACAAGCGCTCGAGTTCCAACATGTTTTCTGACTCTAGCAGAATCTAAGTGCTTTAACTAATGAGCCTTAGTAGCTAATGTCAGCTCAGTAAAGTTAACATTAGGCTACATGTTGGAAAACAGAATGTCTCATGGAGTATAATACTGGAATATAGCGATGAAATGGTAAAGCTAACACTGTCCAGCCATTCTAGGAAGGAAAGCAATAGTGCACTGAATAATGTAAAATCTGTGTTTTGAGCTTTCTAAATTTTTTTCTGAACATGTTAAAATTTTAAATCAGTAAAATACACAGTGATAAAATACATACAGGCCAGCTATAAATGTAAACCTTGTCGAAACCTTTAGCTAGTAATGTATCAGATAACTCATTTAACATATAAGGCATTTAGCACCCTCAGAATTATACAAAAATGGATGGATGTTTTATTGATGATGACTAAATGATTAAATATGGGTTAGAATAAGGAAAATGAGAAAATAAAGATAAAAATAACAATTAAATAATAAAAAAGAAAAAGTAGTCTAAACTTTCTTTATTTACTATTTGGAGACTGTGCAAAAAAGTACATTTTCTTTTTTAACTAAAAAAGTTTTATTCATTCATAACTGATTGTGTTTGAGCAATAATTTTATACAATACATAAATGTAACAACAATGTAAACAAAAGCAATTATACTTAAAGGGTGATTTTTCAAATGAACATTGTGCCATTGCTTACATGTATTTATCCCTGAAACAGAAAATTGACAATTGGTAATAGTTTGATTAGTTGATTCACTGATATATATTAATAGATTACCAGACAATAGAAACACTAACCTTAACATCAGTAACCAAAACAAAAGTTGTTTTGTTAAGTTGCCTTGACAAGGCCAACTGACTGTTTTTCAAATTTATTATTCTACAGTTTATTTGTACTGTTTTTTATTGGTTGTAGTTTTCTTTACCTCACAGTGACCCTCACAGACATTACATACAGACTCACACACATACTAGCGCACATATATACACACGTTAGCAGCCACCTGGGAAACTGTAAGAATGATCCAGCAATAATTAGCAACCACCTGGGATAACATAATAATTGCCTAGCAACACTTTAGCAACCACATGGAATTTGATAGCAATGGCCTTAGCAACAACTTGGGATACCATTTCAGTGGTCTAGAAACACCTCAGCATCCATCCCCATTAGAACTGTTTTGCTTTTGTCAAGTAAAAGCTGCAAAAAAGCTCATGGGGACCATTCAGATGTTCCCACACTGTCACAATGCCATTCTAAAGACTCACTCACCATTATTCCATGTGTCCACAGCGGTGGTGTATGCAGGGTGAGTTACTGGTCAGGCTGTGATACAATGAGTCTGCTGTGGAGGCACCAATAGCGTATCAGAGCCTTCTTCTCCTCAGAGAGCAGTACTCAGAACTCAAGGGAGCAGCGTGACTGTTCACCATGCCGGAGGGTGACAACTGCAGCTAGTCTTAGCAGGGTGACGTTAGAGGACGCATGTTTGGCATGCTTTAGGCTGTGGTTTCCCACTTGCAAAGTGCAGCATGCAGCTCTTCTCAGAGTCCTGCTTTTTTCCAGCTTTTTGCACCCTCACCCACATTGCTTCATGATGAATTGCTGTAACAATAGTGGGCTCATACATGCTGAATAGAAGAATGAATTTAGTTTTAGCCCCCAGCCCTGCAAGATGCTTAGAGAGATTCAGAGCCCTCTTTAGAATCTGCATTAAAGTTTCAGCACAGGAGGGAGTGTGGGAGCGCTATGAATGTGGCAGTGATATTAACCTCTCCTTGTATAAGTCCTTTTATAATTACTGTCTGATCTTTATATGCCTCTGAAGATCACTGAGTCACCTGGAGGTCTCTGGTTGGTCTATAAAAGCCTTCTGTCATACACGCGTCCTTCCCAGTGGGCTCGCCCAGCTGCAGAGGGTGTAAATCACTTCTGTCCTCTTATAAACGCTCGCCGAGACAAGCCCCAATGCAGTTTATTGATGAGGCTTGGGCTAGCTGCTTTTATTAAAGCAGTGGAGATGATTACACAGCAACCCCAGACAATAGAATATTAAACACATGAACAAATACAGAAAGGACATGGAGGACATTCAGTCACAGTCAATATCACAAAGGATTGTTCCGAGAGTCTTGGATGATTGGCATCTCGAGGGACAACACCTGACTGAAATACAGCAGGGAGATGAAATAATGAAACCCCCTAAAAAGGTCATGTTTTCATTTTAAATGTAAATTTAAATCTCTATGAAACTGTCTGTGAAAAGCATCCCATATAAATTTTAATGGCCATATTTTGAGCAAATCATACATTTGATAGACTGAAAGTAACAAAACCTTGAATCGCTCAAATGGCTTTACAGGAGAGGGGAAAAAAATCCTAATTTAATGTAAGTGAATATAATGAGGTATTCTCCAGGGAGTTTTGGACCACAACCACTTTTCCATTTGCCCAAAATGTTCCTCACAATGCAAATAGAAACTGGCATTTTCAGGCAGTGTAAAAACTGTGTGAAATTCCCTCCAGTATTCAGGGGGTCCAATGTTGGCTGACTGCTAGATTGCCACAGCAGTGCTGATGTTAGCTTCAATGGCAGCAAAATATTTGGTCTTCTTCAAGAAATGCTCTTTTCTAGTTTGGTGATGTGTCTTCCAAATGTTAACCTTTTACATCTTATACATCTCTTCTTTTATATTTGGTTTGAGAAATGAGTAACAATTCACTCTTTCCACCAAGATTTCCAGAAAACTAGGCAACTTTTCAGATTCACAAATATATTGTGGTATACAGTACAGTTGAGGCAACCTAGCCATAGTTACAGTTGCAAGGTTGTCAAGGACCTATTGGGTGAACCAGTCTGCTAAGGCACCACCCTGAGGCAAACCAGTGCTGCAGCTCTAGTTAGGAGTACCTAATATAGAAGCTTGCCAATTGTGGGTGAAGCAGCTGAACAATGACCTTTCCTTGAATTATTATTTGAGTATCTATTTTTCCTTAATAGACAATGTAATGCCACAATATGCTTACTTCTAGGGAACCCCCAGAATTTAGATTGTGAGACATTTAGGGGGTCCAAGAGGCTAACTGTAAGGTCCCAGACCCTCCATGACCCCCTGTATTTCACAAATTTGAGAAATAAAATTGTAGTTTCAATCAGGGCTCAGAAATGAAATGATAATTTTTTATGGCTGCTGTCAGAGCAAACCCTAATTTGAAAAAAAACAAAAAAAAAACCCAAAACATACTTTCATTTTAATGTAAGTCTATGTAACCAGAGCTTTTTCTAAGTAATTGTGGGCCATTTCACATAACACACACATAGTGCAAAGGGCAACATTGAAAAATGACAATATTGAGGATTCAAGGTTTTGTTCAGACAGTGACAATAGGCAGTATGTAAAGTAATATAATGAAAGAGTAGATATGGAATACCTGGAATCGATTTTTACTTTTATGCATAATTTGAACACAGCAGCTGCTGTTTACACTGTGCAAAGAAATTATGACGAATGGGCCAATAGAAATGGCTGAAAATTGCTTGGGAAAAAAAATCTGGTTCTTTTGACTCACATTAGAATTACATTAGGTTTTTGGCCTCTCCTGTAAAGTTGCCATTTTAGAAAAACCTGTTTTTTCTTTTTTCTGTTCTTTGGACAGCGATGATATACTCAATTGACACTTCACCTCAGTTTCAGGACAGTCAGTGAAGAAATGCGCTGGAGTAATAGATAGTAAATGCTCAGGCTCAAGTTTTTCATTATATCCTGTTTACATGCTTTAGGGCTTCCAGCTCTGCTGATTTACTCTTTAATTTTTCATGAGAGAGATACTCAGACCCTCATCCAAATAAGTGCATCCAAATCATCAGTGTGACTCAATCACTGGGAATAGTTTATGAAGTTACTCAGTTTAAATGTGAATATTTAAAAAGAGTGCAGTTTTATGTAATGACACTCTAAACAGCGCAAACTGATGAGATCAACAAACACACTTTAGTTGAGTCCTAGACTCAGAACCTATTGTCGTGTTTTAGAGAACCAAATGCTTGTACAAAAGTCATATGTACGAGAACAACGCAGGAATGTCTTAGAAAATGTGAGAAGGATCAGTGAACATGTTGTCTGACTAAATTCGGAATAGCACCACAGCATGCTCAGAGTTACTGTTTTGGTGTAGTGTTGAGTCAAAGCCTTGGAAGTACACAGTCATGCTGTGGTTCCTTTGATTTGAGTGGATGAAGTGCAGTGGATGAATGAGGCTGGAGTGAAGTTCCAGCAGGGCTGTATGTAGTGTTTGTGAGTCACTAGAAATAGGTCAGGTAGTCAATAATCACTGAGGCCTCTCAATTACACGCACAGGAGAGTGAGGTAACAATGATGAAATGCATGTAACTTCTCTTCTTGCTGTTCCCAGCTACTCCCTTCTTCTCTACCTCACCCTACCCCCTTCTTTCCTTCTCAGCACCAGCTCCTCTTTGCGCTGCACCCTTCAGGAACTTTGCTGGACATGGCTTCTCATTGCAAAGATGCGTAACACTTCATTATAACAGGCCAACATTCCTGGTTGTTGAATGAATTCACTTATCAAGCATGATTCCAACATTAAACTTTATTACAGCAGTGCAATAAAAGTGCAGCACAATGCAATACAGACATACAATATAATGCAAAACAGGTCAGCTTGAGAGTTTAGTACATATTCTAGATTTAATTGCTTAGTGAAAATAAACATGAAGCATTGCAAAATGCTACCTAGACAAACACATAGCATAACTGATGCTATAGAATTCTATGAAACATAATATACAAAATATAGGATTTCTTAATGGCTCCTGGTGGATATTACAGATTAAAGGATTTTATAGGTAAAGAATCTTTACATCATACGGAGGTAACTTTCAAACTTTGTCTTAACAGAGAGGTGCTATTTATTATGGATTTTAAAAAAATGGTTAATTGAAGAGCTATTCACAGGAATCAAAAGTGGCGCTTCTATAGAACCCCACCAGAGAGCACTTTTGAAACCTTTATTTACAGACATGGCAGTGCCAGCCTAAAACAGGCATGTTTCCTGACTGACCGATGCACTTTGTTGAAAAACATGTTGGCCCTCAGTAGGTGGTGGTAATGCATTCTAAGTTATCCTGCTGACCTCCATCCGTGCAATGGAAGGTCAGAGTCAGATTTTTTACAGAAAAAATGCATGTCAAAGTTTGAAATAGAACACATGTACATTAATGCTGTCTTTCACACTGAGTCCAAAACTAATGGACTACAGTGCTGGATAATGTTTTAATGTTTTAATGTTTGAGTTGCTCTATTTTCTGCTGTACAGATGTGTTAAAATCAGACTGATCAATCAGAGCTCCACTGTCATGGTTGCAGTTCAAACAGATGTAGATCAGGATTGTGGAAGAACTCATCTTGCATGCAGCAGAGCATACAATAAGCTTGTAGGACAAGAACTGAAAGGCCAAGAATGGTGATGAGTATTTTACATTACAGCAGCTGTGCTGTGTATAATTCCTTTTTAATGAGAGAAGCGAGTAGTGGGAGCAGAGCCTCAAATTCCCCCACTACCTGCAGAATTGCTCGCTATGCAGCTTCAGCTACCTCTTGTAAGAGGAGGTGGAACTCCCTGTGTTGTTATCTTTTTTTGCAGGATGGGATGTACCCAGTGTGTGCACCATTTAGTTACAGTGCAGAGTAAAAGTTCAGAAACTTAGAAACGGAAAGTTTAGCGTGAGTGGCGGGAGCTCTAGTGGCTCATTGTCAGCTCTTTTTCAGAATGAAAAAGATCGGCATTAGCCGAGAGCGAGCTCCAGGAAATGAAAGAAAAAAAGAACACGTAGGGTAGTCAATTTCAATGCAGAGTAGCGGAGTAGTTTTATCACTAGGGACAGTCATTTGTTGTTCTAATGTTCAAATTCGTAAGTATAATATAGTATTTGAATACCAATGAGAACGTCTTTTTTTTAAACTTTTTTAACTTTTTGTCTAAAACAGCACACAAAGAGTTAATGACATTAAGTGACAGAAAGCATGGAAAGTCATCCCATCATCTGCTTTTTAAGGAAACATCTAACGAATAGTAGTTAACGCTGCATTCCTGTTTAAATGGCCACTTTAGTAGCCTATTTTATTTTTTGTTCACCCAATGGCAAGCTAATGGTGTTTTACTTTTACTTTCTTGCACTGGATTTATCTTTTCAGATGGTGGGATGCCTTTTAAATGAGTGAGTGAGATTGGCTAGTTAAGATTGCTATAGATTTTTGAATGTTTAGAAAGTATTAAAAATGTAGATAAAACGGGAAGGAGATTTGTGATATTACTTTTGCCTGGAAGTGATAAATAAAGTGATCCCTGGTCAGTGATAGGTCAGCTTCTTATTTTGGTGCATAACCATAGCATTCTTGTGTTCTAAGTGTTTGTGTGTTGATTGTGTGTCTAGTTACAAAGTTTCAAAGGCTCATTTTGGACCACATGTTTGTGAGCGGGTTAACTTCACTGTGGGGTATGTTTGTATATTGCTGCCCCAAGCACTCAAATTGGCTTGACTGTGAAAATGCACATGCTGCTACAGGCTTTATAATAGTAATGCCCTGTGGGGTGTGTGGTGTGGGGTTTATGGGGTTTCTGTACTGACAACTGTGTCCACCACATATGCCCCTGACATTAATAAGCAAAAGTTGCAAAAGAGAGTGAGTGTGATCCTCATGGTCCGGTGAAAGCAGGCTTGCCTTGTTTTTCAGCTGTAGACAATAAGAAGCAGTAGTGTGAGTTATACGTTAACGCAGTGAATGGTATAGCAGAGAGAAAGAAGTCAAAGCATGTTCCCATGTACTCATATATAATATGATGTTCTGGTTTCTAGTGCAGACTAGGCACAAAAGTGGTGACAATTGATTTGTTAAATAGAATGCCCACTGCTTTGTTGCCATACCAGAACTCTGGTCTCTGATTGGTCATTAAGGCAACTTTATGTAACAGATTACTTTAAAATAACAGCTTAAAAATCATTTAGATTCATTCATGACCTAAGAAGAAGCTAGCTCAGTATTCCCAGTTTGGTCATCATGGGAAAAGCTGTGATGAGACTGAAGACTGAAGAAGCAAGAAAGAGACATAGAGAAAGTGACTGAGACCAAACACAAGTAAATCTCAGACTTGTTTTTACTTGACAGCAATAGATAAAAGGATGAATGACAGCTATAATGATCTGTCTCACGGCTAACTTGAAAACAATGGAGATCTGACAGCAGAGTTTCCATCCCTGCCAGTGTTATTTGAGAAATATTGCAAGGCTGTAACCTCATCTCTGTCTCATAGATTTTTTCAGTTGCCAAAAGTCAACTGACCTCAGTCCCATTTCAGGCTAACTGGTTCTTTCTCCTCTGATATTGTCTTTGTCAGTGATGCAGTGAATTCTAACTCCACAGCAGAAACAGACTCCCCTTTGTGTGCACCCATGTCATGCAGGTATATGGACACTACAGATTACACTCTGATTTCACTTGTAAACATGTAGCAAATGTCACATAGCAAACAACTGAAACTGCAAGTGTAATCTGTACCATCCATATACCTGCATGACATGAAAGAGAGTCTGTATCTTTTAGCTTATCAACAGCTGTTCATGAAAAGCATGATTTGTATTTATGACAGTGGTGTAAAAGTGAACTACACTCTGCAACTATAGACCACAAGAGCAAATGCCAAAAACAATTTTCGCCTAATGCTACTAATACCGCATGCATTGTATGAGCTGAATGTGTTTTTGACGTTTTTTGAATTCTCAGTCTTATTTGTGTATTCCAGAGTATACTCTTTCACTTCCACGACAGATGTTTCACTCCAGCCAAACCGCCGAGAGGCAAAATCAGCCGACAGGTAATCATTAATTTATGAGTGAAGTTTCGTCCATACTTTTCCTTTCCATTCTGTCTCTTACACACTTTTTTACTCTTTTCTCCGCTGGTGCTCTTTTATCTCAGCTCTCTCATTTTCCTTGTCTCCTATTTTGCTTGCTTCTCATCTTGTTTCCTTTTCTTGTCTGTTTTTCTCTCTTCCTTTCCACTAGTTCAAAGTGAGCATCACAGCGTTCCTCTCTTCTCTTCCTCGTTCTGCTTTTCTATAATTTACTTTTGCTCCTCATAAGAGAAGTTTGGCTGAACTCCAGCTCGTTCTCATCTCATCATTCCTTCCCTTTTCTTCTTTCTCCCTTTCTTTTCCAGCTCCCTGCTATTTTGGCATCGCTATCTCCCCCGCCTTGTATTGTAGAGTGATTGCACAGCTTTAATACACATAAGCAGCATAAATGGTATCTGAGGCTTTTTATTTTGTATGTGTATCTGTGGGACGTGGCTGGGTTCATAATATGTGCGCCGCTCATTCATGCCCATTCAGAAAGAACCGTGTGCTCTGGTGAGCCTCCTCTCTCCAGCTGGATACTGTCTAAATTATTTGTATTCATCACTTCTGGATTCTGTGATTACTCTCGGCCTTTTGTCACCTGGTTCTTCCCCTCATAGCTGGCAGATCAAAGCTGTTCACATGGGCATTCTTTGCTCTGAGCTCAGGCTCCTCACCTATCTCTGCAAGGTCATGCCTATGAATGGGTTTTTTTTTATCACGTCATGACATTCTTGTAAAATAACTAACAAAAAAAAGGACCAATGGTTCAGTGCTCCACTTTCAAAAGGGCAGATCATAACACCCAATTCGTTGTTGCATTTTGCTTTTTTGCCAGTACATAGCTAATAGATCTTTAATTCCATGCTATTTGCTGTGTCCTATGATTGAATGCATTCAGTTTCTGCTGTAACTATACTCTGCTATCGCGATAAAGGATAGTTCAGCAAAGACACACAACATTAGAATACATTATAATACATTAATTCAACAGCCCATGCCAAAATCAATAATTTGCCCCTTAAACTTCAGGCTTGATATTCTGTGATTAATCTTAAGGCTTATTATTTAGTAGCTTCTATGAATTATTCAAACTAATACAATGCTAATATGTAAGTTATGTAGTTGGGAGAATGATGAATGGAATTATGGTCCTGCCTACGTTCCTTGGAGTTAAAAAGATTAAAATGGGAATGTTGTAATGGTCATGGAAATGGCATAGCCAAAATGTCATTGTAGAAAGCTGGCCTGGTTACAAATTGAGGGGACTACAAAGTATTGTGACCTAGAGTACTTGCTGTAGTTAGGTTGATATCCATGAATCAGCCTACTTCAGTGTAACTTCTGAAAGTTTTAAGCACAACAACAGCATACAGTTAACAACGTCTACCTTTCACAGCACCAGGAGTAGATATATTGGCTGAATGAAGACTTTCTGCAGTATTGAACTTCATTTGTTTTGCTACTTCACCTGCTTATCTGGCGATAATGGTTGCCAAATGCTGGTGATGATGAAAGAAAAAGTTTGGCATGACTTTCTTTTGTTTATAGTGGAAAAAACACACGAGGATCCAAAAGGGAGAGGCCCCTTATAGCTATGGTCTTCTTGTGCAAATAAGCTTTGATCCACCAGTTCAACTTGTGCTATCAAAAGAGAATGTGGCAGCATATTCTAAACTTGTCGGTTCATTTGGAGCACCACAACCTTACTTGATGACTGTTTTGCACCCTTGGTGTTTAGAAACTGTGTTCGTCTTTCTTTTTCACATGCAACACTAACATCACGGATGTCACTTTCAATTTCAGTAAATGCCAGACCATCGGCCACAGTTGATTTAAAAGGCTTTTATGTAGCCTGTCAGAGGACGTGCTTTTTTGTCTCTGCAGCATTTCAAAATAATTCATTCAAGCAAATTATTTGTAATGGTTCCAGGCACTCTCTTTTGTGGGAAGCACAAAATCCTGGCAAAACAATAACATTAGTTCATGCATCTGCAAATTAACTGACATATGGTTCCTCACTTTATTGCCTCAAATCTACTAAGAGTTTATAAGGTAGCTATTATCATGAAACGCCCAGTTTACTCCAAACCCAAGAAACTAGAACACAGACATAGAAACATAAGAGCACAAGCCAGCCTCATAAAGACTCTGTAAGAAATGTAAGAAGCGAGAGTGATTTCATTGAATTTCATTTGAAAGAATTCCTAAGAGAAGCTACCAATGCTAAAATTACCCCTCACACTGGCTTGTGTGAACTCCCACTGGTTTGCCACTGTGTAGCTGTATTGAAGGGGGATTTACACACACACAAACATGCTTTTCTGACTTTTTCATGGGTTGATTCTGTCTGTTATAATTTTCCAGATGTTTGTTAGAGAACACATTGATTTTAGAGTTCGAGTTGATTGTCTCATAAATTCTTCAATCAGGTAGGAGTTTGTTTTAGAGACCCTGCAGCAATGGTGTACTAGGTAGTCACTGATAAAATTGGGAAAATATTCTTATTAAAATGTATAATTAATTAAGTAATGAAAAAAAGACATCTTGATGCTTTTGGTTCAAGGTTGATGTACTACTTGATGTACCTAAGATGCAAATATATCTCAGGGCAAAAAATGCCCAGATGTGGTTTACATGCCCATTTACAGCCTATGATCTGGCTCCAGAATGAAACGAGCTGTTTTTCCTTTTTTGGTGAGCTCATTAATGATCTGATGAGCTTATATTGGCTGGTTTACAGTGAAACTGTGCGATGATCACACAGAAGACACATGTCAAAATAGACACAGACAGGAAAATAAACTGAACCTCTGTGTGAATAAGCTAGGTTGTCATTTAGCTCGCTATAGTAGTTACTTTAGGCTTGCTAGTAGCTAACGTTACCTATACTGGCTACTTGCTTTTAATGGCAACAAAAAAAAACAAAAGTGAATTAAAGTTGTTACTCTACAAACTTTCAGTTTAAGATCTCCTTAAACTGTCAACTGGAGATAAAATCACAAAGCATGGCTGCTACTTCTCTCTTCATCCGGTGTCGACCCAGAGGAGAATAGGTTCCTCTCTTGAGCCTGGGTTCCTCTCAAAGTTTCTTCCTCTTGGCTTGCTCTTGGGGGGCTTGGACCCGGATACTCTTCCTTACATCTATACATGGATTCCTTCTTTCTTCTCTGTTTATTCTTTTAATCCCTCCATAAACTGATTTTCTGTAAAGCTGCTTTGAGACAACATTAGTGGCAAAAAGCACTATACAAATAAATGTTGATTGATTGATTGATTGATTGATTGATGGATTGTTTTGTGAATTTTCCGTTCTACCTTAAATGGTGCCACAATGTCTGGCACCCGTACAAGCTGAAGAATTTAAGATAGAATGGAACATTCGGTTAAGAAAACTGGTGAATATGAAGCCGACTTCAGCCTCATTTAAAGATGAACATCAGCCATGCCCGTTGACAGCTGTGAAGGGTACAAAAAGTGCCGACATCGCCTTCACAGCCTGGAGTAAGAGGTTTCCCACATAATCCGCCTAGTCAGCCTTACAACCATTTAGCCCTGTCGTTCACATATATAAAGAATGTTTTAGCCTGGACTGTTTTAAAATGTGGCACAATACAGGGCAGCCAGTCAAAGAAGAGCTCATTTACATAAATCTTAAAGGCACAGTAACCAAAACAGTGGTCTGTCTGTTCAACAAACCATTCAAAATAAGATACAATAAGATACGATAAGATAGCCTTTTATTATCCCACATGGGGAAATTTGCATTGTTACAGCTGAATATATAGTAAGCGGATGGTAAGCAGAGGTAGACAAAAGTGCAAGTTATACAAAATACAAATGACAAAATATAAATAAATCTCTATTGTTAGGCAAAAAATATAAAAACTATACCAATTTACAACTTTACATGTGTAATTGCATAGATATATGTTGCACAGTTACTGAAGATATTGCACAGATATTGCATAGATATTGCACAGTTATGTTCTCTTATACTACATAAATACTAATGATCTTGGCAGTCACCTAATACTAATGATATAGACAGTCAGAGTATGACAGAGTATGAGAAGTACAATGATGTTGGCAGTCAGTACAAAATGTGTACAGGTGATATACAGGTGATGAGGTGCATCAGCAAATACTGCACAATAAATTGAGTCACACTAAATATATAGGTGGATATGAGTTCCTATAGTGTGTTTATAATAGTGAGTGTCTGATGCTCTGCCTCGGTAGGTGGCCGTTATAGAGCCATAAAATAAGAAGAAAATAATACGGTAAGCAAGTGACCTTCTTTTATTAACCTTAGAAGTTGCTACTGTTGGAACAAAACCTTTTTCCTCCAAAATGATACTTTTACATGAGAAGAAAAAAACACATACTTTAGATAGATAGATAGATAGGCCATTTTGGGCCATTTCTTTTGATACGTTCTTCATGAAATGTACATACAATGTAAAAAGCAACAGGCGTTTTTAAAGAACACCAGAAACTAACAAAATTAGACAAGTAAATACAAGTTTTTCTTTTTTCTAACAGAAGTGCAAAAATGGATGGAAGATTTTTTTACTTCAACTTTTGCCCTAAGACGCTTGAAAATTGTGTAAAAAATTAATTATGACTGTTTTTGGTACATTAAACCACCCAAACATCATAATTGGACCTTAGAGAAAAAAAGAAAAGAAAGAAGAATATTGCATATTATTGTAGGTGTAAAATAGTAATGAGGGCGAGTGTGAAATGATAATCGGTTTATGCTTGATCACAGAGAAGGCTACTTTATTCTTCCCCTCTCCCTCTTTCTCTATTTCTCTCTCACTCTCTCCAGCCCCTCCCAACCCAATGTCTTCATTGCTGTGCTGTTCTCCAGTTTGTGCTACATCAATAATGCTGCGTAGGAGAACTCTGCTCTCCTGAGACATGAGGGAGGGCAAACAGACAGATAGTGGCTCCTTTACTAACAGCCTCTTCCCTCGCTCCACTCTTCTGCTCCTTCATCCTGCAGTCTCTCCTTTCCCTCCTCATCTGCTGTTATTTATCATTTCGTGCTGCGCGGCTGTTCGGCACGCGCTGGCCCTTGTCCCCCTGCCTGGTGGAGAGGCTGCTGAACAGCTGAGGTGGCGTTAGCCACTTAAATCTCTCTCATTGTGTGCAGTCTCCAGAGCCCACGCCTATTCATCACACAGCCACACAGGCATGGACCACTGGCAGTAAAAGGGGGAGGAGGGGAGTAAGACAGGCTAAGCAGAGAAGAGGGAGTACACAGAGCTGAGGTGGAGAAGATGAGGAGGAGGGAGAACAAGGTTTAAAGGGGTTGAGGTCAGGGTAGTTGCATGGACAACTATTAGAAGATCGGCTCTTAAGGCTAACTGGGGTCAAAGCAGTGGATGAAAACTGGAGATCTGTGGCATCAGTAATGAACATTATGAGGCCATTAGAGTTTATTAATGTTTAGTATTAAGAAGCAATTAAAAAGGCCACAGCAGTAACACAGTGTTCAAATGTAGATTTTTTTGTGGTGAGCATGCTAATAAAACTCTCTGCACTTCAGGGGACTGTAATCACTACAGTCTTGCAATGAGATTCAATCATCTTTTTATGGTGCTCGCTGGAGGCAGTCCTTGCGCTTTCCTATGTTTCTGCTAATGCGCTTTTACACTCATCATCCAAAGAATAGTTGCACAAATAGTTNGTTTGATGTGAGATGCTCCGTACGTGAAACGTAGTGGGCACTGGTTAATGACATGTTTAGGTGGACCAGTGGACCCAACCCATGCCATGAGATCACACCCCACACCAGTATGGAACCACCACCAGCCTGCACAGAACCTTGTTGACAACTGGGGTCCATGGCCTCATGGAGTATGTGCCACTTACAAGCCCTATCATCAGAACCAAATGACTCATTAGACCACTCCACATGTTGCCAGTCCTCTAGGGTCCAGTTAACAATATTTTGCTATATAGAATCCAAAAGGTTGTATATACACTCATCATCAAAAGAATAATTGCACAAATAGTACATTATCCTGCTGAAATGTCCTATAATTCTAAGAGCACTTAAAGTGTATGAAGGGCTGCAAATGGTCACCAAGCAATGAAACGTACTGGTTAATGACGTGTATAGGTGGACCAGTGGATCCAACCCATACCATGAGATATACATTCATAATCAAAAGAATAATTGCACAAATACTTGCACCCAGACTGAATCAACCAACAGGAATGAAACTTGGTGGGTTGGTCTGACATTGTGAGACATGCAAATGATTTAAGTTTCATGGCCGAGCGGGCATGTGACGTAAGCAAGGACAGGGCTTATCGCTGCAAATGACTGACCCAACAGACACAATTACAGACATTCAGCGAGCAGTGATGCCCTTCCTGAGTCATCCTGCACCATTGGCAGACGGCTGCACGACGAAGGACTACATGCACATTGATTGTTATGACAACTGCCCTTAAAACCAGGTGAACATCACCAAAGACTGCAGACTGTCAGACTGTCATGGAGTGACTCAGAATGGCAGCGGTTCGTCTTCAGTGAGTCCTGCTTTTGTCTTGGTGGAGATGACATACAAATCCAGGTCACTCCACCTCCACCCCTACTGCAAAATCTGCAGGAACTGTGTGAGAATATTCAAGCTGCTTGTGATGGATTATCGCAGGACATCATTAGGAACCTTTACAACTCCATGCCAAGACGTCTGGCATGTTGCATTCCATCACCACACTGAGAGACACTACTATGTGTCGCTCAATAAATATCCCCCATATCAGTCTAAATTTTTAATTATTTATTGTTCCTGGTAATCTTTCTCTTCAGCTATTATTTGATGATAAGTCAATTTCTGCACCAGCAGTTCATGTTACAAAAGTTTTTTTTTATTGTTCTCATAGTATATAATTTTTTTGTATCTGTTCAACTCTTAGAGCTGTATCTCTGTATCGGTCAATTACAAAGAATTTACATGACACAGTCACTCATGTCGTATGTTGTTATTAGGAGACTCTAGGCTATTAACATACAGCTCTGGAAATAAATAAGAGACCACTCCAGTTTCTTCTTAAATCAGCATCTCCACATGTACAGCAGGTTCTTAGTGAGTAACAGAAGGTTCGGTTCTAGCTTTACTGGCAGATACAGTGAGCGTCTGGTTCATGAGAACAAGGTCAAGCAGCAAACACACAGGACAACAAAGCTACAGACTGGCAGAGGGCGAAAACCACTCCCTATTGACCGTGAAGGGCGCCACCTCATTCGAATGTCACTTAACCACTGTAAGATGACCTCAAGTGACCTACAGAAAGACTGGCGAGCGGTGGCTGGGGTGAAATGCACAGCGAGCGTGGTTCAGAAAACAGGCTTCTGGAGGCGTCATTAGTCATTTTCTAAATAAACAGATCTAAAATACAATATTTGATCTGGAATTTGGGAGACATGTTTCCAGTAGTGTATAGAATAAAACAGAACTGCTCATTTTGGTCCAACACAAACCCATAAACTGTAAAACTAGAGAAACTGAGCATGTTGAGGTGGTCGCTTAAATTTTTCCAGAGCTGTATGTCATTATTTGTCATGTAAATGCTACCAGAGAGTTGATATCTTCATAAATCTGGTACGGAAGCGTGCGATCATACAGGTCTACCAGCAGTGACTAAAATCCTGGTCTACAGGAAATTCTCCTCAGAGTTGTGCCAGGGAAGGCATCCACCAAATCTGGCCCAACTGTGCAATTCTTTGATGCAGGAGTGGCTCAACTTTGATGTCGCCTACATCTAGAAACCTGTCCAGTTCGTGCCAAATTGAATCGCAGCATAATATAGCGCCAAAAAAAAAAAAGAAAAACAGAAAAAAGGTTATTTATTTATTTACCAACTCGTTTGTATATTTATTAATCTATATTTGTTCAGGCCGTGTTATTATTCCAAATACTGTAATTTTATTTCCTTATATCCCTAAATACAGTGAAACAGAGGCTTGGACTGATTTTGATATTGTGATCAGTTCTGCAGGACAGACAGCCATGCTTGAGGGATTTGTGAAATCGCAACTACTCTCGCGCTTTGATCAATAAGTCTGTTACTACAATGAATCCAACATACAAAACATCACATGTATAGTATGGGCTTATTTCACACATTAAATGAGGGTTTAGTCACGCTTCATGAATGGGTTAACACCAATTGCACTGACACACTTCTAAAACTCCAAAGTGCATCTATAATATATTAATGTGTGAGTCTCATGACAGGAAGACATTTGAAAGATGATTATACATATTATGCACACAGAAACACCACACAGACACACGCAAACATATATACACAGACACACATACATAAACACCTCCAAAACAAACATTTAATCTCTGTGCACATAGGGCAATGAAAAATGAAACAAGGCTTGGCTTTCTGCTTGCTTTGGTTTGACTATTTTTTGGCTTTAATGAATGTGAGCTCACACTGTGACTCTTTCATGTGGCTGAATCAAATGTGCCTAACTGTAGACACCCTTTTAGTGCTCAGCGGGATGCTAACTGAGCTTTCCTCCAGGCCAAGCTAACTTCCCTTGCGGTGCTGCTAATCTGCTATTAGCACACCCAGATCTCAGAAGACAGAGAGCTGCTGAGAGTTGGGGCCGATTAACTTTAGAATAAATGCTCTCCTGAGCCCTCACTGCCATGCATGCATCTCGTGAATCTGCTAATGTTGCCACCTGTTGCCATTTCTCAATTAGGCTAGTGAAACATGTGCTGACTTGAGTTTATTATGACAGTCACTAGAGAAAAGGTGAACAGGGCTTTTCCTTCAAGGGCATAGAAGGAGGACCGAATTATGACACTAGGTTTGTTTTGACTTTGTGAGAATGGCGTAAAATTCAATTGGCCTGTTAGTTAGCCTTATGAATAATTGTTTAATTGATTTATGTCATGCTGTGAGTCGCTGAGTTTTATATCAAATTCGGTGTGAACTGGCAGCACTGAATTATGCAGTTGACATCTCATTATTGTCAATTAGCTCCATTCTTGGACCACAGGGGATATGAGGAGGGAGGGCCAATAGGGTGTGAAAGGAAGAGAGAGCAGAATGTAGATTCACCATGCCGTTAGAGGCAAATGTATGTCAGGAAAACATGTTCCAGGGCTTTGGGTTCCCTCGCATCAGCATGCATTTTCGGTGATCAGATCACATTTAGGTTTCACTTCACTGCACGAAAAGTAAGATGTAAACATCCCCAGGATACATGACGATTGGATCCCTCATACCACGTTCGGAGGTGGTCAGAGACAGATCTTGGCCATTTTTAACACAAGGGTAAATGGAATGCTTTTTCCTTATCCATGTGCAATTGCATGAGCGGAAATGTATCTGCTAAGCACTAGCAGGTGGAAGAATAAACAAGGAAATGAAAGATGGAGGATATGTGAGGCTCTGACATGTGCCTTCTTGCACTCTGAGCATGAACATTTTTTGGCTGTACTAGATTAAACACAGATATTTCATGTTTCACTTAAAGCTTGTCACAGACCTATTAACATTATATACATAATATGCACTCATCTTCAAAAGAATAGGTGCACAAATAGCTGCACCCAGAATGAATCAACTGACAGGAATGAAACCTGGTGGGTAGGTTTGGCATTTTGAGACATACGAATGATTCAAGTTTTACGCTCAGCCATACACATGACATAAGCAAGGACGGGCAGTTTGTTGTCCAGAAGGCCTGGTGTCACTCCACCTCCACCCTCATCGCAAGTAACTGTGTGAGAATATTCAAGCTGCATAGGATGGATTATCACAGGATAACATTAGGAACCTCTACAACTCCATGCCGAGATGTTTGATGTTACATTAGCAAACATGGTGGCCTAACACCAAACTGAGAGACACTACTTCTAGCTCAATAAATACTGCCCATAACAGTCTAAATTCATCACCATTTATTGTTCTTGGTAACCTGTATCTTCCTTCCAAATAGCATTGCAGTCCGACACTTCCTTCTGGGTGCAACTATGTGGACCATTAGGACTTCTCTTTAGCTTGTGAAGTCTCAAGGCCAAAGCACACTAACAGGATGAACACCAACAAACACAACCAAACACAATTGTTTGTTTTGTTTCGTTGGTTTGCTCTGGCCCTAAGAAAGCTTTCCTATATGACTTATTCTTCTCTCTTCCTTTCAAGAATGTGTCCCTTTTATTTCTATCCATTCCGCCAGCATTTTACAGGGACATAAGAGTAGTACTCTAATACTTGCAGACTTTAAATACAAACATGCATTTTTTTACTTCTCGAAAAATCATTAGGCCTTCTCTGAAGGACTGGAATACCCTTAGGCTTCCCCTTTGTGGGTTTCACCCAACGGTGTTTTTGAATATTTGAGGGCCCTAAGCAACATCCTACTTGCATGATGCCAACCACCCATATTCTATTGTTATGTATGCAAGAAAGGAAATAACTAATACATTATTAATACTTCATTTTCATCTCAGGAAAAATTATCACTCACACCTGTGTCCTGCTTGGGACTTACTATCTCTCATATATACACACCTTTAGCTTGTCTTGATCCTTGCCAGTTTTGCCAATAGTTTTTTATTTATATGAGCCTTTTCTTATTTTTATTTGTTCTCAGAGTTGTCGTGCTTATTAGCCTGCGGCGTGTGTTGACCTGTGAGGAATTTTGGAAGCCCCCAAATAAAGATGCTCAGTGGTACTTCTACAGCCCCTGTGTTCCTTAACAGACTGACAACACTGTGATCATGGAGCTCACCACCTCGATCAACCTTGTTGTTCTCATCAGGGCTAAGCACCCCAGTCTCCTACCGGATGAATTTGTCATAGCTGACTCTAAGGACATTTTTTCCCTTTGTAGTGGAGGGGGCCAAAAAGGCTCCATGTCACCTATTCACACTTCTGTGCCTATGGCCACCAACAGCCCTGCATACAGCTGTTCCTGTGCCTGCCACTTTGACTGTTTCTGTGCCAGCCCCTCAGGCAGCTCCTGTGCACCATGAGACCCTGCAGTGTCCTGCTTAGCTGGCTTCCCGATGTCTCACTCAGCCGGCATCCGCAGCTGATTTGACACCTCCAGCCACTGCCACTCACTAGTTCCACAGACTGGTCCCTCACTTGGTTCAGGCACTAACTGCTTACACAGTCATTTAAGCCAGATATGTTAAAGTCCTCATTCAGCTTATACTCTTGTAGCAAGTGCAGTTAGAATGATACCTTAACATACTGTGTGCAGTCCAAGATTAAGATCAGCATGGTGCCCTGTCTCTAGGAATTAAATCTTTAGTGCCACAAAATAAAGCAACGCCACAAGAGGCTGTATGTTACAGTAATTTTATCACAGGCAAATCTGTTATTAGGCATGACAAGCAGTGGAATGAAACCTCCTTTTTAATGATAAAATCTCTGTAATGCACAGTTGCTTACTAATTATATAAAATGGCAGGCAATATAAATTATGATAAAATGTAATATTTTTCAATTAATTAGTTATTACTAATAATAATTGAGATAAATTATTATTCTAAAAGAACTGTCATTCTTTTGCCTCTAGTGAATGCTTTTTTATAAGCATTGCTTTCTTAATGTGGGCAAAACAGTGTTAACAACAACCAAATAAATAAGTAAACAAACCAACAGTGGTTCTGTTTTCAGATCACTCCAGTTGAAAATATACCTCTTTTTAAAATGCTGCTTCAATACCTTTAGTGCTGTGTGGACATCATGAGTAGTCTATCTGAAGATCATATTCCTCCTCTGATGGTTCAAGGCAACTCACCCCTGTATGTTTTAAGAAAAGTGAATGAAACTTCTTTGTTTAAGCATTGCTTTCATAATGTGGGCAAAACTGTGTTAAAAATAACCAAATAAATAAATAAGCTACTTACTCATGGGGCTTTTCATGGCTCAGAGGCCCTAAAAGACTGCTTATACTGCTTATGACAAGAAGATTTCAGTCATGCCATTTGGAACCCACCACTCACTCCTCTTGGGCATTTGATACTCCATGATACTTTAGCCAGTTTAACGTGCGGGAAATAAACAGACACGCTAGACTAATGACCAGTGGGAGGTGATTCCATGCAATGTAGCAACCCCTTACAAACTCCACTGACCTTCACGCACCCTCTCACTCCTTCTGAAGGCTCTCACTGGCAGTGTTTTTAAAAATGCCCTTGGGAAAAGGGTGCAGACCGGCCCACTAGCCCACTGTTTCCCGCTCTAATCATCTTCCCTTCCTCGCTTTTAGGAAGCGGAGCGAGAAGGGGGCAAATGCTAATGTGTTTGTGTTCCCCCAGTGATAAGCGGTTTGCAGTGTCTGCTGGCTGCTTGCTCATTACACGCTTGTCACGGTAGTGAGGATGTTTATTTTTATTCCAAACTAAAGGCTGTCACACACAGCTGACATTTGGGTGCACTTTTTTGGGTGATGCACATGTGAATATGCTGAGTATATGCCAGTGCTGTTTGCAAAATGCTGATACATCATGGTACCTCTTGATTGTGAGAATCACTGCTGCTTTTCTTTACTGTTTCTAACTGTAATTCTTAAAATAAAGGTTCCTAAATAAAGGGTTTATATATATACATATATATATATATATATATATATACCTTAAAACCTTAAAAAGGTTCTTCTTCCTGAAAAGGTCACTCTCACATCTCATTCACAATGACTGTTCTTAAAGAACCGCCATTAGAACTAAAACTAGATTTCGAATTAGAATCACTCCAGTTTTCAGAACCTTTATATTTAATAGTATGGTTGTCAACCAGACAAAATATGCTTACTTTAAAATGGGCTACTCCTGCTTCAATACCTTTAGTCCTGTGTGGACTTCATGAGTAGTCTGTCTGATTATATTCCTCCCCCGATGGTTCAGTAACTGTCACTGAGACAGTCAGCAGTAAGCTCCAATTACGCACAAGGTCCCTCAAGGATATTATTCTCAGAATTGATTATACCTTTCCCCCTGCCTCCCTATCAGCATGTTATTAACTCATTCACTTAAGCTTGGATGCACATGGATATGTCCTTGTATCTGACTCATGTTTTGCAAAACAACAGCACAGAAATGGAACAAGACATCAGGATGACAGGAATGAGGAAACTTTTGATAATGTCACTGTCAAACCAAATTTGACTTGAACAACATCTTCAAAGCCCATGTCAGTTTTCAAGGAATAGCTACTTGCTAATGTTCACTTGCTCTCTCTCCATCCCTTTAGAAATGCTCTAAGACAATATTCAGTGTTCTGGAAATGTTCTATTAACATTGTTAGTGTTTATAAAATGATGAAAAAATAAACGGTAGCTATAACCCAAAACTCAAAAAGCAGTTCAGAAAAACTGGTTCAGGTTTTTGGGCACTGTCTTTTTTTTTGGCGGGGTGATTGGTGTGGGTTATTTTTGGCTTTTTGATCCAAAATAAAACAACAATAATAATAAAAAATACTTCACTTTATATATACAAATCATGGGGGAAAATGCTTAGACGTGCAGGAAGAAGAAAAGGGCGAGGTGAAGGAAGAAAGGTCTGTAGGACAGAGGACCATATAGTTTAGAAGCAGTAGCACTTCAAGACGTTCAGTGCCGGTAGATCTGAGAGCTCAGTGAGATATGTAAGGATGAGACCATGAAGGGCTTTGAAAGTTAGCAGACGTTTGTACTTAATACGGGAGGATACTGGTAACCAGTGAAGCTGATGCTGAAGCTGATGGAGGTCATGTGTGACATGTACTTGGTAAAAGTGAGGACTCTGGCTGGCGGGTTTTGAATGAACTGAAACTGGATGAACAGTTTGACAGAAAGACAATTAAAAAGGTAGTTGCAGTAATCAATGACTTAGAACATGCAGGTGTTTATGAGCACAAAAGCAGCCTTAGTGATTGACTTAATATGGTGCTTGAATGTGAGTGAAGAATTAAAAATGAATCCAAGGTTTTTAACGTCTTGCTTTAACATGAAGACCATCAACATTCAAAATAAGATCTGAGAAGCTGAAGCAAGTGTTTGAGGGGCAATTAACAAGGCTTCGGTTTTGCCTTCATTCAATTTCAAGAAACCATTATTCATCTAGTGTTTTCAACTGTAATGCAAGCCCTGCATGACTGAGATGAGACTGTAGAGAATGTAGTACTAATGTAAATATGGATATCATTTGTGTAACAATAAAAAGCCTTGATCTGATCTTGGGGTGAGGTGTGTAATATAACAACTATGGGAACAGAACCTTGGGGCACTCCTGAGCAACTGGGGCAATGGATGACTTGTGTATACCAATAGAGATAAACTGTTGTCAGTTATATGACAGGATCGGAGCCAATCAAGGATTAAAATGCCTATGGATTAAAAAAACAAAACCCAAAGGAAGCACCATTGAAAACTTTGGGCAACCCAAGCAACATCAGTTCCTCTTTTACTCGCTTAGCTATAGTAACAGAAATATTGATCTGCCAATATGCAGCAATGTGAATATCATATTCATATATTGTTATTTTAATTCAGCATTACTGACTACACATGAATAACTTCACTGAGAGCTATATAATGATCTATATGTAACAGCTCTTCTGCAGCTCAGCTATGTGATCACTTCAACAACCATCTTGCTACCTCCAAAATTTTCAGATCGGTTCTAAAAGTAGTGGGTACATCTCTATAATTATGTAACTGCGTGTTTATAAATAACTTTTGCATGTTAAACTTGATACAAGGGACAAAACACTCAGAATGGCAGTTCCACTGTCAGTTAGCACTAGATTCATGCCTCTTGGCCCTTTGCTTTCCTATTACCTGCAGTCTGTCCCCCTGCTGTGTAACCAGGACAGGCTCATGTACCTCCTCCTGTGCATGCTTCACTGAGCTCAACTACAGTTCGTCCCACTTCACTCTTGAGCAAGACGTACTTGAGCTGAAACGACAGGCCAGTGGATCAGCCCAGGTCCAGTAGAGTCCAGAGCAGACAGGTGAGCTTCACTGCAAGTCTGTTCTCTCTCTCTCCTCCCACCTTACTCTCATACTACCTTTATAGATTCCTCCACCAGCTGTCTCTCCATTTTAAACTCCACTGCATCAATACCAGTTCACTGTTGCGCAAGTGCTTACCTTATACTCCAGCTTTTTCATGATTTGGTGTCCTCCCTGTCATCCTACTTTCCACCATGTAAAGGCAATCTTGGGTCGTAATATTTGTACGAACCTGCATGTGTACTGATCTGGAATAAACACTGCCTGACACGTTTGTTGATTGTGGTCCGCAGGCTCAGGGGAGTGCATGCTTGTTTTATGTGTTTGTGTGTGTGTGTGCGTGCGTCACACAAGATGTGTAAATCACTGATTAATCTCCATCCTCTCTGCCATGTTCTCTACCTGCTGGTATCTGTCAGGTCCACTCACCCAGACAGTGGTGCACTGACCTTAAACAGCCAGCTCAGTGCTCATTTATTCTTCATGCCAACTTACAGATAATGAAGGTGTCCCATTTTTATACTCCGAAGCTCAAATTAAACTTGAGAAGAGAACAGATCTGAACACAGGCATACAAATCAAGCAGCTGTAAACAGCGGATGAATTAAAAGATGGGGTGGTGGAGTGATAGTTATGAACTGGAGGGGCATATCCATTTAATTACTGGTATAACTTTAAAAATGTTTTTTTCCCAAAGACTCTCATATAGCAATGATCAAATGCTATGTACTATACAGTCTGTGTGTGTCTGTATTTAAAGAGAGGCAGGTGAGCAGAACATATGTACAGTATGCAACATTAGTGCAAATGATAATACTGTGCAAAATCAGCCAAACTCAAGTATCCTTAATAAGTATACATGTATCATACACAGCGTATATAATGCAGTACAAAAATAATAATACTGGTCCACATATAGAAGTGATACATTGAATCCCTGGTGTATTGCGCAAAATGTGTAATCTGTGCAGTGTACTGTCTCCAAAGTTCTAGTGGTCATCGCGTGGGAGAGAGGTCTGAACATGAAACAAGGTACCAGATCCTCCACAGAGTCCGTTGGTGTAATTTGATGCAATTTGTAATTAGTTACAAACATTGTACAATGAACAAAATATATCAGCAGAATGTAAAGAAATGACAGTTGTGACAGTATGTCAAATAAGTATCTTTCTCATTTTGCAGAGATATCCACTGAAATTAGCATGCTAACCAGCTAGCCCTGGTCCACCCTGTCTCGTAATACCACTGTGTAACTTAAGAATCACTGTAGGGTCAAGTCTGCCATCATTGTACAAGTCTGCCAACATGCGAGGACTGAGAGGACAACATAAAGGAGAAGCACTGCCCCAGCGGCATATTCTAACCTCTTGTCCGTCTTGTTGAAGGTTCTGCTCTCGGTTAGATTATTTAAAGACAGGTTGTGGCTGAACCTCTTGGAAAGGTGACCACTGCAGCCCACTAGAAGTAAAACAAGAGCTAACACTGGTCTTGTTTCTGCCGCTGGAAACTGATCTTGATGAGTAAAGAGATGAAGCTTGTTTCTTATGGCAGGGATGGATGTCACAATTTTCTCAAGATATGTACTGTGGAGTATGAATTTGACAGGTTGTATCTTACACATTTCTTCTTTCATGCATTATTATTGTTTGTTTGGTAAATTTTACATCTTGAGAACATACAGCTTTTCTTTCTAATATGTTAAAATCTGGATAAAAGCTATATATCAAAATGTGCAAGAAAATACATTTTTAAGTGATTTTTTTTCTTTTAACTTATTTGGCCATAAAAATATGACCACTTTGTTGGAATACCATTGGCTGCATGATATTTGTCACGCTTGTATCTGTGATCCTGAATATTTAGGCAAATCTGCTTTTTTAAATAATTTAATATTAAATATTTGTCATTACACACATTTTGGATCATGTTTAATAATAAATAAATAAATAAATAAATAAAAATAATAATAATGGGTAAAATGCGAAGTTACCAGTTACACAGGGTCCTTTTATGTTATGTTATTATTATCCTATGCTGACAATCATTATCCTATCTTGCTAGTTTACATTCTATTTAGTCTTTTTTTTACTGGTTATTATGTGTAATTCACTTTACAGTTATTGGTTCTCTGTTCTAATACTAGGATACATTGCTTAAGAGGGTCACCCTTCAATGTGCTCTGAGTTTTAACAAAGAATGATTGATTGATTGACTGACTGATTGATTGATTGATTGATTGATTGGGGAAGTGAATAAACCTATGTTCTGTATTGATTCTTTTGATCATTTGGATTCTTAATTCTAATATTATGTGTCTTCTGTTGTGTCCTGAGTGAATCTACGAAGTGAATCTATGCAGAGGTAGCTCTTTGGCTAGGTCTAAATAAGGATTATAACATGCTAGCATGATAAATTTGACACAGTAAAATACAAATCAGTAGTCCCATTTACTGTCTGGTTCACTCAGTGGTCTTGCACTATTGGTTCATGACGTCATTTTCACTTGGAATGTAACTAAATAAGGCTGTTTTTACAGCAAGACAATAAAGTCAGACACAGCTCTGGATCAAATACATGTTCTCGTTGCTTTATTATTGCACCTATTATTAGTTTGTTGTGTTTGTAAGACCCATTTGTGTTTCACTGATATGTTTGTGCATTTATGCATTATTCATATCTTAGCCTTATGATGGTAGTTTTAGAAAGGTATGAGTGCAGCATAGCAAAGTATATATCTCCTCCAGCTCCCGGATGACGCTTGCACAAGCATATGAAATAAAATAGGTCTCAGACCTTAAAAACTACTAGCAACCAGAAGCTTTACAAATCTGAAAAGCCTTACTCTAACTGGCAGTACCATTAAGGATATGAAAGTGTATTTCACAGCTTCCTCGGTAGCTGTAAGGCCAGATAACTTAAAAACAAACTTCTGAAGAACAACTTTTGCTTCTGTATTGACCAGTTCACTTCTTACATTCAATAGCACCCTTGTGCCTTCTCAAGTGTTGTGAGCTAGATTACATTTTGAAGCAAGGCTCTTCTATCCTCTCTCAGAGATTATGTTCTTGTGCTGTGTGATGGTATAGAGTGAACTGCGTCGCACAGAAGGGCTGAGAGCACTCGCAGACACGAATAGCTAAGCAACACGAGAGATTTTCTCAGCGTATTTGCCAGAGAGAAGACTGGATCAGAGGCGAGATGAGAGGGCAGAAATTACAGTGTCCTTCTACGTCCCAATCGCTTATTGAGTCATTTTGTGAAAGACTTTGGTGAAGGAATGGAGCAAGTTTTTCCTTCTCTGCTTTTTTTGAGCGAACTCCTTGTTCCCTCTGTCTGTTCAGCCTGCCCTGCTAGCTTTTTAGCCTCAGAGGTTCATTATGAAGCACTTTACGCTGATTTAAAAGGCTAGGCCATTAAACGTTAAGTGTGGTGATTATTGCGATTGACTTTTCTCCCTCCTTTTTTGTGACCAAGCATAAATCTTTGAAGGCAAATATTTTTTGCCATGGCTACTCATTTCATTGCAGAGTTCAGAACATGCTGATTTAAAGTTCTTTTGTGGCTTCTTGCAGAAACCTGAAGTCTGAATGCCTTTCTTCCTCGCTGCTTTTGATGATGAAACGTTTTGCAGCAACGGCTGATTGCCGATCCTCCACTATTCTGTCAAACATCAGCGTGGAGGAAAGAGAAGGGAGTGTCTGTAGGCGCTTTCGGTAGGCCTAGATTTAGAGGCCACAAAAGGAAGCAGCATAGCTTCATAAACACCTACAGAAGAATGATGTTGTTTCTAAAGTCGCTCCTCTTAATTTAACCACAGCAACAGCAGCTCCCTGGAGTGATGAATCTCCAGAGTTAAACCAGACAGTCAAACTTGTTCAGCCAAGGACGAAAAAGAGGAAAAATAGCTTAGTTTTTGAGTAAAGCTGAAGCTGTGTAAGCTTCTTGACTCCGGGATCAATTTTTAAAGCATTCAGAGTTCGGAGCAATGGACTACATGTAACAGCGTTATGAAGGAAACTGTGTTTAGTTAGAAGTAAAGAAGAAAGGCAATAATCAAATCACAGATACATTATAAGAATAGGCTGATTACCAGCAGGATACATTAAAGCCACTCTTGCACACAAACTAAAATGTGGCATTATTTGTATTCCTCCGTTTGTTGTTTTTTGTGAGCTTTTACAGGTGAAATAAGCTCACTGGACCAGTCTCTGTTGTCTCTGTCGATAGGAGGGTTGTGTCTTAGCAACTTGTAACAAGGTTTGTCCTCAGTTTGGTATATATGGCGTTAACTTCTCCAAAAGCAGCTCAGAACTGGCCTACGGATATCCGAGCCCTGTGAAAAACACTCAAATTCTAATCTCCTGGATGACGGCGTGTTGAAGTCTTTGTGCTGCTTTCTATTTTCCAGCACCCTGTGCCTTTTTTTTAGTGAGCAGCAAACTATTTTTGCCACTTGAAGAGTTCTATCTTTTTTCACAGCATGTACAACACGTCAAAATCTAAAAACAAGAGGGAGAAAATAAGCATTGCAGCCAGTGTGCATAGTTTAGGTGGAAAATGATGCCGTCTATATATCATTTTGTTTCATAAAACACTACAGTTTTCCTTCCTGCTTGCCCCTTTTTAAAAAGACGTCCTGTTGAAATTTGTTTTGGATTGTTTTATTTAAAGCTACTCTGTACATCCGTTCACGTAAAATATGGTGTCTGTATGCTGCTGTGTGTCACCTTGTAAAGCTAATGATATTGTTTTAAAAATGAGAGGTGTCAGATCTTTCTGTGCTTCGGGTTTTCCAGACCATGTCACATGTGTTAACTTGATGTGCACAGACTCAGAAAGATTGTCCACTTCGATGTTTAGGTCTCGAGTGCATCTGATACACAAAAAATATGATGAAAGCAGTAGATAATAATTTGCTTGCCTCAGAAGGCATGTAGTTCACCATGTTTTGAATATGAAAGTGAATTAATATTCATATCCCTGCTTCCCGGCTGTATTAGCCAGCACTGAGCAGCAGTTCTTTCTTGTTGCTCTGTTCAGTAAGAGCATTCACCTCTTGACATTGACCTAACAGCACAAAGCTGCTATTATGGGCTCCAGGTTAGGTCATCTTTAGTGTGGCTCGCCTCCAACTGACAGGTTGGACCACATGACCCATTGGAGGGCCTGTTTAAAGTAAAGGTGAAGATCTCTTTAAACCAAGATCAAGTAATTCCAAAAGAAAGAGAGCCTAACAAACATGCATTTATTGCTGCATTTATGTGCAGTACTGCATTTATTTATTTATGTATTTATTTATTTATTCATTGTTTATTTGTTTGTTTGTTTGTTTGAATGGTGCTTTAACCTCTGCTTCAGTGAGTATTTTACCAAAATGATAATTCTTTTTTTTGACAGTGCGTGTTCAGTTGGTGTTCTGTTTCAGACACTGCAGGCCAAAGATTTGGAGTCAAGAATTATGTATTCCACTCTCCACCAACGTAATATTAAAAAATTGAAGTTTGGTTTGCTTTGTTTAGAGTGCTTAACTCTCACTACCTGTGGACTTTCTGGGTTTACATATAATCAGAAAAATAATGTCATTACAGACATCACACAGGCGTCGCACACAGCAACCCTCAGCCGCATTAAATCTAGCACTTAAATCAAGTCTTACGAGACCTCACCAGTGGCCAGCCAGGCCCTTTCTTCCTGATGTGCTGTCTGCTCAGAGTACATCAGAGTTTTATGATGTGCTGGAGTCAGTGATACGGGAGAATCAGGGCTTCAAATGGATGACTTTACCATATCTAACAGCATCACGGACTGCTTACATCTCATCTGGCAATGAAAACAAGTTAGTGGCACATAGTGAGTAATTTTAAGCTTTCGTTTTCAGAGGCTTGGTTCTGAATCTCTGAAACCGCTGTGAATAGTAGATTGCAAATAAAAAAATGATGCCTCTCACTGAAAATTGAAAGCCGTGTACATGGTCTAAGAGAACAGTTTCACAAAAGGGCTTGCTACAAAGAAGAACAAAGAAGAAGAACAAAGAAGAATTACAGAGTTTGATGTAATATGAACATTGTTTAATATTTAAAACATGCTGTTCACTCCCCAGTACATACGGTCCATACATGTGAGCTAAGTTACAAACACAACTCATTGAGAATTCATTATAGACCATGGAGATGTTGGAGTAAAGCATTTAAATGTTGTAGTAAAATGCATTTAAAAGCATTTAAATGTTAAATGACTGTCAGGAAACAAATGGATCATCGCAGAAAGATCCAGACACTGGAAACACGTTGCTAAAGTTATTTTTTCTTGGGTTTTCAGCCCAAACTGTTTTTTTTTCTGTCAAACTACAATGCTTTTTGGATGAAGCACAACAAAAATCCACCAATTAGAAGTTTGCTGTTATTTACATATGTTAGCCTTATCCTCCCCCAGGACTAGAGACTTTATATATTTTTTTTGTTTTGTTTTTACATGCTAATTTACATATCACATGAAATATGTTTTTTTGTTTTGTTCACTCGGAAACATAAAATTCAATGCTCAGTATACTGAGCATTTGAACCAACATAACAAGATAGAAATCAAGTACTAAACCTTTTCTGTGTTTACTACATACAGTTGCATGCAAGCCTTTCTGAACACTTGTTCCTACCTGGATTTCTGCATGAATTATTTATTTATTAACATTCTTACACAAAGCATTTAATCACAAGGCATATACATTGGTTAATCACTATATATAAAATGAAAAAATGGTTGAATTAATAGAGATCACTACAAATGAATAAAAATGGCATAAGCTAGATTACAGACATTTTATGTAATACTATACACATTGCACATGCATACACATTACAGACGTTACAAACAGTGTCATAAACATAAATCATGTTTTTCAGAAATCATTTTTCTGAAACACAGGGAATAATTAATTTGTTGTTGGGGTCTGTTATCCCAAAAATAATATAAAAAAATAAGTTGGCTTTTAAAATGTCATTAGCCTCATTGTAATGTCCAGTATATTGTCCAGGAAAATTCAGATTTCTTAAATAAATACAGGATCATTCAGAAACTGTGTTTAGCCTTGGAGGTTGTGAGTGTCTCACCAGCTGCTAAGTTTTTTGTTAATAACAAGATAAAAAAGAAAACATTATATTAAATGATCAACCAGTACAAAGACTGAGTTATGCTATATGTTAATGTACAAGACAAGAAGACTCCTTTTTTGTATATTAAAACTTTATAAGTAAATCTCGGGGTAGGGGGTGGGGTGGAGAATATGAGTCTTTTAAGCATGAATGGTAATAGTCATTTTGATGAAAATCAGAATAAGCACCTTTATTCTCCCAGCAGTCTCCACGCTTGTCCACCAGTGTGAAATAGCTGAAGAGATAAGCTAGATTTTTATTAAACTGTAAGTCGGCAGTTCTTTTTGGTTCATCTGACACAAATTGAATGAAGAATTTTATTTTCTCATTCTAAAGAGAAAAAAGAATCCTATTAAGAGAGTGGATGTACATCAGCATGCTTGCAGACTTAAAGGTACAAGGCTTAGTGAAAATCCACCAGTACTCACTGTGATGTGCATTATTGCTTACATAAATACAGTTAGGTCCATAAATATTATTTTAAATTGTTATTTTGGATGTACAGTACAGCATACTGGAGCTGAAATTAAGTATTAAATATGAGCTCAAAGTTCAGATTCTCAGATTTAAGTGAAGGATATTTATATCCGAATCTGGTGAACGGTGAAGGAATTACTACCATTTTCATACATCACCCCTAATTTTTAGGAGCTCAGACTTAATTGGACAAACTAACAGAATCATAAATGTCTTTTTTAATACTCAGTTGCAAATCCTTTGCAGTCAATGACTGAAAATTTGTTGCCTGAAATCTGGAATCCATCTCCATCGTAACAGACTGGGTTTCTTTCCATTTGACTGTACTGTAGCTGTCTTCAATACCTGCTTGTTTTTGTTGTTCTTTGTCTATCTCTTGGTGATGCTATTCTAATTTGGTCAATCGGAATGTTGCTTTACATCTTGTGATAAACTGTCCGTGTTCTGGTTTTTATTTCCCCATTTTTGACTGTAACACATATAATCCGACCCCTCCTGGAAGATGTTCTCGATTTGGTCAACTGTTGTGAAGGGTTTTTTTTTTCCCACCAGGGAAATACTTCATCTGTCATCCACCCCAGTTGTTTTCCATTGTCTTCTGGGCCTGTGTGTTTCTGAGGTGACCAGTTTCTGTTTTCGTTATCTCTCTGCTGGGTCTCTTTCAATTTTTCAGGCTTGCTTCACTGGCAATGTCAACGTCAACTCTAGATCTTTTATCCACTTACTAGTATTTAAAATAACAAGGAAATAACACAGACCTGACCATGGAACAGCCAAGCAGGCATCTGTCCAATGTCTCTAAAAATGGGGGTTGACAATTGTGACAGAACGAACAACCTAGTTTTCTCTTACATTTCCTCCCTTCTTTTAGTCCCATTCTGTCCCTGCTTTAGTATTGCAGTAGTTCAGTAGTTCACATACAACCCCTCATACTCTTAGCAACAATACAATATCACACGTTACTAGCTCAGTACATAGCACCACCTTCTACAGTTAAAGTATGCTACTGGACTTTTTACTTTTTTACTAACTGCAGGTGTAGAAGAGTTACGATACTTACATGGGCTTTCTATTTTATTATTTTTTTTTTCTATTTTATTCTATTTAATTTTATTTTTGTTTTCATACCATTTGATTATGTGACACCCTGTGGGTTTACTTTAAAATGTTTTGAATTATGATATGGTTAGAATTCCTACACCATTCACCTGAATTGCATGTGAATGTCCTAAAATTAAAGCTGAATGCCTGCAGTATAAGCTCTTATCCATTATCTAATGTCAGCTCAAATATACTGTGCTGGCCAGCTGAAACAACCAAAACTTCTTCATCATTCAAATATTTATGGAGCTAACTGTGCCTCATAGAACCATTCTATGTAGCAGTCATAAACAGCCTGGCATACTTTTTCTGCTTTTAAAAATATTTGTAACTTTGAATGGAAGATAATGGAACATTTTCTCTCCAATTATTTTTGGACCATCTCTTTTGCTTCATTCAGCATGCAATTTTAACACAATGTAAAGAGCAGCTGGCATTTACAAATTCTGTAAAACTGTCTCCACTCATCTTTACAGCTTCAACCAGTCATTTAAAACATGTCAAGTTGTGTATTCTTAGATTAACTGGTAACATTTTCTATTAATCATGTATTCATAATGCACTATAAATGCATTTTGAGGCATTATATAGCATATATAACACATTATAATACCGGGCATAAGCTTGCATAATGTCTTTTAAGTAGTTATAATGACATGCATAGTACTTTATAAGGCAGGAATATGACGTCCTAAAAAAAAGGCTATAACATATTAATATGCCAGTATAAACATTATAGGGTTTATGTCAGGCCCATACAGGCTTTAAGTGAAGTGAGTTTATCTTTTTATACGACTTTTTAAAGTTTAGGAAATTTCATTTCAGTAAATTATACTTAAAGGGCATTATAAGTGGTCTTTACATGCTCAAAGTGAAGTGAGATTGTCTTATGAACAGATCTTGTAGAGCATTATGAAGCCTAATATCATAAAGTTGCAGACTCCTGTTCTGTGAAGTATTATGCATATAAATACAACTTATAAAAGCATTACGTTTACGGCATTTAGCTGACGCTCTTATCCAGAGCGACTTACAAGGGTATTCATATTACAGGTAGGCAAATGTAGTGTTAGGAGTCTTGCCCAAGGACTCTTATTGGTGTTACACAGCATAGTAACCCAGACCAGGAATCAAACCCCCATCTCCCAGATGGTGTGGTAGTTCCCTGGTGGGTAGTGGGCTTATCCACTGAGCCACACAATGAACCACATTATGAACCACATTATGAATACAGTGTATTCATACAAAGTGTTACAGAATAAGTGTATATAAGAACCTGAGGTAAGTTTGGTTTTAGGCTATTAAAAACACTTATGGATTAACCTGCAGGAGTGGCAGTATGTCTTGCACATCTTTATCCGTGTTAATTCCAGTCTACAGAAATTGCAAATTTGCTCATTGAGGTAAAGACAAATTACACTAGAACAGATAATTAATACAAATGGCTCCAATATACTCAAAAGGATAATCCCCACTCCAAGAGCCTGTATCTTTAGCTTCACAGTAATAACCTTACTACATTTTAATAATCATTTTAAAAAGATTACACTCCATATTGCAGAATGACTTTGTTCCTTCCACTTACACTGTAGTGTATATTACACTCATTTATGTTTTAGTAAAATGGTGTTGCACTGAAGCCCTGAATCCCTCCTGATTTCTCCAGTTAAAAACACCTGAGAAACTGTTTATTATAGCAACAGTGTTGAATGTTCACCTACCAGTTATTTATTTATTTATCTATCTTTAGGCAGTGCATTCATAGCAGGTTTTCCCTATTTTTAGCTTAACGCTTTGCTTTAAAATAAAAGTGAAGACTTCAAACTATAGCACTCGTGGAATTATGCAATCACCTTAAAAACCTCCAAAATGGAACTTTACAGGAGGATAAAACAGCTTTCTTAACCTGCAGTGGAGGTTAATATAATGTTTTTTGGAACAATTTTGGACCAAGTCTACTGGTATATTGGTATATTGGTGTATTCATCCATTCAATCTATGTTCATCAAATTAACTAGAGCTTTTTAATTGAAGAAAAAAAAGAAAGATAAAATATTTTTGCACAAAATATATATTAGAGGTGACAACATGATAAAAATATAATATTGTAATAAATCATGAGTAGATGTTTTTAAGATCTATTTAGTTGGGTGTGTCTAAACTGGCAGTGACTGGCAGTGTACAAGATGAATTGCCAAGGAAAACTGGAGGGGATGAATTGTTTACTGAGAGGATCCTTAGTCTACCTGACCTCTTTGGCGTCTTTAAATGATATTTACTCATTTCTGACCAAAGGGCTGTTTGATCTGGTTTCAGACATTACTCATTGGCTCTATGATCTCTTGCCTTTTATGTATCACCCCAAGGTATATGCAGCATCTAAAGCACACACAACCCACAGTAGGGAGTTCACAGATCCACTCACAATTGACTCTGAGTTAAACTGAGTGTCTAGAAATCAGAACATCCTTGTTGAAAGTCACCAGTCAGGAAAAATCATGACTCCCTGAGGGCTAGCTTTCAGTGGACAAACATAGAACACAGAGTAAGCATATCATTGTTGTCCAAAGAAATCCCAAAAAATGTAAATGTTTTATATTACTGTTTGGTTCGAAGCAGCTTTGTAGCAGTTTAACTGTATATCTAGAGGATAGTTTTTTTTACATGGCTCAGGAAATGAAGTGCATGACTCAGAATGCGGTCAAAAAGTTATATTCTATCTAGCAATTATTCGTAATTTAATACACATTTTAAGAGTCATTCCTGAAAGGATGTCCTCACACCCCCTCCCACATACACTGACTAAACGTTCCCCAAAACATGACATGTCCCTGAAGCTCATACAGGAGAATGGTTTTAGTATATGTTCCAGTCCTGATATGCTGAGTTAATAGTGAAGTATACGCTCCAATTTCAGAACATTCTGTGCACTTAATTTTCTTACTTAATTGCATGGCATTTTTATGCCACCAGAAATGCTGCCAGCGTTTTGGCAAGTCTTCTAAGAGAGCTTGGAGTAAAGTGAAATATAAAGCAATTACCTGAAAGATCTAGGTTACAGAAGACAGTTATGGATTAGACTACTAATTTTAATAGGTGCTGGCTAACAATGCGTAAAGCAAAATTGACTGGTGGCTGATGCCATGTCATAAGTTCTTGATGCCAGTCTATTGTTTTAAATATACTAATGGTGGGTACATTTTAGAATGGTTTGGCTTGTGCCTGTACAGGAACAGTCTTAGATGTTGTAGAACCTCACAGAGCTTTCAGAGATATATTGTAAGTTCCAGAATAAGTAGAACACACTTGATGGATGTTAGAATGGTTTCAGACAACCACTTTAGCATTATTTTATTTTATTTTATTTTATTTTGTTTGCACCTGATGAATAAAAATAAAATTAGCTCAATCAAGCACAGAAAATGTTAAATGTTAATGTTTACTCTACTGGTCAGGCAACAACCTGCCACATTAAAGAGGAAAGCAACTCAACACTCTCTATGTAGTCTATATGATATACTATATACAAGGCGCGAAAAGCACAGGGGATGCAGGGGGGTCAAATACCCTCTAATAAAATCTTGGACCCCCTGAATGTCTGAAAATTAAAATTCTGGAGGGGCCACTCAAAATAAACATATGACATTATGTTCTTTATTAGGGTAAAATAGATGCTCAAATACAATGTGTACTGAGAGTAACGCAATTTCAATCCTCTGTATGTCTTGTACGTATTGAAGTATTGACAATAAAACCTCTTGACTTGACTTCACCCACAATTGTATCTGTCTTTAATATTCATAAGTAACTAGAGATGCAGCTTTTCTGCCCTTATGCCTTCTTTCCCCTTGTCATCAACCTCCTAAACAACGACCCTCCTCACATCCTTCTCCTTTAAACTGCTGCACATGTACTACAGCATATGTAGTATGCATTATATATACTGTAAAGTATATAACTACTGTATATACCATGATATAATCCTTCTGAACAAGAACCGTTTCCTATTTGCTGTAGTCAGTGCACATATGCACTTTAACTTGTTGCAATATACACATTCTATAAACATTTTTACATTTACATTTATATTTGCTGCTCAATCCTCTTAGCTGTACATACTGTATGTATGTACCTTAGTAGTCCAGTACTTTGTACTTGGTAAATACTGCTACTTTGCCATTTGTGTGTATACTGTCTTTTATGTTTATATACAGTGTATATTTTTCTATTCATGTTTTGGCCTTAATTTAATGTTGACACCTGCACCAGGAGAAATTCCTTGTACACCTGATACTTGGTAAATAACGATTTTGAGTCAGATGGCGCTGTGGCAAATTAGTTTACCCAGTCGGTCTTTCATAGCCTAGCAACTCTGACAAACTTTACAGTATGTCGTATCATATTGACAAATCTGAAAACTTGACAAATTACGAAAAATAATTGTTACTAATTTCTCAAACTGAAGACAAAAGAAGCGTTGAGTAAGATGTTGAATACTACTTTACTAAACTAGAAGAGAGCACTTCCAGAAGAGGAATTGGTGAACTAAGAATTTTGTTGCCATTTTAACTAGCATCAGTGCCACTATGCCAAGTAATTTAGCAACCAGCCAACACTGGAGTAGCCAATCAACGTAGGACACTCCACATACCAGAGGGTATTTTGCACTCTGACTGAGGTGTGCACATAGATACTTCTGAGTACTAACTTCTGCCTACACATCTTTTCCATATTCCACATCATCTCCTGTGTATAAATACTTAATGTTTTTCAGTCGATTCTGTCCAAACAAGGACTTGCTGTTTTCATCTGTTTTTATCTCGCTCACTCATTTTACCCATAAGTCTTGGTGGGTAAGGGAAGTTCAAAAGTTCAGTCCAGTAAGTGGGCTGTATTAAAGCTAGATTTGGAATTATAATCTGTGTAGAAATGTATCTGTAAACAAGCTAGTATTTTTGGATTATGTACCTCAGCCACAATGTTCAGAAGTACATAATTGTATACCTCATACTCTGAAAGCCAAGTCTATTTTTTCAGGACTGACATACATTCTAGTGAACTCCAGTGAACTGAACTTCAAGTTAAACTCCTAATTAGATCAAGATAACCCCAAACAATCAAATTATTTCTATTTTTGTTTGATATTTCTCTTGGTGTTTTGTCAGAAGCTGTCCTAGAAATCCTGTTACCAGTGCCTTTAGCCACTATTGGATTCTGCAGGCACCCATGGCCAATCTCTTTACACAGTCTCTATGTCTCCAACAAAACTAATCTGATAAACATATCTATCCCAGTACAACTCAAAACCTTGAGTCAAGGTTATAGCCTCAATTCCTATATGAAATATAATCTCATCATAGTTAAAATTGAATTTTTGAGGGGCAACTGAGAAAATGATTGTCAACAATGTGCAGTCCAATCTCCCTCATCCTGTTCTCAGAGGATCGAATGCAGTAAGGCCTGGCTAAGGAACTTGCTTCCCCTGTTTATCCCTGAGAGCAAAACCCAGTTCTGGGGTCAGAGAAAATTCTGATTGTTTTGGAAGCTCTGATCACTGTGCTCTGATGACTCGAGGCAAGGCCAAAATTTGCATCCTGTAACAAAACAACTGTCCCCACTGAGAGATGATGGAGATGCAATGAATCAGAGAGAGGGAGAGAGAGAGAGAGAGGGTGGTTGGAAGGAAATAGATGCAAAAACAATTGATATAGAAAGACAGAAAGACAGACAGGCAGACAACCAGACAGATAGGTAGATGGATAGATAGAGACAGGCGAATAGATAGATGGACATGGAGGCAGACATGGATAGACAAACAGACAGATGGTAGGTATAAGGATGGAGAGAGGCAGATGGGTAGATATGTGGACAGACAGATGGATAATATATGGACAGACAGATGGATAGATGAGTAGATAGGTGGAGAGATAGGTAGCCATATGGACAGAGACTGGGAAGTAGATAGATGGACAAGGAGAAAGTCATAGATAGATAAAGAGACTGTATAGATGGTAAACTGATGAACAGAGAGACACACAGATGAGAAGATAGATACACTCATTGTCAAAAATAATTGCACAAATAGTTGCACCCAGAAGGAATCAACCAGGAGGAATGAAACTTGGTGGGTAGGTTTGATATTGTGAGACATGCAAATGATTCAAGTTTCATGCTCGGCCGCACATGTGACATCAGCAAGGAAGTGCCTTATCGGTGTACTTGCCTGACCAAACAGTGATGATTGCAGACATACAGCGTGCAGTGATGCTCTCCATGAGTCATCGTGTTAGTGCCTGCACCACTGGCAGATGACTGCATGATGCAAGACTACATGCATGCAGACTGTTACTCCGACTGCCCTTAATACCATGACAGCTTCATCAAAGGCTGCAATGGTGTCATGTCAGACCGTCATGGAGTGACTCAGAATGGCAGCAGGTCATCTTCAGTGACGAGTCCCGTATTTGTCCTGGTGGAGACAACCAATGGATCCGTGTGTGGAGGCACTGTGGTAAGATGAACGTTTCGTTGTCACACATCGTACCACCTCCAACCCTACCACAAATTCTGCAGGAGCTGTGTGAGAATATTGAAGCTGCATGGGATGGATTATCGCAGGACACCATTAGAACCCTCTACAACTCCATGCAGAGACGTCTGGCATGTTGCGTTAGTACTTCTTTTAGTACTACTTCTGTATGTGTAGCTCAATAAATATTACCCATATCAGTCTAAATTTATCATCATTTGTTGTTCCTGGTAACCTTGATTTAATGATGGGTGTATATAGACAATTAGACAGATGTGTAGATAGACAGGCAGATGGTTCGGCAGACAGACAGACAGACATATAGATAGATGGTTGAATAGACAAACAGCCAGATTTAAATGACCCCAATTAAGGAAGTTTAAATTTCACAGTATCCCTATTCCAGTATCGCTATTTCACACATAGTCTAGTACTGAAGTGTCAGTAATAACCAGATGGAATGTGTCTGCAGGTTCAAGTTCACCTGAAATGTTTCAATCATCATCTTAAATCAATACTAACAAAAGCATACTCACTTTCTCTTTAGATCAATCACAATCTAGTAAACCACTTCAACAGCGACTTAAAAACAAATACAGAGGGAACAACCGCATAAAGAGATAGAGGATAATGAGCACAGAGAAGGAAACAGTTAGTGAGAATAGTGAGAACTAGGCCATATGGCCTAAACACAGCTTAATTTTGTGCTCTCATGGCTGAGCTGTACACTCTGTATTAATGTCAGAATGAATGCGCTTCCTCCTTCTGGGAACCAAAGCAATTAACTGCAGCACAATAAGATGCACTTGGACAAAGCAAGCTCTTTTGTAGATGCTGTTTTGTTACCCCAGATGTCATCAACACCTTGCAGAGTGTCTTTCGTCCTATGAGAGCCTTGTATCGAAAACATGGATGGAATGTTTCTCTCACAATGAATTTTATGAGCCAATCATTTTCGATTTGTGTTGAAACCAACCGCAGCAGCCACAGAAAAAAAGTGGAAGTGGGAAACTATTTTTTGGGCCTATGTAGATTTTTATGAGGCTCTTTGAAGAAACACATACAACATACAAGTTTGATAATAAGTCATTGATAACAATAAGGATATAATTGCATAGCATTATGAAGGCAACTGTAGCATACTGTTCATCAATCAAAAGTTTATACATGGCTACTCATAGAAGGGTTTGTAGCTTAGTGCTTTACTTTAGAATAAAAGTGAAGACATTAAACTATAAAATAGCACTCATGGAATTCCGCAGTCACCTTAAACAACCTCCAAACTGGAACTTTACAGGATAATAAAATAGCTTTTTTAACTTGCAATGGAGGCTGATATAACAAGATTATATTTCTAAGCAGTTTTGGACCAGTTCTATTGGTCTGCTCTCATGAATATTCAGCTTTTAGTCTTTAAATTGTGCAAAAAGATAAAACTTTTTGTGCAGCAAAATATATATTAGAGGCGGTGATACGGCAAAAATGTAATACTGTGATACATCGAGTCTATGTGGTATATCAGGATATTTATTTATATATTTTTCTCATCAGTTGGAACTGTAAGCCTGTAGAGTCTTTAAGATAACCAGTAACATCCATTTTGTTGGGTGTGTCTAAACTTTGGACTAGCAGTGTACATCCAGACAACATGATAACAAGAAGGTGTTAAAACAGTGTTTACTATGTATGTGTCATTCTCTATATGCTCAATGTTCTCCTACTTTCCTGCATGAAAAGTTCAAACGCTGTCTCTGTAACGTAATCTCAGCTCTAAAAAGTCGTGACACTGAGACGAATAAGATTAGGAGAAGAGAGAGAAAAGACGGGGAGAAAAGAAACAGTGCGGTAGAAAAACAGCAGTAGCAAAATGCAGCATGAAAGACTTGAAACAGCACAGGTGAAAGAAAAGGTTACTGCAAGGAAAAGTACAGACCTGAGTTCTCGCGTTTCTGGGTACATCTCATATGCTTTTAAAGGAATGCAGCAATTAACAGCTGAGAACAGGGGAGAAAGGCTAGTAAAAGAGGGAGAAAGAGGAGATAAGAAAAGATGGCAGGCAGTCGTGCTTGCATAGATGAATTACTTTTGGAGCTGCCCAAGGGATTGGTAAGGTTCTAATAATGATCCTGTGGGCCGAATGAGCAGAATAAAAAATTCAAGAATAGTAGAAAGTTACATCATGCTAATCTGTTCTTCTCATCTCAGTGATCCCATCTGACATAAAAAACCTGGAAAAAGCCTCATTAATTCAGTCCGTGTATACTGATTCTTCAGTGACACTATCGCTCTTTGAGTGATCGCGAGCCTTACCAATCGAAAACATGAGTCACACAAGCATTCTGCTTAAAAGGTGCACCAAAATTGAATCTTGGAACTACTTAATGTTGAAGAGCAGCCCAGGGAAATATGTTCTCCCTATGCCAATTAGAAAACAGTTGATTGGATTATTCCCTGGTGTGCTGTGTTTTCAATTGACTGTGCCTTATTTAGATCATCTTTCTGTCAGGCTGCTATTGTAAGGCTTCCAATGTTATAGAGACCATTAATTAAAATGTCAGGCGTTTCATTCATGTTCGTTCTCTTACAGAAACTAAACCACATTTTCTTTCTTATTGAATGGACACGTCTTTTCAGTGAGACATTACATGTCTTAAATAATTATTCAAAACAATGGAATCAGTCTCTTTTATACTATAGCTCCTATTGTCTATAGAATATACTAAGCACTCCAAATTTGGGTGCTAAAGAAATGTAACATTGTTAGAGGTGGAAAAAGTACAACAACAAAAAAACAACAACACACGAACAAACAGAAAGTGAAACAAATTTAAATAGTCTGTTGGGAAATCTCTTGGGTGCACTGATCCAACATTGTTCAGCAACGAACGCAACTTCCAACTGAAATTTAATGCAGATGTATTTACATGTAATTTTCAATAAACTTCTCTGTTGATTTTGATGAAAACTGCAATATTGCAAAATTTGTTTTTTGGTGTACTTGTTCTCTCAAGTTTGTTGTTGGTGTACTTGTTCTCAAGTTTGTCTGTTAGTGTACTTGTTCTCTTAGGTTTGTTTGTTGGTGTACTTGTTCTCTTAAGTTTGTTTGTTGGTGTACTTGTTCTTGTAGGTTTGTTTATTGGTGTACTTGTTCTCAAGTTTGTCTGTTAGTGTACTTGTTCTCTTAAGTTTGTTTGTTGGTGTACTTGTTCTCTTAGGTTTGTTTGTTGGTGTACTTGTTCTCTTAGGTTTGTTTGTTGGTGTACTTGTTCTTGTAGGTTTGTTTGTTGGTGTACTTGTTCTCTTAGGTTTGTTTGTTGGTGTACTTGTTCTCTTAGGTTTGTTTGTTGGTGTACTTGTTCTTGTAGGTTTGTTTGTTGGTGTACTTGTTCTCTTAGGTATGTTTGTTGGTGTAATTGTTCTCTCAAGTTTGTCGTTTGCTGCTGTACTTGTTTTCTAAAGTTTGTTTGTTGGTATACTTTTCTATAGAATTTGTTTGTTTGTAGACATTTCTCTAGAATTTGTTTGTTGTTCTACTTGTTTTTTAAAGTTTGTTTGTTAATGTAGACTACTGCTTCTTTTATGCCTAACTTTAGTAGGCTGAAGAAATACCTTTGAATTTCCAGCTGGACAGAAGAAAGTTTTGCCTTTCTGTGTAGTTTCAAATGTAAAAATATTATTTAGTGTGGTGAGCCAACACAGTGATGTGCTTACCTTCAGGATAATGAGCCTTCTGACATTGAGTGCACTGACACTTATTGCATGAAAGTAACTTTTGTGTTATAATTAGATGAATATGTTGTCTACTGACTGGTGAAGCATACATGACCGATGGAACAAATACCAACAGTCCTTTTATTCTGAAACTTTTAAAACAGTTAAAATGCAGATTTTACAATGAGAAGGATCTTTGTAATCTCTGTAAATCAGCTGCACAAATGAAATGAACACCATTACCCCAAATTACTAGAACTTTAGTTTATAAAGAAGTTTTCAGATGTTTTAGAGGTCCAGATAGATTTGCTCAAATGTGGTTGTGTATTCTGCTGCAAACCTGACAAGCAAACAAATCACCCAGAACAAGGTTGCAGTGCAAAATCAAACACTGGGTCACATGGGGCTTGAGTTCTATAAACAACAAAGGAGACTCTTCTAGCAGGCACTTCTTTAGCTTTTTCCAATTGCAGAGTTTTCCACTGATGACAAATTAACACAGTACCTCCAGCTTTTAATCCTGATTATTCTAATTGGTTGTGTGTTTTTTTGTATGTGCTTGGACCTGCAGTGTATACACTCTGAACATTGCAGATTACCCAGCGATCTCTGTGAAGCTTCCTTTTCACTTTTTGGAATTGAACAGACCCTGACTTTATTAGCATACAGTAAGTACCCAGTCAAAACTTCCATTAAAATGAAAGTCGGACCTTAAGGGATAGAAGACAAACAAGAGAATTCACAGACTCATTAGTGTGAACAAAAAGCACATGAGTTGGATTTTTATCCATGGTATGTAGTGGGAATATTAATATGTCTTCCAGGAATGTGGTAAGATATTTGCGGGGTAAGACAATAACAGTGGCTTTTTTCACTCTGCCATTGCCTTCTGAACTGTGTCAGTGTCCAGACAATGGCGATACGAGGATCTTATGGGCTCCGGTACACTGGAAAAGATGAATAAATAAATACATTTACTGCCTCACAAAAATTATGTTCATTGATAAATAAATGACAGAATAATTTGCTTGTTTTCTCACACCTGCTATATTCCAAGCAGGTCTGTGCTGCAATATGTTGCTGTCGGAACATAAACTTATATCTCCATGTTTATTTTTTGACATAAATTGATAATACTAATAGGTTCCTAATGGTGTCCTACGATAATCCTTCCCATCCAGCTTGAATATTCTTACACAGTTCCTGCAGATGTTGTGGTAAGGGTGGAGGTGGAGAGACACCGGGCCTTCTGGACATGTGACAACAAACCATTCATCTTGGCGCTGACCACGGCACCTCCCCATACAGATTTCTTGGTCGTCTCCACAAAGATAAACACAGGACTCATAATTGAAGATGACCCGCTGCCATTTTGAATAACTCCATGACTGTCTGGTGCAACACCATTGCAGTCTTTGGCGATGTTAATGTGATGTTAAGGGTAGTCTTTGTCATGGTCTATGTGCATGTAGTCCTGCATCATGCAGCCGTCTGCCAATGGTGCTGGCATTAACATGATGACTCATGGAGGTCCTCACTGCTCGCTGAATGTCTGCAGTTGTGTCTGTTGGGTCAGTCAGGTACAGTGATAAGGCCCGGCCTTGCTTGTGTCACATGCGCGGCTGAGTGCGAAACTTGATTTGTTCCCATGTCTCACAATGTCAAACCTACCCACCAAGTTCCATTCCTGTCGGTTGGTTCCTTCTGGGTGCAACAATTTGTGCAGCTATTCTTTTGATGATAACCGAATATTACTAAATTGAAGCTAAAAACATAAGGGGCTATGGTTCCCGCAAGTATTACTCTTCTGAATCCGGTGCATCTCATCAGTTATTAAGTGAGACAGGATGCTGTCAGTGTGTGACTGGGTGCCGAATGTGGATTATCTTCAGATTAGGCTTCTTCCTTTAATTCTGATTGATTAAATGCCTGTAGGAGCTTTCATGTGACATCATACATATGTAAAGATGTCAAATGATAAAAGTGTTCCTCTGCCTGCTTGATCATTGTACAGATGCAGGCTGGACAGCATTAGCAGCTGTCTGTGGGGGAAGGAGGATACATATAGAGACAGAAGTCGTCAGATAAAGCCAAAATCTTTAAAACTTTGTCCTTTGAAATCTCACAAAATATCAATAGACATCATTGGCATTAAGGAGACATGTTCAGACACTATCTCACTCTGCAGAACCTGCTGATGATTGATCCTCATTTAATTGCATTGCCCCTATCTACAATCATGCGCTTGTAATTAATGCTGCACTAAAACAAACTGGGTGAAACGAAACAAAGGCTGTAGTGACATCATAGCAAGAGATATGCAGAAATATAGTGAAAAGAAAAGTTTGCTTGGAAAACAAAATTGTCAGGTCATTATTTTAGCAATATTTACTCTCTGATAATGTTGTAAAATATACCCCAAATATTAGGAAATAAGTGTTCAAAGCATAGTTATTCTTATTTCCTTCATCCAATGATAACATGCATGGGAGGTGTTTACAAGTGTTTTGTCACCAAAAATAAATAAACATGCTTGAGAAACTTTCTATCTGTTGTCTCTGAGTGCCAAATAGGCAGCATAATTCTGCTAGAGCTCAAAATAAGGCAATATTATGCCAGGAGTGAACAAGCACACATTCAGTACTATCAGTCTTGGTTAGTATTTTGTCTTTTTAATATATATGCACCTATTTAGTAAATCCAGATAGGCCATTTTAAAGGGCTTATATATTACATTTTGTTGTATTTTCTTTTTCCTCCTTGACATTAACTTCTAACATTTGTGTAGCTTTATGTACAAAACAGGCCAAAATGAATTTGATCATTTTCCAACCCCTCTTTATTCCTTTAGGCTGTGCATTTAAGACTGATCTAAGATAAACGAGCTTAGTTCTGATTGGCAGCCCTGTACTGTACCTCATCTAGATAAAGCAGCTAAAACATTCCTTAGAACTTCCATATGAATGGGCATTGCTAAACTGCTGTTGGCTGAACAGATGTAAATAAGTTGGTTCCTGTGACATCACAGAAGAAAGGTATTCAAAACGTCTTCTGCAGTGTAGTTTCCGTATATAGACTCTATGGACTGGGAAGTGAATGGTAATTTTCCTTTAGCGTTTACATATTAGTGTTTACATGTTACTTCACACTCCTTTTTAAAATGCTCTGCAATGGTGCAAAACATTAGTAGTCTGATGATATGAATTCTTTCTTTTCTATTATGAAGTGGCAGGCTTAAAATGTAAAGCCTCATGTACCAGGACTTTACCTAATACTTCACCTAAGCAAGACACACCTGGGCTACGTGTTGGAACTCTGGTGTTATTAACGTAATACATTTATTTGCATTTCAGAATATTGTCATTACCAAAACCTCATGTCACTAAAACATTACAGAAGGTAGAAACTTAAAAATTAGACTATAAAGTAATTTCAGACCATTGGTTTATTCAGGATTAAATATTTGCTGAATGTAAAGAGCAAACTATAAAAACTGGGAGAAAATAGAGCTGTAAAGATTTTGATATGACAGCAATGATATACCACATCACAGTTTGCCCAGTTTTATGAGAAAGGGTGCCAGTGGCGTAGTGGTATTGTGCGACATTCCTATTCTTGGGACCTTGATTTGATTCCTGGCTGGTGCAAATACCATCTAGCTATGATAATGAGTGGGTTTTTGGCTGTAGCAATCATCATTGTATACATTTAGTCTGTGTTTGGTGTGGTGTAATGGGTAATGCCTCTGCCTCCCGTGCTGTAGCCCGGTGTTCAATCCCCTACCTGGGCAAGCACCCTACACCAGTGTTTCTCAACCCTGGTCATGGAAACACCCTGCCCTGCACATTTTAGTGCCCTCCCTGCTCCCAACACACCTGATTCAACTTATCAGCTCATTAACGAGCCCTTTCGGAGTTGTAGGTGTTTTAAAGCAGAGAATCTACTACAATGTGCAGGACAGGGTGACTCCAGGACAAGGGTTGAGAAACACTGCCCTACACTATACCAATAAGGGTCCTTGGGCAAGACTACCTTCACCTACCTGTGTAAGAAATGATGAAGTTGTAAGTAGCTATGGATAAGAGCGTCTGCCAAATACCATGAATGTAACATAAATGTATGTTTTTGCTCATGGTGACATAGAATGGCAAAAGAATGAAATCATCAAATCTTTTAACTAGGATTCTCTCTCTCATTCTCTCTCTCTCTCCCATGCACATACACATTTTGCTCCCATTCTCCTTCTCCTCCAGGTCTTCTCTTCTCTGATGTCCGTGTTATAAATGTTTCATGGTTAAGTGAGCAGGAAGACACTTGTGAAGCGCATAAACACCAGGTTGTTGACATGGTGAGAGAAAATGAGACTGCTCTGCACTTTTAAAACCGGGTCTAGATTCTCTCGCTAAATTTCCCCTGAGCACACTCAGCCCACTTAGATGAATTCCACTCATCTTTCAAAAAAGGTCTGCATAATTAAATGGTTAATTTGCAAACAAAGTCATTCAGAGTGATTTCATGTGAAATGCTCAGTTCTAGAGAAGCTTACAGAGTTAGAACTGCAGCAGTGGTGGTGATAGGAACCAGATGTCTGAACACCCTTTAAACAAACCGAAAGTTATTATGTTAAATGGTTACAAATATAACAAAGCTTTTGAGTTAAAACATATTTTGGCATAGTTTGGGAGACACCATGGTTCTGCAAAGAAAGCAACAGTATTCTAAATGTTGTTGCTGCGGACCTGTGGGCCTGTGTTTTACCTTGAGGTTAGATATAATGACCCCTGGTGCCCATTATCAACTGGGGTTGCAAGTTATTATATTTCTCTTTAATTTTGCATCAAACCATAAAAACTTTTGCATTTCAACCACTGAGTATGCAGAATATGCAGAATTTAGTTCATCTTGAACTAACACTAAAATACTAATTAAAACTTGTTGAAGTACTGTTGCATGTGAGGTTGAATCTGTGGAGTTAATTCTAGGCCTATTATGTCACAAAAATCATTAATTCATTCATCTTTTAAGCTGCTTATCCTTCTGGGTCATGGGGGGTTCTGGAGTCTATCCCAGCGCTCATTGGGCAGAAGCTAGGAAACACCCTGGAGAGGCCACCAGTTCATCACAAGGCAGACATACACATTATCACACACTCACACATGGGGGAAATTTAGCATCTCCAATTCAGCTGACAGCATGTCTTGGGAGGACTGTAGGAGGAATCCCACACAGGAATCCAAACCCTGGCCCTTCTTGTTGTGAGGCAACATCGCTACTTGCTGCACCACTGTACCATCCAGGAGGTAGTCTGCCCTGAATGTCATATTCATTGTGAATTTTAAGCATGTAAACATTTTCACACTTTTTGGATAAGAAAATTATATCACTATGCATTTCATTTCGAAAGTGACCTCCATTTCCTCCAGTATCTTCCTGAAGGTCCACTGTGTAATACACAGTGTTGCTCCATAGACGCTTATCTCTGAAGCAGCGTTACCTCTCCACGCCTGATTTATTTAACAGTCCTTAAGTGGTCCCACAGGGTCAATTAAGACAAACGAGTTGCTGAAATGATGTTTCTGCCGACTTGACCTTTCCCCCAATGTCTTGAACCTATTCCTGTAGTGTCTATAGCAGTGCAGTGGTGCATGTTGCTTTAATTAAGCACTAAGATTTGGATGGTGGTACCAGATGCACTTTATAGACCTAACAGCCTATTTCTGAGGTCTTTATTTCCAGTGGTAGAAAAATGCATGCTGAGGATATGTCAAACACACCTCGGGAAAGAGCAGAACAGTACATTTCTTCTGTTCCCTCTCTCTCTCGCTCACACTTTTTGTGTGTGTGTGTCTGACAGGAAGAAAAAAGGCCATTTGGTGATCACTTTACAAAGCACATTAACTGCGAAGTCAAGCAGAGCTTCAACCCTGGTTCGCTAATGCAGTTATTTCACTTGCACACCGGGCTTGTATTGGCGCGTTGATAAATATACTGAGCGCTTCAGAGGATCAGAGGGCTGCTTGTACACTCTCTATAAGATTTCCATTTGGAAGCATACAGAATTTGTTTACTGTTACTGCCCTCTGCATGACCAGTGATGGACTGCCAAGACTCTTATACACTACGATCCATTGCTGATGCCAAGCTGTTGGGGCTGTTCACTTTGGATGAAGCGTGGTGAATTGAATAGGCACCTCCAGTTGTCCTAATATCCCCCGGCACTGGGGCCTTCCAGGGCTCTGGATCAAAAGCAAGAGAGTATATGGCATGGTGTGTATAAATTCACTGGATTACAGCAAATGACAGATCAGATATCGGCATTTGCACTAAGCTTTTCACAACTTATCTGTTGACTGGCACACTAATACCATGTACAGGCAAGTTACCGCCCTCAAAGTCTTTAAGAGGCCTTACCCCACATTGGTCTTGTCATGCATGTTTCCCTTGATGTCCGTGTGGCTTTATTTACTAAATAACAGTTATCCATCATTTTTGACCATTTTTCAATGTGTAAACAGTAACAGGCTTTTTTAGTTTAATGTGCCCTTAAGACTGAAGCATGTAAATAACCTCTGTTCTGATCTGCTGCCACTGTGTTGTGCTGCCAGACTAAATCACTCATTATAATATCACTGGGAATGGACTAAAGTGTTCTACTTTGGCATCATGCGACACTTTCTGGAAACATTATTTTTAAGAATGTAGATATCCACCTTATTCCTGCACCCCATGATGCTTTGAGTGACTTATATGGATGGAACTTCCAGTAAGGTGCAGGCAGGCAATAAGTTGAATAACAACCCTAACATGACAGAATGCAGTCTGGTACATGCAGAAACCCACAAAGCTATCCCTTTGCACAGAATTGTCTAATGTAGAAATGTAATTTCTAATCCAGCGCTGTGATAATGCTTCTTTATTTTCTCCAATGGCGCTAGCTATATTAATGTCAAGCTAGTGGGGTTAGCTTAACAGCATATGGGATTTGTATGTCAGTGCTAGTTTAAAAACATACATACAACTCGTAAGAAGTATCTAAGTAGCCTACTTTAATTTGTAGGTCTCTACTTAAATTAAGGTTTTCATTCATTTATATTTCTTTTCTCTCTGGGGTTCCCCTACAGTTGCAGAGTGTAATTTCTTTTTAGCCAGTGAAGTAAATTGAGTCTCCTAGAATGGACAGCTGTACATGTGCATTTGTTGATGAGTTGAATGATGTAGAATCTGATTCCCCTTTGCATGCATATGCGTGACACAGGCATATGGATGCTAACTTAAAGAGAACATTTGCAATTTTGGCTGTTTACACGTAAAAACAACGAAAATCATGAATGCAATCTGTATAGTCAATATGCCTGCAAGACAAAGACAAGGGGAAGTTGGATCTGCTGGGGAGTCTGATTTCAACACAACACCAGCGAAGACAACATCAGAAGAGAAAGAACCATGTTGACTTACAAGGTAGCGTGATATTACAGAATATAATTACAGGAGGTTGCAAACTTTCATGACCTATTTACTGTGAGACTGGCAAAGACTGACCAAACTTTTTGAGATGAATTTATTTCCTTGTATGCTAGTTTGAAACGAGACTGAGGTTAGATGACAGTCCCAGAAAAACTACAAAACTCTGTGAGACATGGTTGACACACATTACAAAGGTTACAGCCAACATCACAGTCTTTAAATGACATTGGCCAGGATGAACACTCAATTTTCATTACTTTCCCAATAGCTGTGGGAACGTCTTTCATCCTTCAACCATTTTTAGCTCTACTCTTACTTGGTCTCTTGTTTAGTCACTCTCTCTTTTTCTCTTCCTTGCCTCCTCTGACAACATATTCTTAAGTCTGTTCACAACCTCAGCTGTGGTGTCCATAACGGGAATACCATGCCAGATCATAAGACAGAGTCTGGTCAAAATGATTTTGAACTGTTATATTAAGGTAAACTTTTAACATGATGTTGTTTTAAGGCTTGAACTTGATTTATTACTGTAATTTATTATTGTAGCATTAGCCTGTTAGATGGTTATCCTTCTGTTATCTGCTCAGCCTACTCTGGTGAGGACAGAATCCAGCTATAGCTTTAAACCACTTTATGGGTTTAAATTTCAGCTCCAACACCTGGGCATTTTCAAAAAGCCACATTCCTATGTTTGCTGAACCTCTGTACTTTTTATATTTGCAGCATTGCTGTTCATCGTCGCTCGGCTGCACTGACACCTGTAAGCTGCATGTTGCATGCAGTCAGTTTCTCCATTTAACTAACCAAAACCTTTATCAATACTATCCTCAATACCAACGATAAAATAAAAATAGTTAAAAATAATATGTTATTTATTATTATTTATTAAGACTTTTTTTTGTTTATTTTGCATTTTATTCTCTCTGGTCATTTAGTCCATAGAGGGAGCAGTGCACTCCATCCACACTGTGGCTCTGAGCACAGCATTTGGGTCACAAACTGCTAAATGCTTTTGCTTATTGGCACACTGCTGAAACATTTACATGAATTAGGGCATGCCTCATGTAAATTATATGCTGCCTGTCACTACCTGAGTTCATGCACTGAAGCTAATTCTCTATATCTGGATAGAGATTCTACTTGTTTCCATATGAAAGTTTTCTGAATCAGACACAGAGTAGTCTATATGTAGTCACGCTTCTGGGTTTCCCCACTGCCTCCAATCTCCCGTGATGACATCATAACCACATGTCCCGAACTCTCCATTCACGCTCCACTTCCTAGATCTGGCTCGCCTGAGTTCTCATTGTTTCACCTGCATCTCATTTCCCCTTCCATATATATACCCTTCATTTACACACCCTCTTTGCGAAGTATTGTCAAACTCTTACTGAGCTTTGTTTGCTTACTGAGCGGTCTCTCTGTCCCTCTCTGTTTATTATTTTCGGTCTTGACTCTTCTTCGTTCTCTGACTCTCTCTCACTCTCGGATTCTCCCTTTTGGTTTTGATCGCTGTACTGATTGTTCATTCTGGTTTTGACCTCCCCTTTTGCCCTCTAGATTTCTCCCCTGGATTTTCCCTCTGGTTTGGTTGCCTGTTTATCTGACCCTCTGGCTCTCGACCCTTGCCTGTCTCTCCCTTCTCCATCAGCCTTGCCCATTTTTGCTCTGTATTTGCTGCTGACTTTGATTATCAACTTGTCTAATAAACACTCTTTGACTTTTAGCTCGGCACGCGTCAAAGTACGTTTGTTCTTGACACTGCTCTCTTTAATGCAACTTTAAGGACCATTGATTTCAAAACAAACAGTGTATTTTTCAGATATGGACCATATGGACTGAGGCACTAGAAGTTTTCAACTTAATCAATGATTACCTTCCATTCTTATTTTAAAAAAGAAAGGTAACATTCAGTTTTCCACTATACGGCCCTTATTCAGAGAAAGAAGAGTGGGAAATAGAATGGGAGAGATCATGCTAGGTACGGACGGCTACAGATGAAAGCGAGCATTACTTTTAAGACCCTCTGATCCACAGCTCCAAAAAACCAATAGACTATCACGCTGTTCTTTCCAACGAACTGTCTGGAGAAAACAATTTCACTGTTCCTCACTTTCTACCCTGCCGTTTGGTGAGTTCAGTTTTTCAGAAACATAATTAAAATAGACTTGTAAAGCCTGCGTTATTGTTCTTCTTAAGCTTCTCATTATACTTGGCTTTCTCGTGCATTGATTTTATGTCAGTGCCAGCAGCATTGTCAAACTCTAGTCCTTATAGATCACAATTTTAGGACTTTCACAGCTCTAATACAGAATATTCATAAAAGTCTTGTTAATTATCTAATGAGTTTAATCAAATTATTATATCAAACTTTAAACAATATTAAGAACTCTAGTCCTTTGTCATACCTTACTAACATATTATCACCATTTTTCCTCTTTTCAGTCCAGCACCATTATCAAATTGTATAAGCTTCCCATGTCTAAGATAAGCGCCTTACTGCTCACTGTGCACTGGCTATTCATTCATTTTTCAAGTGGCAGCATGCACGTAAACGTGAGTTCAAATCTCGTCCTTGTTACATGAGTGCCATGACCCATAAATCGCTGATGATGCCTTCTGAGTCCAGGGTCGTTCCTTGAAGGAGAGGTTGGAAAGGAGATGGTCATTACTATTCAGCACCCATTTGATGCACTGGCCTTTTTCTTTTCACTCTACACATCTTCTCCTTATATAACTTCATTAATGTTTGAACACTTCTGATACAGTTTTCAGCCTTCAGCAGGTAAATGTGAAAGACTCATGTAAGCTAAGGTATACACATGTGGCCGTAGTTTTTTCTTTACACATTCCCCTTTCTTTGTAGGCACGCAGGGTTCTCTTTAAACATTGGATTTGCGGCTGCTTGTTTGGCTGTCAAGGTAGCATCATCAAAGAACTAAAGCTTTCAAACACAGCTAGATCTGTGAGTCATTTCGTTAATTGGTGGTTACGAGTTGTTTACCAGTGGGAAGACTTTAGTGTAGACGATGAACATGAAGATTTCATGCAGCTGGACTTATTTTTTTCCAAAATAATGGTGAAAATTTTGTTGCATTAGGTTCTATATAGTTTTTTTAATGTGTTTTGTAAGCTAACCTGTACCTTTATATAATATATAACCTGTTACCTATATATCGTCGCTGTCCAAAGAAAAACAGGTATCTCCAAAATGGCAACTTTACAGGAGAGGCCAAAAACCTCATTTAATTTGAATGGAAGTCAATGGAACCAGTCGTCTTTCCAAGCAGTTTTGGGCTATTTCTCTTGGTCCATTCTTCATGACATTTCCACACAGTGTAAACAGCAGCTCATGTGAGCGACGATATGTTTAATCCATAATTGAGCTTTTAGAGGTGAGCTTGTACTTTCATGCAATGAGCAATCTCACAAACCCACATGCAGTAGTGCTTTGTGTTGCTTCAGGCTTGAACATGCATCTCAGCAGGGTGGTGGGACTAAATCTCTCATAATTGGTTAAGTGTTGCCTGCCAGGCATCAACAAGGTGATTGATTGATTGGTGGGTACTATAATGGTGTCAAGAAACCGTCAACAGGCTGAGTAAGTGAAAGGTGCTGGACTACAAAGCAGTTTCTTGTTTAAGCTTCTTGTTTTTTATAAAAGCTTCCGCTGTCCAATCATGCTATAGTTAAGGAACGTTTATGAGAACATAAATCAAATCCCCACCTTTGACTGTTCTGTGGATTCTGGAGTAACACTTTACATTAAGTGTTGCCTAACTAACATGAAGTAATGCATTAGTTATCGTGAAGTAAGACATTAAAAAATGTTAAGGAAACAGTAATAACTGGTGCATGTTTACTTAGCTTGAAAACATGTAGCTGTTAGTGTTTACTTAACATGTAAATATGTAGTTGTTACATGTTTACTTAACATTAGCTAAGCACTGTAACCATCGTTAGGGTATTACTTCATGTTAACTAATGCATTACTTCATGTTAGTTAGTTAACACTTTATGTGTTAACTAACAATTCTAGATTGGTTTTCTCATTTTACTCAGTTGTCTGACAGGACATTAGATTATAAGGGTAGATGCTGTGTTGAAATGCTAGATGCAGTGTACAGAACCGTTAAACAGAGGTGTACAGGGTGTTTTAATTAAACATCTATTTTCTAATTTAGTTTACTTTTACTTTTGGAACAGAAGAGTCAGTGGACACTGTTTTGTGCATTGCAATAAGCAATAACTTGGCTAGTGAAATAACCTTAACCTCCAGAGACCCTGCGTCCTCATATGAGGACATTAAATTTCTGCTTCTCTACACCATGATACGTAATTTTTTAAAACGTTGACCACTTGGCCTCATATGAGGACACTGTTTTTTGCCAAAACAACTTCCTGTACAAAGACAAAGTTTAGTTTTTATACTTGTTAGGTCCTACTAATCACAAATAGGAGAAATTAAAAATGTCCAGGTCTAAGGAGGTTAAATCTACTCAACATTGCCAATATTTATTTGTATTTTGCTGTTATTGTGGATGTATTTCTACAGAGATATCTGCTCGTTTTAAGCATTAGTATCTTAATGTCTCCAATTTCAATCGCAGATAATTTTGCTTGTTTTCAGCATTAGTTCCTCAAATAAGCAATATTATCTGCCAATTAAATATGATGATCACTATGCTCAGGGTGGGAAACTGAGGGCTGGATCTTAGCACTGTTTGGTGTTTTTTCTGCTCTCACACCTATTAAACCTGGTAATTAACTGATGAGTTGGATCAGGTGTGTTAAAGCAGGAAACTGTTGCCAACTGTGCAGGAATCATGGCTCTCCAGGACCCGTGTTCCCCACACCTGCACTAAATACATTTTAATATTCTTATAATATTAAAATAGAATCTTATAGCGATCCTAAATGAGCAATATTAGATTTGTTAGTATTAAGATGATTTCACTTACCAAGAAACACTTTTTACAGTCTCTTACTTCTAAATTTGGTCTCAAATACACCATCTAGGTGTTTATTCAGCCCTGTTAGTTAGTGAGGAGTATGTGAGGAGCAAATATCCCCCAGTGACGCCCAACAGGATGGTATCTTTTAATGCAGGATTTGGAACCACGAGACTTGAGTCCTTTTGTGAATCTAATTTACCCTTATATAGTTAACACACCATATTGCTGTGTCCCACATACACTGCTCTGCAAAAGATGATATCTTGGCAAGTATAGTTTTCTTATATCTAGTAAATATATATTACATTTCTAATTTTAAGAAAATGTGTCTTGTATTCAGATTTTTAAAATTTGTTTTAAATCATTTTAGTAGGCCAAATGATCTCACTATGCTGGCAGGTAATTTTAAGATATATGCCAAATTATCAGTCCGTATAGTGAGAAAATGTGGCTTACTTAAAACAAGTAAAAACATCTGGAAATAAGATGAATAATCTTAAGAACTGTCTTACAACAGTCACAAAAAGAGAACTTTAAGATATATTGACTAGATTTAAGATCTTGCCATAATATCCTTTTCTGCAGTGCACCATTCATTCTGAGCCCACTTATATTCTCCCTCACCGTCTTGTTAAGTGTAATCAGGGGAGACCTTCTTAACGCTGTAATAATTTAGCATAACTGAGATTCCTTGATTGCGTTATGAGTCCACTTGTACTTTTTTCTCTCTGCATACCATGTCAGTTTCCTCTGCTTGCCACTGGTGTCCATTTCTCTGTACATTGTTTTGTAATGAAAATCAAAGGGACAGTAGATAGTTTGCTTTAATGCAACACAGAGGCAAATCAAATCGGTGAGGCCAATCATTCTCTGAGTAGAGAGTTTTTGAGCCATTTTGTGCCTTTTGTGATTTTCACACAGAGGAATTTGTATTCCGCATTTAACCCATCCGTGAAGTGAAGTGAAACACCCACATACACACTAGTGAATACACACACTAGGGGGCAGTGAGCACACTTGCCCAGAGCAGGGGGCAGCCCTTTCCACAGCGTCCAGGGAGCAGTTGGGGGTTAGGTGCCTTGCTCAAGGGCACCTCAGTCGTTACTGTCAGTTCAGGGAATCAAACCAGCAACCATCCGGTCACAAGGCTGGTTCCCTAACCTCCAGCCCATGACTGCCCCCGTAATGATAATAAAGCACATACATACACTGTTTATGCTTTATAACTCATTGTATTTAGAATATACTGTATGATATTTTTCCATAAAAGTTAGAATGCTAGCTTGCTCAATCTTACTAGCCAGCTAACCTGCCTTAGTAAATAACCATAGAGCAGCATATGGTTTAAATTTAGCATATGGTTTAAATTATATACACTTTATGCAATAAAAAGCCTTCCCTTCAAGCACTCACAGGTATGTATGTATGTATAACCATATATTTTATTATATTAAACCATCAGGGATTTAAAGTAGCGAAGGACAGACATTGTTTCCTACATCCACTCTCATAAAAAGTTTTGTTTTGTCTGTTGTTCATGCTGAAGGCCAGTCTAATCTTCTCTAACTGGCTAAAAGCAATATGGTGGCCACGCTCTGTGTTTGTTGCTCGTCGCTAGTGGGTGTTTATATGTTGTAATGGAAAAATGGAAATGGAACATATTTGGGGCAGTAAGCAATCTGATATACTATTTGCTGTTGCAGAGCTGTTGCCTTCATAGTTTTCAGCATACATCAGTTGTCCACCCAAGGTAGAAAGTTATCTTGCGTAGTGTCAAGACATTTTTAAACTTCGCCTTCCTGCTCAATAAATGTGAGATACATCCAAGTGAACAGTTTTACTAATGCATTTTATTCCAAAATGTACTATAAACACTAAAGTATCTGGTAGTAAACTGTAGATGTTTTGTAGCTGCCCAGTCTGTCTTTTAAACTAGTATTCAACTAAATATCTACTAAATGCAACCCACCATGCGTCATACCCATCAATACTATGATAACCATTCATCTTTATTTGTTTTTTAAGCCGTAATTAGCACATTGTATCATTACTCTTCAGTTTTTAGTGCCTTGAAAATATTTGGTTGACAGTCATGCCAATAAAGCTGTTTGGGATTCAAAACAGACACGCACAAAAGCAAACATAGAGCTACAAAAACACAGAAATGGATAGATATGCAAAATGAGTAAAAGATCAACTGAAACACTGACTCAGTCCAGGAGATAAACCAGAATGAAAAGCAGAGTTGGTGGTGGCGTACAGCCATATTTCACTACCTGTCTTTGGCACTGACAAAGTATGGGGAGGTAAGCCAGCTCCTTTGGCAAGTTATGATTGGCTGCCACCTGTCATTGGCATGCTGGGACTGTCTGCCACCTGTTACTGGCATGAGGTGTTTCCTGAATGTAATAGTATTCCAGACGAGGGCCAAAACTCTGCCATGCTGTAGCATGTCATGAACAGTTCTGAGAGCATTTCAGTAAACCGCTGCAGGTGCTTTATATATAGAACAGTGGATGGGAGGGATATATCTAAAGTTTCTAAAACTGGTGTTTATGACTCTGCCTGGGTACATGTCTCTCACAGGTCTTTGCCTTCTTCATCCCAAAAGAAGTGTAGAAATATCTCTGAGAACAAGGAGAACACAGCTTCATTCATCCTGAATAAAACATGTTACCAGCATGAGGTCATATGTTGCTATTTTCACTGCTCTTCGAAAATGTGGGTATTACAGTTTGTCCTTGTTCAAGCTTTTCATTTTGTTTCGGACTGTTAGAAACCCGGGTCTTCCAGCAGAATCAGGAGTCAGGAGACTGGATCTTCAGTGTTGACGAGTTTATTGATGCACACAGAGATGTATGAGTACAACTCGGTCGATCACGGTCAATCTAGTCTTATTCACGTGCATGCAGAGTCATGCACGGGCACCAGGCTTAGGTTGTCAGTCCTGTCCAGTCTGGTCCAGTCTGGCTCAGTCTAGCTCAGTCTTACTCAGTCTGACATGGTTTTTAAGAGGTGAGGTTCGGGGGGGAGAAAAGGAGGGGTAAGAGGGGTAAGGAAGATCAAGGTATGAAGGAGGGGGTTGTTGGGGGTGAGGGTAAGAGGGGTAGGAGGGGGATGAAGGCCATGAGGGCACTTGGAGTATCAACATTGGGGGGGGGGGGTTGATGGTTATCACACAACACAGGGTTAGTTGGTATTCAAACAGATAAAGAAGAGCGACCACCTGATGGTTGTCACCTTAAAGGGTTAATTGTGTTACCATATGGTTGGCATTCAAACAGATAAAGGAGAGTGACCACCTCAGACCAGTAGACAAAGAGTAATCTCCATAGAGACAAAGTAGAACATTTGCTAAGTTGAAACCATATGGAAAGGGGCATATTTTCTTTCAGGACACAAAAATGTATGTATCTGTAGCTGGCTGATCGTCAGGAGATTATGAGATCATGCGGTGCCACAGCTCTCTGGGAGTCCAAGAGAAGTACACACTTATCCCTCACCTCATCAAGGAGGTCCAATTTATAGAAAAGTGACTTACTTCAAAAGAACTAATATATAACATACAATCTGGCAGTTTTCACCAGTTTGTATTTACACACTCTGTTTCTGGAAATGCTGGTAATGTTTGTAAAATTCACTTTGGGTCTACGAAGCCACAAAGTTGCTATTGCAACAAGGCTATGTTTTTTTTCTAGCTAGCAGTGTTACAATTGGTCTGTTGTAACCCCCTGCAAAAGGGGCTATGTGTGTTTATGTTGTTGTTGGTAAGTTAAAGGTATGTGGTATATATATATTGTGTCATTTTGCATCAGCTGTAGTGGTGACCTTCCCTGTGAGTACAGCGCTCTGTATGTGCCTTTTTGCTTTTGTTTAATGAAAGAACTTACTCAGTAGAATCACGGCATCCCATGTGTCTTCCTCTAAACTGTCAGTACGGTATAAATATTTATGGGGTTTGCATTTTACAAAGATAATCTGTTAATAACCCAGATAAACTCTCACAGTTACATAATAGCTGTATCATATATTAACCTGTAGTATATGCATCACATACCTGTCTAGTGACTCTAGCTCGTATGTTAAACATAGTGGGCAACCACAACTGTTCTAGGGTCAGCTGAGAAGCAGTAGCATCACTGCTTTTTGGGTAGTCTTGGGATGCCAACTTTTCTGCGGTACAATCTATCACACTGTCAGGACATCACTGTTTCCACATGGCACCTCAAGATTATGCAAAATAAAACTTTCCGAATCTACGAAACTCAGCGAGTGTTTGCAGACTGGGTGACATTCTGGGCTGTGTTTCTCCAAAGTGTCATGGTACAACCATCATGTCTCTTCTAACAATGATTGTCATGCTGTGAGGAATTGGAGGGTGGAAAACCTGGGAATGAGGAGTGTTACTAATACAAGGTCATGCAGTGCTTTCGCTCAGTCATGTCTGATTTCAGATGTCACTGTTTTACAGATGGCACAAAACATCTACAGTGACTGAGCTCCAATTATTTCACAAACTATTCATATAGTTTATAGTAAAAAAAAACACAAATGTTGATCTTTAATAGCAGGATAACAGAAGGCTGCCTCACAAGTCATTGTGTGCTTAATCTTTGGAACATTTAATAAACCAACTCCTGACAATTTTATTTAGCTTGTGAAGAAGAAGCATTAAATTACTTGAGCGTCTATCACTGCAGCTCAGAAAAACTGTATACCATACTTTTAATAACATACACGTCCACATCTGCAGTCTAGAGATGAACAATTAATATACTATTTAAAACATGATGGGGTCCAATGTGCAAAATACCTCCTGACATTTAGAGGGTCTAATGTGGACCCTCGCTAATCAAGCATTGGCTGGCTGCTCACTCACCATAATGACACTTCATTAACAGCAGAATGTTTGGTTTAGCAATTCTTCTTTCTCAGGTTTGGTAATGTGGTGTTCCCCACATTAATTGAGATCTCCTCTTTCGTCTTCAGTGTGAAAAATTAGTAACAAGTCACTCTTTCCATCAAACCTTTGGGAAAATGAAGCAAGTTTAAATATTCTATGGCATAGTGTAAGGTATTTCAGAGGTATCCTGGGCTTAGTTATAGTTACCATGCTAAAAAGGACCAATCGGGGTACAACGTGAGGTAGATCAGCACCGCAGCTCAAGTTAGTTAAGAAAGACAGAAATTTACCCGTTGTGGGTGAAGCAGGCTAAACAATGACAACATAATCTCATAACAACATTTTCAGGAACCCCCCCAGAATTTTGTGATTTTCCAAGAGGTTATTTAGGGGATCCTGGACACTCTGTCTTTCACACACATTGATGGTGTTTAAGCAATGTGACTGCTTATTTGGTGAACTGCTTATTTGTTTTTGTTTTTTTCCTTGTTTTTTATTTGCATGATTAATTACAAACTGAGTTATGTCATTAATTCCATTTTGTATTCTAAACTGACAGCATGGAGTCTACAAATTATAATGACTCATAATATAATATGTTATTTTACTTGAACCCAAACATGATATTGGCTGATAATAAATGTAATTTAATAATATAATATAATCTTATTTTACCTGTAAGTTGTAAGTAAGAAACAATAAATACTGAAAAACAATAAATATAAAAGTAATGTATTCATTATAATAAAATATATTACATATAAAAACAATAGTAAGAATGTTCATTTTAGGTTCACCTAGACTCAAATGAACACTGCAGGTGGTAGTTCCAAAGTGAGCTTGTAAATATTGCTTAATTTGTTAGAATGAATCATGGTCCCAGTAGATTCAGTTCCATATTAAAATAGATTTTAATTTTCAAAATCTTATAAAAACACCTTTTTCCCTGAATGCCTAGGAAGCTCAGAACAAACGGAGATAGCAATCCCCCCCCCCCAAATGATATCAAAGGTGATTTCATTCCTCATTTTCTCTTCGATAATCTAAACCCACCATAGACTCTCTCTCTTTCTCCCCCAGAGAGTTTCTAAATCAGAAAAGAGATGAAATGCTCTGTGCCCCTCCCCCCGCCATGATATAACTCTCACATCTTCCAACCATCCATCACCTGTCCAGCCCTTTCATTGCCTGTCCTTTTTTGCTGTCCGTACTTGCTGAGCTCACACTGAATGGAAGCTTGCTACTTCCACACTCCAAAGATAAGGTGGAGCACTGATTCTCTTATCAGAAGTGTCCCTTATATGTCAGGACCACCTGGAATTCTCTGTTATCAAGGTGCTTCCTTGGATGGCACAGCTAGAAAGTCTTCTATTTAAGATAACAGGGTTTATTTCCTCTTGAGACCACCCATCTACTTCAGTAGGAGTTTTTTCAGCTTAAGCACTGCACTGAAAGTAATGTAATTCAGTGTAAATGAAACTATATTGATAGTGCCAAAGTGCTTCTAAACCAAATGTGTGTCACCAACTAAAAGAAATGTGCATGTATGTTAATGAATTACTGTGCTACTTACCAAAGTACTGTGGTATTGGACAGGTAGAAACTGTCATTAGAAGTGTCCCTTATGTCTTGACCTCTTGGAATAGTCTTTTGTTGAATTGGTTCTTGGATACAGACTGGGTAGTAACCTGCTTGTTAAGGTAAGAGATTACTTTTCCCTCCTGGGACCACCAACCAGGCATTTGTTGTTGAATGTTTTTAAGCTCAAGCCCTTAAATGCCCAGGACCTGTCAGTATGTCCAGGCACCCCATACAGCCCTACAACTACAAGTCTTATTCCCCCCTAACATTCTAGAGCACAGTTACAATATCACTAAAATAATCACCAAAAAAAATCCCAAACATTTCCCAAAATGAATCCCCTCTCTCTCCTACAAACACTATGAATAATATGAGTATGAATAATTGTGTTTTATAATGCAGAAATCTATTACATTATTCAATGCCGAAACTCCAAATGTCCGGAATAACAATTATTTAACATTATTTTTTACCTTTCACATGAGGGATCTTCTAGAAAGGCATTTCAAGAATAAATACCGGATCATTCAGAAACAATGTTTAATTTGGCCATAGAGGCAGTGAGCTGATCTTGTCAGTGGCCATGCTTGTTTTTGTGTATGTCAAGGTAGAAAAAAATCAATGAAATGGTTAACCAATATAAAGAATGAGCTCTGTAGAAACACATGTGGTGTATGTGGTGACGCACCTGCTTCTATAGAGCTAAAATAAATACTGGATGTTTGGAATAAGGAGGAATGAGAAAAAGAAAAAAGAAAACAGCTTGTCAGTGGACAGTAGTATTTAGATTAACCAGTAATAACTGATGACTACTGTTAGAGGCTCATCAGAGTAACACTGAGAAATAGATTCATGAAAATCAGTCACTGTTATCTGTCACAGTGACAATGTGACTTAAGTCAATAAAGGTTGTTCATTACTGTTATAAGCCTATCATGATGGTATGATATGTATGAATGATGTATAAATATGACAAAAGCTCAGTGCATTGTGAAAAAGATGAACCAAGATGAAAATAGTTTTAGTATCATCAGGAGGGTAAGTGGAATGCATATGAAACTTTCTGTACAGCATTGGACTGCAGGAAGCTGCATGGTGGCAAACTGGTCCAGACGGTAGATAAACAGGGTAGGATGAAGCAACAGCATAACACCGCACAGGATGGGCAGTTGTTGCAGTAGACAAGTTTAAATATTTAGCAATAAGGTCAAATCTTTTTCATTGTCAAATCTCTTTGACAAGTGCTACATTTTGAAATGACATGAAACTGATTTCTGGTTTATGATTGAGATATCTTAAAATGTTTGTGAGAGCTAATGTTTTAAAGAAAATATCAAATATATAAACAGGCATCTTCATCTTTATTATTATGCTGTACCCAAGGCACATTTCTAGCACGTTAGTTAATTATTTCACAAGGCACTGTAATTTTGCGTTGATTGTGTGTCTAGAAAGAATTATAGCACTTCAGAAAAAAAAAATTCATCCCTTTTTTTATCTTCATTTGAGTGCCTCATAGCCTTTGAATCAATTCAGTGTTGAGAACAAGCCTGAACAAGCCTAGCAACAAAGCCAGTGCTGATACCTAGAAAGAAGAATACAAAGTTATATATAAAGCAATAGAGCACTATTTAGTAATCCCTAGCCATCCAAGGGAGAAGAAAAGTCCTCAGTATAAGAGCCAAAACAAAGCATTTTAATATATAAATTTATTTGTACTTACTCACTTAAGTGTTTTACAAAAAGAAGTTTTGAGTCTGCGTTTGAAGACCGTGAGAGAATCTGCTGTTCACACAGCCAGTGGATATGCATTCCACCATTTGGGAGCCAGGGCAGAGAAGAGTCTGGATGCTTGTCTTCCATGCATTTTGAGGGATGGCTGGTCAAGTCGAGCTGTACTTGAAGCTTGAAGTGTTTGAGGTACAGATCGACTCTTAGCCACTGCCATGTAGGCAAGCATCAGAGTTTTAAATAACCACATGCTTTTTATTTACTGCACAGCAATGAAGCCAAAAAACCTCAGGACAGGACAGTTGCAATATGTATCAAAACAATAGCAATTTCTTTAAATGACACTTTCATTATAGCTCATTACCCGTGACCTGGTTAGCTGCATTTCCAGGACTGGGACATAACCACCAATGGATTATTCATAGAAACTGAAACTTATCAATAACTTTTGGGTTTTCTCGTATTAAGTAAATTAAGCCCGCTATCATGGACAGTCTGACTTTTAGACAGGATTATCTGTGTGAAACATCTTGCTTCCCTCTGGCATGGGGAGCTGAGGAGCACTGATATAATAAAATCATTTATGTTAAGACAGAGCCACTTCATTTAGTTTAGTTCACTATTCGTTACATTAATGGTGCCTCACCTGACACTCAGCATGGGCAGTGGTGCCTTTTCAGAACGTCTTCTTTCTATAAAAAAATGCGTGATGAATTATTCCTGCTTTCAAACTGAACAGCCAGTGTGGTTTTGTGCAGCAAAATGCAGGCCTCATGCTTTCTTAAGGTGCTTTTGCATCACATAGAATGCAACTTTCTCCACATTTTTACAGGGCTTTTCTCCATGCACCAAACAAACCTTCTACACTGTATAACAAGGCCATAATCACAATACTCATACTCAGAAATGCTTAACATGCACCCCCACCCCGTAATACACTGTTGTAAAAAATATAGACAAAATATTCCACTCACTAGCTTTGCATAATGTTAAGATTTGTCAGTGTTGCCATTAGTTGTTGACTGGAGATATATTTTGTAACACCATACCGTCATCCCAGCACTTCCCTTCAGCAAAGTCTTTATAACGATTTGCATGAAAAGGTAACATTAATATTAATACAACATTTTGCAGTGGAACTGTAACTGTGGCAATTAATATTATTTAGCTAAAAATGATCAGCAGTAATATGAAATGGAAACAAACATTTTAGGTGAATATGAAGTGATTAGCGAGTGCTAATTAATCAGCTGCACTAAGCGTTAGCCATTGCAGCTAAGCTATCTGGAAAGTTAACTAGCCACCCTTTTATGAAGCAACCAACATTGGTCACGCGCCTATTCAACTAACGTTAATATCTTTGGATTATGGTTGTTAGAAGTCCCACATGAAGTCTCAGTAAAGTGTCAAATCATTTTAGCGAGGTATGGGTAACGTGTAGACTGTAGTAGCAGCTGTCATTGTACGGCTTGAACTGTATTGTGTTGTTTAAAAATATGGCATACAAATAAAAAGCTCATCCCATGTGTTAGTGAATTATCACATGTTTTAGAATGGCTGATTTGACAATATACATTTTTATCTCCTCCCCTTTGGTGGGTTTTGCCCCTCCGATATTTCATTCATGGCTATGGCCTTGCTCTACGATTGCTTCATAATGGAGCAAATTTGGTTACAGCGCTTTCCAAACAACAAGAATGAATGTTTGTACTAATGAATAAATGAAGGTGTTGTCAGTTAAGATGAGAGTATGGTAACATGTGACAATAGCTTTCAAAAACTGTAAACCTTACATTTACATTTACATTTACAGCATTTAGCAGACGCTCTTATCCAGAGCGACTTACAACCGTGCTTAGTGTTCCGTTGGATAATATTCCAGCTAGTACAGGATGGTGAAACGCTTTAACATGCTCATAAGCAAGGTATAAAATACAGGGGGTCCTATGAGATCCGGGCCCCTCTTTTTAATTGTGTCTCGAAATCTAAATTCCTAAGGGGTCCCTGAAAATACATTTATGATGACATGTTGTTCATTAGGATAAATTAGATGCTCCAATACAAATTCAGGGAAAGATCATCGTTTAGCTGCTTCACCCACTAAATGATGAGCTTCTGTTTTTGGTATTTTTAACTAACTAGAGCTGCAGCACTGGTCTGCCTCAGAGTGGCGCTGTAGCAAAATGGTTCCTCATAGCCTGGCAGATGTAACTATGCCCAATATACCTCTGAAAATCTATACAACATGCCGTAGCCTATCTGTACTGTATATCTAAACACCTGCCAGATTTTCCAAGAGATGGGTGTAAAGAGTGAACTGTTACTCATTTTTTAAACTGAAAAGGAGAGATTTGTAAGATCTCAGTTAATGTGTGAAACACCACAGCAGCAAAGCAGAAAAGTGCATTTATAAAAGAAGAACTGTTAAACAAAACAATTTGCTGCCATTACAGGCAACATGAGCTTGAGTTAGCAGTCAGTTCTCAAAATGGGACCCCCTGGACAGCAGGGGGTATTTCACACACAAGTTAGATTACTGAAATTTAGTCATCCTTCCTGCTTTTGATAGATTTTGCACATTTCAGATAGAAATTAGGTGTTGCCTTTTAGCGAAACCAAATTATAACATAGATGGTATTTGCTGGATCCAAATGTTCCAGAGAATGTCACAATGGCTGGAAAGCTCAGGTTGAATTTGTCTGTATTGGTTGAACCATTTAAGTAGTGTTCATTTGCACTGGGGAGGGCCTTATGGTGGGGTCAGGAGGGCCTTATTGGGACAAAGTTTATAGGACAGAAAGGAATTTCAGCAATTTGCATATTGTGTATAAGCATCATTGAGTTCATGCAGTGCATAAATAATCCTTAATTACATTGAGCCCAATTCTCATTACCAGCTGATGTTATTATGTTGTTGGAAATCTCAGTCACCAGCAGAAAGTAGCCAGCCAGAGCTTGCCAGCAGTGACGTGTATTCTGCCACATGGACAATAACTTCATAACTTATTCATGTTTACTCCAGATTTCATTTTTAGTTTTGCCTTCAGGGGTTTAAATAATTCATACTGAACTGGTCCTCAGTACAATAGGCTACACCCTCAAACATCTACAAAAAGGCTCCTGTGAAGTAAGCATGAGAGGAATTTTAGTGCGCCTATCTCGGCTTGCCCTGAAGAGGATGGGAATGCAGGTGTTTCCTCTATCGATATTAGAACCCTTAATAGAAATCCTGCTGCAATAGGCTTTCTCCCTGAGGTCCTCTCTAGGGGCTTTCTGACCAAGAAGTTTTGATAGGACGTTTAGTTGCTGTTCCTTTCTTTCTCTGCTGCTCACTCTGCCTGTGTCCCAGTTAGATTCTAGTTTTACGGAATACAGCTGTGCCTCCGTTTTCTGTTTGTTTTGTTTCTGGCAGGTGCAGGGCTGGATTTGAGGGAGTTTGCAAGGAAACATCATCCCCCTTTTAAAACTACTTTGGTTCCTTTCTCTCCACTTGGTATCAGAAATAACCTGATATTATCATGATATAATTTCATATCATAATAGTCAAAATAACCATCCCCATGATTTATATGTATATATTTATATTTATATATATTTATGACAATTCAACCGCTGGGTATATGTAATGAGGAAAGTCATTATGTTATATGTTAGAAAGACTCATAATTAAAAGACATCTGTAAGCATGAGACGCTGTCACGACTTTAGCACTAGATTCTCATTCACTCATCTAAATTGCTTCATCCTTCTGGGTAATGGGGTGTACTGGGGGCTATCCCAGCATTCGGTGGGCAGAAAGCAGGAAATACCCTGGGCATACATACACATTCACTTTAGTATCTCCAATTCACCTGTCAGTATGCCTTTGGCCTATGGGAGAAACCCCATGCAGACATGGGGAGAACATGCAAACTCCACACAGAAAGGACCACAGATGCCTTGACTGGGAATCAAACCCAGGACTTTTTGCTGCAAGGCAACAACACTGCACCACGGTGCCACGCTGCACTAGGTTCTAAAGTGACCAGATTGAATTGACTAGATTTATTCTCAAATCTAATTGTAAGGATGAATTTAGGATTACCAGCCATATAAACCTGCTTGTCTCAGTTACACGGCTGGTAATCCTAAATCCAGTATTACACTGATGTACCAAAAGTCATGTAATAGTAGTATGTAAATTGATTATGCAGTGGCGTTACCTCAGGGGATGCTTGGAAATGCTCACACTTGTATAATCCTGTGATTAAGGTTGAACACTGACCAGCGTGCTCATGGCAAGGTGACATGAATTATCAGACTTCAAACGCGGCAAGATAGTGGAATGTCGAGCGAGTGTGCAGACCGCACCATTCATCTGAACTCTCCAGAACATTCCTGGAATTCATCGGAAAGAACCAATTCTGGACATCTTGGGCACCCTGTGTCCTCCCTTATTGTAAGAAACACAGAAAGGCACAGCCCATCATTGATTGTGTTTCCTGTCCTTAAATGATCTAACCGGAAGCAGGGCCTTCAACATGATTGATAAGGGGTTAGAACACAGCATCAGGGTAGCACTACTTATTCATCTTCTCATGTTGACTGATGGCAGACTCAATGTTACAGACTTACCCCTTGAGATACAAAATGGTATTACAAGACTGGACAGGCCACGTCTTGTTGGATAGCAGGCTAACTTTTGTGGCTCTCTGCTAAACGATACATAGATATCTTTGACACACCACTATTTCCTCACATTCTGTTTATCATTTTAGCTAATTGTGGACTTAAAGAACCAAAGACTAAATCACACATTTAAGCTAAGAAAGTACTGTAATGTCAAAACCATAACACTAATAGCATCAATGCATTTTTATAATCAGTGATAAATAAAAGGTTAAAAGTGGCCCAAATACTACAATATTTCATTTTAGTGATTCAGTTCAGTTCAGAAACTGACTTACAAGCAACATCTGGCAGAACTTTGAGAAAATTAAACATGCAAGACATGCAAATGCTTGTGCACACACTAACTTCAGGTATATGTGGCTCAGCGGATAACACCACTAACCTCCAGGGAGCTACCGCCCCATGTGGGAGATGGGGGTTTGATTCCCGGGTCTGGGTAACTATGCTGTGCTACACCAATAAGAGTCCTTGGGCAAGACTCCTAACACTACATTGGCCTACCTGTAATATGAATGACCTTGTAAGTCGCTCTGGATAAGAGCGTCAGCTAAATGCCATAAATGTAAATATATGAAAGTGGCTAAAATTAGTAAGAAGTTAATAAGAAATCCTAATTGGAACTTTCATTCACATGGAAATGTGGATAATGAGAGAGAAAGGTGAGTTCCTGGGTTTCTGTTCCAATGGTCAGAGTTCATATTTATAATTAAATTGTCTATAGTTAGCTAACCATGGTAGTTGCAGAAATCACAGTTTGATGCAATATCCAGATCACAAAACAATCCTGTTGGTGCTTCTGGTCTTTTCTTCTTTGCTAAAGCTCCACATTACCAAACAAATGCACCACCCAACTGCCCCACTCCTTTTAAAAGAAAAGCATTGAATGGTCATATTGTGGTTTTGGACTATCTATCATTTGTGTGAAGTGTACTTAGAATCCTCTCTTCACATTACACTTCCAGCAGAAACAAGGATCTGGTACCGCACATCTGCTTTCAGTGGCATTGAGAAATGACATATAATATTTATTAGATATAAAAGCAGAAGGTTGGGATGCTTTGTAGTCAGTGCAGGTGCTATACATGAAGAAAAATCCCAGTGCCACATATTCATGTTTCATTTCCCTGTAGTGGCTTCAAAGCTATTGGAACACACTGTACTGACACCAGCATAGCTGCTGCATTCATTGAAATACAGTAGGCTGAAGTGTATTGGATTTTTATGGTGACTCTCAGTTATATTGGTTTTTGGTCATGCCGGTCATGTTGGATGTTACCGCAGGGTATACCTCTCTTAAGGAATGTGTCCAGGCTTTGATGGTTTTGCTGCCTGCACTGTGAAACCCGGAGCCTAGAGATTGTTTTTAATTTTTGTTGCTCATTAAAAAGTTTGAATGGGAATGACCTTTGACCTTGAATGCTGGAGTGAGATATGGCATGACATTTGCTAAACCATTACAAATGGCCTTGTGGAAAAGATGGTTAACTGTTAATTGCTAAATACTAAGACTAAGACTGCACCAACTACACACTGCAAAACTGGTGCTTTGAATATCATGAGGTTACATGATTCAAATATGTCAAGCGGTAGCACACTGCTAAAACAGCATTGTTGTATCTGATCCACTCACAACACACGCTAACATGCTGCCACCATGTCAGTGTCACTGCAGTGCTGAGAATGATAAACATAATACCTGCTCTGTGGGGGTCCTGACCATTGAAAAACAGGGTTAAAGGGGTTTAATAAAGCATGCAGACATACAGATCAACTGCAGTCTGTAATTGTAATTTTGCCAAAGACTCAAAAGGTTTTAATTATGGAAAATGATATTTTAATCCTTAATAAGGTGTACAATTTGAAGGATAACAATTCTTAAAGAATAAAGAGACATTGGTGTAGGCCCTGTCCTAGGCCCAGTTCTTGAAGCGTTCAGACCCTCGCAGATCCTGCCGGATATTGACAGCAGGGGTGGAGCCTACAGGAGCCTACAACAGGACCGGGACCCAACTACTGGTGGGAGGACGCAAGGAGGAGAACGTTGAAACATCGGCACCTGAAAGTAGCAGAACAGGAACGTAAGTTGAATCCTTTTACAGCCAGGTGGCAGACTGTGATTGGCCAGAGTATTGAATGAATGAGTGAGGCAGCATTGAAGTCTTCCTGGCAGAATGTCCGCTAAAGCTTTCATATGCACTATGTGGATAGAGGAGCTGAAAAAAATGGACAATGAGTGTAGAGACAGGGAGGTAGTTTTAATGTTATGGCTGATCAGAGTCTTTAATTATGCACAAATTATCATAACAATTCCACTTAACACAATCAGTGTATTTTTAGTTACAGTAGTAACACATTTTATTTATTTGATTCAAATGATATCAGCTCAAACCACCATATACTGTATTCCTTTACTATAGAGCAAGTTCTTGGCTCAAAAACACATTTTCAAGTATTTAGAGTTCTTGAAAACTGCTTAGGCTTGGTTTAATTCAGCGGTTCCCTATGCTCTGCACATGCTTGTGTTTCCCCCACTCTAACACACCTGACACAGCACACAACAAGCATGTTCATTAGTTAAAGAGCTGAATCAGGTGTACTAGATGAGGGAGAGCAATGGCATAGGTAGCATATTATGGGCCCCAATGTAATAATAATAATAATAATAATAATAATAATAATAATAATAATAATAAAATCATTTAATACTAATACTAATAATGATAATAATGTGCCCCATTTTTATCTCTGAGAACTCTTGCATACATATTTTAATAACACGCATATTCAACTACATTATTTGAATGAAATTATTCTGGTCTTTTAAGATTGTAAGATGATAAATAAATGAATATGTCGTGCTGCAGTTTATGAAAGATCTGTTTGAAAACGTTCCCAAGCATGAGATGCATTATGAAAAAGAGGGGGATAAACAAATGTCAAGGCTGTCTATGCAGTGTTGATAAAAGCTACTCGGTGAGGTACAAAACTGTGCAAACATTTTAGGCACCCAAGAAAATTTTAGTTCAGGCGTAAAACTTATAAAAGCCAGAAATATTAACATGATAAGTAGTAGTTTCATGTCTGTCACTGTTTTTGTTTAACTATTTCCAAACCTCTCTTAAGAAAGCTCAGTGCTATTTGTAGTTATGATCCAATATTTTATTGGATGGAGCATATTTTGATGGCTGGGAGCATTATGAAAACATCTAGAACCTTGCTCACTTGCTCACGAGATATCAACTACTTTTTTGGAAAAAAAAAGATAAGCATGGTTTCTTTCTACTGAATTCATTTTTATTTATGTACTCATTGACAAAAAAAATATGCACCAAGAACAAGGTGTTGGAATCTAATGAAACTTTATATGTGTGAATGTAACGATGATGTATGTAAGTGATTACAGTATTAGAGCAAAAAGAGTTTTATTGGGGAAAACTATACAGTTGAAAGTAGGCTCTAGTACCCTGTTAGGCCGCCTCTAGCCTGGATACAGGATGAGATACGGTTGGGCATGGAGACATACAGGTTCCATATGGCATCCTGTGGCACATTTGTCCACAGGTGTTGCAGCTGGGCCTGTAGATCCTGCACATTCACAGGCTCCTGAAGCTGGTATTCCAGCTAGTCCCATAATTGATAAATCTGGTGACCGGACAGGCCAAGCAAGTGTTGCAATCTGGTGGAGACGTTCCTGGGAAATCCTTGCTGTGTGTGGGCGAGCATGCTGAAAAATGCCAGTTGGAAGCCCTGCCAGGAGAGGCAACACATGTGGATGGAGGATGTCCTGCACATATCGCTGAGCTGTTAGTGTCCCTCGCATCACTACTAGGGGTGACTGACTGCTGTATGTGATGGCTCCCCAGATCATCATGTTACCAGTTGGGGCAGTGTGTCATGCCACATCAAAGGCAGGACTTAAGGGCTCACCACGAGGCCTCCATATTCGAACCCAACCATTGTTGGGTCCCAAACAGAACTTGGATCCATTGCTAAAGACGATGTGGTTCCAGTCTGTAGCAGTCCAGGGTTCTCGTTCATGACACCATTACAAACAAAGACAATGGTGGCTGGCTGTCAATGGGAGGACACATAATCGGCACAGTGACACCAAATTGCCTTCTGCTAGGCACCTGGAAAAGGTCCAGGTAAAGACGGGGTATGTAATGAAGGTGCCACCTGTATTTGGATGGTGGACAAGGAAACTATGGGAGCTGCTCGTGCTTGTTGGCTGATCAAACGATCCTCTCTACAGGTGGTCTGTCCGGAGCCTATTCACCGTGCATGCATGCCCTCACATATCCAGATCACACCTGTAATCAGTTACATATCTGCCTGAGACATAACTGCATGCCCAGTTCTGCAGCAATCTGACATTTCTTTCTGTGTGTGTTATTTATTTGTCACTCACTGTATTTTGTTACTGTCCATAAAAAAACAAGTATCTCCAAAATGGTAAGCTTACGGGAGAAGGCAAAAACATTCTATACTTGCAGTGTAAGTCTATGTAAAGAGGCTTTATTCCAAGCACTTTTGGAGCATTTCTGTTGGTCCATTTATGACATTTTCACACAGCAGGCTCAAACAATGCTTGGTTTTTTTGGACAGCAATGATTTATGCCCCTACACACAGCTCATTTAATGGCTTAATTGTCAGAATACACCTATAGCCAAGAATATTGCAATAGTAATATTCCACCATAAATGTGTTCCTAATAAATGTACTTATCAGTCGTAGATGTTCAGCCAAACACACTTCCTAGACAGCTAGAGTGTAGTGGGCTACTGTTGGCCTGCTGGCGGCAAAGCTGGCAGTGTTTCCTAGCGGTGGTTAAGTTAAATGCCACTTTCATTTCTCATTTTCCCCTGCCAGCCCAATTTATTATTTTTTTCTTTCTTTTTCATTCTTTGTAAATTTGTTAAATAAATAATTTTAACAGCAGTATTATAAATAAAGCCTGTAACCAGTCCAGCACAGTGTCAGCAGCAACATTTTCAACTAAATCATTTCATATTAAGCCTAGTCATTCGTTTTCCTCTGGATTGTTTATAAATATTTGTTTTGGATCAGTTTAAAAAATAAAAGTCATTGTGCTTCTATGTGTTAGAAGAGAAGAAAAGCGAGATAGACCTTATATTCAGGACAATAATCTGGGTGGTCCGGGTGGACCAGCAGTGGCACACAGTCAGCTAGCTGCCTTATCAAGCCAGCGGACCAATGTAAGCTGGCTATCTGGTTTTCCTAGGGGCGGTTAGAAGGTGTCCAGATCCAGTGGCTGGTTTACATGGTCTGAACTCACGTTAAGGCTGCTGAAGGTGGCGCTGTAGTGAAGAGAAAAACCAACAGAAGGGTTAAAGGATCTGTACATGAACGTGTGCGTGGACTGTGAGCGAGTACAGCATCCACCGCTCTCTCCCTCCCTCCCTCCCTCTCTCTCTCTCTCTCTCTCTCTCTCTCTCTCTCTCTCTCCCATGCGTAATGCTCTATGAAAGTCAAACGCAGAGCGGACTCGCGGTGTGCGGAAAACTTTCCTCGGTCTGTGAGAGCTCAGGTGCACATTAGACAGAATAAATGAGGCGCTGAGCATATGAAGGACGACAGCTAAAGGATTATATATCACACAGTCGACTTTGTTTTGCGCTCGAGAGTGAGCTGAACCGCTGAACGCCACATGGAGAACGCCTTGCGCCGCGACTACACGGTAAGAGATATAAATCACTCTGTGCTGCATCTTCAGTTTACTGAGCAAACACAGCTGTCACACACAAGATCTCCTACTGGACAATGTCCTCGGTATGGACTATTCATGGGAAGTGGTCGGTGTAGTGAGTCGTGTGACATCACTGAGTTTGAGCAGTTTCTTTGAGTGGAGGCTGTTTGTACAGGACTCCGTCCACAGGGTTTAGTCTGCACATCAGCAGGATTTCCTTCAGAATCATCAGCAAAAGCATCCAGAAATTAGAGGAAGAATCCTGGCCATGTTCGCCTTAGTAAACTGCACACTGCTCAGCCACCATCTCCTCTGATTTATCACGTGTTTCAGAACAGTTTTGGCCAATTTTGTCATCAATGATTTAAAGGTTTAGTGGTTTGGTAGTACTCTCTGTCTCTCTGCCTGAGATCAGGAGATCAGAATGTGGAGTTTATACACTCATCGTCAAAAGAATAGTTGCACGAATAGTTGCACCCAGAAGGAATCAGCCTACAGGAATGAAGCTTGGTGGGTAGGTTTGACATTGTGAGACATGTGAATGATTCAAGTTTTACACTCGTGTGTATGCATGTGATGTAAGCAGGGATAGGCCTTATCTCTGTACCTGACTTACTCAACAGTGGAACTGTGTAAGAATACTCAAGCTGCATGGGATGGATAATCGCAGGACGCCATTAGGAACCTCTACAACTCCATGCCGAGACATCTGGCATGTGGCGTTAGCAAATCTGGCGGCATGTCACCATACTCAGAGACACTACTTCTGTATGTGTAGCTCAATAAATATTGCCCATATCAGTCTAAATTTATCACCAGTTATTGTTCCTGGTAATCTTTATCTTCCTTCCCAATAGCATTGCAATCTGACACTTCCTTCTGGGTGCAGCTATTCTTCTGAGGATGACTGCATATGGAACTGATCGTATACAGTGGCATCTAAAAGTATTTGAACATTTGAAGTGTTAATCTCCCCACCTGTTAGTAACTAACTGCATTAACCCCCTTCATGCTAGAGGTGCACACATCTTAGTAATCTACTGGCATTGAAAAAGCTGAAACCCTAATCTAAGACACATGATCCAGTTAATCAAATCTGAATATTAGAGTCAAGTGTGTTGGAACCAAACCCAGGCACTGTGAGGGTAGGACGTTGAGTATTCCAGCTGCTTCCTGTCATGTAGAAGATTAGTTGTCCTGTGTCACCACATAGACTGAAGCAATGTTAATGTGCTCTTCTATATCATGATAAAAATAGAAGAAGAGACTTGTTGAGCTCAGAATGTGTTTATATAATTATTGTGTACCTGAAACAACCACCACCGTGAAGCAGGGACAGTATCCTCTCCCCTTCTACTGCATATGCTGCATATAAAGAATCAGAACTTACTGAACAGTCAAGGACTGCTCTTATAAACCCCCAGAGGCAATAAAGGCAGTGCTGCCAGCAGGGACACCTACAGCAAGGAAACCTCTAGCCTTAAGGGCTGTGCAGTGGGTTTGGCCCCATGCTTTAATCCCTGCAGGGACATGCAAAATGAAAGAGCTCTAAAGTACCTTTAGGTCTGAACAAATTAAAGTACAGACCCTTTTAAAACATAGGTCTGAAAGAAGAGAAGGGAAAAGAAGATAAGAGAAGAGCACCCACTTTTCATCCCTACACATTTTTATTTCGTGAATGAGTGCGAAGAGCTTTTGTAAAGTTTGCAGAGCATTCACATAATGCTGTTCTATACCAATAAAACTCTTCCCTGGAGCTGAAGAACCATGCCAATAACCCATTGGTAACCTTGCTTCTAAAAAGTGTAGGGCTGATCAGCACATCCAGTGGTGCTGTGATTGAGATCAGTACAGGGTAAAGAGCGAGAGGTGTGCTGTGGAGAATAGAGCTAGGGTGATGTATTGGTGCTAGAGATTAAGTGTCCACTGTACTGCTAGCGCTGAGCTGTGCTGCCCATGTTAGATTTCTGTCTCCTTTATTGGCCATTCTCTTAACAGACTGCCTCAAGCCCTCTGAGTGTGTGTGTCTGTGCAAAACTGCTTCTTCTTTTTGTCAATGAGGTTAAAAGAGCAAATTTGTAAGATGACACATCTGGATGATCTGATTAGCCATACATCTTTAAAAAGAAAGCTTACCCATGGGTTGTTCAGTTCTAGAGAAGATATTTTATTGGTATAGAACTGGTCTTTATGTGAATGTTCTTCAAACTCATTTACCAAAAACAGCCCTAAAATTCTCCTCTTCTCTTCTCTTCTCTTCTCTTCTCTTCTCTTCTTAGATGGAATCAGACATATCCTTAAAAAGGGTCTTTAATCCTAATTTGTTCAGACCTCAAGGTGCTTTAGAGCTTTGTCGGTTTGCCTGTCCCTACAGAGATTAAAGCATGGAGTCAAACCCACTACACAGCCCTTCAGGCCAGGGGTTTCCTTGCTGAGGGGCAAGTTCACTGAAGGCGTCCCTGCTGGCAGCACTGCCTTTATTGCCTTTGGGGTTTATAAAGAGCAGTCCTTGAATGTTCAGTAAGTTCAGATTCTTTATATTTAACATCTGCAGTAAAAAGGGCAGTTGATATGCTTTTTGACTGCTTCAGTCTGACCTGTGACACTGTCCAACTAGTGTGCTTGCTGACAGGGAACATCTGACATACTCTAGGCTCTAGCCTGCAGTACACCCATGTTTGGTTCTAACACATCTGGCTATAATATTCAGATTCGATGAACAGGATCTTGAGTGGCACAGTGGTGCAGTGGGAGGCGCTGTTACCTTCCAGCAAGAAGGGCATGGGTTTGATTACCTGGTCAAGTGACCAGGGTCTTTTCTGCATGGAGTTTGCATGTTCTCCCAGTGTGTGCAGGGGGTTCCTCTGGGTTCTCCAGTTACCTTCCACAATTCAAAGTTATGCAGTCAGGCCAAATAGAGATGCTAAATTGTCCCGAGGGCCTGCCCTGTAATGGACAGGGTGTTTCCTGCCTTCCATCCAATGAGCTCTGGGATAGTCTCCTGCACCCCTTGTGGCCCAGGAGGATAAGCATTTTAGATGATAATTAGAGCTTATTTAATAGCAGGAGATAACCAGGATTTAACTTGGACACCCCTGTTGTGAAGGGGTTAATGCTGTTAGTTAGTGGCAGTAGTTCAACCTTTTAAATGACGGTGAACCACTGGGCTTTTTTCCCTCACTCCTGCAAAATGTTTTTATGTACTTTCTGTATGAAGAACCTCTGGGATGTAATAAACTAGGGAATTATTAATTCATTAATTATTAAACATTAAGGCAATTGGTACTGTGCTAACGTCATGGTCTGGAATGCTTAAAATTTAGATCTTCTAGTGAAACAGGAAAGTTTGAAGAGTTGTGGTTTTGATGCTGGTAGTGTTTTTGATTGGGAGATTTAAGCTGGCTGGAGTTGGAGGTGCCTATAAATATGCTACAGTAGAACATTTTGTCAAGGATTCTTCTACCTGTGTCTCCCAGCCGGTGCTATAGTGCCGCCAAATTCAAGCTGCCGCTTCAGTGTATACATGCAAAAGACACAGCCTGTGTGTGGTTTGTGCATTCTGGGCTACTGTAGAAACACTGTGGCTCTACATGGCTGTCTGCGTTGAAAGATGAGCCACTATTATGTACATATGAATGCCTCATTCTAACCTAACAAAGGCACAGTGATTTGTGGTTACATGTCAATATACATTAATGTATACTATTGTCAAGTAACTGCTAATATATCCACCTAAATCTTACATGCTGCTTCTTTGAAAGAAATGCTTATTTAGTATCCTGTTTATTGGTATTTGGGTTATTACCGTGAGACACAGTGCCAGAAATGAGTAATCCCTCAAGTCAAGAATTATTTTTACAAGACTCCTTTTTAAATGAGCCCTTGCAATGTAAAACAGTATATATTACATTTCTTGTACTGCAAAAATCACAGAAGCGTGGTATGGCATTGTTAATGCCTTGTATTTATAATAAATGTGGTCACTTAAACATAACTGTAGCATAGTTGTACTTTTTATTGTGAAAGGTTGTACATTAAAAAAGGTAATATCTGATAATCCAAAAAAGAGTGGCATGGTTATTATGTTTTTTTTTTTTATTGGAGAGGTTTAAATATCTCTTTTTGTCTGATTTAAGACTTTGGCATCTTATCAGTCCAAGATTATAAATGGCAGCATTTCTCACCTCCCGCGCCTTTTCCTTCCCCATCAAACTGTGTTACAAGGACTGGAATGAGATTTCTTTGATGTCGCAACAAATCTGATGCAACATAAGGTCTTTTTGTTTGGCTTTTCTGTTTTTTTTTTTTTTCTTTTTCTTTTTCACAACACTCCTTCTGGATGCCAACCCGTTTAGAAACCATATTTTCACGTCAGGAACATGAAGTTATTCTACACTGTTGTAACCTAGCAAGACTGATTCTTCTAAGCTCTCTGAGAAAGAGGAGGAGAAGTAATATGAAAAAAAAAAGAATACAAGAAGAGAGGGAGAGATGCAGTGGCTATGAAAAGAGAGCTTCACAGCAGAGCGATAACGAACTGAAGGAAAAGGAGAGGAAGGATCTGAAGTGAGATAGAGGCTGCTGACCACAGTGGTAATTTTGAAGAGTATAATCATCAAAGCTACGACAACAGAAAAGCTTTTAGTAGACTCTTGGTTGGAATATCAATTACGTCATAATAACTTTTCTAATGAGACTGGGCTTTGGAGGGCTTATGTTGTTATGTTTTGTAGTGGCCTAAGCAACAGAACTCTTTAACCTGAATTATACTAGTATAAGATAGGGCTACACAGTGTATACTTTTTTGCTAATTATCATAATATTGCATTTTGCAGTATTAATATCACACAGTGTTGCAAATGAACTCTCAACAAATTACGGTGTCTTGGCTGTTCTGAGCATTTTGACCAACCTCTGATGTTCCAAATGTTCCAGGTTTCTGTGAGCTGACAAACATGTGTATTTTTTTGTTAAAATAATCCTGACCATTATTTCAGATCATATGATATCAAGATGTTTACAAATATATCGTTGCCATCCAAAGACAAACAAGTGTCTCCCAAAGTGGTCATTTTAAAGGAGAGGGGAAAAAAGTCCTTTACTTGCAGTGTAAGTTCACAGTCATGTTAAAACCATGTCCAAGTCTATTTTGACCAGTTTCTACCAATTTATACCAGTGGAAATGTCCTCTTCCTTTTACATTGTGAGATTATTTCATGCCAAATCAATGACAGAAGAGGTCCAAAATGAGCTTCAACTAACCAAAATGGCATTCATATACATTAATATGCTTTTTTCTTATCCTAAAAAGTTACCATTTCAGAGATGCAAGCTTTACTACAACAGTAATCATATTTAACTGCTGCCTTCATTTCTTCTCCTTAGCTAGGATGATAATTATCTTCTATTGGAATGTTTCTTTAAATATTCCATTATTGATTGTAACATTTTGCAACATGACCTTTTCCCACATATTGTTCAGTTTATTATAGTTCTGCATGGAGAACATCCAGCTCACTACTATCACTACTCTCCGTCACGCTACAAAAATCCTTCTATTTTCTTTCAACTAAAACCATCCGCCACATTGCCGGCTACCGAATACTATCAGATACTGTCAGATCTGTCATCTCTTGACACCTCAAGCACAGCAAGCACATTCTTGTCCACTTTCCTGAAGAGGTGACAACTCCTGCCCTCTGTAGACCTCTTAGACCAGTCATCAGTTGTCATATCTCTTTGTATGGACCCGTTTTTGTGTATTTCTTTTTCACCCAGGTTCACCATCTTGAACTCCACCTCCTTGTAAGTCGCTCCCCGTATTGCATGTACCAGTGCCATATTGACAGTACTATCAATCTGGACAGCTGAAGTCTGTGTATGCTTTCTCGGAGGCAATGATGGCCTGAAGCAGGATATTTTCAGTCTGCCAGCCGGTAAGCGTTGTGAAGTGTCTCCGTGCACTTGGAGGAAAGGACAGAGCAACTTTCTATGTGACTTTCTATACTACATCTGACCAAGTCAGTGCAGCTTTTGCTGATGGAGATAGAATGACCCCTAATGTCTAATCCAATACCTTTTTAAAGGAAAGTCTGCATCTTCTTCTAGTGTGCTTCTGGCTGGACTTCTTTCATTTGCCATTAGAAACGATAACCTAATCTAAAACACAGCAGCTCACCTCTTGCACAATCTGGCAGAATTTGATGTAAGAATGTACTTCCACAGGGTACCTAAAACAGCTTGGACCAAGGTTCAAACACAGTCTCTATTCTACACCCAAAAGGACATCTCTAGTATATAATCTGTATAAAGCCAAACACCTTTAGGGTTGCAGTTGAACCTGAATATGAAGCGTTAAATATACAATGCCTGGTCAGAAAATAAGCGCCTTTAGCCTTGTTCAATGTCACAATATTTTCTTCTGCAAAATGATTAAAATGATTCCTCGTGCTCCCTGAACCACTCTTTCACAATTTGATAAATCTTGGCGTTGTCATCCTGGAATATGTCCATGCCAGCAGGGATGAAAAAATCCATCGATGGGATAACCTGGTCATTCATCACATTGACGTAGTTAGTTGACTTAATTTTATTGCCACACAATGTTGCTGAGCCTAGAACTGACCTGTTGAAAACAGATCATAACAATGCCACCAGAGGCTTGTACAGTGGGCCCTAAGCACAATGTGTACATCGTTTCATGTGCTTTGCTTCTTTCCCTGATGTGCTTATTGCTCTAGAATAGGGAATCGGACAACATGACCTTTTTCCATTGCTTCAGAGTCCAATCCTTTTGCTCCAAAGCCTTTATTCCAATTAACCTCACAAACTGGTTTACTTAGGGCAGCACAGAGTTCTCGTCACATTGTATGTATGGAAACGCCCTTACTTAAAACATAGCTATTTCTTCACTATTAAACTGCAACAAATTCCACTGATGATTCCACCATTCATTTGAATGGGTTCAAGTTATGGTCATTCAGGATTTTTTTCTGACCACATTTTTTCCACAAAGTCGAAGGCTGACCACTAGCTGTAGAGGTGTTAAAAATGCAATGGATAGTTCATAACCCAATTCCAGTCATTTCAGCTTCTCATTAGTTGTCCTTCACTTGATGCATGTCAATATTTTTTTTTTATAACTACATTTTTACAAGGATAAATAACATTCAGGTACAACTCACTATATAATGTACAAAATACAGCTCTGGAAAAATTTAATAGAGCACCTCAAAATGATCAGTTTCTCTAGTTTTACAGTTTATGGGTTTGTGTTTAACCAAAATGAGCAGTTCTGTTTTATTCTATACACTACTGGAAACATGTCTCCCAAATTCCAGATCAAATATTGTATTTTAGATCTGTTTATTTAGAAAATGACGCCTCCAGAAACAATGTTTGAACCATGCTCTCTGTGCATTTCACCTCAGCCACCGCTATCCAGTCTTTCTGTAGGTCACTTGAGGTCATCTTACGGTGGTTAAGTGACATTGGAATGAGGTGGCCCTCATCACGGTCAGTAGAGAGTGGTTTTCACCCTCTGCCAGTCTGTAGCTGTGTTGTCCTGTGTGTTTGCTGCTTGACCTTGTTCATATGAACCAGACGCTCACTGTATCTGCCAGTAAAGCTAGAACCGAACCTTCTGTTCCTCACTAAGAACCTGCTGTACATGTGGAGATGCTGATTTAAGAAGAAACTGGAGTGGTCTCTTATTTATTTCCAGAGCTGTACATAGAAACAACCCATGTGTCTACCTTTAAAAAAAAAGTAAATGACAAATAAATGGTGGTAATGATAAAAACAAAAACAATAACAACAACTAGATAGATATACATATTATTTCTGCACAATGGGTCCTTGGAATCATTCCAGTTTGTTATTCCAGTCATGGCAGAAAAGTACTAAATAAGTGGACACCCAGGATTTGCAAACTCTCCAGGCTTCCCCCTCAGTGTGTAATTAATGTTTTCTAATTTTAAGTGAAACATAATAACTTTAAACCACCTGCCATGAGATTTTGGATTTGAATTTGAGGGCCATGTAAAATTCTCATTTCACACTAAAAGTAGCGATTAAGGGGCCTGGTACAACTAGGATATTGTGAGAGTTACTCAGGGATTTAAAAATTCCAAGCAAATTTGAGCATGACCAAAATAAAGTCATAGGTGGGATCACAAGTGGAACCAAATTTGAGTCAATTTTGGCCTTAGACATATGGACATGATGCACAAACCTAATCTGTATTAGACTGTGTCTACTGCATTGGGAGGAAACGTGCACCGGTGCAAGAACTGTATTCCATACTTCCACAGTGAAAGATAAGCTCAAGTATGGCTTCTATTGCACTTTAAGTATGTCTGTGTGCTGATAATTTTTCACACCAGTGCTTTCGTGAAAGACAGGTAAATCACAGCCTTAGAATTAATTTAAAATTGTAACAAGAGGTTTGCAGGGAAAATTCATATATTGTTTCTTAACCATACTCCTGAATAAATATTTACAATACTGGTAAATATCTAAAAGTGAATAAATTAATAAAATAAATTTGCTAGCTGCAGAAATGATGTGAATGTTTAATGTGTATACAAATCTATAATAAACTGTGTCCCATTCCCATGCCAAGTGTGAAAGGCATGCTCTATCATTGATGGAGTGAAAAGATGATTGGACTTTACGGGTGCCTCAACAGAAGGGTTTTGCAAACCAAAAGTTTCCTGAATTGTGACCAAATTTTGAGTGTGTGTATTATCACAGGATGCGTGACTGAGCCATTCAGAGAGTCCTGTAAGGAGAAGGTCACTAATAAATGGTCAGGAGAAACATGGGACCCAGTCTGGCACAGCCCCCTAACCCAAAAAATAACCTTTTGAATGTTACGTGCCTAGTAATAGTGAAGAAGACTGGGCAAGGCCTAGCCTCCCACCTTCCTGTGTCTCTCCAGAAAAGCTTCCAAGGAATTGCTTTATTCCAAGGGATTATTTTACTTTTACTTTACTTTACTTTACTTTACTTTGATTAATTACTTTTGGATTACTTGTCCTTTCAAATTATTTAATAACGTCAAGAAAAAAAATCAACAAGACTTTTCTTTAAGACTATTTTTTTAGGGTTCTTCAAAAATCTGTAGAAGGACCCCCTCCCTGCCTCTGAAAATGAAAATGCCTTTATGATTTATGGGACATATTCACCATTCAAAATGGCAAATTTAGGTTTGGATGTATGTGGTTGTATTGTAATCCTGCAGGTTGTCACCCTGTTTTATAATGTACTTGTAACCTCATTATTGTATTTTTTGTTGCAACTGTAACAGAATACAGTTGCCTTCTTTTGTGTACTAGAAGTACATGTAACGGCGTTACATGTATTTCGTTAATACTCAAATCTGTATATGCACTTTTACCCAGGAAGTAAAAACTGGCTCACCAAAAAAAAATTCATGTGAAAACATGTCAAATGCTTTTTCACAGTGTCTAGAGAAATCATGACTTCAGCAGTGGAGTGGTGGGGGGCAGTAACGATAACATAACATCAAAAAGTTTACGAGGGTTATAGAAGGATTGCCTTGCCTTCTTTAAATCCTGTCTGATCTGGGGATATAATGTGTGGTAATACTTTTTCTTTACATCTGGAGAGGCATGTTGTTTTGTAATGTACATGCTGGAGGGAGAAAGGTCTGTAAAAATTGCAAAGCTGTATATCCTTCTGTATAGCTTGTCTTTGCATTGGGGCAGTAAACCTACTGATAGTTCCTCAGTGTACATGACTAAGAGCAAAGGAGACGGCTCTCTTGAAGACTTTCTACAGAATTTAAAAGTATTACAAATCCATCCGGACCTGGGCTCTGACTGCATGTATTCAGTCGCATCCTCAAACGCCTCTGTTGATAGCGGCTTCTCAAGGCAAGCCTTGCAGGCCAAATATTTTTGACCCTTATGAAACACGGTAGGATCTTTTCAGTGACCACAGGATACGTCTTCCCACACAGTTGTTAAAGAAATGAGAAGCTACTCTCTGTCTTCAATACATGTATTGTTGTCAGCTGAAATATCACTGCAGTGATTCAAGGCTTTTAGGTATTTACATAGTTAAATCTAAACAGTGATTTTTTTTTTTTTGGCAAGGCAGAGTATAGTTTTGCTACGAAGCTGAATATGTCATGCTCACTGGGTCAGTGATACAGAGCTGAAAAGAATGCTAGCCATTGTAGTCACTAGCTGGTGGATGAAACCACGAGGAAAGATGCTGGAGGCCTTCTGTGAAGCATGAAGGAGAAAGGAAATGTAAGAATACCTGCGTGTTAGTGATGGTAACATTAGCATTAATTTTAAATGAGAGGATCCCACATATCACTCAAACATCAAATCTAAGTGAAATCCTGTGTGCTGTGTGTGCTAACACACTATTTGGACCGGAACTGTGTTCTCATTTTGTAATTTCCCATTTCAGCACCAGGAGTTATCAGTGTGTTGGTGTTGCAGGCATGAGGAGAAAAGGAATGGAGATGGGCTTTATGACTCGCCCTGCCACTTTTCTTCCACATTTCAATTTCTGCTTCTGCAACTGAATCTGCAGCTTAATATCTCCCCTGCAATTTACAGAATATAAAAAGTCTTCTCTGCATCAGTGACAGGCTCGATTCAGTCTGTAACCCGTCTGTCTGCCTTAGACAAGGCACTAACGTTTTAGCGTAAAAGGACTCTGACTTCCGCTGTGTGTTCTGACTCTTTTTATCCCCCTCCATGCATTCATAATAGTCTCGCCATTAGTGTGCATTATTCTTAATGTAGCCTCAATTTGCAGGCAACGGTGGAAGACCTGGATATGTAGCACCACTCGAATGGAGTCATCCCTTCTATTTTGGCAAACTTGAAACATGTTTATAATACAGATTAGTCTTCTTCTGCCAGTGAATCGAATAAACACAGAGATGTGCTGAGCTGGGATTTGCTGCTTGTCAGTAAAGCTTTGGTTTTCTATTGCGTGCAGCCAATCACTTCATCAATCCCGCAGTGAAACTTACTGGATTTGGACAAGACTGCAAACTTGTGACAGCTGGAATGGAGATTTATCTCGAAGCTGTTGAGCCGGTTTGGGCACTGCGTTCATTTTGCATGTTAAAGCTGAAGACTGTTTACATGCTGAAAGTGAAGAAAATTCAAAGCCATTTATTTGAATGCTAATGTTTGTACATTCTCTGTTGTAAGATTGTGAGGAGACAGACTTGCTTGTAATTTGCCTTTTGCCTTTCGCATAATAGCATTCCACAAATGCCGAAAATTGGATCTATTCTGAATGGTTACTCCTCTGATTGTGATAGATGTTCTTGAGCTGAATGCCAAGGGCTCAGCCTCTTATTAGATACCGGTTGCCACATACTGCATTGTTGGTACACAAGAGGCCTGTTTACAAAACCTCTAATCAAATTCATAGACCAGACATTTATACCAATGTATGAAAATCTATCATTTGCTCCCCTCAAAGGTCATTTCACCCCAGTGGGATACTTTTCCACTGCCTAGCTGTTTTTTTTTTTTTTTTTTTTTCTCTCTCTCTCTCTCTCTCTCTCTTCTGCTTCAGTGTTAAGTAAGTCTCTTTGTCTGGAGTATGTCCAGGCCTACTAAAGTGCCTCCATCACTTGCCATCTCACTACAGATAGTTCATCCACCTCTATAAATCTCTCTCATTAGATATGACACAGACTTATGGCGCTCTCTTTTATGATTGGATCAGATGCTACTCGGTGCTGGCAGTTCTTCAGAAGCCTTTTTCGGTCTCTGACTTCTCCACGGTGCGAAGTTTACGCGCAGTCCTTGCTGGCTTAATAAGATCTTAATAAGATCCCGATTAGTCTGTCGAATGTGCTGTTTTTCGGTGCTATTGATTACATCTCCGCACTCTCTCTGGACAGCTTTGTTGTGGTTGCCTCTGTTTTCACATCCCCCTCCCTCTAGTCTCTCCATTCTCTTTGGAAAGACTAGGCTGTTTGCGGCCTTCTTCTTCTTGTTGTTGTGTTTTTTTTTTTTTTACTTTGAGCCATTTCAATTACTTTAGCTTGCAACATCCATTTCACTTAAAGGGAATTAACTTGCTGTGTAGGGAGTGTGTCCAAGCTACGATTCCTGTCCCTCTATTGCCTCTAATCCTTCACCAAAACACACACAACCATTAGCTCAATCATCTTTTATTAGTTCATTCTTCTCAATTTGGAAACACAATTAAGATGATTACACATACATTCATGTCTCAGAGAACAGTCAAGGTGAAGTCCCATTTTTAGAGGGATTAGAGCATGATTCATGCTTCAGTTTCTGTAAAAGGAGTCATCGATCTAGTGTTTGACATTAGTGTCTGTAAGCACCTACATATTCTCATACCACAGCGTCTTTTCATTTCTCATCTAGTCAGCAGCTTCAGCATCTGTTCCTAAATCCTCTTGATTTTCCCTCTACAAAATCCTGCTAGACAACAAACGCTAGTTCTCAAGTGTTTGACCATTGTGGTGGATACCTCTACACTCTTGGCAGAAGGGGTTCTATATAGTACTAAAGAAGGTTCTATGGCTTTAGTAGCATTAGTGAAACCTTGTTGGTACTATATAAAGCCATCTTTAAAAAAGCGTCATGGAGCAGCCAAATAATTCTGTGTGTAACATTTGCATTTACTCAAGAATTCCTGAAGAACCCTATTTATGTGGGAGTGTGCATTCCTAAATAAAGCAGCCAAAGGGTTCTTTGGAGCAATGCCATTGAAGAACCAATTTCGATTCCCCTAAGAACCTTTTCAGTGGATTGTGTTTAGAACTGGCAGGCTTGGTTTGATTAAAATAACCCTTGGTGGGATTTCTCTGTTAGTGGGGTTCGTTAGAGCAAGTGAGAATACTGGCCCCCTGAGCAGGTCAGTCTCTGTTCACTCCAAAATGAATCTTGGTGCAGTTCATTTGAAGGATGAAGCAATACAGATAAACCGTTATCTCCTCCAGGAACTTTGGATTGCAGGTAATGTTGAATCTATGTAATGTAACCAGGACCTGCCTGAATGGGGGGGGGCTCTCCAGAAACCTCAGAAATAAATAGATTTTTGTTTCTATTTTTGGTACTGTAAGTTATTATACAAATAAATATGGCAAAACTGCAGATTACATGATACTCTTTCAATAATCTTTCAATCTTTCAACCCTCCCCCACAAACACACTGATTTAGTGTTAATAATAACTATAGCTAATAATAAGTATTTGTGCAGTCAAACCCATGTGTTCAGCCTTAGCCCAGCAGCTAACTTGTAAAACACACACTGCTAGTTCCAGAAGGAGAGAGGGAGAGGGAGAGGGAGAGGGAGAGGGAGAGAGGGAGAGAGGGAGGGAGAGAGAGAGGGAGAGAAAAGCACTCTTCCTTTTTTGATCCAACTTAAGACATGAAACCATGCGACCAAGATGTGGACTTAGGTGTAGGTGTAGGACCAGTTACATCATCAGTTCAGTTAACTACCATCCATCCATCATCTAAACCTCTTATCCTCCTGGGTCATGGGGGGTCCTTAAGCCTGCCCCAGCACTCATTGGGCAGAAGGCAGGAAACAAGCTGGATAGGCCCCCACTGATTTGCAGAAGCCAGGCAAAGGAACTAGTTCAAAGGTTCAGATTTGAAGACCTCTGTCTGCTTGTGCAGGTGTCATATCTGTCTGAAGCAACGTTACACAGTGCCCTCCTCGAATGTGCAGAACCAGAGCAGCTCGGGAACAAGTCTAGAACAAGTTTATCTACGCTAGATGTGATAAATATAAAAAATAATGTTGGATGTCACATCACCCGGTATGTTCAAAAGTTCAATTATGCTGCTATGTTTTGTCAATTTATCAATCAAGTAATGGTTATTAATTAATGATTCATTAATTAATTGATGATTTTTCTGTGCTGTAACTCTGTTAATTATCACCGGGTACCAGCCTAGTTCACATAATTGAAAGCAGTCATTTTGTGGTCACATGCTGTGAATTTGTTATCATAGGCACAATGGGGGTTCGGAAAAGTGTCATGGTCATCACAGGGCTGGCTCAGCTGAACAGACAGTGTGATAAACATTCATGTTGTGTGTTTCAGTAGGTGTGCCGGTGTTATCTGAAATCCTGTCTTATTGCAGAGCTAAACTTTACTGCAGTGACTGCTGACTGGGCTTTTAAACGTAAGTGGTTTATTTTTGGATTTGTGGTTTTCTAAGTTGCGTACGTGTTTAGAGCACAGGCCAGTGGGACCTCTGAGTCTGTTACTGTAGTGACCCACTTCCTTCTTTACTTGTTCTCTCTCAGTACTTACGCATGCCACTGCCTGTACCATGGCTATAAACTGTCCAGACTCTGTCAGGCTCTTTAACTCATCTTGGTCACTTTTAATAATGATCCTTGGTAGTGGTCCGGGTGGGTGGCACCTTTGAATTGTGTAAAACAGGTTGCCAGATCTGTTGTTAAGTCCATAGTGCTAATCTGCCATCTACCAATGCCAAAACAAGGTTGACAACTGTAGGGGTTTGATGAAATACAGTGTTTTGTAGGTCATTGTTGATAACTTATCCATACTGCTCATCTACGGTCTTTGTTCATTATTGTGGATGGAGATCCAACTGGCACTGTCCATGGTGCTAAACAGCAGATTAAAGCAGTGCATAGCAGCATATTAATATTAATGCTGTTTAACTCAATGGTAAATGTGTTTTGTTCTCTTCACCAGCCTCTAAATAAAATACAGAATTCATTTTTTCTGCTTTTACATTTGTCACAATACATATATATGAAAATCTGCTATAGTTGGCTTGTCAGCATGACAAAAATGTAACAGTACAGTATTTTAAGATTTTTTTTTAAACCTGTCTAGCAAATTAAAGGCAGCGCTCAACCAGTATTGCATTAGTGCTCTGCTGAGTTCAGTATTGGCAATCCTATGTGAAACAATACATCACAATATTATGACACAGTAATCCTTACGGGAACACTACAGCTTGGAAGCACATTTCTTGACACTGTACAGAGATGTAAGACCCGACTCGCCACCTGACAGACAATATGTAGTTGATTCAGTGATGTAATACAATGACATAACAAAAGACTACATACCCACTTGGGATATATAGTGGTTTTGCATTTTTCCAAATGTCTGATTTTATAGATATGATTCATGACATATTTGGCAATTTTGCCCCAATATGCACTACATTATTCAGCATAGTTTAACCAGAAGCCATGAAATGACAGATGCGAATATTGCAGTCAATGAGCTTCTCCAGTGGAGAAGTCATTGATACTTTCAAAACAGCATCAGTATTGTTTCAGCTATATCCTGCAGAAAATTAGTTTCAGTCAGAGGAAATATTATACGCAGCCATTATTTTTTAACATTTCAAGCTGTCTGTGCTGAAACGTGTATACCGGTATGTGCATTCTGAATGTAAGGGATTATTTGCAGTGTTGACGGCTCATGATTTTACATTATACTAATAGACTTCTGCTTTTGGCATGTCCTAAGAGTTAGGCTATATTTCTGGCCTTAGCTTCAAGTTTATCAGGGCTAAATATTTCTCATCTTGACATATGAAGCTGAAGCCCTGATCTCCATCTGCAAGTGAGTATTGTTGTCATAACAAAACCTCATCTTTTTGTGCATGTTGTTTTCTTACATGTTTTATGTTTTATCTTACTTCTTTATGATTTAGATTATAGTTTTTAGGTTTTATGTTACTTAACACAACATTCTTATCATTAATTTTAGTTCTTATCTTTTATGAAACACCATTACTCAGAGTAATATTAGACCATTTCTCTTGGTTCATTTATCATTACAGTTTCATGTAATTTAATTTAGCTGAAGTGCAAAAAACCCAGATTTTGGTAGAATAGCAGCACATGCTTAGTTTTGCTTTTTGAAAGTTATATGCACAAAAATGTATTAACATGTCTTGGTCTAAATAATCTCATTTACATCAGTTGAAAACACGCTTAAAAGTGTTTCTACTGATCACCTAAAAGTACAGGGTGAGTCAAAAGTCTCACAACACCCTTTTATTTCAAAAACGAAAGGGAAAATTGCATATCTGAACACCCCAGCAAGTAATGGGTGAGGGGGCCTATCTTTAAGGCTATGTCTGGAACATGACTACCATCTTGAAAGCCGTCATATTGGATCAAGGGCAAATTTTTTCCAATGGGAAGGTGGTCATGTAGCATATCAAAGAAGACCAGAATTTTCTCAGAAATCGATTGCTGCAATCAGATTTGCAATATCTGTTGTCCCTGTTGCTGAACACAGAGCTGAAGGCGCTGGATCCAATCGTTATGAACCAGTATGAGAATCTCTGGAGAAATGCTGTTACAAGCCTCCATGATGTGGTGCTGAAGGTGGTGTTTGTTGCAGATTTTCTCAGCATACACAATTTGTTTGAGATGACCCCAGAGATAAAAGTTGAGTGGTGTGAGGTTGGGTAATCTGGGCGGCTATTCCACAGGACCACAACGGCCAATCCAACAGGTTAAACGGGTGCCTCATATTCCACACCACACCATAATCTTCACATCACCTATGACGATTTTAGTTTCTGCTGTCCAGTGAGGACGACCACTATGTGGCTTAGCGTCCACAATCCCAGTTTCTCAGAATTTGGCTATGAGGGATGCAACAGTGCTGTGTGATATCGTGGTCTTTCTGAGCGTCGGTTGTTGAAATCTGTGGCTATGATACGGCAGCTGCATTCCCTGGACACCAGAATCACCTCAGTCCTCTCTTCTTTTGTCAGTTCTGTCTTCAGTTACCTGTACCGAACAACAAATCATCTTTGATATGCTATATGACCACCTTCCCATTGGAAAAATATGCCCTTGATCCATATGGCAGCTTTCAGTTCCGATGGATGTTCCGGACAGCCTAAAAGATAGGCCCCCTCACCCAGTACTTGCTGGGGTTTTCAGATATGTCATGTTCCCTTTCGTTTATGTAATAAAATTTATTTAAATAAATTTAAAAATTTTTAAGAACAGGAAAATGTTTACAGATGGAACCATGTTTATTTTTTACTGTTATAAAAGCTGCTTGTGAAATCTTCATGGCTGTTAGTGAAGCTCATACTGTTCACTAATCTCATTTCTTCAGAAAATTGCTATGACAGCAATTTATTTCTACATTCTTCCCCTTCCATGATCCAGGTAATCCCCATTTGGGTTTGGTTAAGTCCGCTGGACACTATCTAGGAATAACTGGGCCCACAGTGCATTGCAGCTGGTGTGATATGCCATATGACTTCACTGATGTAATTTATCAAAACTCCAAGCTACAACATTTCCACAGCATGACATGAATCTTAAGGGTGTTACAACACGCATATTAATATTCATTTTTTTGTCATGGGGGTTGCAATACATAATACACACTGTGAAATGAATAATGCTATAATAAATATGTGTGAAGTCAGACATATTGACATAAATTGCAATTGTTTCCACTGTTCTAAAAAAAAAAACACACCTTAAAGAGACAGAAACTAATGTGTAAATAAAAGCACTTGTCTCTTCACTCTTGTCACTTTTTGGTACATATACATATGTAAAACAGCATACATACATAGACATGAACAACATTTATAATTTGAAAAAGCATCATTGATAGGGAAAAATATTCAAACACCTCAAATAAATGATATTAGCACTTTGTTGCAAAACTGTTGTTGGCAGAGACAGAGTTGTCTCCAGTAAGATGTAATTAGATTTCTGGAGCTTTGTGATCAAATTTTGGCCCATTCCTCTTGGCAGACCATCCTCAGTTCCCCAAGGTTATGATGGTCGCTCTGATGGATTGGCAATTTCAAGATCCTCCATAAATGTTCAGTAGGCCTCAAGTGAGAAAATTGGCTATGGCATGCAAGGACCTTTACCTTCCTTTTACACACCCAGTCTTCAATAACTTTTGGTGTATGTTTAAGGTTATTGTCTTGTAGAAAATCCAGCTTTTCCCCAGATTCAGTTTCTTGGCTGCTGAGATGAACTTCTCCACTATGGCCTAGTATATCAGTCCATTCATGTTTCCTTAATTAATGCTCCAGTACTGTTTGCAGAGAGGTGGTTGAATACCATGGCATTGCTTGTTCAGACATGCATTTCTGTGCTTCATTTTTAGAAGAGGAGATTTGTGTGGGATTTAGGAATGGAATTGATTGTGTACTCAGTGTGCAAAATGCCCCCTGGTATTCGGGGGTCGTATGTTGGCTGGCTATTCCAGGGTTGGGTGGCTGATAACTCACTTACCATAGCAGCATTAATGCTTAAATGGCAACAAAATGATTGGCTTAACAGTTGTGGTTTAACAGTGTTCTGGAAATGGCCTTTCCTACTTTGGAATTGTGGTTTTCCACACATTAACTGAGGTCTTTCACATCTCTGTTATCTTCGGTTTGGAAAATGAGTAGCTTTGGGCAATTTTTTCAGATTTATAGTTATTCTACACCATACATTTTCAGAGGTACACTACCAGTCAAAAGTTTACATATGGCTACACATAGAAGGTTTTCCATATTTTTAGCTTAATGTTTCACTTTAGAATAAAAGTAAAGACATTAGCACTCATGGATTTGTGCAGTCACCTTAAACAACCTCCAAAATGGCAACTTTACAGGAGGATGGAACAGTTTTCTTAACTTTTTTCTAAGCAATTTTGGACCAGATTGGTCAGTCCCTCATGAATATTCAGTTTGGTTTTTTTTTTATTTTCAAGCAATTTTCAAGCAATGAAAATACTGGGCCAAAAACCTGGCCACCCCAGGTAAAAGGTTTTGGCTACAGCCCTGCTTGTTTCTGCTGCTTTCAGGTTGCCCTCCAGCTCCTTTTTGCTTGTTCCTCTTTTTCCTTATCTATCATTAGTCTGAGAACTTTACACTTAAATACTATCAAACCAATTGCACCGAGTTGCATAACAATTGAGGGGTTTTTAAGGTCTTCGCCATGAGTTGGCGGACACCAGATGCAATCTTGAATAAGATTATTGTTCATCATTAATATTTAGAACTTAATTTACTTTTATGTAACTTATACATGTATATATTGTTATTGTCTTATAGTACTTATAGTACTATCTATTTATGTCTGTGGAAAAAAAAAGTTTTTGCTCATAATTATTAGTACAATACAAAAAAATGTGTGCCTTAATTAGTGTTTATTAATTTTATTAAATTAATAAAAGTAAACAAAAGTGCCTGAATGTAATACTTTATATATTTAATAAGTTATATTAAGTTATATATTGCATCATAAAATATGTGTAATGTTACGTCACTAGTGAATACGGAAAGTTGCTTTTATACTTGCAGTGCATCTCTCAAGCTTTTTGCACTTTTCCACTTTTGGCTTAAAAATATTCTTTAGGGATATGTGCTGTTCACTCTACTCCATCAGACGCAAGTAAGCCTCTCACCTTTCTATTTAGTTTGTCTTTATGATGTTTTCTGCTCACATGTGTGTGTGTGAAAGTTATGTGTTTTACAGTTGTGGATTCAAACAGGAGATCAGGCAGACAGGCAGCAGGAGGTAAGTGTGTGGAGATGCAATGCGAGACGGAGGAGTCTCTGGGGTCTGCCGTATTGACTCGGGCAGAAAATCTATCTCTCCCTCACTGCAGTTCGGCTCAGCACGCGGCACTCAGGACAGAGCATGATATGCGCTAAGAGCTTGGGGTCAACCTGCTGAATATTTACTGAAGCCAGTAAAGGAGTGGAGGGACTGACTGCAAATCATGGGCTCCCTTTCTCTGGCAGCTCATACGGGGCTCAGCTACAGCCTGCCAGCTTTAGCCTCTGTCATCATTAGTGGCTTGGATGGTAAAACGAGCAGGGTTGCATTGTTGGCTTTGTAGGACTGTAGGGAGGCACCAACGTGGAATTTATGATAAATAGGGATGCAAAGATGTTGGAGTTGCATGGCGATGTTGATATATTTTATCTGCCAGTCCCGACACTGACGCTGATTTATGTAATGTAGAAATTGATAATACATATATCTGGATTAGCATACTGGAGAGATTTAACGTTCGAAATGTTTTAGTTACTACAAAATAAATCATTGGGATTATTCAGTAGGCACTGTTATCTAGAGCCATTACAACAGGAGAATATCACATAATGTGTTTTGCCCAAGGGCTTTGTATTAGCAGTCTGTGTGTTTGTACTTGTATTGGTGGTATTGGTCATGTTATCCACTATGCTATCTTTTTGTTTTTGTTATTTTGCTATGTTTTGTCATATTATGAAACTATATATAATTGTTATATAAAATTAATAATTAATAATATTATATATAATTAAATCGCCGCTCTGCTGTTACTTGTAATGGACCTGGATTTCCGCAGTTTACTGAGGTGAATTCTGACAGAAAAGGTCTTTGCATTCTTTTATCTAAATCTCTATCTGCATTTTAGATTGTTAGATATTTGCATTTTAATAAACCAGTCTTATATTTGTAACTAATTGTTTTAAATGTTTACATAATCCTATTTACAGTCAATCATCCAAGAAAGATGAGACTTCACTATTCAAAAGATTGATTGGACATGGAGACAGGGGAGTTTTACTGATTTCTTTTTATGAGTTCAAGATGTTAAACTTTTTTATATCTTTGTCTTTTCATAGTTATTTAGGGTGGTGCAATGAGAGGTTACATTCTGTAATGATTATGGCACATTATATTGGTATTTGATGCCAGTTTTATTCTTTTTTTAACCCCTGGTAATTTTTTACTTTTTTTTACCCTAGTAATTTTTTAACCCATTTGTCAAAAACAAATTGGTTCTTTGAGTCAGTTTTTTGAGTTGGCTCTTTAAGGTGAAAGTTGGGAGCTGACTATTTCCTTCCTTTTTTCCTCTATTTTTGTAAATTAAGGAAACAATTGGGTGGATCTTATGATGCTGCAGCTAAAATTTCTCTTCGCAGCATTGCAACTCTGTCCCCTCATTATCCCAGGCACCTGCTACGTCTTATGTTAGTTTGTCTCTGATTCTGTTTTTGGAAGCTTTCATTTATTTCTTGGTCATGTTTCAAGTGTGACTTTTCAGATTTTTTACTTTTAGCTGCTTTTGGTTTTTGATGACTTGCTGGTTGGTTTTGCCTGCATTTTGCCCATTTGCTTTTCTTGTGATTCTCATTTCTCAAAGTTCCTCAATGAAACTACTTCGATAGATAAAATTGGAGACTTGCCAGTTTTGGGAACAAAAACAGGAACAGTGCTACAGAATAAAGAGATGTTTGGAACCAAAAGAATGTCTTTATTTGTGAGCTGAGCCAATTGATCCGACTTACTGAAAAGAGCTTGGATGCCCATCAGTATCCCCATATGTGTCAGCGAGCCTCTCATCATTGCGTTTCACACTTTTTAGACAGACTCAGTCCTATGGCTACATTGACATCCGTGTTTCACATGCTGAGGGTTCAGCCAGGGCCAACCAAATGAATAAGTATTTGGCTTTGCTGGTATATTTAGCTATACTCATGCTGGTTATCTCTCATACTCTGTCTTTCAACATAATCTTGAGTTTTATGTGATTGTTGGTGGAAGAGTTCATAGACAAAATGTCAGTCTTTAGCTACATGGGTTTGACATGTAGCTAAAGACTACATGCCAGGCCATTGTATTCATCATTAGGAAAAATGATGTTTAATGTCATTAGGTGTTGCAGTTAAGAATTACATATCCTTGTTATTTATATCTAGGAATCCATTTTTCAAAATTGTTTTCAACATGTCGTATTTTCCTCACTATAATTATGATATAATTTCATTCCATATGTGATTTATTTCTAAAATAAAAAATAGTACAGCGTAAATAATACAATTTCAGTCTTGACTTCTTCAGTCTTCATTTCTGTTCTTTTTCAGTTCATTAAAGCGGTGGGACTCAGCTGTTTAATGTATAATAATTTTTAATATTATATATTTAATATAAAAAACATAGATGTTATGATCAAACGCTTTGTTTAAAACAGTGATCAAAATGGCTCCAATTTCTGATAATTGGCAGGAATTCATAAGAATGTTCTAGAATTCTCTTGGGGTTAATAATACACCATTTGCAGATTTTCCATCCTCCTCTGAGGACTTGGACAAAGAAACCTCTTTAGTGACTGTATGTTTTAACATGATGCAACTTTGAGTTCTTTGGAGGCCAAGCCAGTGAAAACCAGAAGGAGAGAGTCAGCATACAAAAACGTAAATAGAACAAAAATATATCACAGTTTAAAACCTATTCATCATGTTTTATTTCCGTGCATGTGTAGAGAGAAAGTGAAGAGCGGTAGAACCCCACTGCTCTGCTCTGGCATTCGGATTCATCACTGCAGTCCATCTACGCACACTTTTACCGCCATGGATGAACGAGAAAACAAATTGTGTCTCAAGAGACATCTCCATGTGCACACACACAAAATATACTCCCCTGGTTTTCTTACTTGTGTTTAAGATGTAAAGACGCAGGCCAGCACAAGGCCTAACAAAGTGGTACAGAGATCGTGTTTTTCCTGCGTTTAAACTCCAGGGTGAACAAAGGCAGGAAGCACTAAACTGGGCCGTGCCGGATTCTCCGTAGAAGTAAGATCGAGAACCACTGTGTATCATTTCATCACAGCTTGGAAGTAGCTTGGGGACATGCCCCAGTCAGTGATGGAGTACAATGGATATTAAACCTCACTGACATTTAATCTTCTTTCTTCGGTGTGCCACGAAAGGAGCAGGAGCCATTCAGAAAGCAAAAGATAAATAGAAAAACCCATCAGTAAACCTTTAAGAGCTCCTGTAAGTGTGCGAAATGATGCTGCCATTATGTTTGGTACTGGCATTACTGTCAAACGCTAAAAGGGCCAATATAATGGAAAATTAATTTTCCCTTTCCCTTCTCTTTTTGATGTCTTATGTAAACACTGTTAAAGTTTCATTATGTAGCCATTCACTCCTCAGTCCACTCATTCCATGTATTGACATACTAAGCTACAAGAAAACTAGCTTTTTGTCCATGTAAAAAGTTATGAAGCCCAAAATATATGCGAGAGGGAGAAACTCTCTCCCACAGAAACCACTGCTTTTCTTAGCTGCCTTAAACCGCTTGTTGGAATTCCAGACCTTTTCTATGTTACATGGCGACTTCATCTCGTAACACAATCCTTATTACCCGCCTACGAGCAACCTTGGCACACTCTCACACAACACACAGAACTAAAAAAGTAAAAAGTTACCAAAAAAGTTAGGATCGGGTCTACCAACTTGATCTACAATCCAATTGTCTTAAAATTATACAGCTTAGGAGCTTCAAGAGCGTTTCAGACAGAGGGTGAATACAGATGTACGTTAAGAGTAATCTAATGTTTATTGGCAAAGTGTAAGCATGTAAATCTAGTAGGTCTGAAAAATGCAACTGTGGAGATTGAAAATACGCATAATAAGGAAAACCTAAATAAGCAGTTAACATCCTACCCTGCACAGTGGACTGCAAGTTGGAATCAAGGTGGCAAGAGGAACAGGAAAAGTGACAGATGCTAGGCCCTTCAGTCACCGAGATGAGTTTCAATAAGAACAGTGATTAAAAGTGATATGCTTTTAGATCAGCGAGAAAGGCATCAGTTACAAAGGTTGTGTTCATAACTTGTGATCAGTTATTATGACTGATTCTGTAATAAAACATTTCTAACCTGATGGTAGTGGTCCCTTTCAGAGTAATACTGCAGAGCCACAGGGCATGGGAGGTCACTGTATGGTTTAATGCATATGAAAGTGATGTAAATCGTATGCTACTACCTTCGTAATTACCTGATCTTGACCCTAGTAGAAAGAAAATGAACAGGTGTGGTAAACAGTCCTCTCCACCACTATTATCAACACACCAATTTTAAGACTATCTATAAAAAACAGTGTTCCAGAAACTCAGTCTCTGACAAGGTTTAGTGAAGGTGTTCTGGCAAATGATGGCCCTAAATGGCCTTTACAAAGCCATTTAGCTTAGATCAATTTAGCCCCGCACACTATCTTTGAAGTTATAAGAAGTGTTTCAGCCTGGACTGCTTTTTAAATGAGACACTGGCAATCAGAGCATGCAAAAACAGTAATAGTCCTGTAAAATGGACTAAGTAGACAGAGAAAACATGGCGCTTTACACAAAAGCTCTGTTATTGAACACGGCAGCAGTGGAGACTGCTACCCAGGGCTATGGAACAGCTGGGATTGCAGGCAGATCAGCAATGACCATTCAACGTTCCCTGATGCTAGGCAACAACACTGCACCACTACCTCACTAAACAGCCCCACAGTCCATTACAAAATAGACCAAGCAACAAATTTGCATGTTTAGGTCTCTCTTACCACTGTTGCGGCAGTACCCATGGTGCTCTGTGCTTGCTTTTCTGCATGCCCATATGTCTCAAATTTACACATCTTCCCACTTCGAGCGCTGTCCGTGCTGCCCATGCTGCCCATCTTCACTGCACTGCTCTTTCCTCACAATCCTTAGCTGGGCTCGGTTCTCTCCACTCGTGCACCATCCCCCTTGCATCCTGGTATGGGGCAACCTCACTTCTGACACCACTGGGGCATAATCGTAGAGTAAGAAGACAACTGTCCAACTATTTGCATGTTATACTATTTCCAAGTCTCTCTTACCAGTGTTGCAGATCTACCTGTGGTGCTCCGTCCTCGCCTCTCCACATGCCCATGTTTCTCACACGTCCACGGCCAAACAAGCCATCACTGGGCTGCTACGATGCATGTATAGAGAAATAAAATACAGGACCAAAAAAGGAATACAGACCCTGTAGTGATGTGCGCCATGTATTTACCATGGTGGTGCTCTTAGCCTACATAAAGTGTAATGCACATCTTTACTTAAAAATGGAAGCTTTTTTCCTGTTTAAAGCCTCAGGGTGACATCCATTGTAAATGGTTTGTGCATTACAGGGGTTGGTTCAGTGACTCAACATTTAGCATGTATGGAAAAGAGAGAGAGAGAGACTGGGTGTGAGAGAGCATGCAGAGGGGGTGGTGTGTGATTAATGAGGTTTTAGAATCTGTGTGAGGAGGACTAGTCCTGAAATCTCTTCTCACAGCCACTTTGAAGTTAATGTCTGAAATACAATTAAATCCAGAGCTACACTCAGGATGAAGCTGTGTGTTTCCTCAAATCAAATACTTCTGCTTTTGAGGATGTGCTTTTGGCTCCCAGTGGACTAAATGTGAGTTTTAGAACTTCATCTTAATTCTCTTTGCCCTCATCCCCCTCTCTCTGGCTCATCTCTCTCTCTCTCTCTCTCTCTCTCTCTCTCTTTCTCAGTGCCATCATTTCAGATGTTGACAGCAGTGAGAAAATGCGCTTGGCCAAGGCCCATTAACTTGGCAGAGTAATCCAGCACATTCTACATGGCTGTAGCGTGAGCATCGGCTTTAGGTGCTGCGCTGTGACTTATGCTCTTCTCTTGGGTAAACACACACAAAGCCCTTTTGTGAGATAATTCACTATGTGCTGTTGTCACATGAGGTGTCTTGACATACATTTACACTTGGCTTTTGGGACTATGCTCTGAAAGGAAGATGCCATACTGGGGTATTTGAAGTAATGCCATGGAAGAAGCTTTTTGAAGAACCTCCACATAACGTACACATTTGACATCAGTTCAAGGGTTTTCCTACAACCGTACAACCAGGCCAAGACCCATTCAGATACCTTCATTTTTAAGAATGTCTCAATACTTGTTTACAATTTTCCCTCTTAATTCCAATTTAACAAGACATGCACACTGCAGTATTTGGTTGGGATCTTTCTTGAGCTTGTGTTTACTGATTTGCAGACTTATTCATTGCTTGACAGTTGCCTTGACCCTGGCACACAGACTCTCATTATCTGGTACATTCTTCTGAATACAAAATATTCAGCATTACTAATTCAGTAATTGCTAATTTAAAATTAATATAAATACATTGCAGTGTACAAAGACTTATTGTGTAACTTAGGAGGAGACACAGTGAAATGAACAAGTATGTATACAGTATTTGGCTTTTATCTGCTGAGTGAAATGTATGAGGGATGGCAAATCAATGTTCTTAGCCACTATCTGCTGGTTTTCAAGGTTCTGTAGCCGTGATGGATTCTGACCTATTGGAGAGATTTTTTGTTTCTTTTTAATATGTGGTGAGACTGTTTTGACCCAGGCCTCTAAAGGCCTTTTAAGTACTTTTAAAATACTGATATTTGGCCTTTCTGTTTTTGAGGCGTACCAGTGGTTTAGTTCTTTTGACAAAGCGTCTGAGGTTATGCTGGTTTGGTTTTTTTTTTTGGCAGTCTTTGGTACATCTTTATAGGCACCTGTCTACACTGTGAGCAGTTCCTGTAATCTCACAGCAAGTATTTGTCGTAACATACTGTTTTCTTAGATAACAGTATGTTGTATCTTGTCGTACATTGTATTTCCTATAGATTATGGGACTTAATGTCAGTACAGTACTGTGTACTTTGTAATAAGTACCTATTAAAATGAATTTCCTCAGAAAATCTACTTGCAAACATTTATGTAAAAGTAAATATTACTTTACTCAGACACTTCTCACGCCTGTTACCATATTCTTTATATCAGTTTGACATTCTAGGCAGCTGTTGGTAACCAATGTGTTTTGAAAATACAGCATTTACATTGGATTTTATTAATCAGCAGCATGTAGAAATGTCTGTCGATTATAATTTAAACACAGTGAAAATCAGGTTTGTAACAAGGACGTTATGGCAAATTTATATAATAATAAACATGTATGTGTTTACAAGTGGATCTTGACCATTCCAGCACAGTGGACGGCAACACATATCACTTTAGACGGAGCACAGCAGGCAATGTGGCATCCATTTATATCTATAGCATCAACCTAGAAAAAAGGTTTGATTGAGTTTTTCAGTAGGTTTTTTCAGTGTTTCAAGAATTTTGACTCTTTTATTTCCAACTAAAACAGTGAATCTAAAACAATGTTACCAAAACACTTACAATGTAAACACATCAATAATGATGACAATGATATTTCATAAAATTGAGCTACATGTGTGTAGGCTTCGAAGAAGGCCCTGATGGTTCCCAGTGCTTTCTTCTCATCAATCTACCAGACAGGTGATTTTGACACCACCAGTGTATTGGCTTGTGTCTGATTTATTCTTATTTTTTAGATTATGTCATTTCTTTAGTCACATTTTAAGAGACAGTAGAAATGCAAATGGCTTCTCCACAATAAACTCTAGGCCTTTTGTTAGCTGTTTTGTAGATAAAAAAAAGAACCAAGAAGCTAACTGTTCACAATTTTTGTCCACTGTAATTGGCTGTACGATTCACCTAGAACAGATGTAAATACAATTGCATGCATCCTTTAAAAAAGCCTGTATGTAGACCTATGCTTGAGTTCCTCACTCTTATGACTACATGTTCCCAGCGTACACATTCCTGATAGTTACTGAATAATTAATATTAGTTGTTGACTAAATAGTTTTAACATTAATTAATGCATAGTATGTCTAGGGGTGAAATGTAAAGCTCTGTACTTTAAGCGCTTCCTAAAGATCTTTCAACCTGGAAATGCAGCATTTTAAACTGAATCTCTGCTTTTAGAATTGCTTATTTGATTTTCAGGGCTCAGTCTTGAATTAAACAACAGACATTACAGTGTACTTGTCAAACCTGGACCTTGTGCAGGTGCTGCATTGCCTTCTGGGACCCCAGCCAGAGAGAATCACCCACCACACGGTGAGCAAAAGAGAGAAGCAAAGCATCAACCCCATACGGTAGAGGAGAAGAAAGGGATAGTGGAGCACCAGTAGAGAAGAGCCTGTTTTTTGCTTTCTTACACTGATGAAGGAAAGGACAGCCATGCAAGACTTTTATCCTTTCAATACAGAAAAATTAGCATTATATCTTTCTAGATAAAGATATTTACTTAACATGTACCCAGACAGAAGACAAAGCAAAGGGATGGTAAATGTAGGCATAGAGAACTGATGGGAGAAATGTGCGTAATCTTTCTCCAGTGTAGGATGGAGAGTCATCCTCGCAGTAAGCCTCTTTTCCTCTCTCTGCGGCAGAATAAGCATGTCAGGCAGCGTGTCGGGAAGCAGTCAGAACTAAGAGAGAGAAAGAGCAGCCTGGGCTCCAGATACCTAACAGCAAAAGAGAATGAAGGAGTAGTTTTTGCCTGAAGGTCTGTCAGAATACAGCAGAAGAAATGCCAAGAAGAAAAAAAAACACTCTTTCACTCTTCCCTCATTCATGGGGTGTGTTGTGTAATGTTAGATGTTGCCAAATTATTGGCAGTTCAGTGACTCAGTGATTATAATTACGGTCTTGGGATGAGGGTAATGAATGTGCCGTTTGTCTTTGAGAACGAAGGCATAGCGAAGTTGTCACAATACGTTATTTAGCAATATGAAAGTGCCCAAACAAAACTAGATTCATGCCAAAGTGTGTAATACTTTACACATTGTTGGGTAATATATACATATTGTGTGTGTGTGTGTGTGTGTGTGTGTGTGTGTGTGTGTGTGTGTATGTGTGAGAGAGACAGTCTATGTTTTGTCATAGTCTATAAAAAACATCATAACTCCATTAGTATTTCATGGCGAATGGACCAATAGGAACAGGCTTTGTTCTGTTTCTTTGATTGTGATTTAAAGCATTTGGCCCCCCCAGTGGAGGCTAAAAGACTATACTAGAGCTTTTTAGGTCAGACAGAAAAGTATGAAATCGTGGCACTTTCTCTGGCCAAGCGAAGTTATCAGCCCTAGCGTCTCGTTTTGGAGTTCATCCTGCTGTGCGAGACGTGGGTTTGATTCCACAGCAACCCCCACTCCTGCTAATGTGGAGCTAATCCATGGAAATGCTCAAAACCCCATAAGCTCGATTAATATAGTAAGCATTCCACGACTTTTGTTGCAGTGGGGAACGCCCGCTTGGGACCAAGCCTAGGTCACCCACACTGAGGTTACACCAAAAGGTGCTTTGATCACTGCCAAAACGATCAGAGTGCTCATTTATCAAGCCCTTAGTTGGATCACTCTTCTGCTCCACAAATCCAATCAGATCAGTTTGCAAAGCTGCTGTGACTATTACACATAATAGGGTTGAAAACATGATGAAACGGGTACCGTTCTGATGACCAAGAAATATGGCGCTTGTATAATTGCCATGATACTGGGTTACACACACATGCTAATCGTGTTCTAGACCATATTAAACCTTTACTGAAAAAGGAACATGCTGTATTTCTAAATGTAGATGCATGTGGCAGTGCAGAAATCTGTAATACCTCCGAAAAAAAATAGATGTTGTGTACAGACCTCTGAAGGATTATACACCCTCAGGGCTCGGTGTAAGTGAGAGATGCTGCTGGAATTCTGCTCTCTGTGTGGAATATTCCACTCCCACTAGCAGCTGCTTTAGCCTTTGGTTAAAGAGGTGCTAATGGCGGTAAACACTTGGGGGAGAGGCATCTCCATGGAGTGGAGCTTAAAAGCACAACCTAGAACCTTTTAAGAGCTTGCCATAGTAACCTTTAATAGAATGTTATTATAGAACGCGCCTAAATTCAGCAACATGAAAAAGTGTGAAGGCTGAGGTATCATTACAAGTCCACATTTGAGCAAATACAGTGTGCAAGAGATGTAGCCCAATTTCAGTACACACATGCTCTGTCATTGCTGTAATGTATTGAGCAGGTGATAAATATTAATGAGTGAAAATTCCCATTCACATGAGCATGGCTGTCAATGTAAATATGCTTGTTGTTTGTTTATAACTGTTGCGTCTGTCCTAGGACATGTGTTTGTGTGGCATTATGACTATAAGATTATATTAGTAATCATGTAATCCACTGATTATTTATCACAAGCATTGTTTAACACAAGCCACATAATAAAAACGTACATAATTACGCAAATAGGGTTTTATTACAAAACACTGTGTATCCTTTTTAATAAGACGTTCAAAAAAGAATAACAGCTGATGTATTATGCACTTTTTAAAAAGACATGCATTTTTATTTCTCTAAGAAAAGTGCTTCTAACCATAATATACACTATATAGATTAATCACAAGATTGCCTAGTATTTAGTTTTGCTTTCATGTTGATATTAGCTTTCTACAGTCTGCACCATACCACCCTCCTGCCCCTAATGTCCCCTTTTCTGAAGACCAAAATATGGTCACCATATCGTTGGACTGTAAGCTTGTTGAGCTTATTCCAAAATGTGTAGTGTTGTCCATCAGATTGCCAGATACATAAAGTGTAATTCATCACTTCAGAGAACACAATTCCATGGCTACATAGTCTAGTGGCAGTGTTTTTCATCTTGTGGGCCATGAAGCACCCTCTAGTTCATTGGCAGTAGTTTTTAGTGGCCTGGAAACGTCATATATAACCATTTTAGTGGTATAATGGGTATATCAATACTCAGTAGCAGGACCAAAATTCTTGGAGAAATTGTGTTTATATGCGTTGATTTTAGTGTTCTGGTGGGCCGCTATGGTTTGTAGTTATTATCAGGTAGAGAACCCCTGCTTTACACCACAACAGCCGACGTTACGCATTGCGCATAATGATCTTAGACTTGTATAGCTGCTTAGCCATTTCGTGCTGAAGTTCTTTCTAGAGGCAGTTTGGAACTCAGTTTGTAGTGAGTGATGCAACAAGTTATAGGTAAGGATAGGCAAGATTCATGTGCCTTAGACCTTGGTGGCTCTGTTACGTGAGTTTGTGTGGTCTACCTCTTTGTGACAGAGCTGTTGTTGTTGTCGCTAGATACTCCATTTCACAATAATAGCACTTACAGATGACTGGGGCGCTTACATGGTTGTGTGAAACCACTTGTCATAACATTTCATTGTTTGAGTGTAGTTGACATGCACAAACGCGTAAGAAACAATGTGTGTTTGTGTGTACAGGTTTTCATATATAAGTATACGCTGCACGTGCCTGATGCTTTCCATAAGTTCAGTATATATTGTAAGGTATGGCAAGTTTGCTCTTTTCACGTGTGCTCTTGCTGTGTTTGTCAGTGGCAATAAGGTTCAGTTTAAATGAGCAAGCCAGAGGCAAGTCTATGTGGCTGCAGCCATCACTCAACACAACAGCTCGTAGAAAAGTTTCCCCAGGCTTGACAGTGTGCCTTTCTTGGGAAGGAGAAAAGCAAATAAGGCAGCATCTAGTGGAGAAAGGAGAAGACGCAACATCAGGCATCTGCTTCTTTGACTAAAGCAGCGCGCATGAAACAGAGAAGTGTTGTTGAACAAGCAGCCGGCACGTTTAAACACCCTACTGATGAGAGGAAGTAGCACAGGGTGACAGCAGTCATAACTGTGCTGCCCCTCCGCCTGCTTCAAAGTGATCCCGACATCAAGGCCGTGTCAAGGTAGATATTAAAAATCATGCATGCTCTTTTTTGCCTTTCAAAGATGACATTTAATGGTTTAAAAAAAATAAAAGGAAAAACACACACACACACACACACAAACACACAATAGGACGCAGCACAACACGGCCAGCATAGCCTTTATCAAAGCCGCCTCTGACATGCTGACATTTTGGGAAGTGCTGTGCTGGGCTGCTTTTGGAAGCTGAGCTGCAGGAGGAAGAGGAGAGTATCCAGAGCCACAAGCTGCTCTCATTAAACTCATCCCTGGGCACTATAACCTAAACATGGGCTAATCAATGCCGGGGTGTCAATACAGCCAATCATGTGAAATTATTGATATCATTGTCTATTATTAAGTCAGTATACAGTATTATACGTTATTAACTCAAAAAATATTATTTTAGTAATGAAGTGATTTGTAACATAGAGAGTGACGAGGAGGCAGGATGCAAGTGCAAGTTAAAACATTTAATATGAATCAATACAACATCAAACTAGAAAACAAAGACACTAGAAATAAATGAATTAAAAGAATAATGAGACCTAGGAACAGAGAACCACTGACAACGGACAGAGAAACAAAACACCAAGCAAACACAAAGGGAACAAATGGGAGTCTAAATGCACAAGGACTAAAAAAGAACACCTGGGAAGGGTTGAAGTCACAAACTTGGTACAGGTGAGGGGCATGACGAGGGAGGAGACAAGAGAAGCCATAAACCAAAACAAACTGAAGCACATGGCACAGGACAACAAAAGGCACATGGAAGTAACAGGAGAGAAACAGAAGAAACAAAGAAAACCAGGGTCAAGACCAGGCCGGATGTGACATGACCTACCCATTGTTTAATTTAATAAACATTTTAATTTATTTATTTGTAAAACAACACAATTGTACTTGTAATTGAACAAGTAAGTGTCATTTACAACATACTGACATTATACTGATGTTTAATGCACTTGTTAAAAAAGCGCTTTATAACTGCTATGGTATGTATGTATAGTATATTGTAATATGTAAACTGATTTTCATGTAGTCACAAAAACAATTAAAACTGTTTTGTCAGCATAATTTCCATATTTGGACCGAACTGACAGAGGAGTGAACAGTACAGTTTGCAACTTAAAAGGTACAATTCAACATTTTTACATTACTTACATGTATCAAGAGAATGTAAAGAAATCACAGTTATGACAGTATATTAAGATATATATGTATCATGTTTGTGAAATGTAAACTGAAATTAGCATGCTAACCAGCTGGCTTGGCCCATCCTGTCACATAATACCACTTTGTACCTCAAGAGGTAATAATACAGGTATTAAGTCTCCGTAGAGTCTGTCATCAGTACAACATGAGGGAGAGTAGCACTGCCCTGACACTGTATTCTAACCTCTTGTCAGTCATGCTGAAGGTTCTGCCCCCAGTTAGATTGTTTAAAGACAGGTAGCCAATGAAAGGAAGAATAAGTGCAGTGAAGACTGAGGCACAGTGTCCTTTAAATGTCTTAAAATGTAAATCACAAGGTTTTTACAAAGTATCAGTATTGATATTGGGTTACTAGCTTTGGTATTGCATCGTATCATTTTTAAAAGAACATCAGTGATCTCGTCCATCCTTTCATAGCCCAGCTTCTACTACACTGCACACAGGGAGGTGTTGTGTGCAGTCTTGAGCATGGTGTGGTGAGACAGAGAGAGAGAGAGAGAGAGAGAGAGAGATGGTTAATTTTTATTGCACCTCCAGGGGAGTGCATGCAGGTTAAGACCCTTGTTAATTAGGGAAATATCATGTGACTGTGTGTCTATGTTTGCATGTTTTAATAACCTACACTAAGCCCACCTTTTGTACATGTGAGATTAGGGAAATGGCCTGGGAGGAAAGTAGTAAAAGAGGTGTGTCTTAAGGAGGTTACCTGCTGTGCTTAGTGCTGTAATGCAGAGTTTCGACTTCCATGCCTTAAATCCCCTCAGCTGGCATGCTGTCTTTGTGCCTATATGTGTTTAAAGCAGCTTTAGCTGTTAAGTGTTGTAACACACTGCCAGTTTGAGGGATGTAGGCAGGTCCAGTGTCCATCAACAGTGGCCAGCACAACACTGTTAACACAGTTTTTCTTTGGCACATTTTTACATTCTCATGGAGTGGCATTCTATTGAACATCTAACCTTTTTACAGCCCCAGACATTTAACATCCAGGAGACTCCCTCCTTCCCATTACACTATAATGGGGCACTGTGCAAAATGTAAATAAAAGCAGAATTATTGCAAATTATTTAAACCCTATATTTACTTGGGAAAAAAAATCAAATGTTTAAAGTGAGAAAATTATGTTGTTTTTTTTTAAAATATATATGCCCATTTCAGGGTGGCATGGTGGCACAGTGGGTAGCACTGTTGCCTCACAGCAACAGCAAGAACAGCCTGGATACATTTCCCAGATGGGGCTTCCGGGGTCCTTTCTGTGTGCAGTTTGTATGTTCTCCATGTGTCTACATAGGTTTCCTTCGGGTGCTCCGACAGCTCAAAGACATGCAGTTAGGTGAATTGGAGATGCTAAATTGCCCTCTAGGTGTGAATGTGTCCGTCTGTGTCTGCCCTGTGATAGACTGGTGGCCTGTGCAGGGTAAGCTCCAGCAGCAGGCAGCACTGCATTAAAAAAGACATGATTCTGTGGTGCATATACGCGCATGGGTTTAGGATCAAAACCAGTGTCCACAAATACAAGTTAAAACTTGTAGTTTTCGGAAATGGTAGATGTGGTGTGCTCTGGTCTAAGAGTAGAGGGAGCAGCTAGCTTTTTATTGGCATGCAGTTGAAAAGCCAGCATCTGTGATGGTATGGGGGCATTACTAAAAACGGTTGGGTTAGTTTTTCAGCACAAAGAGATGCTCATTAGCCATATGTGGTGTGAATCTTTTGATTGTGTTGTCGTCACAGATGTGTTTATCACAGGAAAATTATATTGCACTAACAACAAATATATAACTTATCATGCAGCCCTAAACTACTGCTACGTTGGACTGGCTTTATCAAAAGAACTTTATCAAAAATCTAATTCATCTTAATGAGAAAGCCCTAAAAAGGCTTTTGTCAAAATACACAGGTTTAGCATGTGTTATTAAGGTCAAATGCTAATCAGTTTGTATGTGTATGAAAGGTCACGCTGTTGATGCCTATCTGACACAGCAGCTGAATGAATGCATTTGTGGAGGGAACATGGATGTTTCACTGCTTGTCCATCAAGTCTAATTTTCCCTTTTCTCATCATCTTTCTGATAACCCTTTTCTAATAACCTTTCATAGATTTCTGATATTAGCAAGTGGTCTCTCATGGATCTCATGGATCTCTCCTCTGATCTGAAAGCCTTTGTTAAATGTTTAATATCATTTCTTTTCATTTAATTGTTTTGCTATCAACCCTAAAAAGATGGGTTCCCCTTTTAAATCTTGCTTCCTCTGTTTTTTTCTGTGCTACCGTTGCCCTCAGCCTGCAGCGTGGACTCGAATTTCTGTAAAGCAGCTTGGGCTGTTGCAATCTCTATTGTTAAAAGCGATACACAAATAAGTTTGAATTGAATGCATGTAGTCATACACAGTCTATAAAAGGTGACTTTACCAGCAGTGTTGTGCAGTGATTTTCTGCTGAATTGAACCTAGGAAACTGAGCCCTTGATGTTTCTGAACAAAGGCCGGATCACAGTCATTAATTACCTGAGGGTGTGGTTAATGATTCGTTGGCTTTTTTCATGCTAAGAACAGCTGAGCTGGCACAGTTTATACTATGTCTGTGCCATCAATCTAGAACAGAAAAGCTTGTTCCTCCTCTCTGCAGCTATGAAACTTGCCACCGGTGGAGGGTCAGGCCAGGACCACCACTGCATCTTCCAAAAGCATTTTTCTGCTTTTGCTAAAAGGCCTAAATGACACTGAAATGTTATCTCTGTTATTATTTTTTGATGTTTAGTTTAAAACACTTTAACTACATTCTTTAATGCAGCATTGTCCTTTTCCACCAAAAGAGGACTGGTTCTTGAACTGGTTCCGTTCAGGCTTTGTAGAACCTTGGTGCTATCCAGGGAACCAGTCTGTGCGTGGACCAGCTTTCATTGGAACCAGGGAGCATCAAACATCATCAACGTCAACAAAGAGTGCACAGTGGTAGTAAACAGTACAAACAAGATGGCAGAGTGCATAGATTACCTATGCTCCTTTGTGCTGCTATTCCAGGGGTCTGTTTTTTTATCCAAACGGCAAGCACAGATCAACTACTGGTGATAAGAAGACCCAGAAGAGTTTCTTCAGCATACCACTGCGTGTTGCCATTGTTTTCTTCGTTTTCCACATCAACTGACAAGCCCATGAATGTTGTTACAGTTCATGCTGAAGAACCTATTATTCTTTGATTCCACAATTGATTTTGAAACCTTCAAAATTAGATGTGCAATCCAGAATGGCTTAACAATGTGCTCAAAAAAAGGCCTAACTGAGCTGTTCCCCTATTTGAGAACAAACTGGTGAAAACTCGATTGCAGCTTTAAATCAGTTTTAAACAAAAGGACATTTGTAAAATAAACGTGTGACGGGTGCTGGTTCAGTTTTAGAGTGGCGCTATGGCATGTTTAAAGAAAATAAAAGCTGGAAAAGTACTGCAGAGTTAGTGACATATTCTTCTCAAATCCATGCTCAAGGCAAGATAAGAGGCTGTTTTCTGGCTAGAGAATGTATTATGGGGCCAGACTGTAGCTCCTGCCGTGCCAGAGGAACTGCCTCTAAGCCAAGCCCCCCACAGGAACAGCCCAAAAACATAAAGGCCAATTCACTACTTGGCTCATGGGGAAAGATGGCAGTGTGTGAATAGTACATAGTGCTGTCTATATATCTATTTGGAAAAGTTAAACTAAGACATTAACATATGTAAAATCACTACCTAATGTATTAATATTGGTTAATAAGCTCACCAGACAAAAATATGCCACCTTGCGAGTTTGAGGTAGTAGTAACTTCAGGCTCCTGCAGATGGCACTGCAGAAGGATGATAGGGCTGTAAATAACTGCAGGGTGCGTAATGCAATTCAGAGGTTGAGAAGAGGTGGTGCAGCTCAGTGAATGGATTGCAAAGGAGATGTTAATGATTGGCTAAAAGGAGTGTTTACTGTTGGGCATGCCAAAGGCCATAGGAAGTAGCTGAATTTGGAGGTTTATTTAGATTTTCATTTATTCATTTATTTTGTTTAAAAACTGCATATTTCTTTGGACATCAACAGTCAACACAAGATGCTGGCTCCATCAGATAATGAGCAGTGATACTGTGGTGGGGAAAAAAGTGCGAGCATTTGTTCCTAAGCACTATACCAGTGCCAGGTCCCCTATACCACTGGAGTACTCCATTATTCTGATTAAGAACATGGACTATGTTGTATGAAGTACTATGCCACTTAACTTAATTTGTTGATATATTATTAGTTTGAAAAGTATATATAAATAAAGTACATGGCTCCTCTAATCGCTGTGTCTTTGCATGTAGGCTCAAACTAATGTCTTTAATAATGCGGCTAAACATAATCTAATGGTCCTGACTAAAATTGATAGTGAGAAAATATGATCAGATGTGGCTTGAAAAGAACCCTGCACTTGTGTGAAATAATACCATCTGTGTTGTTATAATGTCTGTGTTGTTGGCATGTTGGCATGTGATAGTCAGCAGGAGCTCTTTGTGATATTAGCAATATACCAGAATTGCCTAATTGGTCACTGTGGCCCATGTACCAACCAGCAATACAGGCTCTGGTCTGTTACGACAGAGATGTGTAACTTTTCCCTTTCACTAAATGCAGATGTGTTTAGGATACTTCAGTGCCTGCTGAAACTAACCAATGAATGAGTGGTTCTTCTGAAGATACATAGATATTTATCAGTGCGGTGATGGAATCTGCTCGTTTCTTCAAGTTGTTTAAAAGAACTCTTAAGTTGTTTTTTTTTACTCATATGGAGGAAATGTCGTTTATATCTTTAGGTAGTAAAGGGTGGGTTTTATAGCACTAATGGTAAGAAGCTCTATCAGAGCTGAAGTGTAATCCCATCACAACTTGGTTTTGTTCTTTATGCTGCACTTTCAGGAAATGCTTTCAAGCTTTCAAATGGAATCAAAAAATTGCATAATTAGTGTGAAAAATGTAATATCTGCTCAATCTCTGATTGACAGATAATGAGTGCAGCGATTATGATGATGATGATCTGCAGTGTGACAGATGTGCATCGATCCTTGTGCAGTATTTTCCATTTGTGTCTCTATCAAAATGGATAATTTGCAAATGGAGACCAGGCTAATGTAGTGTGAAGGGTGACTGAAACTGCAGAAGTGGAAAGAATTGGGCTTTTGGTTTGCGATGGAGTTGTGGGCAGCCTTGCGCTAGAAGGCTGGAACCCCCTTCCAGAAGAGTTTGGGGGTCTTGGTGAACAGCAACACTGAGAAATTCTTAACAGGATGCAGAGAGGTGCACCAATCTTAACGAGTGTCCTGAGAATTGATGTGGATGGCTGCTGAGTTATAGGGTTGGATAAGAATAAGTGCCTGTCCACTTGTGCCCCCGAAGAATGGAGGCAACAACAATAGGTTATAACTCCCACGGGGCTGAGTTGTCGACAGACTCGAGAGACTGAAGAGCGAATTCAGCAGGCCATGAGGAATCGAACCAATGACTTCTATAGATACCATGGAAACTAATAAAAAAGCCTATGAAAAGCTGGAAGTCCTTGGAACAGACATACTATCCTGATTAAACGGTCATATGGTTCCAGTGCTATAGGAAGAGGAGTTAAAAAGTGAAATTCCACAATGCAAGGGTCAACCACATACATAGTGTCATAAGACCAAGGGACTTATAGACTGGCTTGGAGACGTTTGGAAAGGAAGTAGAGCCCGGAAACAAAATGTGGATGACTTAGTCTAGGTGGTCAAGGAGACAGACAGAAGTACAAAGTCAGTACATCAAATGGCATTCTCAATTTCATCACAGTAAAAGTGAAAAATCACAAACAGATACAAGGCTGTGAGGAGCAGGGAGGTTGATAATGAAGTGCTTCTTGCTGAAGTTTTTATGGGACTACATCAACAATGTTATTGCAGTGCAGAAGTAAATGCCCTCAAACTCTTCCTAGGCCAGTAGAGAGTATTGGGTTTAATAGAATCGGTGTGGAAGTTGTAGCATGAAAGGATGGAGCACAAAGAACAGTGAGAACCAGAGAATTTGGAACACTGGCAGCGCAGGGCAGAAGGGAGCAGATAATGATGGTGGCAAGTCGTCAGGGCTTAATTTATAACGCGGACCAGATTGGATCCTGCACTGTGTTTTGGTGGCACTATGCAGCACCTCGGCCAAATATGAAAAGTGTTTATCCAGTGATCTGTAAATATGGTTGATGAAAATTTGCAATAATGTTTTCTACCGTACTACCACACCTGCACTTCATTTCAATGTACCGCCACACCAGCACTTCATTTTAATGTACCACCATGCTAGGACTTCATTTTAATGTACCACCATGCCAGCACTTCACTTCACTGTACCACCACACCAGCACTTCACTTCACTGTACCACCACACCAGCACTTCATTTCACTGTACCACCACACCAGCACTTCATTTCACTGTACCACCACACCAGCACTTCATTTCACTGTACCACCGCCAGGACTTCACTTCACTGTACCACCACACCAGCACTTCACTTCACTGTACCACCACACCAAAACTTCATTCCACTGTACCACCACACCAGCACTTCATTTCACTGTACCACCATGCCAGGACTTCACTTCACTGTACCACCACACCAGCACTTCACTTCACTGTACCACCACATTAGCACTTAATTTCACTGTACTGCCATGCCAGGACTTCACTTCACTGTACCACCACACCAGCACCTAATTTCACTGTACCACCACACTAGCACTTCACTTCACTGTACCACCACGCCAGCACTTCATTTCACTGTACCACCATGCCAGGACTTCACTTCACTGTACCACCACACCAGCACTTCACTTCACTGTACCACCACATTAGCACTTAATTTCACTGTACCACAATGCCAGGACTTCACTTCACTGTACCACTACACCAGTTGTACCGCCACATCAACAATTCACGTTAATGTCAGTTAATTTTAATGTACCACCATGCCAGGACTTCATTTTAATGTACCACCATGCCAGGACTTCACTTCACTGTACCACCACACCAGCACTTCACTTCACTGTACCACCACGCCAGCACTTCATTTCATTGTACCGCCACATCAACAATTCACATTAATGTCAGTATGCCATTGTGCGCTGTAGTAATTAATAATATTTTGCTAAAAAGTGTCAAATTGCCCACAATCCCAATATTTGGTCCCCCTCATTGTTCAGTTCATGATTATGACCTTGTTCTAAATTTAAACCTCAGATAAAAGTATAGCCCTTCATTTATGAGCCGATTCATGGTGTTTTCAGACATTTGTGCAGAAAGTTTTTGTTCCCTTTTCCTTACTAATGCTCTTTTTCTGCTTCCATTTTAAGTTTTCCTACCATTTTAGGCCAGGCCAAGACCTAAACACTGTTGTTAAAATTAACATGCACAATTTGAGTGTTATTAATAGCAATAATAATACTACTGTTAACAATAATGCTATTAATAATAGTAATTAATAGTAAATAATAGTGGGAAAAAATCAGTCAGTTAGTTAGGGCCTAATTAGCTAATTAGCTGTCATTTCAAGAAACAGCCCTGTACAAATCATCACACTCATTATGTGCCATGGATGCATGCTAAGTCTTCCTCTGTGACAGTAAGGAGTGTTGGGTATTGAGTGAATGCTGGGAAGACACTCCAAAAACTTTATGAAGTATGATTTTGCCTGTTTTTGCTTGCTTGCTTGTTTGTCTGCTCAGCTAGTACATACCATATATGTCAAAACACTGGTTGTTTATGTCTTCTGCATCTACTTGGAGACTTGTCACTTACATACATACACCCCTTATTTTCAGTGATTTATTTTGCAGATGTAGTAATACTGTGGAGCAGATGTGTGCATATAGATATGGTAATATGTCAAGCTTTGCTTATTTCCATATGAGCACATTTCCATACAGTGCAAAAACCTTTATCCTCAGTTTTGCATGCTTATGCACTTTTTCAAACTGATGCATCACATATTCAGAACGTAGCTTGGCCCGAGCAAAATGCCACTTCTGAAGCGTTTTATGAAAAAAAAAAATGGACATAACCCTCAGGTAAAAGAAACATAACCAGCTGACAGCTTTTGGCTGCTTTTTTATTGAGATCTATCCTGCCTACATTGCTGGGCCCTGCCTCAAGTCGTCACTCATTTATCTGGTTATCTTTCATGACTCAGTCGATTACAGTTACTGAATACTTGAAGCTGCTCGTGCCTCTAATAGCTCATATCTCAGCCGTATCTCTCACTGGCTGAAGTGTCATTGTAGTGGCCTGCTATTCTCACATGGAGAGAGGCTCAATAGCTTTTACAGCCCATTAGAATATATCAACCCTGACGCCCATTATTACCAGCCCTAATGGCTGCCAAGCACATGAGCCCTGCTCCACTCAGTGAGGGGTGCACAGGAGGGGAGGGGGAAAAAAAAAACGGAGAAAGAAGATGCAGGGAAAAGCTGTCTGTTCCGGTCTTGCTATGATGAATAGCAGGTTTGGTGGAGAATTCAAAACCGTCCTTGGCTCTTCGGTGGCCCAAAGCAAAATTTGTTCTGGGACTGCAAATCTCCTGCCCACAGAGAAGTGGTAGGGAGCTGGTGGTAGGAGGATGACCAACACACTGGCAGTAAGCTCCCTGCATATGGGGGGATGATTCCTCTTTATACATAAACTTTAACAGGTATAAGATATGCCCGAGCAGGACAGGGTGAGAGAGATGAGCTATAGTTTATATTACAATATTTTCTTGTACTCAGTTGATAAAAATATGATATGATATGCAATATATAATAAATACAATACAATACAATACAACAATAATAATAATAATAATAGTAATAATAATAATAATAATAATAATAATAATAATAATTTATTGTTGTTGTTGTGGTGGAAAAGAAGAGCAGTAAAGTATATCTCGAATGAAGGTGAGTTTAATCATCACAGAGTATTGATATTTCTTCTGTGTGTAAAGCCTGTTTATGACAATGCATCATAAACAGCAAAAACGAATAAATGAATAATGCATTTTCCATGAAGTTGTGTTGCCATTAAGTTATTAATTTTTTTAATTTTTATTTTTTAATTTTATTTTATTATTTTTTCCCATCTTATCAGCTTTATTAACGCTTAATTAGCCCCCTTTCACGCTGTTCCTCAATGGGCAGGACCACTACTGGATGCCCAAAGAGCAGGTATTATGTGGGTGTTGGATCATTTTCAGCACTGCAGTGACACAGACACTCTGTCCACTCATTGTCCACTCATTGTCCACTCTATTAGACACTCCTAACTTGCTGGTCTACCTTGCAGAAGTAAAGTCAAAGACAGTTTGTGTTGGTCATCCTCTACTCCTTCATTACATGTGGTCACAGGATGCTGCCCACAGGACACTCTTGGCTGGATAGTTGTGTTTGGTGAACTATTCTCAGTCCAGCAGTGACACTAAAGTGCGTAAACACTTCAGCAGCACTGCTGTGTCTGATTCATAATGATTCACCACCCAATTAATACTTGCCCTGTGGGGGTCCTGACCAGAACAGGGTGAAAGGGGTCTAACAAACTACATAGAGAAAGAGATGGACTACAGTCTGTAATTGTCGAACTACAAAGTGCACCTATAAATGGAACCAGTTGACAGAGAGCATTAGAAACACCCCAACACTAGCCACTTTTAAATCCAGGCGGAAAGCCTTCCTGTTTGAACAGGCTTCAGTTCAGTTTAAACACCATTAGCTCACTACAGACTTTGTCCTATAATGGCACTTTTTGTCCTAATTAGATTTTCTTTTGTTTAAATATATTGTGATCACGTTGGGATAATTTTTAAATCATGCTATATTTCTATTCTCCTGCATCTTTTTATCATGTTTTATGTTTTTATTTCTATTCTATTGTCTTGAATATTTATTTGAATGAATTAATTTAATGAATTTATTTGATCTTTGTGCTGTATTTTCTCATTTGTAAAGCACTTTGAATGACTGCAGTGTATGAAAGGTGCTATATAAATAAACTTGTCTTGCCTTGTCTGTATGGTCAGCAGAACTAATTAAATGGACAATGGGTTTAGATAAAAGCAGGTGTATCTAATAAAGTGCTCAGCGAGTGTTTTTTTTTATCAGTATTTCTCAGATTTTAGTGTTTCCACTATTACTTCTTTCCCTTTATTACAGCTTCCATTATTTTCAGGAGACTCACATTCAGTGTTTCAAAGACATCTGTGTTTCCACACCCATCAGAATGTAGTCAGTCATGCTTCTCGTGATTGAAATAATCCCAAACACATTCAGTAATGTTGAGGCTTGGACTCTGGGGGTGAGTCTGAGAAGACCAGTGGGTTCTTTGTATGATTTTCAGTTTTTTTTTTTTGTCTTTCCACTTTTCTTAGTATCAGCTTCTTGACAGCTACGGCTCACACAGTGCTGTCCAGCTGGGAGGGTGAAGACTATACTTCCTCTGAAGCATGCGAACTACGTCTTTTCAAACTGCCACTAATGTAATAAGACCGTTCACTGCTAAATACACAATGCTGCCAAAAGTTTTCACTCACCCATCCAAATCAGTGAATTCAGGTGTTCCAATCACTTCCATGGCCGCAGGTGTATTAAAAGAAGCACCCAGGCATGCAGACTGCTACTACAGACGTTAGTGAAAGAATGGGTCGCTCTCAGGAGCTCAGTGAATTCCAGTGTGGTACTGTGATAGGATGCCACCTGTGCACAAGTCCAGTCATGAAATTTCCTTGCTACTAAATATTCCACAATCAACTATTAGTGGAATGTTTAGTATAGGTCTTTCTGCAGAGTCAGTCGCTACAGACCTTTAAACATGTGGCCTTCAGATTAGCTCAAGGACAGTGTGTAGAGAGCTTCATGGAATGGGTTTCCATGGCTGAGCAGCTGCATCTAAGCCTTACATCACCACGCGTAATGCAAAGTGTCGAATGCAGTGGTGTAAAGCATAGTGCCACTGGACTCTAGAGCAGTGGAGCATGTTCTCTGAAGTGACCAGTCACGCTTCCCCACCTGGCAGTCTGATGAACAAGTCTGGGTTCGGTGGTTGCCAGGAAAACAGTACTTGTCTGACCAAGAGATACCAAGAGATTTTGGATAATTTCATGCTCCCAACTTTATGGGAACAATTTGGGGATGGCCTATTCCTGTTCCAACATGACTGAGCTCCTGACCTCAACCCGATAGAACACCTTTGGGATGAATTAGAGCGGAGACTGTGAGCCAGGCCTTCTCGTCCAACATCTGTGACTGACCTCACAAATGCAATTCTGGAAGGATGGTCAAAAATTCCCATAAACATTCCTAAACCTTGAGGAAAGCCTTCCCAGAAGAGTTGAAGCTGTTGTAGCTGCAAAGGGTGGGCCAACATCATACAAAACCCTATGGATTAAGAATGAGATGTAACTCAAGTTCATATGTGTGTGAAGGCAGACGAGCGAATAGTTTTGGCAATATAGTTTGTGTTGCATCCATTAACTCAGACTGAGCGATAGTAAGAGAGGACTGGATATCCCACCTGTGCAGAGAGAGGGAGGCCAGTTGTGTTTTCCTGGACATGTACCAAGCCTATAACTCACAAAACCATACACTTTGTTGATCTTTCTAAAATGAATGTGCAATGCAATAATCAGATGCCTCCAAATCCTCATAATTTTTATTTAGTTATTATTTTATCCCTCATGTTGTATTGCAAAGATCATTGGCAAGTGCTGAATGGCCATTCCACAATGGGTGTCCTATTGTAGGTTAGCAGCTGCATCCCCGAGGTTTAAAATGTAGCCCCCTACTTTGTGTGAGTCACTGCAACACATTCAACATTACCATAATTGTGTTTCACAGGCCTGAACCTTAATCACAGCGTAGCATGAGAGGGGAGTGTGGATCAGAGCCCTTCTCCAGCGTTCTGACTGTCTCTAAACACTCACCTTCAATCCATCCAGAGTAGAGAGCACAGAAGGGCTATTAATGAATGGTAAATATGGCCTGGTATATCATTAGATGTGCATTCTTCAAACAAGCGGCAGCACCCAGGAGAAGATAAAAGAATATCTCCACTGTTTCAACATTCCCTTAAGCCGTGTGAAGCCCGAAAACCATGCTCAGCAAAGATAAATGGAATCGTTCCTGCTGCAACGTGTCCCTTTTAAAAATATTTTCATTATGATCAGAAGGGTATTTAATATTGATGTCAGAAGTTCTGCAGGCAATATGGATGCATTTCATATTTGCATAGATTGAGTTCCTCATAAGGGAAAACTTTATTAATGTAGCGCCCAAGGTGTGTAGCCACTAAATGTGGCAGCGGCATTGCGATGTTATCCACATCCATCAAAAAACAAAACCACTTATGCACAGACATGCACACAAGAAGGAATAATGCTTTACTTTAAGGCGGACCTATTATGCTTTTCTGTTTTTTCCCTGTTTGTTTTTCAGATCTTTCTTCGTCCTTTATGTGGCTTTTTGTGCATGTAAACCGTCCCATAGTACACGCCAGAGGGAGAATCTCTCTCCCATAGAAACCACTTTTCTCAGGTTCCTGAAACACCTCGTTGGTATTCCAGCCCTTTTCTCTGTTACAAGGTGACATCATCTTGTAACACAATCCTTATTGTCTGTATACCAAGGCATTGTCTGTAAACATTCTCATAACACACACACAGAGCTTAAAAAAATAATTGCCACTCTGAAATGTATTGCTCCCATCAAGCCTGTGAAGGTGGATTGAGTCTACCAACTTGTTCTACCTGACTTTCAGAATCTGACTCTGGCTCAAACTGATTCGGCAGAACCGACACCATTGTAAGAATGGCGTAACTTGTCAGAACAGATTGGGTGAGCTGAGCACGCTGGGAGGTGGGGCTTAAAAACATAGGAACTCTAATGGAGTGTTTCAGACAGAGGGTGAATACAGATGTACAGTATGAGGAAAATGCATTTTGGGAAAACTGAAGTATGTAAATCTGTTCTAGTAGACCCCAATGATAAATTTATGAGCACTGAAAATGAGAATAACAGGTCTCCTTTAACACAATAGAATGCTTAGAATGTATTCAGCATGTGTTTCTCTGGACTATGCTGGGAAGTTATTAAAGGTGGTTGGCTTCACTACTTTTTTGTAGTTACTGCTGAGTTTTTGACAGGTAATTAAACGTAGGCAGATATGGGAGTTGGGATCATGCGCCTTATAATTCTTCATTATCTCCTCAAAGCAGATATTTACCCTCCAGAAATGTCTCGCCATGCTCTCCTGCTCTGTTCGCTCTCGCTGGCCCAATAGCTGGGCGTTAGTTCCATGCTCCAAAGCTACAGGTAAATATTTGACTATTTTGTGAGGTTGCTGTGACATTTACACTAGAAAAGTGATTAATCAGGAAGAGTCTCCTGATATGAGTAAACTAAAATGTGTTTGCAATTGATTCTGGTTAAAAGTAGTAGTTAACCTATTTACTTTAGTGGCAGTATCGGTGTAAAAGTTGCTTTGGCTGGCTGAAGCTGTGCAACTGGCTCGGTTGGAGACTCTAGTGGGCGATAAAGTCTGGCCCACTCTAGCTATTTGAGAAGAGGTTGAGAGAAAGCTCAGACACATCGCTTACCATGCTGAACATCCAAATGAGACCCCAGGAAAATGTAAAGCGGAAATTTGTTGTGTTTTTGCTAGAAGCAGAAATGAAAACAAAAGCTTGATCATCCTTAACTGTTCCAGAAGAGACATTCATTTCAAAGCTGGTTATTGTTTTAGTTCTGTGTTGGTCCCAGATTACCAAAGGTTTTGACTGGCTTAGTTTGTATGTCTTATTTAGCAATTATGATTTAGAGTACACAGTAGATCTGAACACTGTCTTGCTTATTCACTTCCATGAATTTGTTCATATCGTGTATCACACCTGATGCAGGAAACCATTTAACCAGCACTCATGAATATGCATTTTAAAGAAGGAATTTGCTAATCCTATTGACAACCTATTGCTTATTTTATAGCCAGTGGCAAAACTCGAGATCTTAAGCTCCTCATAAATAATGAATGCTCTTCCCTGCAAAAAATATATTTTCTAAAGAAAATGATGTAATTTGTTTGTTTACTTACTATTGTTTTGTACCAAACAAGATGCCTTTATGCATGCTACTCCCTTCACTACCATTTAACCATAACTATTTAACTAACTAAATATTTACATTAGATTACGTATTTAAGATTTTAAAATATTATTTGATATCACACATATAATATCTCATGTTGGAAGCTGTGATCCATTTTCTCAATTTAAAATTAATTATGAATATGGAAATGAACACACAGGTCTATCTGTGGGGTGTAGTTGGAAGCTAACTGGTGAGATATGTTGCTAAGAAATTGATTCTATCTTTAAGTCCTGCATTCAGAATTGTGTCAGTATATAAATGAGTGGCCCATTAAAGATTTTAGGGAGCCATGTTGCTATGGTCCCCTTCCACTTGTGTCCCTCTTTCAACACCCCACTCAGCCTGTGTCCCCTCACTAGTTATACCATTGTTCATAGCTATGCTATTCTAAAACTATATGGACCTGACCACCAGACCATCATACCAGTTCTATTTCAATGTGTTTTGTGGGAATATGTGCCCATTAGGTCAAAATGGCATATTTGAGGTCAGGTACCCAAACTTAGGTACCTCAAACCATGTCTTTATGGATCTCGCTTTGTGCACAGTCATGCAGGGACGAGACAGAGAACTCTGAAAAACAGTGCTCCTGAGTTTAGTGATGACATGCTTTACACCCCTCCAGCTGATGCTTGGCATTGTTTATAGTGATCTTAGGCATGTGTACAGCTGCTCGGCTGTGGAAACCCATTTCATGAAGCTCCTGACACATAGTTCTTGTGCTGATGTTGCTTCAGAGGCAATTTGGAACTCTGTAGTTGGTGAGGCAACAGAGGACAGTTGATTCTTACACACTATGTGCTTCAGCAGTCAGTGGTCCTGTTCTATGAATTTGCGTAGCCTACTGCTTCTGTTGTTGCTCCTAGGTACTTCCATTTTTAAAATGATCTATAGGAGCAGATTTAGTAGGACAAAACTGTCAACTGATTTGTGGTGGAGGTGAAGGCAACTAATGACCTGTGCAGTGCTTAAAGTCGTTGAGCTCTTCAGTAGCCTGTTACCCATTTTACTGGCAGTGTTTGTCTATGGAGATTGAATATGTTTGTTTTTATGCATCTGTTAGCAATGGCTGAAATAATTAGGAGGGTTGTCCACATACTTTTGGCCATATGATGTATATGTTGGGAATCTTAGTGACTCCTAAAAAGTACCATAGCCTTTCTGTATCAACATGCCCTCATCAGTATAAACACAGCTGCTGACTGTAGTAGCTTTACTACTACTAATATTTTATTACATTAGGTCTAAATACATACAGTCTATCTAAAAATTACTACATGAAACTTTATATGTGTGAACATTACTCAAGAACAGAAATTTTAAAATACTGATTGTGCTCTGTCCGAACCGGGCCCTGTTTCCCAAAAGCATATTAGCGCACATGATGTTTAAATGGTAGAGCGAGCATCACAACATAGACTCTCTCTACCAGTTAAGATGCTCCTTACACTAAAATGCTTTTGGGAAACTGGGCCCCCATGTGTTTTTCCATTTCTGAGCCCTGCAAACATGGAACATGCCGTATGAACCATGAGGTGACGGGTGCTATTTTTATAACCTCAGGTCATCTCTTAGCACTACCAAAACTCACAGATATGCATCTGTCCCATCTGATTTAACATTGATTTACTAAACAGGCCTAGAAATGCAGAACTCTGTAGCATGAACAGTCTGATCAATTTGTGGTTACTACAGTCCCTGAAGTAGAGAATACCAACCACCTCGTTTATATTTTTTTCATGGTGTGTCACGTTGCATTTTGATAACAGTCTGTGCTTGTGAGCTGATGCAGCAGGCGGATGCTTCAAAGCAGGTGAGAAAGCTGAGGGGTCCTGAAATGCAGATACTGCCAATAGAGCTCCAGTGAAGTGGGTTGATTAGCCTCAGTGTGTCTCCTTAGATGCGGTGTGTGTGTGTCTATTTGAATTAGTCTGCTTTGGAGGGCTAGCATTCCTGAGTTCAATGTTGGTCCCTGAAGTGGATTCCTCGATCCTTAAATGGGTTGTGGAGCCTGGAAACCTTGTTTCTGATGTGGGGGTGAAGGGGGGGTAAACATGGAAAGTAGCGCACCATATGGTCTCGTAATGCACTCTGTTCATATATGAGTGCTTATTACTCTCATATGCAGAGTGTATAGTGTATTGATGTGCTGCAGTGTCCTGAAGTACCAGAGCCAAAGTGGGCTTTCTGATGATCTCTCTGTGAGGAATCACTTCAGCTCAATTCAGATGTACTGTTCTAAAAGGTGCTAAAATGGTACTTTGGGAAAATGCGGTTGAAGAAATATTTTTGATCCACTCCAGAACCTTTCATTTGATGATTTTTCAAAGGGTGATGACTTAAATATACAAAGTGTTAGACAGAAGAACATGGTCAGTAAAGAACTCAATATAGTGTAAGGCAGGTCTGCAATTACTTAAAGGAGCAATTTGTAAGATATCCTGTCAAATTCATACTCCTAACAAATAGAAAAGTAGTGGTGTCTATTCCTATTGTAAGAAACAAGGAAAATCAGTTATTCCTGCTCAGTGTTAGCATTAAGAGCTGTTTACTTACCAGTCTAGGAGAAACATTGGAACTTCATCATCAAACTTAATCCCTTTACTTACCAGAGTGTCTCCAGTGGTGGAAAGCAATGTCAGTGTTAACTATTGTTTTGCTTCTATTTATATCACTTCCTTTGTTTGCTGCTGAACGTCAAAATTGGGCTGCCATGGTTGCTAGCCAAGAGCCTCAGCCAACTATGTGTTTACACTTCCTTTTCACCGGCTACCGGTGTTTAAATCATCTAAACGGGAGCAGGACCTTCAACATGATTGCCAAAAGATTTGAAAATGCAGTCTGGGCAGTGCTGACGTTACTTCATCATTCTCTCATTTTGGGCTGATGGCACACTTAATACTACATTGACTCACTATCCCCTTTTGAGGTACGGTAGAACTGGTGTGGTAGAGTGGAGACAGGATGTGCTGGGGGTAGCTGGTTAGCACACTAACTTCAAAATATATCTGCAACACAATACATAGACGTTTTTCACATGCCATCAAAACTCTTATTTCTTTGGATTCTTTTGGTAATTTTAGTTCATTTAGGAATTTGGAATAAACTAAAAATCTTACATATTGCACCTTTAACGGATTATTGACAATCATTAACATAAATACAGGGTGGAATGTTCAGTATGATGTTTTTAGTGGTTCAGAGGATTTCTCCATAATTAGCATGTGTTTTTTCAGAGTCACAAGTTGTTACAAGTAGCGCAATAATAATAATAATAATAATAATAATAATAATAATAATAGTTTTTCAGTTTATTAAATAGATTTGCCCTACCAGAAGATCACAAAGCAGGACCCAAACACTTTAGAGCTGAGCACCTGCATATGAAGGTGCGGTTTTGAATGATGCAAGTGCAGAGGACTCATTATTGTTCCTCAGTGCTCCATAAATAACCGGATCTTTGGCTCAGCTCTCTAGATCTGGAGCCTTGGGACGTTTTGGAGTCACTGCAGCGCTTGGCAGTTTGCATGCTGCGTAAGCATAAGCCATGCACATTCAAAGTGTACCTCAATTTTGACTCTAATTTTCTTTCTTTCTCTGTCTGTTTCTTTTGGTATCCCTCCCTCTTTCATCCCTTTCTTCCACTTGTTCCCTTTGATGTGCTATTCCTTGCTCGCTTCAGCTTCTTCAGGGACAAACATTTTTGGTTCTTATGGCCATGAGTATACTTGAACATGTAGAAAAGCTTAAGTAATGTTTGGCGCAAGGTTATCTTGGGCCAAGTCTTCATAGCCGACAGAGTGATGAACTATAGTTGCCTTCAACCTCTTATGGGGCCACTTAGAAAAGGGACTCTTGAATCGTTGTAAAAACACATTCAGTCAAAAGAGGGTTCTGATTCTGATGTTGGACCTGGCTCGCAATCAATGTTCCAGTTCATCTCAAAAGTGTTTTTCTTTCAGGGTTTTGTGTAGGCACTGAGAACAGACCTAGGTCATTATCCTTCTTCCACCAAATTTTACTGTTGGCACTATGCACTGTGGATTTCACTGAACCCAAAGTCACCCATCAGACCAAATAGTTGAGCATGATTCATCACTCCAGAGAACATATTTCCACTGCTCCAGTAAGCTGTTGCTTGTGTTGTAAGCTGTTGTTGCTTGTAGACACTTCAGTTTGAAAGCAAGAGCACTCTTAGTTGATCGAGACAAATCAGGCAGGGCAGACTTACAGAGTAACTGGAAAATATGTAAATGGCAAAGATGGAATCCTGTGACAGTGTCAAGTTTAACGTCACTGAGATCTTCATTACGACCCATTCTACATTCAATCTATAGAGTTTATTTTATATGCCTCTGAACAATGGATCTGGCTGAAACACCTCAACTCAATAATTAGGAGGGATATCCAAATACTTTTGGCTAGACCGTGACCGTGTACCCTGATGCATCTGAAAGGACCACAAATTAAATGTTTCTTCAGACTCTTAAAGTGCCAAAAGTGTGATGCAAGAGAATAATTTAGTTCCCTAGAGAATCTCTGTGTAATGAATGAGGTGAGGCAGTATTTATGTGTGAGTTTTATTGTGCTGTTGCTGAGAGTTTTCAGCCTCAGTGTAGTAATCTCAGCTATGGCAAAATGTAGGCATGTACGTACTTAACAAAGGTGACACAGTATAAAATACTGTGGCCCAAACAACTCACCACACCAGAGACCTCTCAAAGAGCAGTGGTGGATGAAGTACAGAAACTATGTACTTAAAATGCAGATACAAAGTAAAAAGTAAAAAAAGTAAAAGTATAAGTTCCTCCCTTTAGGCCTCCACTTCTGTAAAAGTACTAATGTTTTGCCTTCAAATGTACTTAAGTATGGAAAGTAGAAGTAGCATGATTTATTATGGCTCTAATGTTCTATTATCATTTCCTTAATCGGTTCATTTTAGGTAAAGAGACTCCAGTGTCACTCTCGGCCCACCAGTCTTTTAACAGAACGTCATTAATTAGTCTGATACTGATTTCTATTAAAATCACCATAGACACAAAACACTGAAGGAGACCAGTTTCCATTAGGTGGAAGCAAGCTTTGTCCAACAGCTCAAAGCAATTTTAAAACAAGGTGCGGGCTGTACCCTGATTGGTGGGCTCACTTCGTGCTTCTTTTTTTTTTTGACATGTTACGTTTTTATGCACACATAAGCCAATCAGGACAGATTTCATATAATGTAGGAGGTAATGAGTCCAGAGAATGAGGAGCAGGTGTGTGCAATGACTGAGGTGGTTGAGCCAAAGATGAGCAGGAATTAGAAAATAATAAACAAACAAAAGCACATGAGTTATCCATGAGAACTAAAGGGTTGAGGGGCTGTGTTCCATCCCTATTCTCAGTACTGTGTTCTGTCTGCCTTGTGTCATGTTTTGTATTTATTATAGGTATTTTGTATTTAATGCACTGTATTGTCTGGATGGTGTATATTGTGTTGTGTTGCATTGCATTTGTGTTTTTGTGTTGCACCATCGTCCTGGGGAAACACTGTTTCATTTCACTGTGCACTTGTGTTTATCTGAAAAGACAATAAAGGCTCCTGAACTTGAACACTCAGCAGATGGTTCGAACCAATTTCAGTAAATGGGACGTGCAAGTCTAAAGAACCTCCTGTAGGTGTGAACCCATATTTTTTCAACAATTTTTCAGGTATGCAGTTGGCTCTACTTTAATACAGTTATCTGTCAGTATAGTGAAATAATTTCACTTAATAAAGTTGCTAGTAAAAAACATCTAAAAATGAGAAATAGACGCATCAGCTTTGGACAATTAACATCAGTACTTCTGCCACATTCAAATTTTTGTGTTTTGTTTTATTGAGCTTACTGTGTGGTGCGCTTGACTGTGGGGGGTGGTGTCATGATTGATGTGAAATTTTGTTGTCGCATCCTGTACATAGACAACACAAACCGTGTATCACCAGGCATTTGAAATGAGACAATCCATCAGAACATCACTTGCAACATAGCGTAGAGGGACGAGGGTCATTAATACGAGGGAAGGGTAGTTCCAGTGTCGCTTATGACACAAAGGTGCACTAGCGGTGATACATGTACTCCTCAATCTCACCTTGCAGATTACACTTTTTGTTCTGTGAGCTCATTGCATAGCACAAGCTGGCTCTCACATTCTGTCTCTGACGCCTTTGACTGTATTTGTATGTGTATTTTACTGTTTACATTACAAATAAAGCAAATAGAGCATTTCTGATTCTGTAGCCAGTAATCAGAATGATTACCAGATGGTTATATCAGTAAAGCTGTTGTTTTTAGTGATTTGAACATTATGTTTCATATTTTTGTATTTATACATTATACATTTTGAATGATGGTACTTAGTTACTGTCTCTAGAGCTGGTGTTGTGCATAAGCAGTGATGTACACTCTGTCTGACAATCCTGGCTCTGATTGGTTGTATTAGTTGTAGAAGATTCTTGCAAATGGCATTAGGAGCGCTAGGCGAAGCCAGAAGAGCCTGTCATAGATTCATAGATTATCTCATGTACTACTGCCAGGACACCGTGCAGTTTTAGCAAATATGACAAAAGATTATTTTAATATTGGTTTTCTACTGCAGCTTTACTGATGGTTTAAAAAGACTTAATTTACCATGCATTAAAATGTTCTTTAGGGACAGAAAAGTATCTGTGGAGAAACAGTTTGATGATGTGGGCGAGTTTGAGAAAAATCACTGACATTTAGTTCTCTAAAAAAAGAAAACCCAGTCAGAAGAAAGAAGAAGGATAGGAAGAAAAGAAAGAACGACATTCTCTCGACTTGAAACAGTGTTGCCAGGGGTTAGTGAAGTCAATATCCATGGAAGTACGAGACAGAAATGAAGAGAGCGAGAGAGTGAAAGTGAGTTAATAATGATGATGAATGCACATAATAATACGAAATGGATTTAGATACACTGCAGCGAGTGTGAGGATTGATGTGATTTTGTCTGCAAAGGGCTTCGAATTTATCACACACACACACACACGGACACACATAAATAGTCTTTCTCTCTGTGACCACGCAGCACCCAATCACGGGCAAATTGGAAGCCTTATTTAGTTCAATCTAGCCGATTAGACAAACTGATCTTTGCGTAATTAATTGCTGTAAATCCGCAGGCTCTGAAGGCTAAAACCACACTCGCCTCGCTCAGCCTCTGTGAAAATCCATATGTGGTTAATACATGCAAATTCCAGCTTCAAGAACATTCGCCATTGAAGCAGCACGGTAGCTTACCCACCTCAGGAGAAAGAAGCTGCACACTACGTTCATTTTGGCACCCCTGAAAGTTCTTGTTACAATTTAGATTTCCTGCATGAATTACTACTGACTACAACATACCCTTGCCTGTTGTAAAACACTGCTTCTGCCCGTAGTTCTGCGTAGTTCTGGTACAACGGCCTTCAAGTATTATCTCTAAGAATCTAAGATCTAGGTATTCATCAGAACTGGTTTTAGTCATAACAACTGCTTTGATCCTCTGAGATGAGGCAGAAGAAGGGGTGTAATTGAAGACTGCACTGAAACCGCCCTCTTTGGGGAAAGCACATGAGATGTCTATTGGACATTGCACTGGTTTGATAAGCACTTTCAGGTAAATGGTGTCTTTTCAGTTATTGATAATGTCTTGAAGTTGTGCTCTGCGCAATGTGCCTCATTGCACTCAATTAGGAAGTGTATTGCAAATAGTGGAGTCTGGTGTTAATGGACTTCGTGGAGGGATTATAGCGACAGTGTTCAGGCACCACGGTCAATAATAATATATGCCGTTGCCTGCCAACTAGTTAAATGGATTTTTCTAAGAAAAACTACTGCTGACAGAAATATCATACATATAAAAATCTAAAAATACTTTTTATAATGCCTAAAAAGCAGAAGCCACCTATCAACCAAAGCAGCCCACTGCATAGTAACATAGCACCTGTTCAAAAGATGAGCAACTGTGGTGGAGAGAGGAGAGAAACTAAGCTGTGTTTCCCTTCTGAGCAGTGGGATTTTGGCCACATCTGGCTCTGCAGTCCATCACCCCACGACCACACGCACATGGCCAGAGACCCACAGAGGGCGATTAGCCTCTCACAACTGGGTCAAACATGGTGCTCTCATCAAATCAGTTTAGATTTGATGGAGTGTGTGGTTCACTGTTGTGGATGTGCTTAGCAAATGCTTTCCTGATAACTTTCCTGATAACGTGAAAAAGGAAAGGCAATTTAGGGGCTTGAGTGTTGTGTACTGTGAAAAGGAAATGCATGTACTTTTAAACCACAACGGCAACACATTAGCATTTCTCCCTTTTTCTCAGATGCTGTGTTTGGGACTGCATCAGCAGGGCACAGAGCTAAAAACTAGGTGAAAGTGTTGCAGGCTCTGCAATGTTTGTGCCTGGCATTTAGAAAATATAGGCTCAGTGGTGTTTCTGATAAAGGAGTGCTGCCTCACTGTTTCTTGAAGCCTATATACAGTCGCAAAACATGTAATCTGCCTTGGCTTTTAGAATATTGTCCCTAAGCATATATTTAATATAATAAGTAATGTTTTTTTAACCCTTTCCTAACCTTTCTTTTTGGCAGCTCAGTATTAAAGGTGCTATAGACTGCATTTATTTTTCAAGCATTCTAAATTGTTCTCTGATGTTCTACATAGAAGGTATGTGGCTTTGGTTGGGGTGGAAAATGCTCAGATGTGTTTTTATATGCCTATTTACGGATACTTGGTCCTACAGTAAAATGAACTGTCTTCCCTGTTTTGAAAAGCTCATGAATGATTTGATGAGCTCTGCTATCATTTGCTGGTTTACAGCGACTGTGAAACTTTCCATTTCCATGTCATGCAACCATCAAAAAGTGGATATAATCAGATTACGGTTAGGGTTATGATGTTAATTAAGGTGGCACTGCTCCTCTCTTCCCTTCGATATTATCCTAGGTTTGAGAACCTGACTGGAGCCAAATGTGCAAAGCAAATTAACATCTTAGAATTAAAGTTGTCTGGGATCTGGTTAAATATATGGGGCTGAATTTGATGTATTGTTCACCAGCTTGTTTTGCAAATTTACCAGCCTGCCTTATATAGTGCTGCAGTTACATTCTGGTAGCTTCTGTACAAACTGTAGCATTTAACCTCCTGAGACCCTGCGTCCTCATATGAGAACATTAAATTTCTGCTTCTCTGCACCATGATATATAATTTTTTAAAACGATGACCCCTTGGCCTCATATGAGGACATTGTTTTTTGCCAAAACAACTTCCTGTACAAAGTTTAGTTTTTATACTTGTTAGGTCCTACTAATCAAAAATAGGAGAAATAAAAAATGCACACCAAGCTAAAGTCCGGGTCTCAGGAGGTTAAGGTGGAACTGATCATATTATTAAGAAGCTGGCCTTTAGGAAGCCATGTTTAAAGTTGAATATCAACCATGTTTGCTCAAAGTTCATTGGAAAGGTCACAGCCTAGGACAATAGATTTTTACAGTAGATGTATAGTCCACCATTGCTGTAGCTTTGTTGTTGTTGTTGTTGTTGTTGTTTTTGTTGTTGTTGTTGTTTCCTGCTGGGCTGGAATGTGAGCTGATATGTCTACCAGTACATTTTGGGGGAGTCATTTTGGCTGGAGACAAGATCATAACAGTTCAGGATTTTGTATTTTCATCCTCCAAATCTGGCCCAACTACGCAATTCTTTGATGCAAGAGTGGCTGAATACCAGTATTTAGGACAGAGATGCGCATTTGTAAATAGTAGTAATGTAGCAATTAATGATTAACTAATGATAAAAATAATTACTAACATTATTTTACATTTTATTAAATAGTTTATAGTCATTACTAAATGGTTACATAATATCTCAATTAGACATCATTAAATAACGATAGTAATGATAACTACCATTAATGTGTTCATTCCTACAATCGGAGCAGTAAGAACTAAGCACTAATAAACAATTTGCTTATTTTTCAAATAACGTCTTAAACAAAGTATGAAGTATGTATCTTAAGAACTTTTTATGAATGTGTTAGACCACAGAGCACATCAAATGCATATCTAATTTATATCTATAATTTATATCTATATGTTGATCATGTAATATTTATTGAAAATTCATAACACAGTCCCTTAAAGATATGTGCAGATAACTTTACAATAAGGGTCGCAAAAGACATCTGGGCCCTGATTCATTGGAACAGTGAAACACACAAACGTGCTAGTCAGGAATGCTTCAGGAGCAAATTAGTTATGCATGTATCTGACAGACTGCCTTGTATACTGCCAGTTATTTTCAGTTATTTGACATTATAATAGACTTGTTCATTAGTGTCCTTAGACATTAGACTTAGTTCTTACTGTCCCACTTGTTGAGTCATATTAATGAAATTCTTAATAACATCTAAAACAATATGGAAATAATCATTGCTATCATCATTTAATGAGTATTTGAGACATTGTTATCCATTTAGTAATTATTATAAACAATTTAATATAGAATAATAATAAATCTAAATTAATGTTCCTGTCTATTATGAGTTGATGGCTAATTGCTGCATTACTTAACCATTTTTAATGCTTATTACTGTTTTACATAGCGTTAGCAGGTGTACTCTTATTGTAAAGCTATACCTATATATGTAGTGACTGTATTTATCAGCCAACCCCAACCGGTCTATTACTGGAAAATGACCACTACTGACCAGATTTCTCAACACAGTAATGATACCACTGTGGTAGTGGCAGGTCTGTCTGTTATGAGTGAGACACAGCAGCATACAGTGTCTGTGGTGGGTTGAGAATAGTCCACCAATCTAAATTCCCCAGACAGCAATGGCCCTATGGTCAGAAACTGACCGCTAATGAAAGGCTAGAGCTGTAATTCTCAGCCCTGGTCCTGAAGTACCTCCTGCCCTGACATTGTTAGTGCCCTGCACCCAACACACTGGATCCACATATTCAGCTAATTAGCACGCCCTTCCTGAGTTGAAGTGCGTGTGCCAGACCAGATTATATTACGCTCATCTCTGGAACTGTACCGGAAAGATGGAACACTATTCTTTCAAAAGACATTCCTTCAACAGGTGTGTTGATGGTGGTAGAGGGTGCTTTATAACACCTTAGTCCAGAAACTCCCATAGGTTCAGTTCAGTCTCAGTTGAGATCTCAGGTGACTGAAGACCATAGCATATGATTTCCATCATTTACATACTTATCATATCATATACAGTGACTACTCATGGCCATGGGGGATGAATTGCAGTGATCATTCATTTTCGTTAGTAAAGTTCTCCTACACAGTAAATGTAGCTGATAAACTGGAAACTGAAGCAGTATGTGTTTCACTGTAAAATGAGCTGTAGCTCCTAACATACAAAATTGCTTTCATACTACAAAATATTGTCCGAGTATCACATTCAGGAGAACCACTGTTGATACTTGAAATCAACAGCAAAACAAATATACCCGTCCCCTCAGTGCTTCTTCTAAACCACTCCCTTTCATGGATGTGCATTGCCAAGGTGAACAACACTGGGCTAGCAAACCCTTTGCAAAACCCTTTTACTATTGGACAAATGACATGATTAAACACGAGGGTTGATAAAATTAGGTTGTGGGTTAGCAAACTGTCAGTACAATTGCTGCTGCGATGTTTACCAGCTACTATCACAAATATTAGCAAATGGGACAAAACAACCTATTATTTCAGAGAAACAGCAGAGTAAGTTAATGTTACTCACCTGTCCATCAGAAACACTGACCTCCTTGTGCCTTTCATATCATTATAAAGCTTCTTTTTCAGTGCTTCTGCTTCATGTTTGAAATTTCCCATTCCACCTTAAATGGGGCAGCAGATAGGCTACATTCAGGTGCCAGATTGCACCTGCAGTACCATTTAGGCACAGGAAACCAAATTCAGGCTCATCAGCTCTAGGATGTCTATCCACCACTGAAAAGCCTAACTGATGTTAACACTGCTCTTTGCCTAAGAACTCCTTCCTCAATCTTTTATCTTCAGAATTATCCCTCTTTGGCTGTTTCTTGGTCATCTTTCTTTTTTGACAATGAGTTCAATCTGTAGCCTCTCCCTTCTCCCCTTCAAACTGTTACTGATTGACTGGAAGAGTGCTGTATGGCATGATCTGAGCCACTTTGCTTATTTCCCTTGTACAGAGTCAGGTCTGTGTATGAACAACAGATTTTTCCCCCACATTCACTCAGAATGGACAGCTAGCAGATCAAGAGGAGATATTCGCTGAATTTGACAAAAGTATATTGGACTAACACTGCTTACTGCACCTTTAACTGTTCGTTGGGTTTAGCAAACGAGTTCAGTGTAGTGATGGTAAAACTGCTTAGCTAAGAGAAAAATAGTTAATGTGCTGAAAGCTAAAAGCCGGGGTTGTAGGTGGAGTGCTGACGTTGAGTGGAAGAAGTGTGCTGCAGATATGAGCTTTCTGGCGATGTGTGTTGTCATGCAGCGGTTAGCTGGTGCTCTGGGCTGCACTTAGTTTGAACGGGAGAGGAAAGCGTTTTAATTGCCAGTGCTTTTGTAGTTCAAACACTGGTGGTAGGAGTGTGGCAGTGATGTGTGTGTTGTGCTTTGCTGAAGTTGCTCCAGGTTTGAGAGAGCATGAGGCTACATGTGTTCAGCCTCTGTTCTGTTCTGTAGTGTGTTCTCCCTCAGCCCAGTGGAGTGATATGTCAGGCTTTGAGAGAATGAGAAAGACAAGCTGTGTGTGTGTGTGTGTGTGTGTGTGAGAGAGAGAGAGAGAGAGAGAGAGAGAGAGAGAGAGAGAGAGAGAGAGAATGCTTTTTCGCCTTTCAATCACACTTAGATGGAGTGTGTGTGTCCTTTGTCCTTGTAATCATGAGATTGTATGGGGTTTAGTGAGAGAGAGAAAGCCTATCGTACTAAGCCTCTCATGCAGTTCTGGTGCAAACCGGGCGCATTCTGTTTGCGCCCTGTTTACTGCCACATGAACCTAAAAGTCTTGTGGGCCGTATGATTGGCGAAACATAAAATATGCTTCTCTTCTTCATGCATATGCATTTAAGGGAGGGCCAGACAATACCTAGGAGAATCTCCAAAAAGTGGGTGGAGAAATCTGAAATGTAGCTTATTACATATTCCACCTGGTTTGCTTAAGTTCAAGCAAATCGCAGCAGCCAGTTCTTGGCCTTTTCTTTTTGCTGCTTTTTAAGACCAAACATAAATTTGCATTAGGGATCTCATAATAAATGCTGTTGGGAGACAGCGGCAGCAATCATGATAGATAATAGGGACACAGGACTTGATTGTGTGCTGAAAGAACATTTACCATGAGACTGTACAGCTGTGGAGAGATGCGATGCAAAATATAGTGTGAAGACCCTGCAATATGCATGCCCAGTCTTTATCATTTCCCAAACTCTGTTGTTTTGGCCATCTTAAAATAAAGCCCCTGTAGAATGTTTTAGTCCGAAGGACTTTATTGACACTGCTCCTTATTCATCTCTGACCTGTGCTTTCTCTTTTGCTCCACAGCTCCAATTTTCCACTCTTTGCACGATGAGCTTCATCTTAAGCTGGGGTAACACTGTGGCAGCGCTACTCTGTGTAGGCTGGCTCTAGTCTGCAGATTTTGCGGTGGGCTGATTCAACAGTTGGGAGAGAAAGTTGAGTAGTATATGAAGGTTACAGATGTCAGATTTTTCAGACCAGGAGACCATTGGAGTATATTAAACATATTTGATTTTTGACCCAACTTGTGATCTAGTAGGGCAGTGTTTCCCCATATTACTCAATAATAGTCTGTTAAAGGTGCAATTAGTAAGATGATGCAACCAGTCAAATTCTTAGTCCAAGCAATGAGGGGGCACCATATCATCAGAAAATGCACAGTCTCTCCTCCTCACTGTTCAATTTTTACCAGTCTACAAGAAAGTTCTCCATCAACCTTCATTCCTTTACATGCCAATAGCCTCTCCAACTGATGGGAAGCAATGTGTTTTATTGCTGGTGGTCATTATTATGGTTGCTTGTCAAGAGCTTGAGCCATCGTTGCATTTACTCCTTCCTTCATTGGCTAAGTGTTCTTAAATGATCTAACTGGGAGCAGAACTGGCAACATGATTGACAAGAAGTTAGTATATACCTTTGGTGCAGTGCTACTTCTTTATTCTCTCGTGTTGGATTGATTATACTTGATGCCACAGTGCCTCACTATTACCTCTTACAAAGTGGTATTATGAAACAGGACGGGCCAAAGCTAACTGAATAGCATGCTAGCTTCAGTAGATACACTATATTGCCAAAAGTATTCTCTCACCCATCCAATCTTTGAATTCAGGTGTTCCAGTCATTTCCACTGGCACAAGTGTATAAAGCCAAGCACCTAGGCATGCAGACTGCTTCTACAGACATTTGTGAAACAATGGGTCGCTCTCAGGAGCTCAGTGAATTCCAGTATGGTACCACGATAGGTTGCCATCTGTGCATCAAGTCCAGTCGTGAAATTTCCTCACTACTAAACATTCCACAGTCAACTGTCAGTGGTATTATAACAAAGTGGAAGCAATTGGGAACGACTGTGGATATTAAACCCTATGGATTAAGAATGGGATGTCACTCAAGTTCATATGTGTGTGAAGGGAGACGAGTGAATACTTTTGGAAATATAGTGTATATTTGCAATATGATGCATAGAAGTTTTTCACACACCATTAAGAACTGTTACTGCGACACACTCTGTTAATAATTACTTTAATGTCAATACATATTGCTCCTTTAATGTGCTAATTAGTTGGATCAAGTGTGTTAGGAGCAGAGTCAACAGAAAATGTAGGGCAGTGGGCCTCCAAGACCAGAGATGAGAAACACTGTAATAGGGTATACTGGTCAATGACTTAATTTAAACAGCTAATGAAAACCACCACACTGATCACATCTTTACATCCACGACCCTCACCAAAGTATGTTTTAGGTGCTGCTTGTCTACTACGTCTGTAAAAACAGCAGTGACAACAGCAGTTAGCAGCTCCACATTTGTTCATTTGTGGCTCCTGCTCATGGGAGAATATGTGCATTTGTGTAAGATTGGATTGCTTCAGCAGTTTAGAAGTTGTGTAGTATGTAATCGCAAGTCATTTCGTTGGTCATCCCCAATATTTCAGTCAGCGAAAACCTGCAAAAAAGGCCTTAAAGTGCGAGCCGCGCTGTCTTTGTGTAATCTCTTAGGGTTTTAAAAGTTGTGTAGTATGCTTAAGGCTTACAAAACCGTACGTTAAATTTAGGTGCATTGAGGGTACATATTGGGTTGCATCAATGTACATTTTGCGCTGCCCCTGTGCTTATACATACATCTGCGTGCATCACTGAGGGAGAAAGAGGGGGAGAGAGAGGGAGGAGTGCAGAGAGGAAGAGAGCTGTTAAGAAGTTTTTGGCCGGTTATGCTGAAGAAGCAAGAGGCCCTCTACAAAAGCATATGAGGCGTGTGTGTGTGTGTGTGTGTTTGTGTTTGTGTTTGTGTTTATGCATGTTGTAGTTTTTTTCTAGTTGGTCTGCTTTTATGGAAAGCTGCTGACTCATGTGAATGTGTAAAGCACAACACTTACAGTGTGTATTAGATCATCATTCAGAGCATCAGCAGTATGGCTCAAAGTCCACATCATCCCAAAACACACCAGCGGCGTCAAGCTTTCAGATGCTTTCCAGCAAGGCGCAGGCCTCCTGGAAAACATTGCTCTCTGATCTACCATCTCTTATCAGAGAGGCGTTCGTGGTGTTTGTAACCTTACAGGCATTTGCCTGTTGTTCTCCTTCTCTTTGGTAGAGCTAAGCAGGATTGCTTAAAATGTCTTCTTTATCTTTCTGTTCTTTTTCTCACTTACATTCTTTCTTGTCTTCGCATTTCTTATTAACGTTTTCAAGTGCAAGAGAGTGGCTCATCATGTCTAGTGTGTGTCCCTAAGGATCAAAGTAGCAACCCAACAGCTCCATATATGCTAAGTGTCAGAGGCAGTTACCATCAGACTTGGATCAGATGCCTCAGATGCTCCAACCATAGAAGCACTGATCGTGTGCGTATCCGCTGCTGTCAGAACAGAACATTGCATTTCCATTTTGGTAAAATTTGAAAATGCTGGTTACTCTTCACATTGTGTGTACATTTCATGATAAATACAAAAAACTAAATAGGAAAAAGGAAATAGGAAATATGAAATATAAATTACCGTCATGTTTAGACATAACTACTCATAGAAAGTTTTCTTTACTTTGAGATTAATGCTTTGCTTTAGAATAACAGTGACAAATAAGACATGCTGTAAAATAAGAGAAGCTGTAAAATAGCACTCGTGTAATTATGCAGTTAACTTCACGGGAGGATAAAACCGTTTTCTTTTCATTCCAATGGAGGTTGATAGAACAAGAATTTTTTCAAGCAACGTTGGACTAGTTCTATTGGTCTGCCCATCATAAATATTCACTAAATTGAACTAAATTAAGAGAGATAAGAGATGTTTTTGTGTATATATGTTTTTTGTATATATATATGTGCCATTTCTGAAGGCAAGAGTAGAGGTCAGTGCGGGTCTGATTTCTGCCATCGCAGAAATCTGCTGTATTTGTCCCGCTTCTGCCTGCAGTCATTGTGAGGGTAAATGACATTCACTTCATTCAACTCTATTCACAATTAAATTAATAATAACAACTGAAAATGACTACCATATGTCAGACTTGCCCTTAGTCAGCTTAATTGTGGTATATTGCCCTTTCCACAGCTGTAGCCAAATGACCATCAGCAGCCATTTAGAATGGGTTTATTAAGCTGCTTTTCCTCATGTTAATTATGCATGTTTATTGCATGGTTATTATCATTTTATACAGACTACTCATTAATTTATGGGATTTTTCTGCATATACTCCCACATACACTGGATTGGTTAACCACCTGCTCCCAAGCATGCATGTAGTCATGCGCCTCAACATGTTGTGGTTGGACCTGTAGGTCCTGTGGAAATCATCTGGGAATGCGGACCTCTAGTTTAGGGCATCCTGTTTTTAAAAAGTATCTGAAAGTTTAAGCCCTTTTAGCATGTTAACAGTTACCATGTGTTTATTATTATTAATGTGTAATTACTAGCATATACCTCTCTGTTGCATGGGGTGCTGTTACTTAGCACTGCCAGCAGTTGCAGAACCATTCGTTTAGTTGTGTTGAATGTCAGTCAAATTGTCCTGTCATGGTAGGCGGATCTTGACTACATTTTGTGACAAAACTACCAGAGTCCTATCTAAAGTTTGGCCTTGGAGAATAGCTTTAGACTGCCTCTGGTGGTAAACCCTCAGAACCGTTGCTGTTACCTATGCACTCATAAACTCATCAGTATTAATGGGTTTGACAGGGTTTGACATCCTGTTGATGTGTTTTTGTTGTAGAGGGGAGCACTCTTTCATCACTTTAGATTTCTGCACGTTGTATGCTGAGGCTCTGAAGAGCTTTTCTGCCGTTAGTCATTAGCACCCAGGCAGGCAGGATTGTTTAGTTTAGAGAAGAGTGTTGGCTTGTTTTGGTCAGTTGAGAGTTTAAAAGCTTGTAAAGCCTGATTGCATGCACATTCTTCCTCTGACTGACAGCCGCTCTTTGTTCTGAAGCCTTTGAGCTTTCAGTCGACTTGTAATTAACTTAGAGGAAGCCAGGATGGAATTTACTACCCATGCACTTGTTCCTTTTTCTATCTATTTATCGATCTATCTATCTATCTATCTATCTATCTATCTATCTATCTATCTATCTATCTATCTATCTCTTTTTTTTCTTTCTGGCTTTCTCTGTCTTGTTCTCCCTCTGGCTTTTCCTTTTTTTTCTCTCTTCTTCACTGTTTTCTGTCTTTCTCCTTCTTACGCAATTTTTCTCATGCCTCTTTTTCACTTTATATTAATCTTTATATTAATGCAGTTCAGTTCAGAATAACTTTTTTTAGCATGGCTGTTTATTGTACAGTATTGTCAGAACATTGTAACTGTATTAATAAACAATAAAAATAACTATTACAAATATTAACCGTGTTAATAACTATAATTACATTCTTCTTCTTCTTCAACTTGTTATTATTATTATTGTAATATTTGTAATTTTCAACATATACAAATATGTAAATATGTTGTGCACTGATGGGGTCAGTAGAGTGGGGGTATGGGGGTGTTAGGTGTTGTTCTGTATTCAGCGGTGAGAATGAGTGGTGTGTTTTCTGAATGTAGGATTGGTTGGTTAAATGTGTTTATGAACATGATCTGAATTTTTCACAGTCAAGATGAAAGTGCATCTCTGTCCCTTCACTCTGGACAGCCAGAACTTTATGTACGGCCAGTTTCTAGGGTCAGTCTGTGGTTCTGAGTCTGTAGTAGGTCAGGATCTGTCTCTGCTTCGTACCTCTGACAGTGTAGATTCTCTTCCAGACTCTGCTTGAGGGCCTGATAGTATTCGAGTTAGTATGAGGCGAGGCTGCTGTTTGTTAGGAGCTGTTAAAGGGTTTATAAGCCTCAGAACCAGCAGACTGACAGAGCTCTCGTTTCAGGGTTCAGTTCTCGGTTCTCTAACCCTGAAAATGCAGCGTTTCTCTCAGACGTGTCTTCAAGTGCATCCAAAGATTAACAGATTTTGAGTGTTTATTACCACAATGAGTCTTTCTCTGTCTCTCTGTTACTCTCTTCCCTGTATCTCTGTTACTCTCTTCTCCTCACTGTCTGTTTTTATCTTTCTTCTCTTTTTTCCTCTTTAAGTTTCTCTCTCTGTCTTTCACTTTCTCTTTCTCTTTCAATCTCTTTTTCTACCTTTGTCTGTTTTTCTCTTTGCCTTTGTTTACCTATTCCTTTCTGTTCCGTTTACCTTTTCTTTTTGCTTCTTTTCCCAGCTCTCTCTTTCTCTGTCTCACTCACTCTCTTTTTTGCATTGGTCTGTCTGTCTGTCTGTCTCTCTCTCTCTTTCTCTCTCTAGCTCTCTCTCTCTCATGCATACTTACTATTACTCTCTCATGATTGCAAGGACAGAAGTATCTCCACATTGTGAGGCTAAAAAGGGCATAAGTGCAACAGACACACACAGTTCAGTCTGTCATCTGTCTCTGTTTAACTTCTAATCCGATTCAGCTCTTCCAGTGTCACTGTCATTCTGTATTTGGACCTAAAACCTCAATTAGGCTCAGATCAGAAGTCGACCAGTGGAGAAGAAAAGGATGCTTTCTTTAGTTCTCATTTGGAACAGGCTCAGCAGCATGATGGATATGCTACTTATTCAGAATCATTACTCTTGGATGTTGATGAAAGTACAGCTTATGGCTCCAGCAGCTCTTTTTTTTGGCATATCCAGTCCTGCCTGACTTTGCAAGTGACTTGTCTGAAGCTGATGGACACAATGACGTGATCAGGTTCAACAGACGTCAGAGGGCTTCACTGTGCAGTGCTGGTGACGTCATCGTGGTAAAGAGTCACAAGGACTGAAGACGGTTCTGTTCAGCCGTTACGTTCTGGAGTGGATGAGCAGGCAGAGGTCTTAGGGGCAGAAGGTTACTTTGAGGGATATCATGTCAGATACAGAGAGCACCTACTGTGTGCACCTATTCTGCGTGCAGAGGCCCAGCTGGATCCATTCACAACACTGGACGCTGTCAAGTAACCTATGGTGAAGTAATCATAGACTTTAGATTCTTAGCTGCGAAAGGGCACTTTAAAAACATAAAGAGGTGCTTTAATTCTTTCTTTTCTTCAGATTTCAATTTGACCCATGCGGCGGAAATTGCTTTAATTGCTCACAGCAGCTGCTGTGGTCAAAGAGGCATGAAAGAAGACAAAATATTTAAAAAATCAGCACAGAAAAACGCACTGTAATGCTGTGGTTTTAGACTAGGGCTGCATAAGATATCATTCCTTAATCATTACTGCAACATCTGCCTTTGGAGTCTGGATATCTCATTTCACATATGGTTTATGGGGTGCTGTGAGCATCCTGACCAGTCACAGATGTTCTTTGAGTGTTCAGATGAATCAAGGCATTCACACGATCCAAGAAACATGTAATCATTTTGGATCATAATGAATGCAAACCAATCCAGTAACTCCATACTGAGTGTTCACTTATGCACTTCTAATATATACAGTTCACAATGGGTCGTAGTATAATGGCAATATGATATTTTGTCCTTACTGTGCAGCCCTCACTACATTTTTGAATTCCTGGCTCATATCAACTGATTTTTATCAGCCATCCAACATATCGTTGCTGTCCAAAGAAAAATGTGTATGTCCATTTTTGTTGATTTTTACTTTTATGCATCATTTGATCACAGCAGCTGCTGTTTACATTGTGTAAAAATTTCATGATGACTCTACCAACAGGAATGGCCCCAAACTGCTTGGAAAAAAGGTTCAATTGACTTACATTAAAATTAAGTGAGGCTTTTAACCTCTCCTGTAAAGTTGCCATTTTGGAGAGACTTGTTTTTCCTCAGACAGCGATGATATATGATGATACAAGTTGCATCCTGGTAGGTATTTTATTGGAACATATAGAATATACTGTATTAACATAATTATTAACATTTAACATTTCCCATGAGGCAGATTGGAGAGCCAATGGGAAATTGACTGCCAAAGAACAGTCTAAGGCTCAAAGCCTATCCACAATGTGCTACACCTGCTTTAACCAAGTAAGTTCTTCAGAAGTCAGTAATAAATTCAGATTTATTTGCAGAGTCCATCCTCAAATGAGCAAGCCAAGGATGACAGAGGTGAGAAAACTCACTAAGATGAAACCTTGAGAGGAACAAAAGAGGAACCCATCCATCTCTGATCGACACCGGAGAGCAAAACAATAACACAGTTGACACTGAAAGCACAGTAGTGCGCATTCAGTAACGCAAAGAAATAGGCCTGTCATTTGGACATTTTCCAAGCAGGTGCACTCCACAACATTTAAATACACTCTGTCTTTTCCTTTTCAATTAAAATTCTCAGGGTGTCTATATTGCTTTTATTGTCATATATTTAACTCCTGGGTGAATACTCCCTCCTATCTATCATATTTATGTATGTTCAACAAATAATTCTGAACAGCACAAAAGTGATGGAGTTGCAGAGTCAGATTTCTGAGTCATTTCCCAAAGGATCATAACTGAACCAAATGGTTGTGGAGTCAGTAGTGTACCTCTCTAACAGATACCCACATATACACTGTCCACATTGATACTTATCCGCTATGCATTTCTTTCTTCATCACAGTTTTCCCACCTCAAGTAAAATCTTGATTTCAGATTTTTGTATTATGTGCTACAGCTACACAACCAGTGCGCCCACAGTGCAGTCTTTATGTTCCATTCATGGATGTCAGAACTGGGATGTTTCTGAGTCAAAAAATTCTGCATGATAAGCCCTCCAACTCATAATTCCGGCCCAGCAATTTGGAGTTTCTGGTGGTGATACAAACCATTGGTCAAAATATCTACAACACAGCTTCCTATCAGTATCACTGTAAACAGCTCTTACTCAGTACGTTTAGATTTTAGTTTATGATACTGTGTGCTGTTTAAATATGTAATTGCTAAATACAGGAATACTTGAATACTGGGGAGATTGTGTCACTCTGTGCAAGATTATTTAATCAAACTCTTCACTTTTGTGTCATTATCAGGTAGGTGTATTAATGGTGGTATTTTGATGGAAACGTTGGTGGATGGAAAAGCATACTCTGGAAATTGGTAGATGGAAAACCATACTCTGGAAATTCACTGCCATTAATGTAGCTTTGAAAATGACACAAAGGTAAACAGTTTGATTAAAAAATCCTGCACAGAGTGACGTAATCTCCCCAGGAAAAAAAAACCCGATTAGAAAAGCTCGAAAGAATTTTTATGATAGGGCAAGGGGCAAAACTATTTCTAAAGCTGAAATGTGGAAAAAGGTGGAAAATAGGTTTTTCAATTACTGTATTAAGCCATATGTCACATGATTCAGTTCCATCTGAATGTACGTTGCATGCAGCACATACCCAACAAACAAATGTTATTATGCCTAAGCCAAACGTTTTGTCCACTTCCCTATATTCTGCACAAGTGGCGTGTAAAGTGCTGTGTTGCACAGTGGCGATTGTCTTATCAGTTGGCACGGGTGGCTGGTGATTGGAAGTGATTGGTCCTACAGATCACTGTGGTGCTTTCTACATTCTGAAATGCTGAATTGAAAGCTTGTCTGAAAAATGGCTTTGCACATTGTGCTTCCAGAATTGTCTGGTGTGTTTGTGTTCCCAGATGGAAAGTGGAACAAAGCTGAAGTTGACTTCTTTGTTTAATTTACTGTTCCACCTGAAATGGTGAAGCAGTTACAGTACACTCTGGTGTCTTTTAGGGTGGAATGGGAAATTCAAATAAAAAGCCAACTTCAGCTTTATTGATGTGGATGGCATTGGGGTAGCATGGAGATTTCAGGCCTCATTAGGAAGGACATGGCTCAGCCTGTCCAGTGTCTCTAAACTGGTAGTACATAGCCATAAAAAGATGCCAAATCCCTGTAAAGACAATTCTACTTGAGTAAAAACTTAAGCTCCTTATATTGCCCATTTTGATGCAGCACCTAAACATGCTAGCCTACATTATCTAAAGTTTCTTTGTATAGCTGTAATGGATGGAAACACTACAACAAAACTCGTTTCTTCTGCCAAACTTTCATGAATGCGCGTTTGTGAATTATTTGAATGGAAATCCACCTAATGACTAGTTTTAAAATGGAAGTACTAAATAAATAACATTTTAATTCCACTTTAAACTGTTTTTTACTTTTTACAGAGATTTGTATATACACACAGCAGTCAAACACTGTGAATGCTTGAAGGTGGGAAGGTCAGAATTAGAAAAATCTTAGTTGTCATAAATGCAGCATTAAACCAACTCTTGCCATTCCTACCACACATGCACACGCACACACGCACACACACAGATAATCTCTGCACCACACTCTCACCAGCAGCCCTGTCCTGGCCCACTGCTGATGATTACTTTTCCTACCAGAGGCGCAAAGACTCTAGAGAGTCTATTAGGACATGAAGTGTGAAGATGAGAGAAGTGAAGTTGGTCAGGCATTTCCCAAACAGGTACATGTTTTTCTTTAACTCTTCAACTTCAAAGGCTCCATGAAGCTATGACTTTCAGTCCTGGACATTAGTGTAACAAAACTCTTAAGACTTACTCAGACGTACAAACTATGACAGACTAGTCACAAGGACGGACAGCTCCTCAGTCGGTCTGCTGCATGTATAAAGCAGATTTCTGTTTTTTGGAAGGGGCATCTCCATCACCATCAGAGGGAAAATTCTTTCAGTTCTTTCAGTGATGTGTTGCATCTTCTAGAATTCCTGCCAATTCTACATCACTGATTCTCTAAAAACAGCGCTGCACTGATCCAGGAGCACTTTAAATCATGTTTTATGCTTCATGTTTCATCATCCTCTAACCAGTCTAAATGTTCAAATAACTACCTATTTTACTTGCTACTGTATAGTCAGTGAAAGACTTTAAGGTATGATACCTCATCAAATTCACAGACAGCTCATAATCTGACAGGAACATCAGACTCATTAACCTGAAGCAACATGTTCCAGAACCTGCCTCTAATAGCCACTGCATGAGGAACTGAATCATTCACTGGCTCTTGATGCTCATAATTTAGCTGCTCACTGCTCCTGAGGAATTGTGCTTATGGGAAGAATAAACACGTAAATAGATCCACATGAAATGGGTTTTAAATCAATAGCCACATGTTTAACCCTTCAGTTCTAAAAGGCAAAAAGTGTCCTTCTTAATTCTGTTGTTGCATTTATATGGATATGAAAAGCCCATGATCTAAGAAAGCTGAAAACTGTACCCCTGCTACCCCTGGGTAGATTTTATTGAGTTAAAAGGCATTCTGACCTAAAACTAACATTTAATGTAGTTTGTTATGCAATTTCCTGGGCATTGTGCAGCTGGCTGTAGGTAATTTGAGCAATTGGTTAATCTTCAGGGCCTTCTAGGCCTACAGTGAAGGTCTTATGATTTCTGCCAAGTCTTGGTTGGAAGCAAAAAGGTTCATCATCATGCTTAAAATGCTTGAAAATGATCCAGTCAGGATGTATTTTTTTTTTTCTCCACCAATCTAGTATCACAGCCAAGTTAGCTCTCCCATTAGTTAGGCCTGCAGGAGCTGAACTGAAATGGTTGAATTATACATAAAGTGCTGACAGTGGAATCAACCAACCACTTTTTTACTTGGACTGAATTTCAAGAGAAACTAATGTCACCGTGAGCCTTTTTTTGACCATTTTGACCATTCTTCCAGAAGTGCATTTGTGAGGTCATTGGACGAGAAGGCCTAGCTCGCAATCTCCGATCTAATTCATCCCAAAGGTGTTCTATCGGGTTGAGGTCAGGACTCTGTGCAGGCCGGTCAAGTTCTTCCACATCAAACTCGCTCATCCATGTCTTTATGGACCTTGCTTTGTGCACTGGCGCGCTGTCATGTTGGAACATGACCAAATGGCCATCCCCAAACTGTTCCCACTAAGTTGGGAGCATGAAATTTTCCAAAATCTCTTGGTATGCTGAAGCATTAATAGTTCCTTTCACTGGAACTAAGGGGCCGGGCCCAACTCCTGAAAAACAACCCGACACCATAATCTCCCCTCCACCAAACTTTACATTGGCACGATGCAGTCAGACAAGTACCGTTTTCCTTGCAATTTCCAAACCCAGACTCGTCAATCAGATTGCCAGATGGAGAAGCATGATTCGTCACTCCAGAGAACTTGTCTCCACTGCTCTAGTAGCACTGCATTCGACGCTTTGCTTTGGGCTTGGTGATGTAACACTTGGATGCAGCAGCTTGGCCATGGAAACTCATTCCATGAAGCTCTTTACACACTGTTCTTGAGCTAATCTGAAGGCCACATGAAGTTTGGACATCTGTAGAGATTGACTCTGCAGAAAGTAGGCGACCTCTGCGAACTATGCGCCTCAGTATCCGCTGACCCCGCTCTGTCTTTTTGGCATTCCAGAAAAAAATGGAATGCTTGACCAAAGTAATGGTGGATAGTGTAACAGTTAGTAAACCGTGAATAGAGGAGAAAATGACACAGACATTAAGGAAGGGTGGAGAGTGTCAGGATTAGATGTACATTTTGGCATATAGAAGGTAGACAAAAGTAGTGTTGGGAGTCTTAGCCAAGGACTCTTATTGGTATAATATAGGGTGTTTGCCCATGCAGGGGATTAAACCCCAGCCTACAAACTATACCAACCACATTACGATTACGAGGTTCATGTATTGGCCCTAGCACAATGACAAATTCGTTCCTTTAGTAGTACTAGCAAAACCACCACCGTGAGTCAAAACAGCCATTTAAATTTTCTCATAATTGCTTGGGGGATGCCTAAGTGGCTCAGGATCCTTGGCACGTCCCCATAAATCCCTGGCTGCTTTTCCATATCATAAGTCTTTTACAAGTTTTGATATCTGCATTTCATCTCGAATGTCCAAAAATGTTCATAAGAATCTCTAATTTTCAGATACTACTGGAGAAATTAGCATTATCATAGAGGAGTTTTTGATTCCTTCCTTTTGACCATTTTATTTTACATAAATGTCCTGCATTGAGACTATAATAGTCATGGTTCATCGCTGATGTTAATCATATTAAATGGGCAGGGCCAAGTGGCTTTGCCAAGTCTGTGTGAAACAGTAGGTTTGAACTCTGCCATCTAGTGAGGAGTTAGAACTGAATGCATGAGCCTGCCTTTGCGCTGCCTTTGCCGTCTCTCCCTTTCTTCACTGTCTTGTAGTGAATTAACACCTCTCTGACTCCCCTCTCATCTGGGGCTCAGAGATAACATCCAGGAAAGAAGAAAGGCAGGAAGAGATCAGAGAGAGTGGATGCGAGAGAACTTGCTTAATGCGTAGTAGGACAAACACTCCTGACCTGGCTGTGTAAAGGGTGGAGAAGCATTCACACCTCTTTAAACGCGACCCTGTCCTGCAAGTCTCTGTATTTTTTTCCGCCAGCCTGTGACAACTCTAAAAGTAACCATTTCCAGAAATCTGGGGCTGTAGCTGGGAGTATGTGTGTGTGTCTCAGGGTCCTCCCGCCTGTCTGTCACACTGTTTCACTGCAGAGCGCCTTGTGTGGCTTCCTCAGCAAAGGTGTGTGTGATTGGGAGCGAGTGTGTGCCTGTCGCTCTGATGTGCGTGGCCCACTCGTGTGGCCGGAGTGTGACAGCATTAAACGCATGGCTGCCATCACACTGCACTCAACACGGCAGCCAGACAGACAGAGAGAGAGAGACCACTGAGCCACAACAATCAATCAGGCGCACTTGAGTATGTCTCCTACAAGATCCAGGTTACTGTTACTGATGGCTAATCTCAACATAACTCTGTGGGAGTGTGTGTGTGTGTGTGTGTGTATGTGTGAGAGGGAAGGACAGAGAGAGCAAACTGTTCTGCACTGTCAAGCCAGGACTCTATATATATTCCATTTTATGAGGTATAGCGAAATGATAATCGAGAAACGTCGTGTTGCAGTATTTTAAGTTGAGACATGGAAAATGTTTGCATGATACTAAACTTGAGTGTTACATTAAACATATAGCAAAAATAAAAGATATAAATATGATATAGCATGGTTTAAAAACCATGCTGAGAAAAATCTGAGAACTGTATGGGTGTGTCTAATGAGCAGCTTGATTGACAGCTTTCTGTCCAATACTCTTAACCTGCTCTGCTCTAAAATCACTATTCTGCTTTTATCTGACGTTAACTGGATGAAAAAAAGTTGGGGCTAAAGAGATACGCATATGTACAGATGGACGACCGAGCAATCTGATGGACAGACGAAGCAACAGGTGAAGCAAAGGACAAACAGACGTGTACACAGACAGACAGAGAGACAGATAGTCAGACAAAGGACCAAAGCATTATGTAAAGAGACAGATGGATGGATGAACATGCAAATGGATGGACAAAGCAACACATGAATGAAGGAGAAAAAGTGTTGGGGTTTGGAAAGGCGAATGACCAGGGCACAGTCAGCTACAGACAGGTGATCTAGCTTGCTAGCCTTTGGTTATGCTAGATTAGCTTTCGCTTGCTAAGTTTGACTCTGAAACTGTTTTGTGTGGGCGGGGCAAGAGATGTCAGGCTTGTGATTGTTTAGGAAATACAAGACATACTTCATATTTATATTGTGGTCCAGAAGAACAAGATCAACTTAATTAGAATGAAAACACATTTAGGCTGTTTGAAGCTTTAAAGTGATAAATAGTAAAATATATATAAAACACTAAACGTATTATTGAGACAATGCGTTCAGGGGGGTCCACAGATTTATCTATTTACAGTTCAGAACTCACAATAGGGTTTGACTATTCACAGTTGACAGCTGAAGCATATCATATCTACCCTAATGTAGTCAAACAGCCCAGATAGGTCTGGGGTTTAAATTTTAGTCCTGGAGGTATGAGGCTAACCAAGACTAGAAGTCAGCAGTCAAATCGTTTCCATAAATACATCCCCAAGACATATTGTATGGCTTCTTTTGTTATTTATTAATAGAAGGAATTGCAAATGTTTTTGGTGTTCATATGCCTGGATGACATGCATGCATGCAAGGGAAAAATTGGCACAACCCCTGTTTTCTATAATAACTGCCTGCAGTATTTTTACAGTGCTATACGTATTGTGTCTGTCTGACCTGAATGATCTGGATGTGATATATAAACATGTTGTGTATGTATTTACTGAGAGTGGTGTTACCAGTTAGATTTAGAGTTCTAGATTTATATCTCTTCATTGTTAGTTTCGATATTGGCAATGAAATGTCCATATGAGTTGGGTCTTAATGTCTAAAGGTATAAAACGAACAAGGACCAGTAATCCTGAAAATGTGATGATCATTTCCCATGTGCTGTATGTATGACAGTGAGATACACTCATCATCAAAACAATAGTTGCACCCAGAAGGAAGTGTAGGACCGTAATGCTATTAGGATGGAAGATAAAGGTTACCAGGAACAATAAATGATGATAAATTTAGACTGATATGGGCAATATTTATTGAGCTGCACATACAGAAGTAGTGTCTCTCAGTATGGCTTGCTTAGGCAACACGCCAGATGTCTCGGCATGGAGTTGTAGAGGTTTCCAATGGTGTCCTGCGATAATCCGTTCCATGCAGATTGAATATTCTCACACAGTTCCTGCAGATTTTGCGGTAGGGGTGGAGGTGTAATGACAGCAGGCATTCTGGACCTGTGACACGTGACAACAAAGCATTCATCCTGGCGCTGACCACGGTGCCTCCACACACGGAACTAACAGGATGACTCATGTAGGACATCAATGCTTGGTGAATGTCCGCAATCGTGGCTGTTGAGTCAGTCAGGTACAGCGATAAGGCCCATCCTTGCTTATGTCACATGCATGGCCAAGTGTGAAACTTGCATCATTCGCATGTCTTACAGTGTCATACCTACCCACCAAATTTCATTACTGTCTGCTGATTCCCTCTGGGTGCAACTATTTGTCTACTATTCCTATGATTCTTAAGAGTGTATACGTAGAACATCTAGTCTTGATTCCAGAATCAGGAATTGAGTTTTACTACACACTTCTTATATTTGCTTTATTCTCCCACTTCTCCAAAGTTACAACATGTCCAGGTCACGCCAATGTAAGGATGTTTAACACTGCAGTCTGTTACGGCCTGATAAAGTTTTCAGATCTTGCAGCTGCTTGTGGATTTTTTCATCTCTATATCTGTCTCTATATCTCTTTTAAGACTCTTCTTTTCAGGTGTGTCTGGAGGTGAAATACTGCAGTAGCCAGCCTCTGCTGACATTTACAGAATTTCACTTGCGAGCGGAAATCGTGACAGAAACCAAAGAAGCATCATGCAAAAAACTTTTTCTGAAGAAAGTAGCTGACGTGAGACTTGATTAAAAGTTATTTTGATACAGCAAAAGTTTTTAAAATACAGCATAAAAAGAAGCAAAATTAATAAAGATCTGTGGAACAGCACGAACTGATGAAGCCTGTGTAAAAATAGTAAGAAAAGGTGTGGAGAAAAATAAAACAAAAGAAGCAAACAGACAAAAAAACAAATTCTATTATTAAGTCCACCTTATTCTTTTAAGATTTTAAATTAGCTCAAGATTTGTCAGAGTGTCTAAACTTCTTTCCTGTTTCCCTATTGATTGTCATAAAGTGGCAGCAGTTGTCTCACTCCTCAGTCAGATGCCAGACGCACCACTTAGAGTGATTGATTTAGACTGACGTCTTTGCTCTTTACCCTGGGCTTTGCTCGCTGCTTTGAGAAGTTAAACTGCAGACCTGCATGCGGCTCCAGAAAGATCAGAACCTGTGCAGAAGGAAACCTTAGTTTGAGCCGTTCCTTCGTGGCAGCGAACCCATCGCTCTGTGCTAGCAGGTGGTAGCTGATGAAAGGCCTGTGCCCTGAAGTAGGCTGTTTGGCTCTGCATGCGTTGAGCAGGAGCCGTGCTGAGAATCAGGGCTTTGTATTCTACATTTGGAGTTTCATTTTTACCCTGCAAATATCTGCCTTCACCAAAAGACCATTCCAACATTTGCCCCCTACTAATAAAATGCCTGTGGTTCATATCAGCGTTATTTTGAATATGGCGCATGCTGCTTGAATGTATGAGCTCTGAATAGAAAAGCAGTCTATAAACAGCTTAGGAACCCTGGCATGTAAACGTATGAAAAAGTCTGTGGGTGTTACTTTTCATATAATCTTTACTACTGCGTTTGTGGTTATATGTATCTGCTGAATAACTGTGCAGCACCAATTCATTTCATAGTGATGGCAAAATGATGCAGCAAAATAGTCACTGCAGTATATATTCTTTATTAGGAGCTTGTTTATTAGGAACGTCTCCTTATATCTACACTTGTTGCCCATTTCACAGCACCATATATGTGCACTTTGTAGTTCTATTATTACAGAAAATCATCCGTATATGGTCCAAAATGTGTGCTACTTAAAGTCTATTTTCAGTAGAAATTAAATAAACGAAGGCTCTCTGATTTATGCATCATTCTGTATGTCACACCTTTTAAGTCGATACTAAATGAGAAAGCAAAAAAAATTGAAAGGCTTATGATGGCTTATAAGTGAGTAATAAATAGTGAATAACCTTTGGTGAAATAACCCGTGATAATGATGTTGGTGTGATGGTGTTTCCTGTCCTCTGTAACCTTTCCTGCGGTTTTGTTTCTCTGTATCTGCTGAGTCATTGGCTCAGACTATGTTCAGCATCTCATCTTGCTCTCCTCCCATGAGGAAAGTCATTTTCACACCTCATTTGAGTTGACATCATATACAAACAGACAGAGTGGGATGATCTATACAGATGGAATGGAAGTCATTTGATAAGCGGCTATGACAGCTTGGTTGATAAGATCTGCTAAAACAGGCTTAGTTAGATTAACCGTGCAGTTCAGCATTTAATACTCATTCATTAATATGTAGGAGAATCAGGCCTTCTGCCTTTTCCTGCTTCTGCCTTCAAGATGGCGTTCAGGTGAAACTATCGTCATTCATCAGAAACAGAATGAATCTGACTCTGGGAATTTGAAATCCTGTTTTATTCAGCTAAATCAATTCTGCTGGTGACAGTGGGAGCAGTTTGAAACAGCAGTTTGATGATAGCGGATATGTACAGTATATACATACTCCCACCAGCCACTTATTAGGAATACCTCCTTGTATGTACAGCCTTTGTCCATTTTATCAGCTCTACTTCACATAGGTGCACTTTATCGTTCTGCTGTTACAGACTGTAATCCTTCTGTTTCTCTGCATTCTTTGTTAGCCCTCTTTACTCTGTTCTTCAATGGTCAGGACCCCCACAGAGCAGGCATTATTTGGGTGGTGGATCATTCTCAACACTGCAGTGACACTTACGTGGTGGTAGTGTGTTAGTGTGTGTTGCGCTAGTGTGAGTGGATCAGACACAGCAGTGCTGCTGGAGTGTTTAAACACTTCATTGTCACTGCTGGACTGAGAATAGTCCACCAGCCAATACTGTCCAGCCAGTAACGTTCTATGAGCAGTGCCCTCTGACCACCGGTGAAGGACTAGAAGATGAGAATAAACACACAAACTGTGGAGCAACAGATGAGCTATCATCACTGACTTAACACATACCAGTGCAACATAAATTAACACAATACCACCATGTTAGTGCCACTGCAGTGCTGAGAATGATCCACCACCCAAATACTACCTGTTCCATGGTAGCCCTGTGAGGGTTCTGACCATTAAAGAACAGGGTGAAAGAGGGTTAACAAAGTATGCAGAGGAACAGATGGACTACAGTCTGTATATATAAGCCATTGAATGTTCTTTGGTACTATAGAGAGCCCTCTCTGAGAGTAACCCTGCGTAGCCGACTTACAAATGTCACAAACAAGCAGTGTAAGGCCCATTAACGCTCTGGTAGCTGTTGTAACTGGATAGAGGCAGAGTTTTGGAAATGGTGTTTGGAATGTGCTAGTGTTCTCTAACATAGGCAGTGCTGAAGCTCTTGGGTAATGGATTACTTCCTCATTTGTAACAGATTATTATTTTTCATGTTCATCCTAAAAATACTGCCTGGTGTAAAATAAAGCCAAGGAAAAACACCTCAGTGGAAAACACGATTGACCAGCAGCTCACCCATGCTCTTGTATATCTCAAACAGCTGAAACAGCAGAGCTTTCCTTTGGAAAATATGTTTAATACAGAGGCTCATGCAAGCTGATAAAATGCATACACATCTAATTCACTAATGTCAGGGTTTGTACTGTAGGGCATACAGTATTATAATTATTTGGCTGTGGCAGCATGAACAACTCATTAATGTGTGCGATTGCACGCTTCAGGACCATGGACAGGTCCATGGAAAGTCTACAGCATGTGAAATCAGCATTTCACACTGGTAGCACCACCATATGTTTCAGCACCACGGTCCTGTATACACGCACTTCAACGTATGTCTGATGACGCCACCCTCATGCACTTTAATTAGGATTTTTCACACACTGCATTTTCTCCTCCAACCTTTTACAAGCTTCTCATTAGAGCCATGGCCCCTGTGAAGGGGGCTGTGTAGCACGTGCGTGCGGAAGAGGAGTGTGGTCTGCTCTCTGCTGCTTGCAGGTGGAGCTCGTTAGAGCTGCAGAATGGTTCTCAGGAGGAGAGCTGTGACAGGTGCTTCACTCTGTCCTCTCCTGACCCCTTCCCTCCCCCCGCTCCTTCATATGCGCATAGTCAAACAACCACACTCAGAGACCCATTAGCTCCAGAGTGGAGGGATGCCCCATACATCTGTGCGCTGAATGACCCACACTGCTCCAATCCTGTTCATCTGAAATAACCAGTTCATTACTACTGACGACACCTTACCCAGCAAGCGTTTGAGTAAGCCGCAAAGGGCGTGATGAGTTACTGTGTGATTTTATGGACAACAAAGGAACATGGTGCGCCACATCTTTAAACTGCCATTAAATCACTTTAGTGGCTCTTTGTGTGTGGTCACGTGTGTGTGTGTGTGTGTGTGTGGTTGTGTGTTCTTCAGACGGACTGACCGATTTGTGCATGAACATTGAACTTGTGGAGTCATTAAATGTTTTATTTATATACAGTAAATAGAAAAAAATAGTCGCACCAGTAGTTGCACCCAGAAGCATTTCAGAAATGAAACTTGGTGGGTAGGTTTCAGTAAGACATTCAAATGAATCAGGTTTCACTCTCGACTGCGCATGTGACGCAAGCAGGGACAGGCCTTATCGCTGTACCTGACTGACCCGACCGCCACGATTATGGACATTCAGCGAGCAGTGATGCCCTCCATGAGTCATCCTGTTGTGCCAGCACCATTGGCAGACGGGCAGGACTACAAGCACACAGACTGTTACGACAACTGCCCTTAACACCACACCAAAGTCATCAAAGCCACGGTGAACGGTTTGTTATCACACGTCACATGTCCACAAGTCCTGGTGTCACTCCACCTCCACTCCACCACAAAATCTGCAGGAACTGTGTTAGAATATTCAAGCTGCATGGGATGGATTATCTACAACTTGAAGCCAAGACGTCTGGCATGTTAGGTTAGCAAACATGGCAGCCCAACATCATACTGAGAAGACACTACTTCTCTGTGTGTAGCTCAATACATTTTGCCCATATCAGTCTAAATTTATCACCATTTAATGTAATGTATGTAAGTAAAAACAAGTTAAATATACAGATCCAGCCACTAGTAAACTCGCTTAAACTGACCCACTGGTCTGTTCAGGAGGAAATGCATTTTTATTTCACCATTTTTAAGATGTTTTTGATTTGATTCTCACCTTCTTTTTTCAGCCCTTCAGTCTTTGCTAGTTGAGTGTTTCTATCCATCATCGCATAAAGCCTTTGGTTTATTTTCAGCATGCGAGTGTTTGAATTTGAAGCTCCAGTTACAATTAAAAGAAGTAATTGGGGACATTTAAAGGTGAGATTCTGTAATGTAAAGAATGTCATGTTCTGCTTATTTCCACAGCCTAAAATTAATTCCAAAAACATTGTGATAAGTTTTCTGCAGATGTGATACTTACAGTGCTCTTTTGCTTCAATGGCTGAAATGGGCTTTTGGGAAAATGTTAACTTAGGTAAGACATAAGTGGACCATAAACCGTATGCTTTTTTCTGTGCTGTTTAGGTTTGTAAGTTAGCGGTGGTGCTTTTCCTTGCCTTTGTACATCTGAGCTGTCTTCATTGGGCAAAGGTGCCTGAGCAGATACATGCATTATAGTGAAGAGCTTTGCAGTGTTGGTTGGGTTAAGGTGAATTTTGCATTCTGGTTGTTTTGCATCACCATGGGGCCAAAACATTTAATAGGTAGAGTGATGACTCCACTGTTTGTAAGAATAAGCTATAGGTTGATGTTATGACAAGGCGGTACATTAGTGCCTTTGGAAATAGTATCAAGTAAGTTGGGCTACTCACTCACTCACCCACAGGCTAATGTAAATGTCATTTCTGTTTATGTCACTGTATAAAAGTATGTTATTTCTAGAGAAGGAGTACATATACCAAAATATACCTTTCTCAGTATTTAGTGTGTCCATCCTTGTGCTTTTCAGGATGTGCAGGGCTATTTATCCACACATCCAAAGTTCAGTCTTAGAGATTGGCTGCAGTTTCTGCTTCTCGTGATTTCAATCACATTTAGTAATGTTGAGGTCCTTGAACAGTGGGCAGACCATAGTCCTAAGATCACCAGCAGGATCTTTGATGATGTTGCAAATATTATTGTTGTCTATTTACTTTTAATGGCGTCTTAACAGCTGCACCTCGTTTCCGGCCCTGAGCTGTATGCTTACAGTGGAAGGATGGAAAGAAACATCTGATTTTTTCAGATATGAAAAAACTTGTTCTCATGGTTATACAGTCTCATTTAAACAGTTCAAACACTTCCACTTCATGTTTTTGCCTGAACGAAAGTAAACAGATGAGATTTTTCAAAACAGTGTGTCCAATGTCAGTAAGAGACGTTTCCTTTTGATGTATTTAGCGATAAACTGATATGGGAATTCTGGGCTGATGCTGATATCCAGTATTTTCCGTGTGCGTATCTCTTGATGCTGATGCATGTGTGGGTATCTGTTGATGTCGATGCATGAAAATTTATAAGTTGTAGTATTATTACTTTTTCTTAAATCCACCAGGATTAGGTCTATGGGAAAAAAGCTAGCATGTAATTATACAAGGTTACATATATAAATACAATAGAGGCATGTTCTGCTCTTTTGGAGTACAGTGAATATTGCCACCAGATACTGGTTAAAATCATTAATCAAGTCTAATCATCTCTTCAATGATGACTGTTTGTTCAAGTAATTATCTGCTGATGTCCATAATCAATGCATTGAGTACCGTTGTGCTATACTAGTGGTATTGTTCGGCATGAATAAGTCCTGGGCACAACAAAATGCCTGGTGTTGAATTAACTATTGCCATTATAGGTGCCAATTCAACACTGTATGTATTAATTCAAAGCTGGACATCCACCTGATTGTATTTGGTGTCAAGCTTTAAATTGTATTTTAGTTTAGTCACTTTCAGGTATCTGTGTTCTCTCCATCTCCATCCATGTACCTTTTCTTATCATTGTGGTCTTATGGAAACCTTGTAACTTCATTTAAAACACCAGCAGCACTTTACATTATGTGAACATTTCATGTGCATGCATTTAGGAGATGTAAGATTTCATAATCCTTGTTGATATGTACCTCCAAACCAGGCATTGATTCACAAGCTGGCAATTACAAGAGGAAGCCGGTTCAGCGTATTCAGAGTCTACTCAGAGCATGGCACCAGCCCAATACTCCACGAAATATTTACCGAAGTTAGAAGAACATCTTGGAGACATCTATTTACATGTTGCTTAATGCACACGTGTCTGCTAATGACCTGGGGCTAATTTCATGGGTTGGCAAGTAGTGACAAAACTGTTGCGTGTGTTCTTTGACTCCACAGATGTGTGCAGGAAGTCATTTGCAGGCATTAATGAGATGCTCGCTGACAGCCTCGGCGGGATGGAGCATCTGCCTGGCTCTGGCACTCGACAGGGCTTGAAGGAGACGCCTGTCAGCCACACTATTAATGAGACTTGGCCCATATAAATCCTTTTTGCCTCTAATTATTAGCACACGCTGGGACCAGGCCCTCTCCAGAATGGATGGGGTTTGGGTTTGGGTTCCTGCACCCTGTAGGAGGGGACTGCTGCCCAAATGTTCATCAGCCATGACCTCCGAAAGAGCTAGCAAAGGTCGAAGACGGCAGGGAAGAAAGAGAACTGTTCAGGATGACAGGTGCTCGCTGTCATGCTCTTGTCGCCTGCAGAACTGATGGTACGAAGAACTCGTTGAAATAACAAGCTGTCAGTATCAGCTGTGTATAATTTAGAACTAACGACTCCAACAGAGAGAGGTTCTGGTCAGCTATCATGCTACTGCCAAGACATATATAGGACTCTTATTAACTGTAAATAAGCTGGCAAACTTGTGGAACGTGTGGCCAAAAGAAGATCCTATTTTTGTCTACCATTAAAGCCAAGTGTATTCTTCAGAATTCCTGCGAATTGCCTTCTCCAGGAAACCGCAGCAGCAAACTGAATTTTATATGTGAGAATACTATAAATGGCAAATATGGCTTTTGGCTTCAGCAGGATGACTAAATGTGAACGTTTGACATTTCAGACACCCGAGCATCTATGCATAGCACCCTAATGTCATGGAGTGTAGCACAGACACACACAGAATGACGAGAGGAAGCAATAGACGAGATGTAGAAAAACTTTACCCGGAGATTACCCTGAGATTTACAGTCATTTTCACCACTGGTATTTGGAGTTCATGGCAAAAACGTCTGGTTGGGGAATGGAAGTGTCTCTACCGGGGCTGTATCAGTAGAGACGAGGGTCGCTGGTTTAACCCCTACATTACTGTTAGCACACCAGGGCTGTATCAGTAGAGACGGGGGTCGCTGGTTTAAACCCTACTTCACAGATATAAACTCAGGGGTAACATTTGTATAGTGTACTGGTATTTATGTACGAGTTCAAGTGCTGGGGTCCTGAAAGCCGTGAAAATAGCCAATCACAGGTTCACTCCCCCGTCCCCTTGCCCGCCCCCTTCACAGCCAGTATTCCGTTTTTCGCCTCATTGAGCTTGAATAGAATCGCCTGATTAAAAACACATTAATAGAGAGATTTAAATAAATAGATCGTTAAATCTGAAGTAACAAGTCTGTTTTGAGAATGTAGTGAGTTAAAAGTACAGACATTTCTTTTGTAAAAGTAAAAAGTATCAGGTGACAAAAAACACTCAAGTAAAGTACAGATACATAAAAGTACAGTAAGTACAGTAATGAAGTAATTGTACTTTGTTACTTGCCACCTCTGGCGGTCACTACAACCGACCAAAGCTAAAAGTATGTCAAGAAAAGGAATCTTGTAGCCATAAACCTCTGAAGAAACACACAGCTGCAAAAGAGAGATCTTTCTTCTTAATCAGTTCTTGAAATACCTAGTTATTAAAGTCTGCGGCCATAAAATCCAACTAAATTGCCTGCTAAGCATGCTGTTGATAGACACCTATAACTGATCTACATTTTATATTTTCTTCCTTACTGAATATTCTGCCCTCAGTAGAGAAGGCTGAGCAGGTTAGCAGAAAGAAAAGATGCTAACAGGCCTCAATAAGAAAAGACAGATTTCAAGTTCAAGCCTTTAAAGGAGGATTTACTGAAAAACAGAGAATGTAAGAAATATTACTTGCATGTTTTTACAAGCCCAAAGTGCCTTTTTAAAACTAGAGCTGACATCATAAAAATGGTGGATAAGAACCCCATGAACATCATCAGTGAACATGGTGTCAGCTTCCATAGCTACATTGACAATGCACAGCTTTACTTCTCTGTTGCACCAGATGATATAAGTGCTGTTGATTGGCTAGGAAATGTTTATCATGCATAATAAATTGGATGAACAAACATTTCTGATATTCTTCTAACCTTCTAACATGTTCATTAAATCTTAAGTGCGAGACGTGGGTGTTATCCTTGACTCAGATCTTAGTTTTAAACCTCACATTGAAAGTGTAACCAAAACTACATGCATTCATCTTAGAAACAAAGCCAGTTATATCTCTCACTACATGATACTCCTGTTGACTCACACTTTTGTTTCCTCTTGTTCGGATTACTGTAATGCATTTTCACTGGCATACTTAAAAACAGACCTGAAAACGAAAGAATGAACATATTACTCCTGTCTTAGCTGTACTTCATTGACTTCCTGTTCAACACAAAATTAATTTCTTTTTTATTTGTTGTTAAGACCCATTAGTGGGCTAGCACCTGCCTACGTGCCGAATTGCTTAACTAAAAATGCTCCCCAACGGTGTCTAAGATCACCCAATAGAGGATTACTCTCTGTTCCTAGAACAAAGCAGAAGAGAAGTGATCGGGCAGCATTTAGTGTATACGCTCCTAAATTGTGGAATTCCCTCCCACAAGACATACAACAAACCTCCTCAGTTATTAGTTGTAAATCACAATCTACACCATTTATTTAATTATGTTTCATCATTTTTATTTCTTTATTTTTTTTAAATGTTGGGGTTATTCATTTTTGTTTTTCTCTTCTGTTTTATGTAAACCACTTCAGAATTTTCATGTTTATTATTTTTGTTTGTATTATTTGTATTGTTATGTACACAAATAGAAATAGGTATTTAATTACATCCCCTTCATAGTTCATTAAGATGCACATAAACATTCAGTGATTTTTTATTTTATTTTATAGGATATTTATCTGTGTTTTCTGCTATTCTCATGTTGTCAAGTGGGTCTATGGAAGGTACTATAAATATAAATAAAGCTAATTTTGTTATTATAACTAGGAATGTGAGAACTGTGGGCTGATACAAAAAGCCAATGCTTTCATGTACATACCTGCTGATGCTATTACATAAACATATGAATTCATACTGCTGCCTGAGTTAACAATTTTTTAGCACAGGAGCATCACTTAAACATTCTGCTCTGCCGGTGAGAAATGAAACGTCATGAAAAATTGGATTGAAATTTTGTTCAAATATATATCTGCTGATATTTTTTTACAGCAAGCATTTCCTGATAGCAGTGTGATTCCGATATCATTGGAATGTTTTCGTACAATGGACCTTGTCACAAAGCAGCTTTACGGGTCCAAATCCCTAATGAGTAGACAAGAGTGACAAAAATTCCTTAAGAGCAACAAGACGAAACTGGGAATCCTATTTTAACACTGGATGGGACAGCAACTACAAAGGGAATCACCAGAATTATTTATAAAGGAAGTAGGTTCATAAACATTAACCCGAACCATTTAGATTAAGTAATGAAGTCCAATGATTCGTCTTAGAAATCTAGTTAAGCTTAACTAATATTAATGCTATGGTATTTATTATGTAATTACTTATGACTAAGCATGCAATGTTAATCGCAGATATAGCGAGAGGACTATAATAACTGTACATCTGCAAAGGTTAATGGAGCAGAGGGTAGAATGTAAATTTAAGCAGGCTCTGAGCATGCTCTAAATCAACTTTCTATCTGAGCCTGCTCTCTGACAGCTGCCGGCTCATGACTTAACCTGGCTTAGCTTCAGCATTATCATAGCAGAAGCCTTTGTCAGCCTGTGTGTTTACAACGGCGGATTCATTCACAGAGAATGGAAGGGAATACAGTTTTTCAAGGTGAATCCATGAGTGCTGAGGGGTTTTAAGTGATTACGGGTGTTATAGGAGAAAGCAAAGCGGAGGTGCAGAGTGGCACTAATGTGGAAGGCTTCCATTTAGCTTCCATGAGTCATGTGGAGCGCTTCTACTGTACAGCTTCATTTCAGAGATGGGATGGATATTGTGTTCTTAATGTGACAGAGAAAGGAGAACAGAAAGTATAAAAGACTGGAGTAGCGCCTGAGGTGTCTCAGGCCTCAACAGCCAATAGGGTGCTTGTGTGCAAGTCGACACATCTATTTATACCCTGTTTTTATACTGTTTCTGGATCCGAATCCATGTCTGGTAGTACGTAGGCTGTTGGTGTGCATGTGCTTGTATGTGTACTCTACTTGAATTGTGTGTATTTTGGTTTCAGTGTAAACTTTCTAAACTAATTTGAGCATGAAGCTGCAAGGTGTTATTTCTGCAATGTCGTGGTTGAGTGTGGGGTGGCGTGCACTCTGTTGGTGTCATTTTTACTCCGTCACACGCTCTCTGTTTACAGCACGCTCACACTATGTGGACATGCGGCCAAGGGGATTCATTAAAGATCAACAGATCTGTAGGCACGCCCTGCTATCAGGCTCAAGCTGATACTCTATTGTCAGGACTAATTGCTCGGGTACTGGTTTTAGGAAGGTTTTGCGGGGACACTGTCGGAACCTAGTGAGAGAAAACACTGGCTTGTAAAATCTAGATCTAAGTCCTCCTGATATAATTGGCCTGCAATGACTGCAAATGACTATGCTGACCTTGAAGAGGTCTCTGTCTCTCACTCCCTTCCTCTCTCTCTCTCTCTCTCTCTCTCTCTCTCTCTCTGTAATACACACGCATACACGCACAGACACACTTTCTATTTCCATGCCCCTGCACAATTCGTTTTGCGATTGCCACATGGCTCTCCTGAGGCTTGTTGCTGATCTACTCTGCAGAAGGTGGAGCTGTATTTTCTGAACCACAGATGTTGCTCTAAGCTCTGAGCTTATTTTGGACCATGTGTCTGTGCTCTATTATTTGCTGTATTCAGAATATCTGTATTTTAGTGTAGGGATGGGAACACTTTCTATCATGATATCAGTGACCAAAATTATCATGGATTTGGCGTCAAAATAATTGTAGAATTGTTTAACCCTTCAGTATCTAAGTTATATGCAGTTATTGCTGCCTTTTAATCTTCTCTTCTTAATGAGATTATTTTTGATATGATCTAACAAAGTCAAACAAGGTAGAACTGTAGATCTATATTTGTAGATTGTAAAGCTTGTTAAATGGAACTGTCATACTGTGAACCTCACACTGTTGAATGCTGTTGTCTCCTCTTTCAAATGAAAACCCTACATTTCCAAAAGAGCACCATAAAACAAGTCAATTCCAAAATCCTAAACTGTTATGTAACAGTCTAATATTAATTAATATATTAATATCATGTAAATATCTTATTCAAGCACATTACATTGTGCAAACAAATCATGAAGAACAGACCTATAAAAATACTCCAAAATTGCTTGGAACAAAAAGACTTACATTGAAAGTAATTAATGTTTTTGCCCTCTCCTGTAAAGTTACTTAAAAGTAATGAATCTTTTCACTCTCTCCTGAAAAGTTACTATTTTGGAGATACTTGTTTTTCTTTTGACAACGACGGTATATAGATTAACATATATATGCCCCCAAAACAGACCAACAGTAATAAAGATGACAGACTGATGTGCAGAAATCTACCATTCCAGGCTGTGAAGGTGATCTTGTCAGTTTTCAAACACATACCAAGAAACTGAACTGGCAACTGTCATGGTTGATGTTCATCGAAGCAGAAGCTGGCTTCCTATTCTCCAGATTCTTAAGCAAATGTTGTGTTCCACCTTAAATGACAGCTTGTGCAGTGTCAGAATTGACTGCGGTACCCTGTAAGGTGGGATGTAAAATCTGTAAAACAAGCTGGTGAATAGGAAGCCAACTTCAGTGCCTTTAACATGATCCTGCACAAATTTAATTTAAAATTATATTTTGCTTGCCATATTTTACTCCGGACGGTTTCTCAAATTTTAGACTAGAATTAGCTAGCTTATTTACGAAGAGGTTTATTTTATTTATTATGCTTTTTTATTGTCCTGCATGTGTCTGTTTCAATTTATTGCTTCTGTTTGAGTCATTGCAGTGCGTCACTGTGAACCAGCAAATCAGATCAGAGCTCATCATTTTATTCATGGGCTCACCAAAAAAGGGAGAACAGTTTGTTGTACTCAAGGGCCAAATCATAGGATGTAAATGGCATTATTCACCAACCAAGGTCAATAGAAAATGCTGAATGAATACATCCTATGATTCTATTCAATTCTTTTTTCTCCTAATTAGTCAAATATTAAAATATATTTCAGTTCAAAATAAGCTCACTGGACAAAAACGTAGTCACCTTGCATGTATAAGGCGGTAGTAACCTCAGGCTCCTGCAGATGGTGTTGCATGAGGATGGTGGAGCTCTACACACCTGCGGCGTGTGTGACGTACTCATAGACTGAGAAAAGGTGGTACAGTGCAGTGAATGTCTCGTTCCATGTGTGGAAAATTGGTCTCAAAGCAGATGTTAATGATTGGCTAAAAGGAGTGATTGCATTTCGGTATGCCAAGAACATAGTGTTAAGGAAGTAGCTGGATTTGCAGGTGTTTGGAAGCGTTCGGTCATACGGGTCTACCAGCAGTGGCAAAAATCCCAGTCTACAGGAAATTCTCCTTAGAATTGTATCAGGGAAAGGATCCACCAAATCTGACCCAACTGTGGAATTCTTTGATGACAGAGTGTCTGAACATTGATGTTGCCTACATCCAGAAACTTGTCCAGTCCATGCCAAATCAAATCACAGCTGTTATTCGTGCTTGTGGAGGTATAACAAGGTGAGTAAGGTGAGTAATTTTTTGGCTGGTAAACATTAGTTTTATTATAGTAACTGTGGTAAATGGCCTTTTTGTAATACAGTATTACAGTGGTATATACGTAAGTTTGATCACCCCTATCAAATTGCATGTTGTATGAAAAGAAGTAGCTTGATTAATGATTTTGCAGACAAAATGTTAGTGGTACTTGCTTTTTGTGCATGGAGATGTCATTTGACTCTGTAGCAGCAGCATATACATAAACACACACTGCAACACATACATACAGGAAACAATATACTTTGTACAGGAGAACCATGAGAAATAATAGGAATTTCAACTATACATTCTTACAAACACTAATAATCTTACAGACCAGCTGTAATGATATACAAACTACTCAAGAGTTCAATATTAAATTCAGCAAATTAACAGTTACTACACAACTTAAAGTTGTGCACGTGACAGAATGTATCCAGAATGTAAATCCATAAGGGGTCAATCATCCCCAGCCTAAAAGTGTGAGCTTGTTGTCTAAAGGTGTACTTTAGTTTATTTGTATATCTTTCTGAGAATGGTTCAAGTCCAGTGATTTTACATTCCAGGTCAGTGAAACAGTGGATGGCTGCATAACTGAAGGCACAAAAGATAAAGCAGTGTAGCACTGCTTAGCCCAAAAGCTGAAGTTGCAGCCTACACTACCAGTCAAAAGTTTAGACCCACCCAAGTGGATGTTGTTGGTTACCTTAAAGACTTTTATTTACAGCATTTAGCTGACACTCTTATCCAGAGCAACTTCCAAGGGTATTCATATTACAGGTAGGCCAATGTAGTGTTAGGAGTCTTGCCCAAGCACTCTTACTGGTTTAGCACAGCATAGTAACCCAGACCGGGAATCGAACCCCCATCTCCCAGATGGTGTGGTAGCTCCCAGGTGGGTAGTGGTCTTATCCACTGAGCCACTCCTAATATATATTTTGTTGTGCAAAAAACTTTTCTCCCTCTCTTTTTTTGTTTGCAGTTTCAAAGCTCTAGTTAGCCTTTCAACTTGATGTATTCATGATGGACAGACCAATAGAAATGGTAACTGGTAAATGGTAAATCTTGTTATATCAACCTCCATTGCAAGCCAAGACAAGTGTTTCATCCTGTAAACTTCCAAAAACAAATTTGGAGGTTGTTTTAAGGTGACCGTATATGTCCAGGAGCGCTATTTTATAGTTTTCATCTTCACTGTTATTCTAAAGTAAAGCATTAAGCTAAAAAATAAGGAAACCTATAAGTAGCCGTGTCTAAACTTTTGACTGGTAGTGTATTGTTCTACCTTATATGTGTATAAGCATTACACAATTAGTAGCTTACTACATGAGAGAGAGAGAGTCCACATTTGGAGTGTTTATTTATCAGCAAAAGTTTGCCATCTGTATGTACATGTTCTCTGTTAAATTATGTTTTGACGGCCACACTCTACATTTTTGTCGGTTCATAAACCCTTAGAGGTTCCACTCTGAATTTGCGTGCATGGTCACTCCAACTATTGCAGCTCATCCAAGCATCACTGAGTTTTTATTTCCATAGTGGTAATTAACTCTTCATGCTGCTACATTTAACTATACCCAATGTGGACATGCTCAAAAACTCTGAAGGCAGATTTTAATGAGCTGAATGAAGACTAACTAGCCTTGATCACAGGTGAAAGACTGTTGTGCTTTAACATCATTATGGGTAAAACATTTAGCATGTAATTTGACTCTTCTTATGCAATGTTATTAATAGATCTTCAGTAATGTGAATCCAGCGTGTAAGTACACTTGTGTTGGGACTAGTTTGTATTCAGCAGTGTGATGTTACAATGCTTATTGTGTGTGATCACCCAGCTACAACCTCCTCCGGTTACACCGGGCTGTTGGTCAAACCTTATCAGGGACCCCACCAGACATTAGTCCACTGTTACAGCTCCTTTACTGCTGCTGTGCCACCTGCTGCACTCATTTCTAATGAGGAGTCGTTTCAATTAAAATTCTTTATGCATCATCTGTTTCAATGTCATTTAAATACATTATCCCAAAATAAATAAAGTATCTGTTTCAAAGGGACATAAAACTGTGCAGCTTACAGCTCCAGAATACAGTTCTAGTACTCACTCTGTGTGTGTGTGTGTGTGTGTGTGCGCGTGTGCATGCGTGTGTGTGCACGTGTGTGTCTGTGTGTCAGTCAGTCAGTGAGTGTGTGTGTGCGTGTGTGTGCGTGTGGTTTCTCTGCTACCCACATATTGGGCACTATTCTGTGACATTTTAAGCTATTATTAGCCAACAGTAATGACATAGACTTCATGACAAATTAGCTCCTTTTTTCCACTCAACTGGGTATGTAATAATGGGCAATAAAAATCCACAACATAAAGACTACAAATAAAATTCACAGTGAAATAAAATAAAGCTAAATTAATTGCTGCTTTGCAATCTTTAGTTTTTAAATAAACATATTTATTTCAGAACACTCTTATGAAGTGTTCAGTTAGAGCTCTGTAGAAGCCAGACATTTCAAGTAAAATATCTACAGTCAAATTGAATAGACCTTAAAATCAAAACTCAGAATTGAACCTTAAAATAAGTTTATTATTACACCTCTAAATACTCTATATCATTTTAAACCATTAGAGTTTTGATTGCGTACGATTTCAGTTGGATTTAATATAAAGACATACATTTTTGAACAGTTCCATTCATTCCCCATCCATACATGAAAACCAAGCTGCAAAATAAACAGACCTTTTAGAATTCATTGTTTTCCTGATGTTTTAAAAACAAAAACAGCTTATTTGCATATATATCTGTCTATTCCACCTACATCGTTGGCCCCACCATTCATTTAGTAGTTAGTAGTTCATTTAGTAGTTATTACAAAATGCAATTCAGTCCTGCCAGCTGTTTGAACAAGGCCAGCTAATTTGCCAACTGACTTAAAGGAGCAACATGCCAGCAGAAAATGCATACAGTTCCTCCTCCTCCCTCTTCAGTTCTTACTAGTCTAGAAGAAGCATTGTGAGTTTGCCATCAAACTTCATCTCTTTACTCGTCAAGAGTGCCTCCAGCGATGGAAAGCAACGGCAATAATTTGTTTTGCTTCAGTTTATATCACTTCTTTGTAGTTGTTTGCTGAACGTGAACACTTGTTGAGAGCGCACAGCGGCTGTCATTTTATTGGTCTATTGCATTTACTGATCCTTTCGTTGGCCACCTCTCCTTAAATGATCCGGGAGCAGCACCTTCAACATGATTGACAGAATTTTAGAATATGCTATCGGGGCAGCAATGCTGCTTGTTTAGCCTCTCATGTAGGGCTGCTTAAACTCAATGCTACAGTGACTCACTATCACCTCTTGACAGGATGGGGCTGGGGCTAGCTGCTTAGCATGCTAACTAAGCAGCTCTTGACAGGATGGGGCTGGGGCTAGCTGCTTAGCATGCTAACTTTAGTGGATATCTCTGCAACATGATACATAGATGTCCTTGACATAACATCAAAACTGATATTTCTTCACATTCAGTGGATACTATTAGTTCATTTCTGGAGAGTTTTAAAGTACAAATCTTACATATTGCTCCTTTAAAGGCACAGAACATACATTAAACCACACAAATAAACACAAGACACTGCTGGAGACTGACCCTTCAATATCCTGAATGTATGTATCGAGCTTAAACAATGTTTATAGTCCGTGTACAGTGTAAGCCTACTCTTCTCATGACGAGAAGAGCAGAGTCTAAAGATTCACCTATACTGTCCATGCAAACAAGATTAGAGAGAGAGAGAGACAGAAAGAGGGAAATGTGTGCGAGTGTGTGTGTGTGTGTGTGTGTGAGAGAGAGAGAGAGAGAGAGAGAGGGAGAGGAAGAGAGACAGAGGCGCGTTGTGGTGTGTGTGTGTGCATGTGTGTGTGGTTGTAGCTGCAGCTTTGCTGTCCCGCTCTGTCTCCCTCACATACACTCAGCATCGCGCGTGGAACTACTGACAGGACCTCGTATCGCCCGCGTCGCCCCTGAGTGTGTGGGGGGCTTTTTGGGGATGGATGTCCGTCGCTCGGCTCGCGGTTCATGACTCCGGCCGCGGTGGATGTGTGTGTTTGGCTGCAGCATGGTGAGGTGAGTAGATGTTGGTCTAATTTGAGAGCTGGTTTGCGCTAAGCTCGCTGATCCGCTCAGAGCGCTGGACAACAGGCTGGACACATTCACACACCGGTGGATGAGCGCGCCCGAGGGAGGACAGATGGAGGACTCGTGCGGAATTCCTGGCTTATTTCCACTTTATTCCCGTTTATTGCGCGCGGTTTCCCCATGTAGTGCTAATAGGCGCTCAGCGTGAGAAACCTCCTTGTGATCTGTACACTGCACGCGCGCCTTTTTTGCCGTCGTGTGGGTCCTTGATCCCTATAAAGTTAGTTACTGGCGGAGCCCACAGTGGAGTGGACGGTGGGCAGATTCGTAGTGGTCATTCTGAGGCGCAGCATGCTCTCGTTTCTGAAATGCAGAGTGGAATTGAGGCTATGGAACACGTTCGGGGTGTCCATGCGGTGTCCATCAACCGGCTCTGACTCTTTCTGCGGAATCCTTATTCACACAGCTTCAGCAAACAGCCTAAGACCACTGCCAACACTGATGTCCATTTCACTCCTGCTCGGCCGCTCGTGCCTGTGTGTGTGTGTGTATTTGGGTGGGTAGTGGTGGTGAGGGGGGAGGGTATAAAAGTGGAACAGGTGTCATCACATTTGTATAATAATAATAATTAGGATGGATGTTTGTCCAAGTAAAAAAATTAAGTTCGTATAGAAATCATATGATTGCTCATGGTTTCCTGTTTTTTTGCCCAGCTATACCTAGAAAACTTGGCAAAAGGTTCTAATGACCAGATTTATTAAAACATACCTTTCTATTATATACGGTTCTGATGGTAAATAGACTTAAGGTGTCACAGCTGATTAATAGACATTTCCTAAAACGTTGCTTTTTCCAGCATGCCCAGTAAAAGAGCTCAAATGATTTAAAAATACAACCATAAAATTAAACAAAACAGCAACGAGTAGTTGCTCAACTTTTAAGGTTTCTTGTGGAGAGACAAACAAATTCATGGAAACCTGGTAGCTACTGATGTGAATGTTAAGCCTGCTAAACCTGAGCGGGTCAGTGAGTCTAAAGTGTTGACGTATAAAAACTGACTTTGGTTAAAATAATTGTCACGTAAGAAATAACGACATTAACAATGGTAATGATAAAAGAAATGATAAAAACAATAATAATTATTAGAGTGGCTCAGTATATGGTTTCCGCATCGTTCAGCATGTTCACAGGATGTGCAATGGTAAATGAAATCAAACATATCATGCTACCACTGTTTTTCTGATAGATTCAGAAGGCAAACTCACATGCTTCTCATTTTCCATGACTACTCCACAAGAGAAGTCTGTCTGCTAGAACATAATGTACTGCAATTTAAGGGTTGTCGGATACATGGAGGACAGTAGTCGCAGCGCTAACCTGCTTTTGTGTTTGGTCCATTGAAATCACTTGTACAGCGTTAAAGTTCAGGAAAGGAGGATTCAAGGGCCCAGAAAAGTCTACAGAGTAAAAGTCATTTGCTAGGTTTTTATTTTATTACTTTCATTTTCTATGCAGATACACTCTAAATCTCAAAAATCACTCAAAATCACCCATTCTAGAATAATTCATGCTTTCCAAACGGAGCTATTTGAGTATTAGGGTAAAGATTCCTGTATTTTTCAACTCAGCATACACTCATACTCAAAAGAATAGCTGCACTCGGAAGGAATCAACCAACAACAATAGAACTTGGTGGGTTGGTTTGACATCTTGATCGTGCATGTGGAGTAAGGAAGGACAGGTCTCATCGCTATACCTGACTGACCCAACAGCCACGATTGCAGACATTCTGCAGGGAGTGATGCCAGCACCATTGGCAGGCAGCTGCATAACACAGGACTATATGCGCGCAGACTGTTATGACAACTGCCCTTAACATCATGTCAACATTGCCAAAGACTGCAATGATGTCATACCAGACAGTCAAGTGACTCAGAATGGCTGCAGGTCATCTTCAGTGACGAGTTCCGCCTTTGTCTTCAGGGAGATAACCAACGAATCCGTGTGTGGAGGCACCGTGTTCAGCACCATGAACTGTTTGTTGTCACGTGTTACATGTCCAGAAGGCCTGGTGTCACTCCACCTCCACCTTTACTGCAAAATCTGCAGGAACTACATGAGAATATTCAAACTGTATAGGATGGGTTATCGCAGGACACCATTAGGAACTTTACAGCTCCTCTACAACTCCATGCTGAGATGTACGCGTGTTACGTTAGCAAACATGGTGGCCCGACGCCATACTGATAGACACTAGTTCTGTATGTGTAGCTCAATAAATATTCCCCATATCAGTCTAAAATTATCATCATTTATTGTTCCTGGTCAACTTTATCTTCCTTCCCAATAGCATTGCAATCTGACACTTACTTCTGGGTGCAACTATTCTATTTTTCCAAAATTATGCAGCCATAATAATAATGCTGCTGCTGCTCTGACTGTAACTACTTCTACTGATGATGGTTATATCCCTTTCTATTTCAGACAAAAAAAAATATTTTTATTGGAAAAGAATTTAGTGTATAGGAGGATAAAGAGGGAGATACACATAAGAGAAAAGGATGTATGGAGATATAAAATAGGAGATGAAGTTAATGAAAAGATTGCAAAGATAGACACAAATATAGGTGCATGCAAGTTACAAGATTTAAATTAGGTGGGGTAAAATGGCATGTAATAAAAAAAGGACTGTGAGGAAAGCAGTGAAAATGGGAAAATATGATGTTGTGCTTAGAGCTGATGACACATTTTCCCCTGATGATTCTCTTCATTTGCGCTAGCTGAAGAAGCGTGTTGCTAACGTGCTGCGGGCGTAATGAATAGTGTCTCTGTTCAGCAAACTGTGGGTTTGCTTTGCAGCTGCGCGCACACTGAAGCACAGCTAAAGCACTCCTCAGAAAGAGAGTGAGAGCACAGCGAGAAGGAGCGAGGGATCTTTAGATAGAGGTCTCCGGAGATAAAGTCCAGTTTGATGTAGAAGTTCATTAGGTAGACGTAGGACAAGATCAGACTCTCTGCTGTGGGCGCTGTGGATGGGTTGCCGTGTGTCCAGAGTGCTGAGCGCTTAAAAATCCGTCAGTGTTCTGCACCCTGTAAGAGAATCTGTCTTAGTGCAAACACAATGTTCAAGTCTTAAAGGAATTCTCAGAACCGAGCCATTACCTCCTGAGCTTCAGCGCCGAGCTTCCTTACAGAAAGCATGGCAAAAATGTGCTTTTAGAGGGGCGTTATTGTTATTGGACCTTCTCTCTGGTTGCAGTTGTAAAAAAAAAAAAAAAAACGTGTCCTGCCATTCTCAGTGGGGCTTTCAGACAAATAATGACCTTGAAATTCGCACGCTGAATTCCCCTTGGTTCTTGTTAAAGTTTCTTACCTAATCTAAAATTTATCTCCTGGTCCTAATTGAAGTGCAGAGGGAGGGAGAGGAAAGTAATTTAAGACCCGATCTCTTTACTCCTCATGTGTCACTCTTTAGCCTTAAGACAGTATTATGTGAGTGTGGGTGTTGAGCTACAGTATGGTTGGTCAGTCCTCAAACCTATCGAACGATAAGGAAAACACTTGATTGAACTTGTTGTAGCCTATTGCTTTAGGAGATAACAGTTGTGGCTTTTATATGTAGTACACCTGTAGCTCACAGCGATGTGTAGCCCACTGTGAATAGAGTATTCGAGGAAGCACTAATTAAAAGGGGGCTGTTAATTCTCTCATGGATGCTGCCTAACAAAATCTTATTTTGTCCTTTCTCTTCTGATCTGAGTTTGCTGACGTGGCCTTTGGTGTAGATAGACAACTCTCACATCACAATCAGAATCAGAATTTAAAATGAGGTTTATCGGCCAAGTATGTTGACACACACAAGGAATTTGGTTTGGTGTCTCTCTAGTACTGTACCAATGTATACATAACTGACTGACAGTCCACAATATACACAATGACTCCACATATATATAATACATACAGACACTGTACTCATTATGTTTCAATGATGTCATAGTTTATGAAAGTAGTGCCTGTAGAATCTATAAAGACCCATACTATGTTTAAAAAACTTTTACAAAAGATGGTTCTTCAAGCGTTCTGTCATAAAGACAGTGGTTGCAGAAATGAACACCTGGGGAACCATTTACATATTTAAAGTGTTCTTTGTATCAATAAATGGTTCTTTAGATTGACTGAGAATGTGTTGTATGTGGTACTCTATGAAGATACTTTTCAGAAGGGTTTTTCTATTGAATGACATGATAATAATAGAAGAACCTTTTTATACATGTAGAATGTGTTATATATGGTTCTACATCAGCCCGAACAATCATTTCTCAGCGCACAAACCCTTTAAGCATGCAAATGTTTTTTTGTTGTTCATGGTTCTATGTAGAATCATTCTCTTTCCCAAGAACCCTTGCAGAACTGTCTTTTTTCTTAGTTTAGTGTATAAAATGCAAAGGCTAATTCAATGTGTTTTCTGGTATTTGGACTATAGTAGTTTTATGGAACTGTCTACTGCTCCATTAAGAAATGACACATTCAGAAAAGGTCATTTTAGAATATTGGCACTGTCCAAGGAGAAACAAGCATCTCCATAATGGCAAGTTTCCAGGAGAGAACAAAAACACTCTTAACGTATGTAAAGAGATTTTATTCTAAGAAAGTTTTCATCATTTTTCACACATTATAAAGAACGGCTTCTGTGCTTAAATGGTGTCGAAAAGTAAAAAGAGGTGCATGTTTTTCTTTGGTCCGTGACAGTATTAAGATTTCCATATTCCCTTGTGTCTGGAGGGTCAAGACTCCGTAGCCTAGAATATTCACTTTCTGGAGCGCTGGTGGCCAGCACAGTTTGGTTCTTCTGCTGCTCAAACACTCTTACATACTAGTGTTAACAAAAACCAGTATCACAATACTGCCCAAATATATCACAGTATCACTAATGATATACAAATCTTCATTATTAAATTCCTGTAGATTCTTGCTTCCTGAGTACAGAAACCTGGCTTAGCATTTCTTGATTGGCCTGTTCTGTTCTGTGTCTCATCATGCAAAACTAATATTATTCATTACACATTTTTGAAGACAAATGAGTTAGTTTGTATACAATTCATGTATAGTATGAATTTTCTGGCTTGCAATGATGCTGGGGTATAAAGTTCAAAAGTTCCCCTTCATGCCCCAGTAAGTCAATAAGCATCAAATCAGCCCATTTTGATTAATTGTTTTTGTGATGTCACAGAAAACAATGCATTGGTATGTACTGGCTACTCACTCTATAGTACTACATTGTTGTTCATTTGTGCTGAAGTTATAAGTGATGTTTGAACAAAGATTGCTTTGGGAAAGAGGCACTGCATAGGATGCTTATTTACTCATATAAGTCTTAAAGGCACAGGTAATCAAAACAGTCTGAGCTGGGTTTACCAAAAGCATCTTAGCACAAAGATTATTCTTAAATGGTAGAGCGAGCATCACTCTGAACAGTCTCTCTAAGATGATCCTAATGCTGAGATACTGTTGGGAAACTGGGTCCAAGAGAGCCTGGAATATGATCACATAAAACTGAGTTTTATGGTACGTGAAACTGCACAAACATCATCAGTGAACCTCAGGGGAAAAATACAAAAATAATGTAGTGTGTGAACCTTTTATAATAATACGAAAGGGATGCGCACACAGTTTGGTAAACATTAAGCAGAAAGAAACCATATTTCCAGAAAAAAGAATTCACTTTATGTATTTTGATCTGATCTGAAGCACCCAGCAAATGACATACTTTGCAGTTAACTAGGTTTTTATCTGTTTGTATTGCTAAAGAACAGACACGGGCATAGACAGACTCAACGGTGGGTCCTGTCCTTTTGCCTTCAGACTGTACAAGTGCCCACTTTATCAGTGTGTATAATAACTGTGTTTTGTATGGTAGCACTATTGTTCAAGATCATTTTCAGAGAGGCACAGTGTCAGCTGCATAAGGAGCATTCACCTCAGTAACTCCATATATTGTAACTATTGCAATGCATCTTCAGAATGCTGGAAATCCCACCGATAAAGCACATATAATGTCTAATAATAACTAACTGTCACGCTTTAGCCTTAAGACTGTATTATGTGAGTGTGGGCATGGAGATACAGATGGTTGGTCCTCAAACCTATCATACGGTAAGGAAAACACTTGATTGAACTCTATTGTAGCCTATTTCTTTAGGAGATAACAGTTGTTGCTTTTACGTGTGGTACACCTGTAGCTCACAGCGATGTGTAGCCCACTGTGTATAGCATATTCGAGGAAGCACTAATTAAAGGGGGGCTGGTAATTCTCTCGGATGCTGCCTAACAAAATCTTTTTTTTAACTGCTGTACTCTGATCCGAGTTAGCTAACATGGCCTTCGGTGTAGACAATTCTCTCACATTGTTATGTTTCGCTGATGTTATAGTTTATAAGAAATAGAACCTGTAGAATCTATATAGAGCCATACTATGTTTGGAATGCTATGTGAATAATAGGTAGACTTTAAAATACGGTAGTTCTATATATAAACAATTAAAGGTTCTTTTAAGATTCTTAAGACTTATTGGTTCATTGTATCACTGAATGGTTCTACAGATTGATTGAGAATGTGCTGTATGTGGCATGTGGGTGTCATTCAGAGTGGTTTGATGAGAAGACTTATAAAACTTTCTTTACAGTGGTAATAAAGGGAACCAGAGGTTACAATGTCTGTAATGTAAATGTAGCCATTTTATTCAATATCTAAAGCCACCAGTGAACCTAGACATATGCTATATGTAATGCTGATCATGGTCAAATGGTGATAACTCACATTCACTTTGAGCACTCTTTTAGGTACTATTTTGCCTTAAGCCAAAAAAAACCCAGCTTCTCGAAACAGGCAAATCAGGCAAATTATTCCTAATCGTTTTATGTAAGAACTTTGTGTGAGAGAGCTTTTAAAGTCGTTAAGAAGTCAGCTTCAGAGATCTGGTTCCTATCACCAGTATTGTGAACAATTCTGACTCTGTACGTTTCTCTGGAATGACACATTTCATATCAAGCCACTCCGCAGGCCTTGTTTACATCTTAACCACGTAATTATGCAGAAACTCAGTCGCATCAGTCGAATTCCTTTTTTAAATGAGTTAGAATGCATTCCTTCATGTCACTTATATGGTGTAGTGCAGTGTTTTTTAACCCTGGCACTGGAGGGCCACTGCCATTGCACATTTTGCTATTTTCCTTGCTTTAACACAGCGACTTCAGCTCAGTAATGGCTTTTTAATGAGCGGATTAATTGGATCAGGTGTGTTGAGAGCTGGGAAAGCACTAGAAAGTGCAGGGCCGTAGACCTCCAGGAACACTGGTGTAGTGGATAACCTCCTGGCTCTGTGTGCTGTAGATTGAGGTCAAATATATTGCTTTTAATTTTAGACTTTCATTTCATTCCTCTAAATATGCTGTACATGAAATTACATTTTATTACCATTCAGGTTGCTCCCTTTACCCTTGAGCCCCTGGCCTCCATAAACGTCAGTGCAGGGATGTACTAAAAGTCGGAATTGTTGCGTGACACTTAGAAGTGGGAAAAATTATAGCATTTTCCTGTTATCATGATTAATTACTTTCTGAGCATATTGTGGATATGATCAGTGCTCAAAGGACATTGAACACCTGCATATTTCGTTACAAAGAGAGTATAATTAGTCGTGTTTAATTGGATTTAGTGCATATGGAACATTGAATTAAATTAATTGTACTCATAACCTTGGATAGCAGTTTTAAATGTGGCACTGCTGGGGTCTTTTGTCTTTTGAAAAATGAAATATTGTAGTGCATATCATGCATTGCAAAAGTGTCTAGAAGTATTGTGATTATATTTGGAGCATAATATCCCCCTCCTAATGACAGCTGTACTGATATAGACTATATAATCCCAGCACAGGGCAGGAAACAGGGAATTCACCAATCTATGCTGTATCAGCCATCATCATGGATATAAATCAAAGGCCCATGGCCTCAGCCAAAGTGTGTGACTTATAGACAGTGCCATTATTTATGGATATCAACCATAATAATGGTTTGGAATGGATTTGGTTTGGAATGATGCAAAGCGTTCTTGGCATGTGTACATACACACAGATGTGTTCAAGAAGGATTGGCCACCCAAATTGGTGAGAATTGTTAGCAATACTATGAAGAGGATAAAGGTCACTTGAGCTTTTAGAGAGGGGTCATAGTCTTAAACATGCACATGACCTTCAGCCTTTCAGCATGAGACTGGACTGTGAGCCCTCTCAATGCCCATAAGCTTCAGTTCCCTTATAAAGAATGGACCTGAGGTCATGCTTGACTTCAGTGCAATGCTGGTTGCAATGATGAAGACTGATAGGTGTGTGTGTGTGTGCGTGTGTGTGTATGTGTGTGTGGTTCAGGGTACAGGGGGTATATGGAGCAGCAGTAGGAGGGATTTGATAATAAGCTGCATGATTGTGAGAACATTTAGAATATCAGGCTGCGATGTATTCGAGCTGGAATATGACTGTATTCATATGCACAGTGGACACCTGGGGAATACATTTCACCATTTGTTGATAAGAGACCCGTGGGTAGTGATGCCTGAAATGATTTCCATCTGCACAGAGAGTCTGAGAAGGAGACAAAGGAAGAGAAGGAGAGAGAGAGAGAGAGAGAGAGAGAGAGAGAGAGAGAGAGAGCTAGATGACAGAGGGGCAGAGTGAGAGACAAGAGAGAGACAGCAAGGTGAGAGAGATAGCTCTAGATGGCAGAGAGAGAGACCGCAACGTTTGTAAGTAAAAGTGAGAAGGAGAGACAAAGACAGTGAAAGAGAGAGGGAGACAGAAAGATAGAATGGTTGTGAGAGAAATAGATACAAGGAAAGAAATAGACAAACAGTAAATAAAGGTGAGCGATACCAAGAAAAGATAAAGAGGCCAGGGTAGGGGTAAAAAGGACAGACAGATAAATAGTGAAAGAGAAATAGACAGACAAACACAGAGAGAGAGAGAGAGAGAGAGCAAGAGGGGAGAGAGCAAGGTGAGTGAAAGAAACAGAAACATAGAAAAGTAGAGATAAAGTAAGAGATATCAAGGCATGATGGAGTGAAAGACAGAAAGATGGGAATGTGTGCACAGAGAGAGATACCAGAGAGAGGTGGAGAAAAAAAGAGACAGAGAGACTGAGCAGTGTTTCTCTACCCTGGTCCTGGAGGCTCCCTGTCCTGCAGATGTTAGGGGATTCCCTGCTTCAACACACCCCCTGCATCTCTGCAGCTGATGAGTTGAATAGGGTGTGTTTGAATGTGCATTCAGGGTGCAGGGCTGAGAAACACTGAGATAGATGAGAAAATTGGAAAGATAGAAGAGAAGTGCGAGATAGACGAGACAAAGACTTTGAAAGGAGATTGAAAAGATGAAGGACAGAAAGACAGAAAGGCAGAGAGGGTAAGAGAAAGACAGACAGAGGGATAGGATGGTGAGAGAGAGAGACAAGGGAGGGAATAATGTTGAGCAGAGAGAGTGAGGGACTGCTGATGGAGGAAGAGTGGAAGAAGAAAGGAAAAAGGCCAGAAAAAGGAACATGAAAGAAAACAAAGATGAGAAAAGTCTGTAATCAGGAGGCAAAGTAGGGTGCTTAGATAATTAGAGTTGTGCTAGTGTAATGTGCTAATGACTGATGCACCATCTGTCTGAATCTATTATTATTTACATTTACCCATTTCTCCACTTCTTACTGCGTATGTCTCCACACTGCTGTGTGTGGGCCAGGAGGGCCTGAACACACCAAAGCTCTGCCTCTTTCCACCCTCTGATTCATCTCTAATCAGTGTGTGCCAGCCGCAGCGCCCAGGGGGGCGAGCAGCAGGCCAGGGCCAAGGCTGGGGCCACAGAGAGAGAGAGAGAGAGGGACAGAAAGAGAGGGAGTGTGAGCAGCTCTGGCAGGTATTCTGGAGGAGTGGAGCAGGAGAGCCCTTGTTTATTTGGCTGAGGAGCAGGAGTTTGCAAGGCCAAACTGGGGGTTAAGAGAGCTGTTCAGAAGAGCTGATGGGTGTGCGTGTGGAGGGTTTCTGGACGAGTCAGGAGAGTGGAGATTAGACAGGTTTGATTATGACATTAACACAGAGGCTTCTCTCTGCCACCTCAGTTGAATGTGCCCTGTGTGTACAGTAGGCTCCCACTTCAGTGTGGTAAACTGATTTAAGGCCATTAGCTTGCTCTCTGTCCAAATGGCATGGAGACCACGTGCACTGAACAAAGGGTCATTCACAGTGCAGCCATGCTGGTATGTCCGACTGTAGTGAGCCTCTCTATTTGAGCTCAGTTACAAGGCATGTGGCAATATTTACAGCAATGGTTATCAAGCTGGTCCTCAGGGACCCCAAAATGGTCCACATTTCTGCTGTACCCCAGTGTGTTGTGAGTTGTTTTGCAGCAAAAATCAAGACCATCTCGTGGGTCCACAAAGACTGATTTAAGAACTGCTGATCTGCAAGGAATGTAAAATATTGTCTTTGTTCAATTTAATTTAAATAACTGTATATATGTATTGTCAGGAACAAAGAACTTGGCTCGGCGCGCGCAGAGCTAAAAGTCAGATGAGCTTTATTTAACAATCGGGTAGTTAAGCACCAAAACATGACAAAACATAACAAAGGCAGAATGCATATTCAGAGCCAAGAGACAGGCAAAGGTCAGAACCAGGGGGGTCAGGCAATGAGTCAACCAAAATAGAAGGAGTAGACAAAGAGAGAAGTCAGGAGAATGGAAGGATCTCGAAAACCAGAGAGTAGGGCAAATGAGTAACCAGTACAAGGGATAAGGCAAAAGAGGTAGTCGATAAACAAAGGGAGTCAAAGCCAGAGTAGAGAAAACAGTAAGGAAACGCTCAGTAGTGCTAGTAGGGTCGGCAAAACCTCGCAAAGACAGTGTGAGTGTATGTGTGGGGGGGGGTTATAAACAGACTGTGTCATGAGCGGCAGGTGGAACAAGTCAGTACTCAGGCGAGCTAGACCGTGAGTGATTGGTTGACTGGGAGTGTGACATCATCGGGTGACTTCACTCTGGGAAGTGAAGTTCGGGAGATTGGTGGAGTCAGGGAAACCCGGAAGCATGACATGTATTCATTTATTTACTTATGCACAATTTGCATTAATAAACTGCAGTCTTAGTTTCAAACTCTCCACTTTGATGGGTGATGGAGTCAATGTAGCGTTGAGTCTGCTATCAGTCTGGCATGAGAGAATAAAGAGGTAGCACTGACACAACAGCATTTTTTAATCTCTTGTCAGTCATGTTGAAGGTCCTTCTCCCAGTTAGATCTAGGGCAACGATTGCTGAAGCTCTTGGCAAGGAACCATTACCACCGCCACAGATGGCCGATCTCAGCAGGAAACCACATTCAGCAGCAAACATAAAGTGATATACATAGAAGCAAAACAAGAGTTCACATTGGTACTGCTTTCCATCGCTAGAGATGCCCTTGCAATTGATGAATGAAGGGATGAGGTTTGATGAGCTCATCAAGCAACATTTCATCTATACTTGTAAAAAGTGAAAAGAGAGAAGGAGGGACTGTTAATTTCCTTGTTTCCTTGTTTATAATGGCAGACACCACAGCTTTCTGGTGATATGTTGTGTCCTGTTTATTTGAATTATGAGTTAATCATGTGTTTGCATGGTCCTCTAGAAGAACAAGTTTTGGCTCTCTAAAGATCTTGTAAAATTCCCTAATAATTACTGATATTTCTTTTTTGTGAATGAGATCTGTGAGTATGAAGTGTGAGTATGAAGAACCTTTTTAAATAACCTATTTATATGCTCATCGTTTAAAAATAGTTGCACTCAGAAGGAATCAACGGACAGGAATTAAACTTGGTGGGTTGGTTTGACATCATGAGACATGCAAATGATTCAAGTTTCGCGCACGGCCACACATGACATAGGCAAGAACGGGCTTTATCCCTGTACCTGACTGACTCAACAGCCATGATTGTGGAAATTCAGTAAGCAGTGATGCCTTGCAATGATGTCATGCCAGACTGTCATCGAGTGACTCAGAATGGCAGGAGGCATCTGTAGTGCCGAGTCCCGCTTTGTTTTGTTGGAGACGACCAACGAATCCTTGTGTGGAGGCACCATGGTCAGCGCCAAGATGAACTGTTTATTGTCACGTGTCACATGTCCAGAAGACCTGGTGTCAGTCCACCTCCACACCTAGTGCAAAATATTCAAGCTGCATGGGATGGATTACCACAGGACACCATTAGGAAGCTCTATAACTCCATGCCGAGACATGCCGAAACATGGTGACCTGACGCCATACTGAGAAACACTACTTCTGTATGCTTGATAAATATTGCCCATATCAGTCTAAATTTATCATCAATTATTGTCCTGGTAACCTTTATCTACCTTCCAAATAGCATTGCAATCTGACACTTCCCTCTGGGTGCAACTATTCTTTTGACAAGGAGTGTATGTGTAAAGGTTTGATAAAGAAAGTAGAAGTTTTACATTTACATGTAACGTTAACATGGTTCATTTAAGTTCTTCTTTTTTAAAAGGTTCTTCAAACTCACATAGCTCAATAAGGTCTAAAAATATGCTCTAAAGAACCATCCATAGACAGGTTTTTTTTTTTTTATTGAACCAAAAGTGGATGCAAATAATGCAGCACTCAAGGAGCCTTTTATGGCACTTTTTTAAAGAGTGAATACAACGGAGCCAGTGGTATCCATCTGGATGCTTTTGTGTAGGCAATTATCATTTCCATTATTATGGCAGTGAGTGATGTTGTGGTCCAGATTCTGTTAGCAGTAAAGAACGTATAGTTTACATTTTCCCTAATGGTAAGTGTTATTACCGCATAACTACCATATAGGCTGGCTTCTGATATTACATCGTTATTTACAATGATAATTACTGTATATTCTTCAAAGCTGGCGTGTCCCACTGTTGACTTCCAGTGGTTCTTTGCGGTTGTTTGGGTAGAACTCTAACACCTTTCTTCTAGATAAACATTTAGCTCTCTAACAGAGAGGAGACCTCGTGTAAATTCCCCAGCATTTCTTTTCCAGACAGATAATCTACATTATAATCTTTTCAAGTGTCATTAAATGTATATATGGGTGTAGTTCTATTTCTATTTGTGTGGCCTGTAATTAAGTGCAATCTTTTCTATTGTATATAGTGTGAAAGAGGCATAGATTAGAATGATTGAAGGGGAATGGTTAAAGTGAAGGCGAAGCAGCAAAAATAATTGTGACATGCAAAAGAGAACAAAAGAATGATCATTTGCATAATATCAGCATTTTGTCCAAATTATTGTGATTCAATACTATCAATTAACATCCCTAGGCTACTGAAATGTTTTGTTTATTCACAAGATACAGTTTGCTAGACATGAAAATAAGATTGCAATATGATAGACTACACCCAAGGTATCTTGAATATCCAGGAAGCATGCGCTGTTACGCTTCATACAACATTTTCATAAATGTGTTTTAGGGCTGTGTGTAAGAGAGAGAGAGAATATGTGGGTACAGAAAGTGGGGTACAGCTCCTCCTGAATGGAAGCTTTCAACAAATAGTCAATCCATCTCTGCTGCCACACGCAGAGGATAGCATCAGTTCCTGCAGCTGTGCTTGCTATATTTGCAGTAAGCGAAAGCTTTATAATAGAAGTCAGTCTAGAAACCGTGTTCTCTCCCTCTCCCTAAATGTGTATACTTTAAAGCGATACTCTATAATTCAAGGTGAAGCTTTGTGGTACCTATTACTTATCAGAAGCGAACAGATATTCCCATTTGTAGGTGTATCTCAGCTCAGGTGGGATGTCATTTTTTCCCCAATGTTTTTTTCCAAATTTATTTTTTTTTTTAAGTTGAAACTGAAACTTTTTCTGAAATTTCTTAGGCTGATGCTTCCATGGAAGGTAATTATTTTCTTCCTCCTAATGTGATTTTCTCTCTTCCTTACCCATTAACATTGAGGTCAACTTTAAGTACACATGAGTCACTTCATTTGGATTTAATGCTAGGCTATAATGAATTTCCATTATGGCAGTACAGATTGTATGCCAGACATTACAAGACATTTTCCTGGATACAAATTCAGGGTCGCTGTTATTTCGGAGTTAGGGTTAACAATCTTTATTGGTGAATCACTGCTGACATTTTAATTTAATACAAGATTAAGTTTAATCTGTGTCTGGAAGACTCGCTCTTGGAGGACTCAAACCAGATTCTGTGATTGATGATGATTCTATGGACTTGAGAACATTACTGGAAGACTATTATATTATAAGAAGAAACATTTTTCTTGTTGACTTTTGTTAAATTATCAAATGCAAAGTAATAAACAGTTTATACAATGACTAAATGAATTCTGCTCCTTTTGTTTTGTAGCAGTTATAGGAATTGTACATAAGATTTTAGGCATGTAGCTGTTAGACATTTTCATCTTAGTAGAAGTACACAATCAGAATCAGGTTTATTGGCCAAGTATGTTGACACACAGAAGGAATTTGGTTTCGGCAGTGTGTGTCTCTCTAGTACTGTACCAATATACACATAACTGACTGACAGTCCACAATATACACAATGACTCCACATATGCACAATCTACACAAACACTTACAATATACAATCTACACAGTATACACAATATACAAACAATAAACAAACTATATATGGACAAATAATATACAGTTTACAATGTATTTAGGCAGTAGTGTTGAGGTAGTGCAACAGTATTAGTATACATGTTTGGGGAAGAAACTGTAGTGTATAATCTGGCATGTGAGTGAAACCCGGTGAACACTATGGAGGAACAGGAGTAACTATTGTCCAGCGGATGATGTTATTGGTCAGCTGTCTATGTAGGTGATGGCCTGAAGAAAGAAGGTGTTTGCAAAGAATTGCATATTGTATATATGTAATACGCCCATCAGCCATAACATTAAAACCACCACCTTGTATCTACGCTCACTGTCAATTTTATCACCTCCACTTACTACATAGGAGCACTTTGTAGATCTACAATTACAGGCTGTAGACCATCTGTTTCTCTGCATGCTTTGTTAGCTCCCCATCACCGTTTTTTCAATGATCAGCACCCCCACAGGACCCCACAGAGCTGGTATTATGTTAGTGATGGATCATTCTCAGCACTGCAGTGACATTGCAGTGGTGGTGGTGTGTTAGTGTGTGTTGTGCTGGTGTGAGTGGAATAGACACATCAGTGCTGCTGGAGTGTTTAAACACTGTGTCCACTCACTGTCCACTCTATTAGACACTCCTACCTTGCTGGTCCACCTTGTGGATGCAGAGTTAGAGACGATAGCTAGATCTGCTGCTGCACAGTTTGTATTGGTCATGCTGTAGTCCTTCACCAGAGGACACTGTTCCTTTTTCACCCCGCCTAAATAGCCCCCTTCAGACCGGCTGGTTTGAGTGCCTTTAAATGATACTCACCCCTCTTTTCTTGTGGTGTGCCAATTCAAGTACACAGGTTATTCATTCAGCTAACAAGCTAAGAGTCTTAATATTATTGTGGATCCTGCAGTAAGTAATGCCAGGAACTTTACATCACCACTAATACATATATATATATACGTATATATACGTTTGGAAAGTTGGTACATGAGGCAGAGGTCAGTTTTTTATTTGCTATTCCCTACATGTAGGATAGTTTGCTAGTCTAAATGCCCTTATCAGAAAATGTTTCCAGCGTTAAAAGAATAATTAAAATACTTTGGGAGCCTAAGTCAGCCTGTCAGGGGGAAGCAGTAAAATTAAAAGCTTAGTCTGTACTGAGTTTGAACTTAGAATGAGCTGTCCTGACAACCAGGGGCGAGTAATTTTGTATTGTTTACGGTTGTTAATATTTTTAGCTGTAGGGAGATGACCACAACCTTTTCACTTCTTTTTTCTCATGTAACTGCTGGCGCCTCAGGCTGCTTGTCCAATGTCTTATTTGCAATCTTAAACGGTGCAGCAGTTACATTCTGGTGCCTCAGGCAACTGCTGCGCCATTTAAGGTGGGACAAGGAAATTTAGATAATCAAAAAATAAACTTTATCCGCTCAGGTGTAGCCGACATCAGAGGAGTTCCTGGGATTAGCTGTGCTCTGTCACGTAATGCTAGCGGGTGTGGAGATTGCAAGAAAAAAAATGGCACTCAAGGTGTGGGTGGGGGGTGGTGGTGGTGCGTGAGGTATTATTCTAATGTGTCCCCACTTGACATAGGGAGCTAAATCTGAATGACTTGTTAAGTCCCATGTTTTCTGATCCTGGCAGCCCACAGTAAACTGACTCGATTATCTTATTTCACAGTGAGTTAGCATCAAATGCTTTTCATACACAGTTAAAATCTTCACATGTAATCCAAATGCATAGTAAAATATGAACACATACCACAATATAACATCTTTAATATATAATATAGTAATATATGAACACATAGTAATAAGCTCCCTGGACCAAATTGAGTCATCTTGAGTGATTAAGATGGTAGTAACTTCAGTCTTCTGCAGGTGGCACTGGATGAAGATGATTAGGCTGTAAATACCTTCGGAGTGCGCAACTGGATTCGTAGCTTGAGAAGAGGTGGTGCAGTGTTGTCTCATTCAAGGTGTGGAAAATGGATCACAAAGCAGATGTTCCTTATTGGCTAAAGGGAGTGATTGTATTTGGTCGTGCCAAAGGCCATAGTGTGGGGGAAGCAGCTGAATTTGCAGGTGTATGGAAGCGTAGGGTCATATTGGTATACCAGCAGTGGCAAAAATCCCAGTCGACAGTAAATTCCCATCAGAATTGTGCCAGGGAAGGCATCCATGAAATCTGGCCCAACTCTGGAATTCTTTGAAGCAAGAGTGGCTGAACATTGATGTTGCCTACATCCAGAAACTTGTCCGGTCCATGCCAAATCAGCAGCTCATGGAGATGTTACACACTATAAGGTACATTTCATGTCACAGACGACAAATTTATTGTTTGATTAGCTTACATAACACATATAACAGATAACTTTCACTTCCCATATGCCTTAGAATGAGTAGGCTAAGCAGACATGTTGATTGTGTTAAATAGCATGAGAGTGTAGGCCACAGCCTTGTGACTGAGCAAGCTCTCCAGTTTATTTCAGATGTGGCATTCTGTGCTCAGAGAAAGCACTCAGAGCCTTCCCCACTGCTGGACACTGAGCAGCAGGCACCACTTACAGCTCTATTTCACCAACATCTAGCAAAGAGAAGCATCACTGAAGACTCTGGCTTTCCCTGAACCTCTCAGAACAAAGCTGTAAGTGCATAGCTTATTAACCCTGTTGAGGGACAAAGGTTAATGCAAAGCTAAAGGGCTAATCACTATAAATGAATTAAACATACAACATATTGGAATATGTTCACAGTTACAACATCGTGTATGAGAAAGAGCAGGTCACTGGTTTGTGATCAAAGGTTTGCATAAGATCAAACAAAGTACAGATGAATTAGTGAATTAGTGTTATCAGTAAGGAGACAGCTGCTGTGCTAGAGGTTCTTTGGCATTCTTGACTTGATAGTATCTCTTGGATCAGCCGCATCACAACGCATTTCGGAGCAAGGGCATTGTTTAACTACACAATTCACTTTCATTCTGTGCTTGAATGCAAATGACCAGCCTCAGAGATTATTAAACACAGTTATCCAATATTCATTTATGTTCATTCTCCAGCATATAAGACATTTGGATATCTCAGGGTTAAATACATGATTAGACTATATATTAAGACCATTAGCCTTTAGGGAAGGGTATTGTTAGGACTTACAAGCTCAGTGGACAAAAAATTTGTCATCTGTGACTGAAATGTACCATATTGCATGAAATACCTCCATGATCACGAATAACAGCTCTGATACGATTTGGTATGGACTGGACAAGTTTCTAGATGTAGGCAACATCAATGTTCAGCAACTCCTGCATCAAGACTTTAGTGTATGCCTTCCCTGACACAATTCTGAGGAGAATTCCCTGTAGACTGGGATTTTTGCCACTGCTGGTAGACCCGCATGACCATACACTTCGATACACCTGCAAATTCAGCTACTGCCTTCACACTATGGCCTTTGGCATACCCAAATGCAATCACTCCTTTTTACCAGCAATTAACATCTGCTTTGCGACCCATTTTCCACACATTGAACCAGACATCCACTACACTGTACCACCTCTTTTCAGTCTATGAATCCTGTCACTCACACCCGCAGGTATTTATAGCCCCGTCATGCAGGAGCCTGAAGTTACTACCACCTTAAACACGCAAGGTGACTAATTTTGGGTCTGGGAAGCTTTTATTTATTACTGATACTAATACTGCTTATTGATACTATTATAATTATAGATTGATGCTACTCTCCATATTTTGATACAAAAAAAACCAAATAAAATGCTATGGTCACATCCCTACAGTTGAAAATATTAACAGTCATAAGCAAAATACAAAATAAGTTATTCCTGGTATTCTAGATAATCTCTTGCTAAAACAAAACAACAAACAAACATAATCAAATTCATTAGCTGCGTAGAGCATATGTGGTACCTTTCTGTTTGTCCCCTTGTGGAAGATCTATCCGTCAGGCTGTTAGCCTTTGATGTGCCATTGATCTCCATTGGAGAACTGAGGCCAACTGAAGAGAAACATTAACACCCAACAGTGATAACACGGCTTTTATTCCCTTCTTCTTCTCTTCATCTTGCTCACCTTGATCTTATCCCATGTAAATGCACTGATACACTGTATATAAATCAGACATATCATTATCCTCCCTCAGTGAGGAGCTGCTTGGAGATGACAGGATAGTTAAGGGTTTTGTCCAACAGGACCTTCACCTGCAACATGACCTCTGCAGAGAAGCCCAGTGAGGTAGTAGCTTTGAAGAAATTAAAAAATCAGAGCTCTTGATGTTTAGCTTCTTATTATATGGAAATACATGAGCAGTAAAAACCTTACAGCTTGTAATGTATAATGAATGCACCTGGCAAGCCTTCATTCCGAATTTCAGTAGTGCCATGTCCTTTGAAATAGAAACTATTATCACCTCCAGATAACAGCAGAGGAATTACCTGTATGGAAGACAAATGGTAATTCTTTCTCACACAGCATGTCATCCATACTGCCACCCTTCTCCACATGGAGCGCTGCACACTGCTCCTCTTTCTCAGCATTGACAGATTGTCCACTTTTCGACTGCCTGAATGAAGAGTCACTTTGACCTACCCATTTCCAGGACTGTCTCCTCAAGCCTACCCACACTGCTGTAGATTGTATTTTCTTTGCTACTTCTTTATTCTCGTTGTTTTTATTTTTTTTGCAAGCAGTCACCAGATCTGTGTGGTATGTTGTGGAGTAATTACGAACTGTATCCGACAACACTAACTGGTTTTAGAGTGTTTTTTCTGGGCTGTAAATGTACAATTACTCTATTGTAAATCATGGAGCAGGTCTTCAGACTTTTGAATGAGATTTGTCAGTTTAGTCTTCAGGTCAGTTGTAACTTGTATCAGGGCTAGACCTGAATATTAAGCTATTAAGATATTCGTCCACTGGGTAGGTATTCTTTTTTTTAATATTGGGATTCAAACATACATGCTTTTTTTGGCTAAATGTATGCTATCAATAAAGGCTAATTGCTAAATAGTGTAAGGGCAGTGGAAATATCACACATCTCACTTCGGGCGATTGATATCCTGCTCAATTCACTGCAGTGAACATCGCGCTAAAGCGGTATGTATTCCCAGGGTGCCCGCAAACAGTGTCCTGCTGTGCTGGAACCTCACTTGGGCTGCAGTGTGTGTCCTTCATCCCTCGAGTTAGACCATCTCCACCTCCAGAGACTTTCTCAGGTCCCCTACTCGGGATGAAGCTTCAAATGCTTGGTGCTGAATACTGCTGCAGCTCTAGAGCCCAAAAAGTGGTTTCCCTTATATTGTAGAAAATTCTATTTAATTGTTTCCTAATTCTTATGTAATTATTTAAAGGGGATGGCAACTTAATTGGAAATATTAAATCTCAATGATTTAAAAAAATATATGTAGGACTTTTGGTTAAAGACCTTAAATTGGATCTGAAATCAGTCAGTTAACAAATAAACATGTACAGTATATCAAACCAAGTGAAAAGCTAGAAAAACATATCAGCCTGTTCACTGTTTGGTTGTTTCAGACAGCCTTTTATAAAGTTATTTAAGCTTTTATTTTCTAGAGGAAGTCAGACTTTGGATCTGTGTGAGATATCAGATTATGCAGGTTATGTTCAGACATGTGGTCTGACTACAGTAACCACTGTGGGAATTTTTATTGGTCATAGCAAGTAGGAATCAGTCAAACAATGTGGACATTTGTTGTTGAAATTGTTCTAGACAACTACCTAAACTATGTCTCCCAGCTGGCCTGAAAACAGTTTGGGGTTCCCCAGGTTGAACTGGAAGAAGCTGCAGGGAACAGGGCCATCCAGGCTTCTCAGGTTACCCTACTGCAACTGTGACCTTAGTCTAGAAGATGGAAGGAACTAACTTTGTAAAATCCTTTAAGATATGAATTTACTTGCACACTCTGCCTGGAAACTCCACATAAACAGACTGACAAAATAAGTGGACATCTATACCAAATTGAAGTTTTTAAACATGATGAATGAAGGTCTTACCGTTGTAGCATTTGAAATGCTTTCACAGCTCTTATCTTTCTAGTTCTTGTCTCAGCTTTTTATAATATGGTTTTCCAAACTATAAGAATTGTCTGGTTGATTGGTCAGCTTGTGAATGCAGTTTAATATAACCTTTAGTCCATGTCCAAGTGTTACTGTCACCATATAATCCTATACAAATATCATTATGAATCATGTCTGTATAATGAATTAGTCTAGTTGGTTACCAGCTATAGCCAGGTCTATGTACCGTTTTCTGCAGTTCTATGCACTTGTCCAGTTTGCAGGCTGGTTCACAAAATAATCCTGATGAGCGAGGCAGTGAGAAAGCATGTACAGCTCTGGACGACACCAGCTATTCATTCTGAAAGGAAAATTGAGAAAAGCCAGCCTAATCATTGAGTATTTTCTGTATTTTTAAGGCTTTCCAAAGATCATTATAATACAGAACTTTAAGCCATGCAAATTGTTTTGTTGATTTATGAACTAGCTTGTGAATTCAGTCCTTCCATGGTTAAGTTGTTGTATCCTGCAGTCCTTGCTATTCATGTATATTTATACAAATTTTGAAATGTTGGTTCAAGTTATTGATGAAATCAGCAACATATTGCATAAATGTTTATAGTCGTTTTAGGTGGCTTAATTTTTTGCAGGGAAAATATAAAGTGACAAGTTGTGATGGAAACATATTTGCTGAATAATTAATAAAAATGCAGAAAGTCATAAAGTCATGACCCATCAGGTGTTGTTATAAAGCAGAGGCTGCAAAATAGGGCAGAAGGCATCAGGTTCCAGTGGATTGCTGAAGAAATATACCCTTATCAAATAATAATAATAATAATGGCGATAATAGATAGTCAACAGCAGGAAAATATAGACAGACAGAAGGTGCTGACCACTCAATGGATATTGGATAATGGAGTCATTGTGTTAACCAGTGCTTTTAGTCTACATGTACTTAGACAGCAGACCAACAATGAGGATTTCTCTGCAGACTCTGTACAGACTTCTCGAAAGTGTTTTTATTCTCTTCTACTGAGCTGATGCAAACACTACATTATTTCCTTAATTTTTTGTGACATTTCAGTTGTTCAGTTGAATTTAAATCGACAGCTGGAAGGAAACACGGCTACAGTCAAGTGTCACTTCCAGTTTAATCTGTGAGTTTTACCAGGTCTAAAGAAGACATCATTATCTTACCTGCTCTGATGACACTGGGAAAGTGTCCTTAGATCAGTGTGTGGATTTTCGTAAATGGTTCCTTTTCCATTATTATGAAAAATGTAGCATTACTTTACCGTAATTAGTGCTCAACGCTAAATACTGATAATATGTAATGTCTCATATCAGCCTGCAAGAAACCACATTTATTTTGTTGACAGTGCTTGATAAGACACAGCAAACTACTGCTGTGATCAGCCATGAGCCCAAGAGGGAGTCCGTGCCCTTACATTATGAATAGCAAAAAAATACCATTTGTCATTCTTCTAATGTCATTCTAAGCATCTAAAATAAGCAAAATCATCTTGTAAATGAGTAGTAAAGTATTCCCTTCAAATAAACCCCAAAAAGGAGATATTATAACTGAAAATGATGCATGTGAAGTGTGAGGATACTAAAACATCTTCTGTATACAAAACCTTTTGAATGCTTTAGAACATTATGTCATATACAGATGCAAGGCCCAGACATTTGTGTCTGAAATGTGAAGATGATCTCATATAAATGATAACACAAATGACATTACCCATAGATTTTAATTGCTCCTAGGTCAATTCAGAACATTCTACTGTCTGAGACACAGTTCTCTGTTTTTTCACTGTGAAAATGAAGAAGTTAAGAAAACTCAAAATTTCAAGGCAACTTACTGCACTAAATTTGTATAAAAACATACAAAGATAAATTATCTAAACAAAAGCTAGTTAGTTGGCACAACAGTTGGCCTCAAAACTCATTTAGTGCAGTAAGTTGTCTTGAAATTTTGAGGTTTCTTAACTTTTCATTTTTACAGTGTTGGGAATGTGGTCCAACTGTAGTACATGATCTGTTCTTGCTTTTAGTTCCACTGTTCAATGACATGATAGGTTATGTGAGTGCCTGGTTGTCTGGATGCTGCAGGAGTATAAGGGTCAGAGCAAACTGTTTTCCACAGTGGCCATTTTCTTTTTCAGAATGACCCTACAACCTGAAAAGAACGAGGTTAACCTGAAACTGACCGATTTCTCTTTTGTCAGTTACTTAAATAGCACTGCTGCTCTGGGCAGTCCCCACTCACACTGGTTTTGACAAGGAGGAGAACGCTTAGACTGGCTTTGTAAGGTGTTACTTTGACGCAGCTAGTTGCAGGTCGCAGCTTGGATGCTCAGTGCATCTTGACAGTTAAATCAAGGAATTCAAGAATAATCAAATTTGTCTCTTGTTCTAGTTAATGAGATTGTGTTTTGTATATGTCCTATCATTGTGACTATATCAAATCATCTGCGTTTTGTTATTTAGCCTACATTTGCATTAACATTATATTTCTATACAATGAGATGGGGCAATTAGTTACCCAGCTACATGTGATACAGCATGTAAACAAACACTGGCACGAGCAGACATTCAAATAGTGGTCATGATAATGTTAGCAATGGTGTTAGCTGGTCACCAGCTAACTGGCCAGTTAAGGCAACTTTGTACCAGCAAGCAAGCATCATTATTTAAAGGTACATTGTTTTATCCTTTGATTAAATTTCTTGTCCATGAAATGATAGCCTTTGACGTGATCTCTGCTGCGTTATTAGTGTTTCATAAAACTTCATAAAAAATTGTTTAAAAAAATTGTTGCAACTGAATTTAAAATGATTTTGTGTTGTAGGCTTCTTTCTATTATGCAACACAAGTGAAATTAAGTAACTTTCAAGCAATTAACTTTCAAGCAACTAACTTTCAAGCAACGTAAGTTTCAGGCAACGAAAGCTTAGGCAGTAAGTGTGGATCAGTGACAGGCAGCAAGCGCTAGCCAGAGAGAGCATGCGATTCATTTAAGAGTTGAAACTGGCGACCCCTTTGCCGTGGCTGATTACCATCAGGCCTGCTGCGGTGGTAAAGTCCGGCTCATTGCATGGGTTAATCACTTGAGTCGTTACAGGCTGGAGCCCCCACACTCTCTGATTACATCTCGCAGTGGGTAATGAATAGCACTGCTGTCTTTGGCAGCCCTCACTCATATTGGCTTACCTTAGCACACCCTGCCAGACTGATGATACAGGAAAAGAGAGAGCATCATGATCAGAGCCAAGCAGGTTCCAGTAATACTGGGTATTTGGTATCCCAAATGGGAGTGTTACTGGCAGGACAAACACCACGTGGATGCAAATGAGTCATGATGCAAACATCCCAGTTATCTAACTCAGACTTCAGACCTCTGACGAATTCAAACGTAAGTACCAAATAAGAAAAAAAAAGGATTCAGGATTCTCCAAAGACACTTCCTTGATTGTAAAAGACTTCAAATGACATGGATGAGCTGTTTTGATAAGAGTGCCTATGTGGGTGAGAGAATATGTTTCCAACATGTCCTGGAGCTTTACTTCTTTAGTTTTGCGCTGGAGGCAGAGGGAAAATTATGTAAATGCAATTTTTCCATTGCAAAGCAAATACATAATCAACGACAAAACTTCTTCTTGAAATGTTTTCATCAGCAAAGAAAGAAAGAAAGAACCAAAGATCACGTAAAGTGCAAATATATACAAAATTACACTAGATTTTTTTTCGATAAAGATATTACATATGCTTTTATACTGTACATGCCAAATATAATAAAATATATTTTTTGTCTTGTATCACAATACTGACACCGTTGAATAGATTCCATCTGCAATATGCATGGGGGCTTTGTGAACAAGTGAAAAACCAGCATTGACACCCAATGTTCCAGAGCAGTGCGCGGGAAAACAGTGGAGGAGAAAATGAGATGGCACTGTGGATATAACTGGAGTGCAGAATGCAGAACTGATTAATGTTTAAGTGGAAAAGCTAAGGTCTTCTCTGGGAAGATTGTGCCCTGTTGGGGTTGGTGTGTAGGGCTTAAAGATTAATCGTTTTGATATTGAAATCAGAATTTGATAAAGTTTCTAAATCACAATAACCCTTAATAACCCTTATATCTTATTATATCCCTTATATCTCATGTTTAAGCTTATTCAGAAGTCACAGTTTTGTAAAAACAAGGTAAAAAATCCAAAACATTTCCTCTTGTAGATATCATGTGTTTCCACTTATTATCCCTATATTTTTGTCATTTCACATGTTCTAAATCGGGCAGTACCATTTTTTTTTGTTCCAACTATACACACACGTAGTTTTGTGTAAGACCCATTTTCTAATTGTACTAGTCTTTAAACCAGTAGGGTTGCTTTTTTCTTACAAATGTTGCATTTACACAATACATGAATACCCTAACTATAAATTTGATAATTTGAAGGGATAAACTGGGACATGTCTAAACATTTTAATAACCATCTCACACACACACAAAACACACAAAGGAAAAATCCATTATATTGCAGTGGGAAGCTACTCTGGATTAGAAGAATTGAGTGTTTCTCCAAAATCCTGGTCCCCAGTCTTTCTTTCGCACTTTCCTTCAAACACACATGCAGATACACACTACACACACACCTACATATAATTCCAATTAATAAATGACAGATGACTCTGTGCCATAGGCTGATTATATGTACACAGTCAGTAAACACATATCCAATATTGGTCATGTAGAGATTGTTGTGTTCCACTCTGGTATGCAGTAAGTGGGCTAGTTGTTCATTTTCATCCCTGTAGAAATTAATGTTATCTAATCCAGGAAGATTTTATAAATATCCATGTATCGGAATTGACATTGTCATCAAAAGTTAGGAAGATAAATATCAGGTATCAGATTGTATCACAATTCAGATTGTTCCCTATTATTTTTACAACAAACATAGCCAGATGTCAATTTTGATATCCAAGATCCAAGCCAAATATCTCTTAAGCCATTTTAACACCTTGCAGATTCTGTTTTTCTAGTGTAAAAGATTCTAGATTTCTGTTTTTCTAGACTCTTTTTAGAGAATCTTAATTTTGGTGATTCTTTCTTTGTTTGTCTTATACAGTGAAAACTATGATATGTGTTTTGAAATTAAAGGATAGCATCATATCTTCCTTCATTTGCTTTCTAAACTACTTCACAATATTACTATTATTACTTTTGCTATTAAAATATCGTTGACTGAGTCTTAACAGTAACATACTACTGCAGTTGTTTTTTAAATGAAGTGTATTTTGTAAAACATGTGTAAAAGCATTAACGACTGATTCATATCCTATAAATGATTGTGATTGTGTCATTGCTCAGCCCAAAATTTTCTTTGCCATTTTTACTGTTTTAGTGGGCTGTTGAATTACCATTCTACAAACAATCCAAATCGGCATGTGTAGCTGATGCAGCTATATACACACATCACATCACTTCTACATGTCTCACAAAATATACTGTAATCAGATATCAGAAAATGGTTAGAGACATACAGTATTAAAATGTGAATAGGTTTTGTGGGGGGTTCAGGGGGGCTAGGTTGCTGTGTCATGGGATTCCACATTTAGATGCAAATTCCATTTTCATCTATTTTCACAATTTATACTAGTACCAGTTTCATATGTTTAATTGCTCTAAATCCTCTGCAAGTCCATGAAAATGAAACTCATAGGCTGGTACCGTTTATGATGACAGCCAAGAGACCTGAACTTCAATTACAAAGCAGAGTGCATAAAGATGCACAAATCTGTCCTTATTGACATTTGAAGCTATCAACATGCAGAGCAGTATGTTGGAATGTTTTACATTGAAATCCAGCAGCTCTGGGTGTAATATAGATCCTTTTTTACTGTATGCACTGCACAGCTCTTATTTAAAGACTCTGATTTAAAGACATTTTCTTCATTGTTTGCCAAGAAAATTAGAACAAATAGAAGACTAAATCTGAGGCTTCTCATTTTAAATAATAATAATAATTAGCTAGGTGATGTGTGTAAAACCCTCAGAAGACATGTATTGCTGTACGGGAGACTTGATATTTTTAGAAAATCATTTGCTTCTTATTTTGAAAGACACTATCATTAGTTCCTTTAGCTCCGTTATAAAGGTAATCTGCATCAGGGCTGTAAGTCTGTTCAGTTCTCACAGGAACGGTAAACGGTGATCAGAGGGGAGTTGAATCTGTATTTCTGACTCTTTTGCTTCATTGCCAAAGAATAACATACAGGGGGCAATAAAATAAAAGGATTTTCTTTACAGAAAACTGGACTACACTATCTCTTCATTAACTTTAAAAAACACATGAAATATACTTTAACCTACAAACACAAATGTAGTATAGATTGAAAGCTTATAAACCACCTTCATAAAAACCACAAAAAACATGTTTCAATAAGCCAGAAGAGTGCTATATTATGAGAGTTATGCAGTATTATATGATCTATGGTGTGAGAAATAATACAGACTGAGTTGTTCTGTGCTTTTCTTTGAAACCTGAATAACAGCCATTCCAGTCACACTTCGATTTGCAAGAACAGAAGTGGTGAAGGACTCTGATTGTGGATATAAAATCTCACTTTTCAAAGCCTTTTATGTACCTACTATAAATATTTTTTCTTGTCTTTTATTTTATTTCTCTGATACACACTTATAAGTTATGGGTTTGTGTAACAAAACAGTAGCAATTAATTTTTACTTGATTTTTTATTACAGAATCCTCAGATATCTAACAGTTTTTGTTACTGTTTCATTAAGACTGATACGTGTAAATACTCTCTTTTTTGATTGGCTGTCCTGCATAGTGTTTCATTTGAGGAGCAGTCTGCATTAAACCCTCCTTATCTTATATGTGAATGGGTGGAGCTTTACTGATAGGTAATTAGGTGATTAGGTGGGAACACTACTGTGCAAAAGTCTTATGTGCACCTAAGCACATTATTTAAAGCCAATTATCTTGGCAGTGAGTGTTTTCTTGCTTGTAAAATCCCTGATTGTGATTAGAATAACACATGCGTACATGGGTATTTCTGTTGCTGAAAAATGTAGGTGGTATCATTTGACTTAGAGTTTGAAGAAAAAAAATCTTTGTTCTAGATTTCTCATTGTTGCATCCTGTGTGGTGCTGGAGAGGTGGAGCCTCCATGACCACTCCTCCACAAAAACACCAGCTGGATGCTCTTCGCTTGATTCAGGGCAGCTGAGGCAGATAGAGGGAGAAGCAGAGACTCTTGAAAGAGTGGCTCTCTCCAGCATGGATGAGGAGAAGAGTACTTCAAATTTCCTGGTCTTCAAACACAGTAAAAGGATCGTGAGACAACAGATGATTTTAGTTTGGTTTATGTTTTGTTACCCAGGCTAAGCCACACAATCCGTTACACAGATTTGTTAAATTCCATCAGCAGCACACCTGTTTAATTTCATGAAGGACTGATTAGTCACACCAATTGTTGGATGAACCACATGAGGAGTGTAAAGAATGTACAAAAAGAATGTAAAATAAAACTCAAACTTCACGTCACAGCTTTTTTTAGACATCACTTTAGCAGGAAATATGAACATAAATCATCTATAAGATTAAGAATATTTACATCTTTCATTTCATCAATCATATAGTTGGCTTCAGCATTCTTTCAAAAGTGTTTCGTTGCCATCTCACAGTCGCTGTGTTTTTTTTCCGGTGCTGCAGTTTATCATGCAGACTGAGAAAAATGAAAGAAATCAGAGAAAGGATATACATGCTCTGAGAAATCCAGTTACTGAACTAAAGTCCGACCAGAGCATGCTGTTTATTTGATCATTTGAATAATTAGAAAACTGCAGAAATTCCATTATAATCAGATTATTAATTTCATGTAAACACACTCATTGACTTATGTAAAACCACTACTTATTGTGTTACTATTTTAAATATAATATGCCTAAAGCTTTTGCATAGTAGTGTACTGTATATGTACATTGACATAGTCATGGCATTGGGGTAGGTAAATGTAATTATGAAGTGGTGTTAACTCAGGGGGCAGTTTGAGAAGCCCACACCTGTATAAACTGTGAGGTGTTATCTTTTGAGTGATGCTGAACACTGGCTCACATGCTCATGGCAAGACGACGTGAATTATCAGAGTTTGAACGTAATTTGAAGACTCACCAGAGTACCTCTGTTAACACCACAAAACTGGACACACCGCTTTACCTGGGCTTGTGAGGTTGCTAACTAAACCCTAGAGGACAGGCAAATGGGCCTGTAAGAATGGAGCAAAGAGTGACAGGAGCAGTTTGATTAGTCTGATGAAAGACAGAGATGTTCTTGACTCAAACACTGCGTCGCGGTGGTGTATGCATGATGGATGCATATTTTTGTGTTGCATGCATTTGTGTTTGAAGCATTTGCTCTCTCTGGAGTGAAATCCTTAGTCCTTAGTCCTGAGTCCTGATGTCTCTAGTGGATGAAACTGATCAAAGGCCTACTGCATCCCAAGCTTACAGCCCTCCTCTGCTAGAGACACCGGGAACAGCTTCAACTTCAAAGATGAGTGTGAATGAGAGAGAGAGAGGCAGGGGAGGAAGTGCTGGGGTGGTTCCCTGTGTTTAACATGCTGTTCTGTAGCTATGCTATGTTTTTTTTGTCACAGTTGTTTTAGCTCTCTGTGGAAAGCCAAAATAGGAATGATAATGTTTCATATGCAGGGCTCCAGAGACCAGCTCTATGGGGATTAAAGAGTGATAGAAGCTGGGAGGAGGGACTAATGTCGCATTTAGACATCTATGTTGACTCACACAAAACCTCAGTCACATCTCCTTATGGTTTTAAACTAGCTTTAGCAGCTTACAGCCGCCTTAGGCAGAGTCAGTGTTCCAGGACGTGTGAATGTGAATATAGGTGGCATATCAAGCCCGAACACTCATCTTTAAGCTTATCTCCACATCACTAACATAATGTGAATAACATCTGCAGAGACAGTCAAGCACTAAGCGCACAGTAGGGATGCAAAAAAATGAATGCCCTAATCGTATTTGTCTTTGTGCGCTGCCAGAATGTGACCTGTCATCATGCATCAAATACTCGGAACGAGTAGATTAAACTTTGATTTCTTGAAAACAACTTTAAGATTTGGAGTTTTCCCAGTAGCACATGTTTATATAATCTCTGCCTTGTCCTCTGGCACATATATGTACAGTCGAATCTCATTCACTACTACTGTCATGTTATTTTGGCAGCAACATGAACCCAATTTTCCTTCTTATGGATCCCACCAGGTTAACACTGAGTTGATTGTGTTCTTGTAGATTGAGTCTGTATGGAAATGAAGGCTGTCAGGGAGAAGTTATTGACTGCATTCAGGGGAGAGTTTGTGCCTGCCTGTGTGGGGAGTGTTTGTGCCTGCCTGTGTGGGGGGCAGAGTGGGTTGTGCATTTGTGAAAAGATATAATTTGTCTTATGAATGAACTCTCTGCATTTTCTGAGGATTTAATTTCTTTCTACCCTTCTATTTCACTCTCTCAGGTGGGCAGACAGCAGTGAGTGAGTGAGCGAAGATGAGGAGGGGCTCGTGGCTGGTGAGGTGGTTGGGGATAGGGATCGTTTTGCTTGTGCCCCTCTCTCAAATCTGGGCTCAGGCTGCAGAAGGTAAGCATCACCTCTCAATGCACCCAACAGAACCTCCTAGCAAACCACACAATATCTCATTAAACCAAGTTTGTCATAGAACGAACATCTCACAAAACCACACATAACTTCTGATAGAACCATTCAGCTTCTCACAAAACCCCATAACCTTTAATAGAACGCCACAGCCTCTCACAACACCCCACAGACCTCTCAGAGAATCCTACAGCCTTTCACAAACCTGTCATACTAGACTCAAAATGCTTGAGAGAGCCTCCCAGCTCTTCGCACTCCACCAGAGATCCCACAGAACCTCTTACAAAATATCCTTACAAGGAAATGCACAATTCCCTTTCAGAATCTCTGTCTCTCACAGAACCCCACATAACTTCTTAGAGAACCTTGCAACCTCTCACAAAATCTCTTAACCTTACATAGAACCTTTCACATAACACTAAAACCAATCATAGCACCCAAATATACCTTTCAAAAACCCGACAACCTCACATAGCACCCAACAAAACCCATCACAGAACCTTCTAGCCTCACACAAACTCACATACTTCTCACAAAACCCCATAAACTGTCAGAGAGCCCCACAAAACCTCTCATAGACTTTTTCCACCAACATGGTGCCGGTGCCAGTGCCAAAATCTCAAACCATTCCATACTTTTCCACCGCAAAGAAACTGGTTGGTGTTGGGAAAAATCTGTGCTGTTTCAGCATCATTAACTCCCTGGTCTGGAACCGTGGAACCTGTTACGCAAGCGGCAAAGGGACATGGTGCTGCCATCACCACGTAAAGTTGTTGACTCCGCTATTTTCTTCTTTCCCAGTTTAGGCTTCAGGCGATCGCATATGTAATCAAAAGAATCCTGTGAGTCTCTGAAATTCTGGATGAACTGCACTGAGCTGAACTCGGGAACAATCATAGCCCGCCAGTGATGTGCTCGTGGATGAGCCCATTCAAGAGGAGGCATCCGTCTTCTAATGAGTCGCAGGGCTGTCTAAAATGTGAAGCACTCAACACATTTGCCATTTAGGAGATCTGTGATGTGAGACATGTTACAGACAGCTAAGAATGTAATGTGTTGCTTTATAATAGTACACCTTCATAACGGAAAGAGGAAACAAAACTACTTGTCGTCTTGCACGTAATCGCTGTCTATGACAATCCCTCTGGGCTGCACACAGATGCTGAAAGAGTTGACTCTTGGATGGTAAGATAAATGCCCTTAATGCAAGAAGTTTGCACTTGAAGAAAATGTTCTGCCATGTTGTTTTTTCATGGGCCATCCTCAGACTTCTGCTTATGAACTAAGGACTGCCCACATCCAGATACGTAATCACTCGGCTCTCAAACCAGTGGAAAAGGGGGTCAGTTGTTAACAGGGTCAGTAGAGCCTGGGAACCAGCACCAGCATGGACATGAGCACTGGCACTTTGTTGGTGCAAAAGAGGTATCAGAGAGCTACAGGACCTCTCCCAACCATCACACACATCTTACAGTAGAACACAGCCTCTCATAAAACCAAAGTTCTCACAGAACCCTGCAAACTCACACAAATCCTCATATCTTTTCTCAAAGTCTCACTGCAATCAGAGAAGACCCTGCACAATCTCGGAATCTCTTTTTTTCCCTTATTGGTGCAATTGTCAGTGTAAATGTATATAAAATAAACATAAATAAACAAAATACACAATGCATGACAATCTACAAATGCAATAAATATCTGTAATCATGTGTATAATTTCATTTTTAAAAAGGTACACACAACATGTATAGCGACAGATGACCAGGTGATGTATTATGTAGTTTTTAGTAGGTGCATTAAACTATATCTCTGCAGCTAATTGCAGAACAGGCATGAGGGAAGATATACCTATAGTGCCTGTCAGAGGCTAAGAGTGCTGCAACCAGTGGCATGCTCTTCAGAATATGCTCATTTATAGTAATAAAATAATGACCTTATGATTGAGTGCAAACTCGTTACCAGTTCAACGAAATGGCCAGAAAGATTTGTGGCAGCATTTTCATGGCTATTGAGATTACTCTGTATTTGAGCTATTATCTTCAGCCATTTGTTTCTGATAAAGCAAATAGATTGCAGGTATTTACACACTCAGCAGGCAGATGTAATTTAAGTTTAGTCAAATGTCTTCCTACTTTTACATCCTGGGGCATAAATGGCCTGTGTCCAGATCAGTCATGACTGTCATGAGTGCAGAACTTATTAGAACCACACTCCGATAAGCTTCCTGGAATGAGCAGCTGATGATATATGAATTGCTACCCCAAAGTCTGCCAAGGACAAAATGACAACTGTAATAAAAATCTGAAAGTGTTTTTCTGTGCGGAGATAGTAGGAAATGAGCTGTAAATGCTGTCAGACAATTCCGATTTGTGGCAGAGCGTAAAAAGGTATGTAGTGTTCCCGTCGCTGACATTTTCACTCAGCTATCCTTGTTTGCTCATGCAGTGTTTATTGTTATTGATTTTAGATGATCTGACCCTAGCAGTTAGTGTGCGGTCTGTGGGGGTGGGGAATGGACTTCTGGCTATTTATGACATTTTCTTCTGCCCGCTGTTGTTGTCAGTAATACCTGCATTTCTCAAGCCCACTTACGCTTTGGCACAGTCCTCGTTTAGATTTATTCTAAAATCGCTCTGAAACCTCAAACTTCACATCGTCTCTTTCTCTCTCTGGCTTCCATTCACTTAGCCATTGTGATTTTTATCCCTGCGTGAGTGTGCTGATCTGTTACTTTAGTATGTTTGTGTATGGGTGCAGTATATTCAGTATATTCAATAGATTTTTTTTGTGTGAGGAACAGACTACAAAACCAACAGAGAGTTAAAAGTCAGTTCAGGCAGCGGTGGATGTGGTTATTTGAGTTATAAGGATAATAAATACTAAAGTTTGGGGTTAGCTTCACAAATCAAATTTTAATAAATCAGCAGTCTGGAATATACAGTGATCAACCATAACTTTATTTTTACACTCATTGTCAATTTTATTAGCTCCACTTGCCATATCAGTGCACTTTGTAGTTACACTTACTGTAGTCCATCTGTTTTCTCTGCATACTTTATTAGCCCTCTTCTACCTTGTTCCCCAAAGATCAGGACCCCAACAGAGCATATTTGGGTGGTGGGTCATTCTCAGCACTCCAGTGACACTGACGTGGTGGTGGTGTGTTAGTGTGTTTTGTGCTGGTGTGAGTGGATCAGACACAGCAGTGCTGCTGGAGTGTTTAAACTCTGTGTCCACTCACTGTCCACTCTATTGGACACTACTACCTTGTTGGTCCACCTTGTGAATATGAAATCAGAGATGACACCTCATCTGTTGCTACACAGCTTGTGTTGGTCAGGCTCTAGTCCTTCATCAGTGGTCACAGGATGCTGCCCACAGGATGCTGTTGACTGGATAGTTTTGGATGGTGGATTGTTCTCAGTCCAGCAGTGGCACTGAGGTGTTTAAGAACTCTATTAGCACTGCTGTGTCTGATCCACTAGCACCAGCTTAACACACACTAAGGCCCAATCCCATTTCACCCCTTGCACCTTGCACCTAACACTTAGCCCTACCCCTCCTTTTTGGGCATTCATGTCTAGGGGTAGGGTTGTCCCGATTGTTGTTGAGGTGGAGGGGTAGGGTGAAGTGTTGCACTAGATGGCTGCACAAGATGGCTGTACAAGTGGCCATAGAGGCCCATAAATATAAGTATTTTCTCTGTTAAAAAGCCATTGTATTGTAAGATAACCATTGTAATAACGTTTTATGGTCATTTTCTCCATAACACGTGTGAAATCGCTAGTAATACGCTGATGTCTCGGTCTCTACCTAGTGAAATTTTCCATTCTACCTTAAATGATGCAGCAGTTGGTTCTGGTACCTGAGGTTGCTGCACCATTTAAGGTGGAACGGCGAAATTCGATCATGAAGCTGGCGATTAAAAAGCTAAGTTCAGCTTCATATCACCAAAGAATTCTTGGTGGCGATAATAAATAATTGTCATCCCCGTCTTTGAAGGCATATGATTCTCTGAATGTATTTAAGCAGTGAGGAGCTGAACCCTCCTCTGCTATCACTGCAGACTGGCAGAGTCGCCTACAGAGCACCGCTAGTAGCCTGTTAATGAAGTCATGTCGTTTTTGTTTGTGCTCTTTTTTATTCGGTGAGTTGTTAGATCGATTGATGTGTAAAACTGAAGTTGTGAATGAATCGCGAGCGCCCATGCTTTTCATCTGTTTACATAAAAGCCGCTGACGACAACTGATGACGTTGTCCCATTTTATAGGGGGAATATATCAACCACTACCCCTTTCAATGGGGAGGGTTACGCTCAAAAACAAGGGGTAGGGGTAAAAATAAGAAATGGGATAGGGCCTAACACACCATCGCCACCTTAGTGTCACTGCAGTGTTGAGAATACCTGCTCTGTGCTGGTCTCGTAGGGGCCCTGACCATTGAAGAGTGAAAGGTGGCTAATAAAGTATGCAGAGAAACAGATGGACTACAGCCTGTAACTGTAGAACTACAAAGCACACCTGTATCGTTAAGTGGAGCTCATCAAATGGACAATGAGTGTATAAACAACGAAGTGCTTCATATGGCAACAACTAAGTAGAGCTGTATATGGAACTGACCCAATAAAGAGATGACCCATTTGTACAGACCAGTTGGTTATTGTTCTCAGCTAGTAGTACGTTGAATCATATACACATAGAAACAAATATAAATAAACATAGGTGGCCTTTCATGCGACCTGATTGTTTTAAATTCCGACATCTTAATAACACAAATGGTTAAAAAACGTCCCTAAATGCAACTTAGCTAAATCTTACCTGTTCAAACAAACCTCGAACTGGAGCTGTTTTGTTGCAGATTTGTTTTATAATGGTAAATTGAGTCATACTTTGTGCTGTGTTGGTGCATCAACTTGTATCGAGTTACCAGATGCAAAGCTATAAACTGGACTATCAGGTTGGCACTCATGGGATCTTGGCAGGCAGGAAAATATAAGAGGCTGTTTACGCTTTGCATCAACATGCATTTTTGGTAATCGGAACACCTTCAAAAGCCACGTGTAAGCACACTCATGACCCATTGTGATCAGGTTACAGTCAGATCCCCAAAACCTCAAAAATCTTATTATCTGATAATCAGTAAATACTATTTTAATGGTTTAAAGGCATTGTGGCTTGATTTGGTGGTTGGTGTAGCTCAGCGGGTAACACCACTACCCACCAGGGAGCCACCACCACATGTGGTAGACTGGGGTTCAAATCCCAGTCTGGGTGACTGTGCTGTGCTACACCAATAAGACTCCTTGGGCAAGATTCCTAACACTGCATTGGCCTACCTGTAATATGATTAACCTTGTAAGTCGCTCTGGATAAGAGCATCAGCTAAATGCCGTAAATGTAAATTTAAGTGATATTAATTTGATAGTCAGACTCATCTACAGTTGAGACAAACTAGTGTACAGATAGTGTTTTAAGCATTTTCTTAAAACTTAAAAAAAAATCATAAAATAATATTGCAATATTCAGAAGTCGAGGTATTCTTGAAAATATTGATTAAATTAAGGCATGAAATGTTAAAAAAGTCACGTAAATGTCAAAAACCTGCCTTGTTGCCTACAAAGACATTAAACAGAGTGGATTCAAATGAATAATTAAGCTGCTCCCGTGGTGACACTGTAAAAAAACAAAGCCAGAAAATCTTGAAAATGAACAAAAGGTCTAGATTTCTTTCTATTTCAAAACAAACAGGCTAGACTAGATTAATCAGCTTGAAACTTTTAAAGGGAGAAATCTCATGTTTCATCGTGGAGAGTTTCAAAATAGTTCTCTTATTTATTTGTAAGAAACCTGCCCAATTTCTGTGAGTAATAATAATTATTATTAAAATTGGAATAAAAGACAATGGTTCTAAAAACTAGCTACATACAAACTTAGTCTAGTCTGCTCATCCTTGAAAAACACTATTGATTGTTCATTTTCAGGATTTTGGTGGCTTGTTCAGATTTCATTTGAGGCACTCTGTGAAAGCGTCCAAGCTAAGCTTGTTGATTATGATGATAATGGATGGGGGAGTGGAGTGAACAGAAAAGATGTATGTGTTGATGTGCTTTCTATGCGGGAAAGTAAAATCGTCCATGATCTGATCACACTTGGGATTCATTTTAGTGAATAATGTAAAAAGCATCCAACCGATATCAACATGAAACACATCAATGCAAGCTGAGAACAAACTCATTAGAAACAGTGCTTCTGTAAAACCTGTCCAATTTCACAAGCTCACCAGCTACGTGGGCAGTGCATGGATGGGTCAATGAGGCCTTGCTGTGAGATTAGCTCTTGTAGAGGAAGCATTAGTTTTATACTGCAGGTGTACTCACTCAAACTCTCTCTCACTCTTGCGGTGCTGCCTCATACAGCGTGAGCAGCAATCTGAACCTCATGCTAACTGCTGCTTTCTGTGAGTGCTGTGATCCTCACACAGTGATACACGGGCATTTCAATAAACACAAATCTCTGCTAATTACAGAGCGCTTCCAATTAGACATGAGTGAGTGAGCGAGAATGAGAAAAATGGAGGAGTGCTGTAGTTTTACAAAGGAACTCTTCTCTTCAAAAGCCATTTATGTGTGGCAACATCATGATGTTTTCTGGTAAGTGAAATTAATTTGCATAATTGCACAGCAAAAACATATCATATACAGCTGCTCCTAATAGACCACAATATGCATTATAGCTCTGATTATTACAGGGATTAACACAACAGAATTATTATATTTTGGTGTCAGCAGATAGTGTAGCATGTTGAGGAGAATGACAGGAGTTTGTGATTGTGAAGTGAAAAAAAAAAGTATTTTTAGTAAATAATTATTTGAGCCATCAAAGTAAAGCATAGTAAAGTATCTCAGGAGCTGAGAAAAACACCTCAGCGGCCACTTTTACTGTGTATGTAGCATGATCACTCCCGGTGATATCAAGTGGTTAATTGTCAGTACAATCCATTTAATAATCGAGATGATATCAGGTGGCTAATTAGCCAACTGTAGGTCAACAAATAAGTTCTCAAATTATAAATGAAGTCTTATAATTAGAAGTCCATCTTGAAATGACTGACTTATCCAAGCCCAGTGTTCTGTTCTCTCTTAGCCATTGTTGTAATTATTGACTGCTGTATTGTTGTAATGATACACTGCAAGAAATTATATCTTGACAAGATACCTTGACAAGAAAACCAATCAAGTCGGTTTATTTTATAGTCCTCATTTTGAGATTGATGTAAGCTTATTTTAAGGTTATTGGATGTATTTATTTGTTTTAGATTATTTAAAACAGTTTATCTCACAAAACTGACAGATAATTTTGCTTACCTTAGGAAACATGCTTAAAACAAGTCAAAATATCTGCCAGTATAGTGAGATAATTTGCCATAATAAAATTGTCTTAAGTAATACAATCTAGAAATAAATGAAATATTTGTATAATAATATTTAGAAATGAGACAAAAATAAAAAACTGAGAAAAATAGGATATAGTACTCGTCAAGTTTAGACACACCCAACTAAACGGATCTTAAAGACATCTACAGGCTTATGCTGAACAGCTCCAACTGATGAGATGTCAGAAAAAAATACATATCATGCATACAGTATATCACATGTACTCTTGATATATAACAGTATTGTATTTCACCAATCACCACCTGTAATATATATTTTGTTGCACAAAAAACTTTTATCTCTTTTTAGCACAGTGTAAAAATTCTAGTTACCCTTTCAATTTTGTGAATACTCATGTTGGACATACCAATAGAATTAATCTAAAATCGCTAAGAAAATCTTGTGTTATTAACCATCATTACAAGTTTAGAAAGCTGTTTTATCCTCCTGTGAAGTTGTCCTTTTGGAGGTTTTAGGGTGACCGTGTAATTCCATGAATGCTATTTTATAGTTTGATGTCTTCACTTTTATTCTAAAGTAATTTCTTGCATTTCATTTGCAGTGTAGAATGTTGAAAAAATTGTTTTAGTATAATGTCAAACAGCAACCCACGAGAATGACCAAAACTGTTTTTCTAATTTGATATGCTTATTTTGCATATTTGTGCAGGGTGACACTGTTTTGACAGATTGTGTGTAGTTTTGTTATGTAAAGGCTTCAGTGAAGGAGGCTGCCACTTCAGATGAGCTTACACTGAAGCTTATGCTATAATGATGCTATGGTGAACTGTTATACGCTGACATTCAGGGACAGACTCTTTAAACAGTCCACCAGAATTCCCATGGCATCAAATAGTGTCATGGTAGCAAATTTGCTCATTCGTGAATGAGGATAACCAGTGAGTGAAACAAAGCTGGATGCACCAAAAAGTGTTCATAACGACATGGATCAAATTCTATGTTCTACAATGTTTTTGTGAACACGTTTGGTCACATATGTAAGCAATCAACAAATTATCTACATTCACACACTCAGATTAACTGATATGTTTAAAGGGCACATTTTGATCTGTTTGGACTGATTTAGACAGCTGTAATATACATGATTTCATTTACAAGTTGATTTTGACTGGGTCTTGCCGAGGACACAGGTGAAAATGCTGCAGCATTACCATGGTGACAGTATGAATAAGTCTTATTTACAGTGCTGCGTGGTTTTTGTAGCGCTTTATGAATCTGGCTTATTGTCTTGTACGCAAGGTCTTTTATCAAACCTCAGTGATAGCAATAAAAAAGATGGAATGCATACATTAATATTTATCTTTGCACAGAATGTTTTCTATTTGCAAAGGCAAGCACTGTACATTCCTGTTCAATCTGACCAATTTATCCAAACAACTGTCAGCTTACTGTCAAGCTGACTAACCGATCTTTACATTGTACTGCAACTTAGCTGTAAAACATGTTTTTTAGCAGTGTTGTTTAAATACAGTAACCTAGATGAAATCCAGCTAACTTTAGAGACAGGTATGTTGACATTGAGTTGGTGTGAATGTGGTTTCCCGCCTAGCTGAATTTGGCACCATTTTTCCACATTTGTTATTAACTTTAAGAATGAAATAAAGCAACACATGTGAAATCTAATATTGTAATAATTCCCCAAAAATGTAATAACCCCCAAATATAATTTAAATTCCAATTTACCAATAATATAATAAATTGCCCCATAATGTAATGCATTGTTTTAACTGATAATGTAATAATGCAGTTAGTGATAATGTAATTGTACATCATGGAAATGTATTACATTTCTTGGCTCATCATAAGTAAAGCCTTATCCCATTTTTGGAGATGTATCGGATTTGCAAGTTGATCCTTTTTGTTTAAAATTTGTTTTCAGAATGGATGATAAAGGTTACCAAACGTCTCCCAGAATGCTTGTGCCTTACACAGGAATGAGTCAAGCCTGGAATGAGAGGAGCATCAATGAGACAAGTTCAGACAAGTTCATTATTTTTTCAGAACGATCCTCCACTCATGGATCTGGTTACAACTGTATCTGTGTTTAAATATATATATATATATACACAGCAGTTAGCATATGCAGTAGAATGAAATACAGCTTAGTGTAAGTGTACATGTAGGAAAGTACAGTATATTGATGTAGCCAAGTGTGCAGTTAAGTATTTGGTTGTAAACAGTAGAAGAATATATAAAGTGTACAGTGCAGGTAGTGAGAATAGCAGCTCAGTGTTCAGGTGAACAGTTAAAACAACTAGTCTGACTGATTTATAAAGCTGATGAACTGATTTTAGCATTTTTCTATTACATTATTGTTAGACATGGTTGTTAGACATTGTTGAAATGTTTCACAGTAAACTTATTCTTTTTTTTTTCTTCATATTATCTAGCAATTAGAAAATCCATTGGTGTAGAAACATATTTTTGTGCATTTAAAAATCTATAAAAGAGACGCTGCACATAAAAGATTTTAACAAATAACGTTGGGCTACCATATGGATTGTGGAATAATGAGACAGACAGCACACATGTATACCTGTTTAAAATTAGCTCTTACCTCTGTGCTTGAAGCTGCCGACAGCCCCTGCTTTGTAAATAGACTTGCTGATTGCTTTCCATGTGTATATTCTGTTTTTTATCAGGCAAGATAATTACAAATGGCTGCTTGTTGTTTTGTGAGACATTCAAAAGTTTTAAATGCTACTGGAAAGTCTACCTACTAGTTTCCCCACTGGGCTGTGAGCATCTTCCTTGTAATTTAACCTTTTAAAGACTGAACACCGCATTGCCCGGCATACACGGCTACGCTGTGGCCATGTACTGTTTTGATGCCCAGAACGATGTCATAACACTGAAATGCCACTCCACATTCAGGAAGAGTTGGGTTCTAAATGTAACTAGAGAACCGGGACTTCCCGACAGTAAGTCATACGTGTGTACTGTGTGTTGTATGTATATATTTCCCAGGACTGATCTACAATACTGAGTCAGCAGTATCGGCTGTCCTTTAGATCAGTGTCTAAGTTCGGTCAGAGGACAGTAGCTGAGCAGTGACAGGCTGAAAGTGGTGTCATTCCATATTTTTCGAATGGTCAGTTAGCATTTGTTTGTCAACACAACCCAGTTATTAATCCAGATGATATCAGGTGGTTAATTAGATGATTATGAACTAACCCAGTTTCCAAATGACGAATAAAATCTCGTAATGAGAATTCAGACCTCGGATACGCGGGTCGTGTTTGCTGCGATTGTGGATGTGGATAAATTGGCGTTTGTTTGTGTGTCCTGCGCGCGTCTGTGTTTGTATTGCGCGGTGTACAGTATGTGCCAGGATCATCTGTGACCTACAGCAAGAAGAGGAGGCGTCAGTCCTCCCTGTCCCTTCGTTACCACGGCGACCAGACAGATTATTCATCTTCCCAGTCGCCCATCATTTTCACACACTGTACATCAAATCAGTCTTTCTGTCTTTATCAAGCGTTCCTGTCTGCTGTGTCGTTTTCTCATGTTTTCTCTTGCTTCGCCACTTGTGTTCCCCTCTTGTTTTCAAATCATTTCATCACTAGTCCTCCTTACCCTCTTGTGCTTTTGTCACTTTTGTCATTTTGGTATTCAATATCCATTTTGTTCTCTTTTGTCATCTTTAAGTATCTCACTTCTCTGCTCTCTCTCTCTGTCTCTCTCTCTCTCTCTCTCTCTGTCCTCCCACGTTGTTCTATTACCGGGGTTGTCTTTGTGGAGTGTGTATTGAGAGTACACACACTCAAACAAAGCCCACCATACACTTTTTCTCAGTTCTTTCACAGTGACGCCTGTGTGTGTGTGTGTGTGTATTTGTGTGTATGTGATGAAAACATTAGGACATGGTGTGACAGCATGATGTAGTGTGTGTCAGATTTGCCAGACTGTGAAAAGAGTGTGGCGTTTTATATGTTCTTTGTTGTTTTAGTTGATTAAAACTTGATTAATCGCATTCTTCTCTGTAGTTAATGACAGTTACTTATGTTTCAGTATTTGTTTGACCCTTAAGAAAGGTTCCTTCCATTCATAAAGGAAATGGTAACAGTTTTCAAGTGGAACCTGCCACAGCAGATATTCATTATTTCTAATCCTGAATTCTTACATTGTTCAAACACTTAAGTTAACATCAGACACTGGTGGGTGTAGTGGCATGCCTGGAGAGTGTTGGCTTGTTGAAGACACAATCGGGTAAGAATTACATAAACAAGTAAAGTACATTGTCCTTTTAATTCAATAAAAATGTGCAGCATTGACATTTTATCTTAATGCTTTGGTGATGCTTTAACTTTGACAATCCTAGTTTACAAACCTCAGTTCCAAAAGTTGTGGAATGCTAATAAGAACAGAAAGCAGTGATTAGTAAATTCTGTTTGAACTGTATTCAACTCAAAACAGTACTAAAACATAATATTCCATGTTTTACCTTATAAATGTGGTTTTTATGTTTTGTAAGTATTCTGTAATATTCTAAATTCACTGCCTGGAGCGTCTTCCAAAAAAAGTTGAGACTGGAACATGTTCACCACTGGGGTACTTTACACTTCCATTCAGCAACACTTAATAATCATTTTGGGACTAAAGACACCAACTGAATCTTTGCACTCCTCTTTTTTTTTTTTTACAAGTCTTTAGCTGCACATCTTTGTTGTTGTATTTCAGGCTTCATAATGTGCCACATGTTCTCAAAGGTAGACAGGTCTAAACTGAAGATGGGCCTGCTGAGAGTTGAACTTTTTTTTTACCCTGGTACCAATCTGGGTGGTTCTTTTGTTCTTTGGCCTGGAGAACATGCCGTCCATTCTTTCCCAAACGTGCTGGTCAAACCATGCTACACCTCACCACTGTCCATCAGTCTATTTGCCACTTTTTGGTGCAGTGGTGAACAGCGTTTATTGACAATGTGGTGATATCCTTAACAACAGCATAATGGAGTTCCAACTGAACGTCCTAGAAATTCCCATCCTTACCTTCCATTCCCTATGATGAAGTTCTCTCAGTCCCCACCACCACCCCATGCCCTCCCTGTTCTGAACTCTCCGACTGTTTTTTAAAGCAGTGTTGTTGGAAGGCCATGAGTGTTTGGTTGTGGATTTCAGCCTTTCTTGTTACTCACAGAGATTTCTCTGGAATGCCTGAACCTTTTGGTGATTGTTCACCGGAGAGGAATGTTACTCGCTGATGTGTATTTTTGGTGCATCTTGACCCATTCTTGCTCGTAAATGCCTGCCCTTTCCTGAATGCTCCTTTTGTACTCAAGCATTATAGCGTCTCCTGTGTAACAGTACATGTCCACTTGCACTTTCTTTTGACACATTCCACCATGCCGGATCTCTCTGCTGACTTCTCCATGACATTTCTGTATGCAAATAAATGAAGGCGTTGTGTGGAAGTAATTTATATTAATATCGCATAAAGCTAAGCTTCTAAGCTTTGAGCAAAGTTTAGCTAGTTAGCTATTTCAAGGCCAACCTATCAAAACTTCTAAATTCCAATACCGTAAAAAATACAACAATAAAGTTATTCATTCACCCTCACCCAAGACACCAGCACACTCGGCAACTTTCTGCTATGCAATATTTTGTCTGTTGATGTCTTTATAAAAGGAAATTGAGGCATCAGATATTTCTAGATAGCCAGATACAGCCATAATTAGCTTTTCTTTCATGTTTGAAAGGGGTTTGTTCTGTGTGTGATGCTCGTATGTGGTACCAACCTACTCCTGTCCACTTGGCTAGACGCAGAGTGGCAGCCATATTCGTTTGCATAAAGTTGAAATCTGCAGAACGTTTTGCCACACTGAGGCAACTCTTGACCTGACATGTGCATGCAACTGCTCTTTCCTTTGAAATCAATAGAATTCGGCGAGGCGAAGAGACTAGTGCACACGTACTGCAAGGTGTTTTTATGAACATTTCACAATGTGCCTAGTCTGAAACTGTTTCGATCCCAGTGTTTTTTTTGGATCATGTTACGATCATCATTTTCGGAATGAGTATATATTTAAAAACCAATGAAGCTGAAAAGGTGAAAATTCATTGCCATTGTACTCTTTTTGCCTAAATGCAGGTCAACATGTAGATATAGGTCAAAGTGGATTTACATGTCACTGCTTTTGGTGTTTATTTGCATTTCACGTACTGTTCCAACATTTTAGGGCTTGTAAATATAAGCGATTGATGTGCAGTCATGCGCACATGTAGGATGAATAGGGCACTTTTATCCTGGTGGCATGAAGCCAGGGTATGGATTGTTTGTGTGTGAGTTTGTTTGCTTGTTGCTGTGGAGTCATGATGATCCTCTTTTCTTGTCACCCTAAGTCAACTTTCATCCACTTCATCTGATGCAACCCCCACCTACACACACACAGACACGCTCTCTCTCTCTCTCTTTCTCTCTCTCTGTTTTAGCCCCCAGACAATTGCTTGTTCTCCTGACTCACACACAGGAATCTTGATCTTGTGCAGTTATGATGGAGGTAGAGGTCTTGTTGTTTTTAACAGAACATTACAGTCTGTCCCTCATTATTTTAACAGTCTCCAATCAGCAAGCGTTAGTTCAAACCGTGCTTTTTGTGGTAGCTGCAGATGATTAAGAAACGTCTGTATAACTACAGAGGCTAACTAATCAAAAACACGCCATCTGTATTTTCTGATACGTAAAAAAAGAAAGAAAAAAAAAGAAAAAGAATAAGAAACATCTCCTCGACCCCGCCCCAGCAAATCTCTGTGTGCAAATAATTGTTGTTGTGCTTATGAGAAATGGAAGATAATAGTAATTGAAGTTGGGCTGCTTCGGGGGCTGGCGCTCTTTGATTGGACTTCTAGATTATCAGTGCAAGGAAGGGAAACATATGCAAATCAGAACCAACAGAAGGAGCTGCTTCTGTCCTTGCAGTCACCTACTGGACGGAAATGGATTGTTTTCATTTATTAGGACGTGGCGCTTTCCTCCTTTACAAGAGGTCAGACATACTGAAGGAAGGTGGTTGTGTCTTGTGTGGTGTCCTTTAGGAAATGGCCCATTCATGTTTGACCTGAAAAGATGTCCTTGTATATCAAATGTCGCGAGGCTGGGCAAGCTTTACATCACGTTGGCATGAATCTCACTCAGTCTGAAACAGTAGCTAAGTTTTTGCCAAAATAATGCAATTTGGATAATATCAATTTCAGGTTATATTTATTTTGCATGCATGTGAAAGATTCAACTACTAGGATAGACTGAACATAGTACACTCAAAAGAAATTCATGCTTCATGCTCGGCCGTGCATGTGCCGTAAGCAAGGTCGGGCCTTATTACTGTACCTGACTGACCCAACAGCCATGTTTGTGGACATTCAGCAGTGATGCTCTCCATGAGTCATCATGTTAGTGCCAGCACCATTGGCAGATGGCTGCGCAATGCAGGATTACATGCACGCAGACCGTTACGACAACTGCCCTCAACCCAACGTCAACGTTGCCAAAGACTGCAATGGTGTCGTGTCAGGCTGTCATGGAGTGACTGGCAGCGGGTCATCTTCAGATGACCTAAGAAAATAAAGATATTCACTGTTTTAAAGGCTAATGAATGTTTTTCATTGTAGAGGCAAAGAAACTAAAAAATATACCTTGATATTGAAATAGTTCACTGCTCTTTTTCCTTGAGCGCTGCTGTAATTCTCCCCCACACACACACACACACACACACATACACAAAGAAACAACATGCTACAGGCCCAGCTGGCCTCACTATTATCCATTCTTCATTTGAGGACACTCCCACATCACAAACATATTAACAGCATATTGTGAATGGCAATATGAAGAACCTAAAGTTTAAAGGCCCATCAAAATAGTGTAGTCGTTCTGTACCAATTAAATGTTTTTTGGGGTTTTTTTTGTTTTGTTTTTTTTCCCATCCCTAGAACCAGACATCCAAGTGAGGTCTCATTTGGGATCTTTTCTTCTTAAGAGTTTAGCAAGCAGCCCTTGGAATTCCAGGAAACCTTTGTGAAAATTTCATTGGGTTGCATCAACTTTTGATGCCTCCAGAATGACATTTAGTCCACCTAGGGGATTAGGGCAAACCCACTGTGTACACGGAAGACCAGACACACCTTCATTTGATCTGAGGCTCTCTTTCGTTCTGTTGTGTGCTGCTTCATATGTATATCCCAGAATCTTCATCTTATATTTTACTTTATATCATAATGTATATCCCAGAGTCTTCACAGAGTCGCTGGAATCTTCTAAAAGTGTGTTCCTTATAATATGGAAGAAAATAATATCTTGGCAAGTAAAAAAAAAGTCAGTACATCTCTGCTGTTAAATCTAATGACTTAAAAATGACTTAAAACAAGCAAAAATATCTAGATAATAGTCCCATAATATTCTCACAGCAATCTCAAATATTACACACATCAAGTACAATTAAAACTATTTCTTTGTCTAGATATCATATTCTTCCCATTTTTCACTTCCAAGCACATTCTAATTTTGCTTACTGCTTTTGGAGTTAACTGACTTGCTACAAAATAGCTATGCTAGCTGGCTGCCTCCTCTACAATATAGCACACATTGCTTTTTTCAGTTGATTGCACAAAGAGAGAATTGTTTTAGGCTTTAGGGTTGATTTTGGGTCCTCTGTCCCTCTATCCCTCCTAATTCCAGCCCTCAACCTTTAGCTTTTAGCATTTCAGGATTTGCTCTGGACTCCCAGATAAGTGGATCAAACCATAAGCTGCTTTGCAGTGGTGTGTGCATGTGTGTGTGTGTGTGTGTGTGCTATGTACAAACTTTAGCACGTTGTGGCTACCCTTAATTCCCACCTTGTGACAACTGTTAGATCACAGAGATTTGTGTGTGTCTGAGAAAGGCGTTTCTTAGATACAGATACTCAGGGATTTGGGAAGTGGGGTTGCTGCAGGTGCCCTAGCATTCCCAATTTCTCAGGATTTCAGGATTGTGTAGCTACATATATAAGTCCTATAAGTGCTTGTGTTGGGGTGGGATTTTTTTGTATTTATTTATTATTTAATATTTTCAGAATCTCAGTATGCACTACTAATAATGAATTTTATGACAGCAAGCAGCTTCCTTCAGCTGCTTGCACACGCAATACTATTGGCCTAGTATTGTTATTAAAGCTTAAAAAGAAAAGTGTCTAATGTTATAGTACTCCACAGTTTGAACCCATATGTCCTTTTTGCTTGAACCATTATATCTCCTCCTAAGTACTATTGAGTATTGAATCTCAGGGTGTAGCAGAGATTGACCTAATACCAACAATATGATTTTACAGCTCCAGAAGGAGAGAGGAGAATGAGCAAGTTTGATGGGTCAGTTTTGTATTGTTGCTTCTCTTTGCATTATATCACGCTAGGGCACTCTCTGTCTCTTTGATGTAAATTTTTATGGCTGGTCCAAACTGCATTTTACAGGCTTTTAATACTTGTTACTTCTAAATAAGTTAGTATTGCTCTCCCTTTAAAGCCAGACATTTTAATATGTTCATTAATTTCAGACATACGAAAAGCAAACAGAGACAGATAACGAAACGGAAGTTTGACTGGATTCTTGCTTACCTAGATACCTGATGCTGAAGTTCAAGACATAAATCTTTACTTAGCATTGTGCTTTAATGGTCAGTTTAAGTGGTTTAGCCAAGTTCTTATCGCATTGCTACCACTGGTCAAAGTTGAATTCCATTATGAGTGAAAATCTCACTCAGGATTGGTGACTTGGTCAGTTATGTCAGTGTTTTTGTGGTAAACCTGTATAAATGTATGGCCTTTCATACCTTAAAAATATCAGCAAAGCTGATGGGCTGGCCTCCTATCGCTGTTTGTGGGTAAATGAGCCACTGAGGACGCCTTTGACTTCCGCACCTGAATAATGTCAGTGGTCAAAACTACAATCAAACAAAGTTAACATGTATCACAAAATGTGTGTGTCCTTCTGTAGTGGATATCAGGTAGTTGAACTTCTGTGTGGCAAAATTAATGGGGGTTTATGAAAATTTCTGCTTTTAGACCCTGTGGTTCACAAAATTGTTCCAAGCTTGATACATTTTATCCTACAGACATTTCCACTGAATGTCAACAAACTTTGTCAGGTATGTCGGTTAAAGCAACATTTTGTAAATGCTGTTATCTTAATGGTACACTGACTTGCAGTAGGGAGACTGGCATCTCTGTCATTGCTAGTCCGGGCCCAGATTGACGGCCATTGTGCTTTGTAAGTGTGAAGAATCGGACATGAAAACTGTGCAGCGCTTTACAGCATCACGTCACAAAACAACAGCCAGCTGTAAGAAAAAGCCTGCCCTGTATTCCTTCTATGAAGCTGCAAAGTGACCCAAGAAGATGTGGTCAGAATAAGCGAGGATGAGAAAAAAAGAGAGTGACCGAGCAAAAGACTGGACAAGAGTAATTCTCAGACTGGCTTTTACTAGCTGGCAGTAGCTAAAAGAGATAAAAGCATGCAGGACAGTCTTACGGCTAACGGGAATACAACAAAACATGGACAGCAGAGTGTCTACCACTGCCAGTCCTATTTTTGTAAGATTGTGATGTAGGCTGTAACCTTGTCTGTGCCATTCCTGTCTTTTCCTATGAATGCCGAAAGACAAATCCTGAAATATTACATTACTTTGTAAGTCAACATGGGTCTCTGTCTTCTGATGTTGCTGGTGTTGTGGCTAATTCTGACTGCCAGGTAAAATCTGTCTTCCATTTGCATGCATTAGGGTGGCCTCAAAGTGCAATACTACAGTGATGTAAAAGTGAATTAGAATCTGGGGGACCCCAAGAGCAGCCCAACTCTTAGTATTAGAGTAGGTTAGGAGTAGCTGGTTATTATATAATTGTGTTGATGTTTAATAGTGGACTTCATGCAAGATCATTTTAGAGTGTTGCGTGCTCTTGGCCTGGGTGTAGCAATGTTCATATTTTGGCTCTTTAACAACCTCCCTCCTGATTCCGGTGATACAGTGATGTTTTGTGGGCACTCTAAAATCCCATTCATTTGTGGCAATCCAGCTGTCCAGCATGTCAGACGTCCATAAGGGAGTTTTAGAATTCGGATGGCATCCAAACGATTAGCAAAAGAAGAAGCTTCCAAATATGAAATAATGACCTGAATACCAACATAGCAAACAAAGTCTTGTGTGTTCAGATTATTAGGCCCAGCCCTATAAATTACAGAGAAAATCAAGCTAGATCAAGTCAGAGTTCTTCTAGAGAAGAAATTGCTGGAAAAATTCATCATGACGTCATATATATCGCCGCTGTCCAAAGAAAAAGAAGTATCTCCAAAATGGCAACTTTACAGAGGAGGCCAAAAACCGAGTTCAATTTTAATATAAGTCACTGGAACCAGACTTTTTCCCTAGCAATTCTGGGCCATTTCTGTTGGTCCATTCATCATGAAATTTACACACAGTGTAAACAGCAGCTTCTGTGATCAAGTGATGCATAGATAAAAATCAACAAAAACAGAGATACATGTTTTTCATCGGACAGCAACGATATGCATCTTAAAGACTTCAGCACTCTCCACATAAAACACCTTCCTGTGTACCTGGGCTGTGTGTGTCCTCCGTGCTTGTGAATTAGCATCTGTACTGCGCTTTAGTGAAGCATCTGAGGCATCATTACATCATATGGCATTACTCTCTAGAGTGACTGCGTTCTCTTTCAGCTGATTCATATGCTGGACTTTGCTACACGCTCCGAGGAAGTGAATGAGAGAGACTGTACGTGCATTCATGTTTTGGACTGCTTTAGTGATCACAGTCTGTCTCTTTGTTCTTTTGCAGAACTGAGGTTTTCTGCCAGCGTGTGCAAGTGTGTGTGTGTGTGAGCAGCCACGGCAGTGTGTGTTTGAGTCTGCACCCTCTGTCTGTTCACAGCGGGGGTCCGTTATCCGTGTGCCGCATGCCATTTTTCTTTGCCTCCTTCATCCCCTCCTTTTCCTCTCCCACACTCTTCTGACAGCGCTTACAACTCCGCTCTAGTACACACCCGCACCATCCCTGGACTCTTAAAGGCATGGCCAGGCCGAGAGCGTTCTTAAAGGCATTTGACTTTAAAGTCAGCAACTAAGTTGATGTGGTTGTAGTCACATTCTCAAAGCTTCAAAAGTAAACATATCTTACAGGCGATTAGCAGTGATGTTTGATGTGTGCCCTACTTGCTCTGATGGATTTGTCTCTCTGGAAGCACACAGAGCTGCACTTCTCTGTGGCATGCGCTGTAATTGCAGCAGAAGTAGGTTAGAGCTTTGAACTCTTGTATCTTTTTGAGGAAGAGTTCTTTATATGTGTACAAAGCTAGACCAAGTCAGAGTTCTTCATTTAGTGCTAAGCTTACACATGCCTTAAAATAAACCAAGAGAGGTTCTGTAATTAGTTTCTACAACAGTGGAAGAGTCAAATAACTACTTTTCGGGTCCAGTAAAACTGTTGGATGGCCTAGCAGCCAATAATTCATTTGTGCTTGCTGAGCAGCAACCCTGCAATAATTTTAACATGCGCTATAACCTAAAATGCTAAACTCACAAATCAAAGAGGAATCTGCCTCTCAGCTTTTGCTGTGTGCAAATAAACCGCAATAAACAAGCAGATTCCTGGTATATATAAAACTTTAAGATACTAAGTTGATCAGAATAAACAGTAGAAGAAATATCTAGAGAAGAAATTGTCCAAAGAAAAGCAATTTGAATGTAAGTTAACAGAACCAGACTCTTTTTCCAAGCCGTTTTGGGCCATTTCTGTTGGTCCATTCATCATGAAATTTGCACATGGTGTAAACAGCAGCTGCTGTGTTCAAATGATGCGTAAAAATAAAAATTGACAAAATGATGATACATATTTTACTTTGCACAGTGACAGTACTGTGCAAAAGGTTTAGGCACCTGAGAAAATTAGATTTTAAAAGCTGTTAAATTGGGTAGTACATGTTTATTTGCTAAGAAAAACACTAATATTAGAATAATTGTAAACAGTATTAATGTTCCCCTAGGGCCCCTTTTTCTGGCATTGTGTTTCATTCTGGATATTCTCTTAGAACATTGGTGTGTTTTTATGTGCCTTAAATTGGTACTTTTGCACTCTATCTTTAACCCCTATAATTAAACAGGCCATTGTGCTTATAACACTGATGGCTGTACAGTTTTGTGTATTGTGTGTTGTGCCTTATTTGAAAAGCTGTCTCTGCTTAAACAGGCCATACAACTTCAGGGTGAGTGAGCAGATATTGGTAATTGTATTGAATATATTCTCAATTCAAGTGGACCATTTTGCTGCTTAATTTTCATGTGTGGTCTTGGGGTGGCTTGATATAATTGTTTCATGTCTAATATGAATACTGCAACCTTAAGTGTCTGCCGATGTTGACACCAATCCAATACCATTTTTTCCCCTCTCTTAAACAGCTAAGCTGTTAATAATACATTTGTCTGGATACACTTTGCCTAACCAGCCATCTGAATAGCGTCAAATAAATAACAAAAAATAAATAAATACAGTGGTGTAACTAGGACCTTATGGGTCCCAGTGCAAAAACATGTAATGCCCCTCAACCCCACCCCCCTGCCATAAAAAATTACTTTCAGTTAATGACAGTGTAATTTGCATGCATATTCTGTTGTTGTGTCTCAAACAAGTTGAACGTTTCAAGGTGGTATGCCACTCCATCCATTACCATCTGATGTATTGGGTTTCCTATATAACACAGTGGTCAGTAGGGGAATATGGTCAGCAGCGGTAATCAGCCTATAGTGGTGGCAGCTAGTTAGGTGAGCAGAGGAGGATAAAGACTGACCTGTTGCTCTGTTTCTGATGTAATAATTCTGAGTTCACTCTCTCTTTTCCTCTCATCTCCACCTTTCTCACCTCCTCTTGTCCATTTTCCATAAACATGAAATCTAATGCTGTAGGCTAGTTAATTAACTAAGCTAGCTTGCCAGCTACTCCTGCTACAGAACTCTGATGTAATGCTGCTTATAGGCTCGCTAATAACAGTGATTAAAAAATGGATGTGATTTTTAACATATTCATTCACATTCACACCAGATCTAAACACACTGAAAGCTTTTTTCTACAGAGCATGGGGAGTTTACTGCCTCTAACAGGAGCTGAAGCTGAGCGAGTGATTCTGCTGGTATCTCTTATTGCTCCTCTCATTATGAAGGAGTGAATGAACAGTGGTTATATACAGTTACTGTAATGTTACTCACAGTCATTCACAGCCTTTCAGCAGCTCTGCCACATATTTTCTATCCTTCACATGTGTTTAGTCAGTGTTAAGCTTTTGTGCTCTGCTGCAGGCAAGATTAATTGGTCTGCCACCATCCTGATGCATGTTGTTTGGGCTGAAACTGTGACAGTGGACCTCTGATTGGTTAGCCTAACATGTAGACCGTTTATGTGCTGAAGATCAGTCGTGTGAGAGACCAGGGGTCAGAGGGGTGGGTCATGTATTAAGATGTGACTGTGCTGTGATCTGGTTTGATCCATCTTTTGCGCAGCTGACAAGTCAAGACTACCAGACAAAAAAACTTCCAACCTTGGAGGGGACCTTAATAAAGTTGGGGGCCTGTCTCCACTGTGGGCCCCAGTATGGCAGGTCAACCCCACTACCCCCACCCCTACCAGGAGTACACAGTAAAATACACAGAGCAGGGGGTACTCCAGGACCAGAGCTCAAAACCACTGGCCCAAATATATACATGTATAAGACTGATATTTTGCATTTGTTACAAGTGATTCGCAAAGGACAGTGAACTCTCAAGTAGAAAGCATCTTCCAACATTCATTTCATAATTTCTCTCAATCCTAATCTAATCTACCTAGCTGGCTGCCTTTAATGAATGCAGTAGATCTTTATCATTGTCAGTAGCATTGAGTTTATTGTCAGCCATCAAAATCCACCACATAAACTTAAATTACAGGGATTTTTTTATATTACGTGCTTTACTGCTGAGTTCTTTGTACTCAGTGTAGGTCTTCTTATTGAGCCACAGAGAATACATGTAAATGCTTCCTGGAGTGCTTCCTTGCCAGTAACATATTCCTTTCGTACAATTTATGTCCCAATATTTTCCATCATGTCGATTCAGGACTAAGATTATATATTATTACTTCTACAGTTTTTAGGAAGTAAAAGTCAACATACTGTTTATGAATGAAGTCATGTGAAGTACATAAAAAGTAATGCTGTACAAAGTTTACTTTTGAAAACGTTGACTTGAGGTCATGTGCTTTGCCTACCATAACAATGCCCTATATCTGTATGTGGCCTCCATGCAGCCAACATGGTGCTGTTCCATAGTTGTGTGGCTCATGGCTCTGTAAGCCTCAAGCTTGGCAAACACTAAATGATGCTGTTTGCACTTCTCGTGTTTTGTTGAACAAGCCTGTTTAAAATATTCACATTCTCTAAATCCTTCTTTAATGAACACTCCTGTACTCAGGACCTCTAGGAAGTGTGCAGCTTTGCAGTACGCTGTGCATTCTTAGCTTTGCTCTGCTCCAGCTGTTTGAATTGTTCATATCGTTTCACTGAGAATCAACGTTTCAGGGATGAATGCAGTTTAGTTTGAAAATATAATATAATAAATAGCTGATGTACTGTATGTATCAAATGTGAAAACAAATTCAGTTCATCCATGTAAAATTAATTTTAGTTTCTTTTCTAAAAATGTCAGAAAAAGGTCCAACTGTTCAACCATATGTATTCATTAAGTAAACGTAAAGTTGATGTAATAATATAAAATTGTAAATAAAATAGTTTGGGATGATTTATGTTTGACAACTTTAAAATATAAATCATGGTGTAAAATAAGGCGACTTGAAATGTACTCAACTCCCTTAAAAACTCTTTCTCTCTACGGCAGAGGAAAGGTTCTCTTTGACTGCTGTTGCTTAGAAAGTATTCAGCAATTGTCGTATTAGATATAATTTAGCAAAGTGTTCAGAGATATAAAGTTTATTAAAGGCTCAGTTGAGGACTCAGAATGAGGACTTCAGAGGACTGTGCACTTTGGATGATTTTTGAGAGTTAAAGCTTGAAACGATTCAGCATCCACTGCCATTTTCTCGAGAAGGCTGTGTGGTCACAGTAAAATCTTAAAGCACTTCTTATTGAAGAGAAGGCGCGTGGGCTAGTGACTATACCAGCATAATTCACAGCCTGGAAGCTTCAGAGAATGATGAATTCATGTCCTGATATTGAGTCAATGTAGGTGAATTTGTTTGAAGATGGGAGTGAACAGTGCTGGTAAATGTGCACTGATGAGAGCGTGTAAAGATGTGAAGGAATTGTGAACGGCAGTGACGTGTTCTCGCTGTGTGCTGAGGTGATGCCATTGTGATCTTTCATAATTAATGAGAAAATGATCCGCTCCTTCTCACTTGGCAACAGGTGTTTAGTTGCGAGTTATGCAGAGAAAGAAACCTTATCTTGTGTGTGTCTGTGCGTGTGTGCGTGTGTGTGCGTGTGTGCACGTGTCTGCATGTGTGTGTGCATATGTGTATGTATGTGTGCGCCGAGATGTGTGTGTGTGTGTTTATGACTCTGCTGGTGTCTCCTGCCCTCCCCATGACTCATACTGTAAGGTGACGCTTCCCTGGCTGACTCTCAGACAGTGGACACTCAGTGTTAACTGAGGTGTGCATGCATTTGTGTGTGGTCAGTGTCAGTATCACTATCCAAAATGACTCATCATACTCATCAGGCTCTTAAACTTCCTCTGTACAAACTGTGTGTGAATGAGCACTGGCGCTATAGATAATATTGCTGTTATTTTATTGTTTTGACAAATTATTTTGATAATGATTTACAAACGGAGGTTTTGGTGGTCTTGCAGGTCTTCCTCAGTTGTTTTCTCCTAAGAAATATCTCTTGAGAAAAAAAATGACCTTCATTAAATATATAGAGACTTTTACACAATGCCATATATATATATATATATATATATATATATATATATATATATATATATATATATATA
>CM067478.1:12222483-12236477 GCA_034552555.1 Semaprochilodus insignis
CAATACTCACATCGCGGGACGTGCGTCTTCTACTAAGACAAATTAAATCAAACATGTCATGCTACAACATGTTTTACTACTTGATGCAAAAAAAGAAAAAAAAAACGTACATGTCACGTCCTGTCTTGTCTTCCCCCCGTTTGTCTCCGTTTTCTCCTTGTTTTTCTGTTTCTGTCTTTTTCTCTTGTCACTTCCATGTGCCTTTTGGTTGTCCTGTTCCATGTGCTTCTGTTTGTTTTGGTTATTGCTCCTTCTGTATCCGCCCTCTTGTCAGGCCCCTCACCTGTCCTTAGTTTGTAGCTCCGCCCCTTCCCAGGTGTTGCTTGTTTGTCCTTGTTCATTTATACTCCCTGTTGTTCCCTTTCTTCTTGCTTGGTGTTTCGTCTCCATGTAAGTTGTTTTTGTAACCCTGTTCCTTGGTCTTGGTAGTGTTTGTTTCTTATTTTTCCTAGTGTCTTTGGTTTTTGTTTGTCCTTATTGGTTTTCCATTAAAGACTTGCACTTGCATCCTGTCTCCCCGTCTTGTCCCACATTACAACATGGTACCTGGACTCTGATTTAAGGCTTCTCAGATGCATAGAAGAGTAGTCACAGTGTTTACCTGCTTTTGTTTGTAGCACTGAAACCAGTTATAGAGCATTAAAGTTCAAGGCAACATGGTTCACACTATGTGGAGTTTTCAAATAATTTTTCAACTTTTTTCTTCTTATTATTTTTTATTTTCATCCCAATCTTTTTACAATGAACAATACTTTCTAAATATTGATTCTAAAGTCATCTAGTGAAAAACTCGGAATATTATTTTCGTATCGCAGTATGAATCGCAGGGAAATGAAATTGCAATGTCATTTTTTTTTCCAGTATCGTCCAGACCTATTGAGTTTGTCTTCATCCTAATATCAAATGCAAGTCATATAATGACTGCTAAAATGGATTAGCTCTTATTTAAAAGCTGTATCTAGTGGAACATCTCTTTAGAACGTATGAATAGCTTCGGAGCTATTTAGAGATGCATCTCGGTTGTAGACAATGACAAGTATTACTTATATTTCCGATAAGAGGCACAAGTGTTTTGGAAAGATGTGGTTGTTTTGCTCTGAGATGCTGCCTCAGAGAATTTGAGTTAATGGTATTTTTGGATATAAAAGGCGAGTCCTAATTAGACGAAGGTCTTCTCTAATAGCGGTTTAATCTAGGCTGTTGTTGTCCTGTTTTCATAGAATTACACTGAGATAGATGAGTTGCTAAAGGCTTCAGTTCCTTTGTCTGACAGCCCCCTCCCCATCCAGCTTCTCACTACAACTGGCCTCCGTTTGATCCGGTGCTGCAAATTAAAACTGTCTCCCAAAACAAATGGCCAATGCCACCCCATAAACAACATTAAATCCACAAAATACATCCTCTCCAGATTCTTAATTCAAAGGCACAATACGTAAAGAACAATTTGTGCCATTTTTCAAGGCAGGAGTTTGAGTAATACGCCATTTGAAGCATTGTTGACTTGCTGCTCTCAGACTGCTTCCATTAATCTAGTTCATTGCTCTTGTAATGTAGAGACTTTCAGTGGGGAGAATGTTTGCTGTTGTGCCAGTCAGGTTTTGTGTGAGGTAGATATGCTTCAGCAAGACTGATTGCATATGCTTTCCTGTTATGGAAACTGTCTTAGTGTCACCTATATGAATATTTCCTTTCATGATATGAGTGACCAAGATGAGCACAGTTTATGCATCAGCTTTTTTAGGAGGCCTGTTTCTTACATTCTGGGTTTACATACCAAAAATAAGTTATAACTATTTATCTCTTACAGTTAAATAGGCTGTGCTGAACCTCACAATACATGACGTATATGTGAAAATGTTTGGATGTATCTGGGATCTGAGGTGTTTTGTGGCTAAATGCAATTAGATCCTCACAGCAATGTTCCACCATCTGAAGTCTTCCCAGAAGTGTAGATGCTGTTACTACAGGAAACGGACAGTCTCCTTATTATACACTTGATTTCAGAAGGAACTTTGGTATCTACAAACATCTTTATGTGTATGCAATGTGACATTATGTGTATGCAAATAACTTCTGTTCTGATTGGTTGTGCTGTATTGTGCCTGTTATAAAAGAAGTCTGGGCCATAACAGTCATAAATTCAATGTGAATGGTCAAGGCTAAACCGCTGCCATCTGAATATGTGGACATATGTAAATGTATTGGGTTTTGTGACAAAAGCGGGTTGAAATTCCACATTTAGAATGTTACTGAATGTTTGAATGGTACATCAAACTTATGTTTATGTTGTATGTAAGCACTTATAAATAAATAAATAAATAAATAAATAAATAAATAAATAAGGAAATATATATAAATAAATAAGGAAAATTAGATTTCTTGATTTTGAAAATGTTTAAAGGGCCCATATCATGGAAAACCAAATTTCCAGACCTTTTTGGAAATAACGAAGTAATATGTAAACATTACCATAAATATGTTGACACTGTTGAAGTTTCAGCATTCATTATTCACTCCCCAGTCTATACAGTTTGTATATGGAAACGCTGCTGGCAAAACAGCCTGTTTTAAGTTCTTTGTTTCTGTAATGTCATAGGCACCAACTCTTGCATATACGCCCACCTATTCAGCTGACAGTTGTTTAGCCCCAACCACTCATATTGAAGTTCTAAGAAATGTTCCACAGTGTTTTTCTACATGAGGCTCAATTCAGGACAGCCAATCAGAAGAGAGCTCATTTATCTTAGATCAGTCTTAAAACATAAACATGCAGTTGTCCTACAAATTCTAGTGTACAATTTCTATTTCTTTCCTATTCCTGCAAATAAATAGCAATTGTACATGAGAATGTGTAGAAGATTGTTATCTGTAGAGGATGTGTACTTGTTTTCATGTATAGCCCCTTATGTAATTACACTAGGGCTGCCCAGACTTTTCCATTTGACTATACATTGTTGCATCTTGTATGTAACAATATTGTTGTGTCACATGGCTCGTTCAGCTGTGGATGCACAGGAGGTGTGGGCATGCGAAATAGTTTGCACACAGCAGCAAGCGGTGAAGCAGTGAGGACGGAGCACCACGGGTAGCGCCAGAACAGTAGTAAAAGAGAGGGACTAATCTTTTGAAGATGCGTAAATGTGTTGCTTGTGTCATTCTGTGCTGGGCTGTGGGGCTGTTTAGTGGGGTAGTGGTCCAGTATTTGAGCCTACCGTCCTGTTGAAGTGTGTGGCTATTGATGAGCTACCTGCTATGCCAGCTGTTCAGTAGCACTAGCAGCAGTTCTTACTGTGGCTGTGTTCAACAAAAGAGCTCTCGCCTAAAGTGCTGTTTCATGCGGCTTCTTACTCTATGCTGATGCCACAGTTTGTTGCCTGGCATTTACTTTTCATGTCAATATCTTCCACCGAAACTTTAGACTGTGGTATATCACTGAAAATCATTAGACCCGTCGAATCTGTCATGTCACCAGAATGATGTGATAATTGGAGGCACTGGATACAATGCAGAAAAAGTGTTTTTTGCATTGCATCAGCAGGATTTGTATCTAATCTAGACAACGACTAACCGCATAGTGTGGTCTCTGGCCTTGGAATTTGCCTTTCGGGCAAAGTGAAGAGAGAATGAGAATCTGAGCTGCTTTTTGCATATCTCCAGTTTTTGTTTAAGTCAGTAAATGATAGATGAATGCATTTCAAGAGTATAATTTATTCCTGAGCATGTCCATGGATCTACCACATCTTGACCATCATATTATTTTATTCATAAATGAACCACACAGACACGCGCGCACACACACAGCCATTATTCAGAGCTTTAGCTAAAGGACAGAGTGGCAGGGCTTGACTGTGAAATGTAAGCACAAAATCCCTGCAATTATTCAGGAGCCCGCCGAAGAAGTGGGTGTGTGACTTCTCCACAAGAGTTTTAAGTCTCAAAATCAGATTATTCGCTCTTGAGCTATTTAACTTCTAAACTTTTAAGCACAGGTCACACATTATTGTGGGTCTGTGGGTTTGTGCGGATGTGTGATAAGGGATTCGACTTAAAGCGTTGTAAAGGTTAAGACTCAAATAAGAGTTTTACTCCAAAACATCATATTGCATGTTGAATATCAGTGTGCTGTAACGATCTGAGCTGTGACTTAATTCTAAGCTTAAAATATTATTGTGGTCATGAGACACTACTTAAGATGAATCAGAGAATTAAGATTGAACTATGTGAATTAGGTGCATTTATCAGTCGGTTTTAGGCACATTCATGTGATTAACCTCTTAAAATGCCAGGACCACCAGCAGGCCTACACTCTTCTATTACCAAGGAAAACCCAAACCAGTTTGCATTGTTGTCCCTGCGGTTACTGAAGTCTTAGTATGTAATAAGTCTGGGATTTTAAGAAGTTAAAGAAAGCAAAAAAAAAAACAAACACATTTATTGAGTCATGGGTCCTACCACTATAATATGCTTAGAGAGAATATAAACTCCGTCATAAAAAACAGAAAATGCGCAAATGTACATGTGCTTGCAGTCAGAAATCACACTGTATATGAAGTAAATGGCACAGAACCATAGTGAACGCTCCATATGTGTTAACTAACAAGGAAGCTGCTAACCAGCTAATAACCTAGCGATTTCCTCTTTCCCCACAAGTTATGATGGTTCCCTGTGGTCTTAATGAAATATCTGTGACAGGCTTTGGTCAAAATACAAGGATTAAGGACCACAGCTCCTTTCTCACCCTGTCTAAACAACCCTGTCCGGAGTGGCTGGTTTGAGTGTATGTTTCTTTAAATGCTAATAAGCCAAGCTCTTAAAAGTTTTGTTGCCAGTTTCCCCATTCATCTTAAATGGTGCAACAGTTCACTCTGAAACACACTTTTGCTCAATATAGCTGGACGTTACCATCAAAGATAAACTTGATCCACTCAGGTGCCGCCGACAACACCGCAGTTCCCGAGCTCAGTTCTGAGCTTCGACATAAAATGAGCAACCCCGCCACTTCAGCAGAGAAAAATGGTGCTCCTTTACAGAGTTAACTCTGAAGTCGTGGGTGGAGACCCACGTGGGACAGTATTGATTCTAATGAGTTCCCATTTGATGTAGGAAGGGGAGTCAATTAAGAACAGCTTGTTTGCTGATCTAAGCAGCCCACAAATAACTGACAGGGTCTTATGTCACAGCGGGTTGGTAGGCACTCCAGATAACCGGAGCACATTAAATGAAAAAGTGAGTTTTTGTAGTATGTCCCCCCTTAAAGATGAAATGCTTAGGGGAAAATACTGCAACAAAAACTGTAATAAGTTGTAAGCCTCTAAGATAAATGAGCTCTGTTCTGATTGGCTGCCCTGTACTGAGCCTCAAAACAGAACTCAGCAGTAAACACAGTGTTGCACTGGTGCCAAGTATAAGTATATTAGTATGTATATTATGAAGTAATGATAACACTATGTAACGCAATTTTTGTTCCTGGCTTTTATCTGTAATATTCCAATTGCATATGTGAAAACAAAAAAAAAAGACTTGTTTGCTTAGTAATGTGTAGGATATTAACTCAGTGCATAAAATATGCGATGCAATCAATGAGTCAAAATTTAGCAAAATGAAATTATGCCGTCTAAGTGAGTAGCAATTGTCCACCATACCTTCAAGAGTTCTTGCAGTGGCCTCATGTGAAATGAGTTGTCCACGATTTGTTTTGATCCCTGGCAGGCATGCCGAAGTATGCTTTGTAGGCCTCACACAACTTAGCAGATGCTTTCAGGGAGTACTTTTTCGCTCTTGTCCTAATAAATTAGCCAAAGACATAGCAAACCGCTTCTGCCGGATGCAGCAACCTCTTGATGCCATCTAAACTAAGTAATGTAGCTCTGTATCCACTATCCACTACTACACAGCTTGAACATAAACTGAAATAGCTGTTTTAACGCACATGCATTTATACTGCTGTGTACACTACTGGACAGTCCCAGACAGTTCTAAAAAGAGCTCCAGAAGCTATTTGAAGTCTACTCAGCACTGAAATATCACAAATGTTCTGGAAATAGATACCTTTTCTAAACATCATTGTCCTGACCACAAAAGCAAAGTTTATGTGGATTAATAGCCATTTTCTGTACATTTTAGGCCTAAGGAATTAAGAAAACACACTAAGTACCAGGGGACAAGAAAAAATAGAGGTTTGTAACCTAGTAATTACACATAGTAATTGTAGGAATTGTAAACATAGTAATTAACAATTTGTATTTAATTAAATCTTCCTAACTTGACAAAAAATAAATGACTCATATGTACTGGAATATGTCTTGCTTTATATAAGAACTCCAGGGCTGCTATGAAAAATGGTGCTTTGTGTGAATAACACAATGTAATTTAAACCAGTTTGGGATAGTTGACTTTACAATAGCAAATCAAGTTAAGATGCCATCTTTAATTCCAGGTTCTTATTCTCAGTCAAAGTAGCAAAAGCTAACTCCAAAGCAGAAATGAAAGCAGACCCATGACAAACACTGTGATCGATGGCTTCAGCGTACATTGGTGTATGTGTGAAATTGATTGCTAGATCACACCTACTTATTGGTGTGAAAAAGGTTTTTTTGACCTGTTACAGATACTGTATATATGTGTGAGCACGCATACATGCACATGTCGCATACACGCATACATTCACGTGTCAAGAAGAGAACATCTGTATCTGTCTTGAATGCTACACTGGCTGCTGTGAAACTCTCCCTTTAATAGTGTCTCTGTACTAAATAGAGTTCACAGTGCACAGTGTCCTCTTTTGTAGTAGTCAGACTTGTGTCTTGACTTGGACTCGCAGCCTCGTGTACACTTCTGTATGAGATCAAACGCAATTAAGCTCAATCAGCCTGCAGTTCAGCCCGGAGTAGATGAGGTCTGGATCGACGTAGGTATTTGCTTTGAAGGCTCCGTTGTGGCCTGTATTAGTTTGTTTTTCATTGAGCTGTCTGTGGTTCTGAACCTGCTTAATGGTGTGAGTCACGCAGAGCAGCAGCAGCAGCCGCAGCCGCATCACAACCCTCACTCAAACCTTCAATTGGAAGGTAGGAAACGCAGCTGCACTGGCAGCCTGGCTGCACTGCTGCTTTCTGTTGCTTTTGTGTGTCTGCTTTTGGGAATACTTGTCAATCTTGAGACCCCAGAATAAGGGGGTTATCTAGGGAGAGTCTGGTACCTTTTGCCACTTGACATGGCCAAGAGAGCATACTAGAACAGGAAAAGGAAATTCGACTGACATGCAAAATGACCTATACAAGCCTGCCATTTGGCATTATGTGTAAAAAGAGGCAATCTGAAAAAAGGAGTCACGACAAACAGTCTCTCGAAAAACATGGAAGGTTATAATGACTACTGTTTGCTGGCCTGAAGTACAAAACTTCATTTCAACAGACTTGTGCAAAATGGTGCATGAAAGTGTATATATGTGGTGGTGCAGATAGTCAGAATTCAATTGTCAGAATCTTGAGTCTGGCCAGGTTAATACACTATACCAGAATACCACAATTTTAAAACCTATTTTGGTGTATAAGGGTGTTTTCATAGGGATGCATGATGATGTCAGAATCAAATTGGTGTTGGCAGATGTTGACATTAGACAGATATTTAGATTTGACTTATATTTCAAGCTCATATATAATTATGTATAATTGTATTTATTTATTTATTTTTGGACTCCAAGGGAGCTTAATGTTAGCTAAAGTTGGGCTACTATGCTAAAATGTATGCATTCTGCTGCAGATGATGTTATTTTTGTCCATAATGCTAATCCAGGTAAATACAGTCTCAGTTTCTCCATTTTATAAATGCTGTATATCAGCATCAGCATCATTGTTGCCAGATACTTGCATAGAATGCTAGATATCAGCTCATATCACTGCATCTGTATACATAGACACATTCGAAAATAAGCACTGACCTAAAAGGGGATCCAACAGAACGGATGCTGCTAGTTTTAGTAAACTGTGGCAGGAAACCGGAGCACCTGGAGGAAACCCATGTAGACATGGGAGAACATGCAAACTCCACACCCCAGACAGGAATCAAACCCAGGCGTTAGCTTTTCAAGTTTTTCCCAGCTTTTCTAGTTTACTTTTCTCTCTACAGTGACTTTTACTCTGCATTTACGTTAATTTGTATGGGGTTACTTCAGGTTTATGGATATAGTGTGGGTGAACATCTGGAAGCAGGTCTGTACAGTGTGAGAATTTTCTACATATGCATATATGATTAAAAGCACAGTTTTGTTTGATGTAGTCTTTTGCATTGCTGTTACTGATTTTTTATAATTCAGTGAGAGCAATGAGAGATGTATGCCTAGTAGCTGTAGGATTTCAACATGACACTACTTTCTGACTTACTGCATGTTAAGTTACTTTGCCACTGTGGAGCACAACTGATGTAACATCAAATTGCTACTCAGTATCAACAATCAGATAATAGAACAGCGTATCTCTATTTTTGTATAGAAAAGTCACAAAATAACAAACTAACAGAAATTCAGTGCCATCTGAAACCCTTGTATTTCCTTTTTGTCTACTTTTTTACAGAAACAGAAAGTGGCAGCTGTCCTTTAGAGCATGCTAAAATTTCTTGATGAATGGATCAGTAGAAAAGCGAGTTCCAGTAACTTGCATGCAGAGAATGTTTCTCCTTCTCTTGCAAGGTTACTGTGTTGGAAATGTATGTTGAGCATTTACTGAAACAAGTCATGATGCAGTATGTAACTTTGATTGCTTCAGACCACCAATGCATTGACGTTGAATGTCTAGTGGATTTTTCAGTTGATCAAATCTTTGTTAGTTGGTGAATTTCCTGCGGCTGATTGGGATTATGAAAATAAAATAAAAACCAAAACAACATAGGAAATTCCGTCAAAAACAGGGCTGATATGGAGGATTTTTGATCCCAAAGGAATTCCAGTTAGGAATGGAACTGAGATTGATTTCCAGGAGAATCAGTTAGAAGTCTGTAGAATGATAAGTGCAGAGAGGTGTGCTAAAATGGCTGTTTTATTTGAAAAACTACAGTGAACACGGTGTTTGTCTGGGGTGGTTCTATAATCAAAGTAGACATCAGTTCCTAGTACTATTCTTAATAATTCCTAAAAATTATTTCCCAATGATAATTTCTACTTCTTGAAGTCATGCTTCCTGCAGTGGATTCTGACTGACCGCTGTAGACTTACATTGATTTAATATTTTTCTTAAACTTTTTTTTTCATCTATGCGTTCCAACTATACTGTGATCTGTAGGTTCTCATGACTCATGACATTAGTGTTGCAGAGGGTCATTCCTTTCTTGTTTAACTGACCTTGGTCAAAACAGTAAATAAATAAAATAATAATAAAAAATATAATAAAATAGATTTAATTTAATTTACAGACACAGAATATGGTGTCTATGTGAACTTATGACTCTATGTATAGAATATCAATAGATATTGTATAGATATCTTCATTGTTGGAACAAAGTCTCAAATTTCTAGAACGCTAACTTTATTGGAAAAAGGAATTACATGCCTAAATTTAAATATTACAGTAATATAAAAAGTTGGGTTTTTTCCAAGCAATTTTGGATTCTTTTTTTTTATTTGTTAAGAGCTGTTCATAAAATATATAACGCAGCTGGCATTTTCAAATTATGATGAATGATAAAGATATGCGTATTATGCATATTTTGCATATTTATTTCTGTGCAAAATTTCAAAGGACATATATTTTATATGCTAGTCCAGTGTTGTAGACAGAAATAACATTCCTGTATTTCAGAAATAATATTCCTGAAAATATTGAGTGTCTATCTTGCCAACTACCATGATTTTTTTTATTTATAACAACATAAAAAAGTAAATGATCAACCAATAAAAAGATGTATTAGTTACACAATGCCTGAGGAAAGAAAGTCTAGTATACTGAACTATACATTTGGAATGAGAATGATAGAATGTCTGTAACGTGTAAATATTGTCACCTGTTACATAACGTTGACGTGCACATTCAGGCTATGACCTTTCAATCCGGCCTGTCTGTGGTAATTTGTGGAAATTACACAGATACTTTTATCCTGTACAATCATCCAGTCTAATCCCTTACAAATTACATTACAGAACCCCCTCTGCTAAAAGTAATCCAGCTCCAGTCGAGCTACAATGGTCCTCCTCTTTACATGTGGATGTAAGCTTGTCCTTCTGAAGAGCAAAGAGACCTGCTTAGAGTCTGAGCATCAAACCTTTCTACCCTCATACATGATTTAATATTCTCCCTCTCTCTCTCTCCTCTCTCTCTTTTAATCAGCCCCCCAACTACATCACTACTATAGTGGTTCAGGTGCAGTGTACTAATGAGCTGGTGGGGACAGTGATCCTACATGAAGTTCGCATCGTGGTGCGCGATCGCAATGACAACTCACCGCAGTTCCAGCAGCCCCGTTACTACGTCGCTGTTAATGAGGTGAGAGCTTTAATTCTGTGTTCATGACTTTGTTGAACTACCACCAGTATTCAAGTCCTGGGTTCCAAAGGCTTCCCTGCTGCTGAGAAAAATGGAACCTTGATGGCACTGTTCTGTGAAGGCTACTCGTTTGTTATATAATGCAAAGAGAAATGTCTACCAAGGCCACTTTGTCACGTCACCGGAAAGGAGTCAGAGTGGTGAAGGACAGTCCACTAGCATCCTGAAAATGTGTCAGGATATAGGCTGCATTTCTTGGCTGAATTCGAAGGACCTTTCTAAATGGTACAGCCTTTAAAGGCATAGCGGTCTAGACATGCAGCCCATTTAGACTGCAGACTGAATGTAAATAATGAAGATCCATTCAATGTACAGCGAATGGCATTTGTAATCTGTTGTTGTTTATTCTCATTGTGAAGTCCAAAGAGCTGTCAATGAAGCAATCTATCACTAGGCTGAATAATCCATCAGAGAGATAGCGAAAACATTATGTACGGCCCAATCAACTATTTGGTACATTCTTAAAAAAAGATCAAATGCACTGATGAGCTTGGAAACACCAAAAGGCCTGGACGACAGGTTATGAGCGGAGAAGTTGTTGTTGTAAATACACTCATTTTAAAGCTGAAAGTCTGCATTTTGAGCCTATAAGCTGATTTTAATGGCGACCTTATTATGCTCATTTTCAGTGATCATAATTTTAGCTCAGGGGTCTACTAGAATAGATTTAGATGCTTCAGTGTTCCAAAAACACATTATTTTTTGCATAATGTCCATCTGTATTCACCCTCTGTCAGAGCTCAAGTGTCTTTGAGCCCCACCTCCCTTTGAGCTTGGTGTGCTCTGATTGGTTAGCCCGTCCACTCTGTTCTGGTTAACTGCCACAGCAGTTATGTCACTACACAGCCTCCAGTAGTTGCTGGGCGTTGTGCATGTCAAGCTTGCCGGGAGGCGGCTAATTAGAATTGTGTTAAGAGATTGCATCATCTTATAACAGAGAATTCTAACAATGTGTTTCAGGCAGCTGAGAGGAGTGGTTTCTGTGTGAGAGAGTTTCTCCCTCTGGCATGAAGTTGGAAGTTTATAACTTTACAGACATTAGAAATGCACAAATAGCTACATAACTTAAAAGAAAGTAAAAAACTAGAAGAGTATAACAGGTTCTCTTTACACCTCAGTACACTGTGATAGACATGTTAAATAAGAGTACCTTTATCAACATGCAAATATTTGTGGATCTGACTGTAACTACTGATGCTGTGTGATTGAACGAGGATCTCTAGAAAGCACAATTGGTCCAATTTAATTTGATTTGGCAATGTGCATAGAAACATTACCATTTTTGATTATAGTTTTAATAGAATTAATAAGTTACAGTATTATGTATCATCAAGGTGTCTTGCAGGATCATGATATTGGCCATATGACCCACCAGCTCTAGTGCAGATACATGGTTCTGATTCCAGACAAGCTGAGCATGCTCTCCACACTCTGCCCTTTGTTATTAGTCTGCACTCTCCCTGTCTCTCTCTCTGTCTCTGTCTCCAATTCTAGCACTCGCCCAAATTCAATCAGTGGCACACAAGAAATAATAAATGATGATTTAATATCAGGGCAGAATCACATATGCTGATGACACATTGCGTGTGTGTGACTAATGCGGCAGTGTGTCAGGCTGCGAGAGTTTCATTTTCAGGCTTGGCTTCCGTCTGGATGAGTTGAAAGCGGATCAGAGCAGTGATTGGCTGGCGCTGTCTGTTCTGTGTGCTCAGTTCAGTGTGGTGGATGCAGACAGTCAGAGAGCTATGCCCCTTATCTTGATTACAGTGATTGACGTAACGCTGGTACACATTCTCTTCATGGTAGAGAGAGAGAGAGAGAGCGAGAGAGAGAGAGAGAGAGAGAGAGAGAGAGAGAGAGAGAGACTGACGTTGAAGTAATTACACAGTCAGCTCGCACACTGCTTTGGTCCATCAGATCAAAAAACTCTCCTCAGTTACTTTCTGAGAACTACACAGACATCATGAACATGCAGATAAAATGCCAATTGAACTGCATTGATTTTGGAATGAATAATCAATCAGAATCAGTTGTAATAATATTCATGAAAATGACAGCATGCGCTCGAACTTGCACTCCATATGTTTTTGCAAAAACCTCTGATGAGCAGATCAAATCCACCTGAGAGTCTAAACATGAGCTTTAATAGAAGAGATAAGACACTCAGAAAACTGACCCTTCTGTTTAAAGACCTTAACAAGATCAGTAGGGGTATAAATCACAAGTCTCAACATGTAATCCTACATCGACTCTTTTAGCCAATCATCCAATCATTTTTTAATACCTCAAAACCTTCTGTGATGTGATTCGATAGGATTCGATACTGGTGTTGAACTGATAAAATTCCGGAGTCGAGCCACAGGCTGTAACACCATGAACACCTTTTATAGGTGGGCTGAGAAGTTTGTGGTTGACCTGAATATCTTTATTCACAGTCAACTTCTATGCAAAAGGCAAAGGTCTCGTCTTGCCTGGTCACGTCTGTGATTTTTTCTCAAACCAAAATGTTTCCACATCCATGATTTCTCACCATCGCAAAAGTATACAATTCCGTTTTCTTGGCTGCTACTGTATGGCTGACTGGTAGATTGCTTCTACATAGTTAATACAAGTACCAATGCAAGGCTTTATCTGGCAGAAAGCAACACGCCTATTGCACACCAGACACGTCACTACTCTGCATGAGTCCCCATGATGTGTCACTCGATATACTATAATCTAGGGTAATAAACAAATCAGCAAATTATTTTCCCTTGCAATGTGCTTGTGCCACATCCGGCGGAGCTTAGGAACATACTGAGAGAGATCGGAGGATGTAGATTTTAATTAAATCCCACACAGAACCCTAGTGATGTATTTCCTTTTGTGTAAAAAGTTCCTCCAGTTATTGTTTATTCAGTGCATTTTTTAATTATGAATCATTTCAGAATAATCAAATTTGAGATTTCATGACTAACTGAATTATTTCCATAAAGAATCAATAATTGAATCAAGGTCTGTGATGGCAGACAGTCAAAAAAGTTGCAAGAATTTTTTTTTTGTTTTGTTTTTTGTTTTTTTTTTCCCCCAAAGTGCAGAAGACTAGAGATACATGTTTTGTTTACTTTCTATAATTATTTGTAGGTTATAATATCACATAATTACATAGTAATGAATTACATTTAGATTCATTGTGTCAAAAACCTGGAGTCTATATGTTTGCTGTAACCATTTATTACTATACAAAAAAAATAAATGATGTTCTCTTCACAATACAGGACACACAGCAATAATCTTTATCAAATGTAGAATAAAATGTAGAAACAAGATAGCATAAATATTACTATACCACTTGCTTATTAACATACTCCTCATCTTTCAGTTATGAATAATTAAAGAACATGTAAGAAGGCTTTCAAGACACACACACACACACACGTGCACCCACGCACACACACACACACACATATATATATATATATATAT
>CM067478.1:12241448-12339285 GCA_034552555.1 Semaprochilodus insignis
AGAATGGCTTAAAATCCCTCTGACCACTGTGCAGGACTTGTATATGTCATTCCCAAGACGAACTGACGCTGTATTGGCCGCAAAAGGAGGCCCTACACCATACTAATAAATGATTGTGGTCTAAAACCAGGTTTCATTGTCCAACCCCTGTATATATATATTTCTATTTTAATTTAACAGATTTTCTTAACTACTGTTAAAAGTGCATATTAAATATCACCACCTTTGATCTAAAACAAGTGCTAAAATGTTAAATTAGTGCAAAAAAAAACCTTTCAACTTTGAATTTGAGGATTTTTACATTCAAATCAGCTTAATCGGCTATAGGGATTACAATCATTTTCATACATAGCTCCAACATATTTTAGGGGCTCAAAATAAATTGGACAGTTGGCTACTTGAGGGAACAGGTGTATAAAAATTGCAATCCCTACATTTTTCATTTGATTTGGATGTAAACTAAAGCTGACAGTCTGCTTTTTTGAGCTCATATTCATTATTTATTTTCTACTCTTGATATACTGTGGTAGAAAGCTCTAACATTGCAAATGTCCAAACATTTATGGACCTAACTGTAGACTGCGAGAAGCCTACTTAAAAGATATTAAAAACACACAGTGTGCTAGTTTGAACTATTGCTTTAATCTAAAGCAGGTCCCCAGTTCTTGCACAGAAGCACATTACACATGAGCATACTTTTTATGCTGCTTTTTAACACTGACACAAAAGTTGTGGTGTTTTAAACCCACAGTGCAATATAATGAAAATCAAGCAACAGTCATCTGGTTAAGTACAGTTTTTTACTTTTATAGCCATGATGTCTGCAGAATAGAATGCAATGCAAGAATTTTAAAGTACTACTATGATTTCCAGTAGCGCTGTTCCATGTGTAGCATTCATCTACAGGTCATAATAACAAATTCAGTGGCAACTTATAAGGTGCTCAAAAAGAAAAAATGGAATGTTAACTTACTGCTCTTAAAAGCAATTTTGCATATATATATATATATATATATATATATATATATATATATATATATATATATATATATATATTTATATTTATACACGTGATTACAGGGTCATTATAAATGAATTATAAAGGAATTATAAATGAATGTGATATGCACACATGTACATTAATTTAAGGTCTACTTCTTAACGATTACTAATGTATTTTAGAATGCCGATTTATAATGAAAGCAATTAATAATTCCCTAATTAATCAGTAGTAAGCAAGCTCAGAAATGTAGTATAGATGTGTTTCTATTATAGGTTAATAAGATCTTCTGCAAAAATATTGATTAATTGTAGTTATTAATTGTTTGTTAACTATTGAGGCAAAAATTAATTAAGTAGGTAATGTTTGCTATTATCTAACATGGTAGTAAATGTAAATACATGGTCATATATCAGGTGCAAGTATACATGTTATGTGTTATGAACTCATAAACAACAGACAACAGATTGTACAGTGATTTATAGGTTACTGTGTTTGAAACTGCTAATGCCTGTAGCATAAAAACAGGGCATGTCAAAGAAGTCAGATGGGCTAATGACAGGAAACTACCCGAAGAAGGTGTTAATCAGCTTCTGAAACTGTTAGTCATGCATATAACCTGTTTAAACTTAAACATCTACTTGATCAGTGAGATGAAAGGAGAGAGCTCATGGATGTTTATAAACAACTTAGATGCGCAAAAGATAGAATTGGTCTAAAAGATCTTTGTTAATGAATTTGCAAGACCATAACTAAAGTGGAACTTGTTTATTCTTAATTACATATACATAACTGTTATTAAATGCTTATGAGCTCATCGGACTAATGTTAACGTTAGTGCTTTCACTGAGTGGAAGCTGAAGGTGTGTTATCTTTGGTCACCTCTTCTTTCCTAGCTCTTTCTGGTTAGTAGTACCACTGAAATAAACTGTCTGTATGTTTGTTTGGTGTATTTGTATATGTGTGTGTCTGTTGTGGGACAGTGTTTTATGTTTATTGGTCTCTCACTGCAGTTTCAGCAGCTTTCTGAATGAATGGCAACAGGCGTGTATTGGTGTGTGCAGACAGAGCGTGTGTAATTGTATATATGTGTTTATGCATATGCTGCAGTGAGGCAACTAAACTCAACTCGAATTTCATCACACATTTTGAGCTCAAACACTAGAATCTTCTAGTTTGTGCGTGAGTCACAGAGAAGCAGCGATTTTGCAGCAAAGGGATATTAAAATCATGGTTATATAAATGAATTCCTTGCTATGTATTTAATATGAGAGTGATGCAGTTTTAAGAGTGAGGGATTGAAGTGTGGAACAGTGTTAGAGTTTAAGAGTATGGTCTCCTGTGTGCATGTGTTGTATAGATGACATTGCCTCCTCATTCTAATTTAACCCATTAAACTCATATGTGAGCTAAACATGTTTTAGAGCAGCATGTGCTGCCTTCTAGATGACATCTTTTTCATTGACGTTTATGTTTATTTTAACATGACAATATCAAGCCACATATGGCAAGTGTTGCAGCAGCATGGATGCATAATCAGAGAGTTCAGTTGAACTGGCCTGCCTGCATTTTAGGGCTGTCTCCTGTTCAAAACCTGTGACTTGCCAAGTTCAAAATGTGACAGTAAAAGTCCTGTATGGCTGCACAGATGAGACTTGTATAACAGAAGAATGGCAAAAAAAGGACACTTTCAAAAGTGGATCGGTTTAGGTCTTTAGTCCCTAATGTGTATTAAGTGCTGTTAAAAATGAAAGGTGGTGTAAAATGTTTAATGTGTTGTTTTAGTATTAAGCTTCTCATTTTCAAGAAAAGTTTTTATTCCTTCACTGTACATTTTATATTGTTTTTGTGTGTGTGTGTGTGTGTATGTGTATATGTGTGTGTATGTGTGTGTGTGTGTGCGCGTTCTTGTTGTGCTATACTTGTAAGGACCACATGCAGTTAGGTTAAGAGTAGTATTGCTTAACTACAGTAATACAAACTACAGCAAAACACTTGAATAGAGACCTATGGATGTCCTCACAAATACAGTAAGACCAAAATGCATGTGTGCGTGTGTGTGTGTGAGAGAGAGAGAGAGAGAGAAAGAGAGAGAAGGAGGAGAGAGTGAATGGTTGGTTGTGTTTGTGCTTCTGACAAAGGCAACTAAAGGCCTGAGGGAGCATTTCTCCACCTACAGCCTTCACCCTGCTTCCTCTCTGTCTGTTGCTTTCCTCTCTCTTGTCTGTTTTCTTTCTTTCTTTTTTTGTTTTTTGTTTGTCTTTCTGTCTTACTCACATTTTTGCTTTTGCTCTCTCGTGTAGTTGGTTTTCTTGAGGGAATCCACACAGACTTTGTGACACAGGCAGAAAGACATGGAAACAAACACCAACACACACACACACACGTATATATACATTTACACACAGCTGTTGGCTTTCACTGTCATATGTTGTTGAGAGCAAAAGACACATTTATTAAGACGCAGCATGGGTTTTACAGAAACAACAGAACTTCTACCTAGTGCTATAACACAGTAAGTAATGTTTGTTTATTTAATGTGTTGATTTGACTTTTAGAGGATGGCAGTGGGTAATGACTGTTTACTTGCTGGTACTAGTTAATAAGACGGCAGTGAGGAATGTTTGTTTATATTACTTTTAGAGGGCGGAGGTGAGGAATGTTTGTTTATTTGAGGTTTGTTAATAAGACCTTTAGAGGACGGCTATGAGGGATGTTTGTTTATTTGAGGTTTGTTAATAAGACCTTTAGAGGACGGCCGTGAGGAATGTTTGTTTATTTGATGTTTGTTTTAGAGGACTGCAGAGAGGGATATTTGTTTATTTAAGGTTTGTTTATATGACTTTCAGAGGACGACTGTGAGTAATGTTTGTTTATTTGATGTTTGTTTATATGACGTTTATAGGACAGCAGTGAGTAATGTTTGTTTATTTGATGTTTGTTTACATAACGTTTATAGGACAGCAGTGAGGAATGTTTGTTTATTTGATGTATGTTTATGTAACTTTTAGAGGATGTCAATAATGAATGTTTTTCATATCATATTGTATTCATATTGTGTGCAACTGATCCTGTCCCCTGTTTGCTGACAATAAACACTATTGCTGTCCAGTTTATCAGTTCTACACTTGCATCACTTTTTGTGACAAATTTTGATCTGTGGCTTTACAGTCATTGATACACCACCAGTGACCCATTTAAACATGGTCAAGCTTGATTCTGTCTAAATCTATACATCTCTTTCATACTTTTATCTTATAGTTCATTTCCTTAATATGTGATCTGTTTTTATACTGAAGCAATTTCAGTTGTCAGTGGGCTTAAATACAGCTTCCCTTGTGCTCTATTATCATTCGTAGTCCCCTCCACAAGGCCGTGTAACACGTCACTCAACTCCACTTGGGAGTTTGCGTCCATCCAGCTCAGTTGTACGTGAGCGCTCTCATTTACTTCAAGACAATATAAATGTCATTTTAATCAGGCGAGTCTGAGTGCACCCCTGCGCACAAGTGAAGCGTTCTGTTGGACTTCATCCTGAATCACAGAATGTTCTCTTGGCCTGTTGTTGAACCTTACATTTTGTAAAATTCATATTAAGCGATGTCCGGGCCAGCTGGCGGACTGCAGGGTCAATATTTATTCGGCATGCATAAGAGGTGACTTATGCTAGTTGATAAATAAATCCACTTAGGGTTTGGATCTCTCAGACCCCTTTTCCTTCTATTATGGTAAAGTGTCTTTTGTTGAGTATGTCTTGAAGTCCATGTCCTTTTATAGCAGATGTAGTGTTTTGTTATTAAACTCTGAAAGAACACATTTGAAATGTGAATATTAGCCACACAAAAGGAGATAAAATCCATTTATGTAAATAAAAAAATAATAGAGCAGTCATGTTAAGTGTTGGCTTTTTAATGCATTGCAAGAAATATACATAGTATATAGTATGATCTGCAGTAAATCAATGCATTAAAATTACATCAGGAGTTCCTTCCATATTGTGCTCATTCAAATGATCTTGATGTTATCTTTTTGGCAGTCTTCTGTTTGCTGCATGTTATAGTGTGAAAAATTGTGCTTCCTCTGAACCTGCCATAACAAAGCCACCAACTAAACAGAATTATGTGGTTTATACAAGCCAATGTGTGAGATATGAATATTGCATACAAAACACTTTTCTACACTTGACCCCCTCCAATAAAAGCCCCTTCAGTGTGTGCAGTTTTTTCAGTTTTTTGTTTTGAGGTTCCTTTGTGCAAGACCTTCATATAAAGTAAACACAGCCAAAGGCCACCCAGATGCAGTGTAACTGTACATGCTAGTAGTAGATGAGTGATATTTGTGCTGCTCTTTCTGCAAGGTTGTAAATCCTGCAGACATTAAGATCCTTTCTGTTTGTTTAAACATTTTCCAGCTCACTCCTGTTGGCACCACCATCTTCACCGGCTTCTCAGGAAACAACGGAGCCACTGACATTGATGACGGACCAAATGGTCAGATCGAATACGGCATCCAGTACAACCCCAACGATCCGGTATGGTCACACTCACGTTAGATCCTAACCGCTGTGTAGGATCATTATCATTATGATCACAAAATTGGAGGCTGGTTTTATGTGCAGCAAAATTACTCATTTCTCTGAATCTGACATTACAACACTTCTCTCTTCCTCTCTCTGTTTCTGTCTCTCTTTCAGTTGTCCAATAGGACTGTGCGGGTGGCTAGTACACTGTCTGGTAACATCGTTCTTGCTGAGAGACTGAACTACGAAGAGAGAACACGCTATCTAATCATTGTCCAGGCTAATGTAAGACTTTCGGTCAGAACTTTAGCTTTCTTTCTAATGTTCGTGATGTTCGTGATGTCCGTGATGTTCGACGTCCACCCACTGTCCACCGCTGAATGTCGGCTTTTAGCCTGACCTCTGACCCTTGATCCCTGACCCTCTGTCCAAACACTGCAGGATGTTTGTTTTTCTTCACTTCCTATGCATTTGTGCGCACATTGCTTCTCTTTCCACCCATTTGTATATTTGTGCCCACTCATTCATTTCTTTCCTGATTTATGACCAAAATGGTTGGTCTCCTCTTTATGCCATGGAAGGGCAAAGGCTGTATGGTTTTCCTTCAGTGCAAATGAAAGCATTCACTGGGCAAAATTTGGCTTCATTTGAGATTTGTCAGTGCTTATTTTCCAGGAGGCATGAAATCATGGTTGAAATAGAGGCGGAGTCATTGCTAAAAATACACAAATAAATGGCCACATAGTTTGTTTTTAAGGTCATTTGCGGTTGTGAAGTGGTTGATATTATTGGAATAGCCTGTTTTCACAGTATCTCTTTGTAGCAGTCAGGTGAATGTTAATCGTTTTTGTTATTTGAATATCCATATTTTTAAATGAATCATATTTGAACATGCTTTTACCCCTTTATGAGGAATTAAAGACAAAAATGCTAAATTGGTGACCTGTACTTGAATGTTTGAATATTGGTGAATTGTATTTTTAAAAAGTATGAAATTTACACTCACAATAAGTTGTACACTCACAAAAAGTTGTACCCAGAAGGAATCAACCGACAGGAATGAAACTTGGTGATGGACCTTATCTCTGTACCTGACTGACCCAATAACCACGATTGCAGACGTTCAGCAAGCAGTGATGCCCTCCATGAGTCATTCTGTTAGTGCCAGCGCCATTGGCAGATGGCTTCACAGCACAGGACTACATGCACGCAGACCGTTACAACGACTGCCCTTAGTACCACACTGAACTTAATGCCAAAGACTGCAATGGTGTTGTGGCAGACTGTCATGGAGTGACTCAGAATGGCAGCAGGTCATCTTCAGTGGTGAGTCCTGCTTTTGTTTTAGTAGAGATGACCAACGGATCCATGTGTGAAGACAGTTTGTTGTCACACGTCATATGTCCAGAAGGCCTGGTGTCACTCCACCTCCACTCCTGCCGCAAAATCTGGAGGAACTGCATAACACATCACTCATCTCCATATGAGCATCCATCCAGCTAAGTTGAGCGCTCTCATTTACTTTGAGCCCAAAAAATGTAATTTTAATTTGGCGAGTCTGAGTGCACCACTGCACACAAGTGAAGCTTTCTGTTGGACTTCATCCTGAATCCCAGGATGTTCTCTTGGCCTGTTGTTGAACCTTACGCTTTGTAAAATTCATTTTAAGCGATATCCAGGCCAGCATGCGTGTTCAGGGTTGTCTTTTTAATCTGTTGCAATAAATATCATGTTCATGATATGTAGTAAATATATGCATCAAATTGCAATATGATTTCTTTGCATAATGTGCTCCTTCAGATTATCTTTGTTATCTTTTTGGCAGTGTATTCAAGATGTATAGTATGGATTATTGCAGAACACTATTAGGAACCTCTACAACTCTGATGCCGAGACATCTAGCATGTTGCGTTAGCCAACATGGTGGCCCGATGCCATACTGAGAGACACTAATTCTGTATGTGTAGCTCGATAAATATTTTCCATATCGGTCTAAATTCATCATCATCATGACACTAGCAAACTTATTTTTTAGGTCTTTGTGGCTATAAAAACCTTTTGCAAATGTTGTACAGACAAAAATGCCATGGTACAACATTAGAGCAAACAGCGACACGACAAGTAATGTAACTAGTGTCAGCCATGTTGTTAGTTAGCAAACTCTTACTATAATTGCTGCTGTGATGCTAACCAGCTGCTATCACACTAGTCAATGTTACCCACCTGTCAAATGAGTAATCACCTCAGCTCTTAATGAAACTGAAGTTGGTTTCTTTATTGGCATTTTTTTTCCTGTTCCACCTCAGCATCTTCTACCAATTTTCCCATTCCACCTCAAACGATGCAGCATGTTGGATGTCTTCAGTGGGCTCAACTTCACACTTTTCCTTCACCTTACAAGGTGCAACAGTTACATTCTGGTATCTGAACAGGAAGATGGAGAATAAGAAGCCAACATTAGCCTTGTCAACTCTAGGAGGTCTTTCCAGTTTGTAAATGCCTCACTGATGTTAGCGCAGCTCTTCTTCCTTGCCTGATCCAAGAATGTCTTTCTCATTCTTTGTTCTAATATTTTCTCCTCTTTTTCAGCCATCTCTCATTTTTGACAATATGTGGAGTTCTGCATGTAGGCCCTCCCCTTCCTTCCTCCCCCAGTCCTGTGCATTAGCACAAGCTCCCCATTACTGATTGGCTGATAGTGCTGTGTGGCTTGGCCGAGTCACTTTGTTTCCCATTTACAAAGCCAGGGCTGTATAAGAACACCCAATCTATTCCAGCATGCACACTGCTAATGGTCCATGAGGAGATATTCACTTAATTTCACAAATACCGTATTGGATTAACATTGCTTACAGCACCTTTAAATGAAGGAATGTGAAGATGAGATTAAATATTTCAATGTTCACGCCTATCCCTACTTTGATGTATAGCGAAGGCATAGAAAGCAACCTTGTAACCTGGATTTAACCTGAATCTCAGTTGCAGGGACTGCTATGCAATGCCTTTAGTGGTGGTAACCCAGACCTTTATTTATTTATTTCTTTTTTGGAAGGGTAATCAGTCTACACCTTTTGATGGGTTTTTACCTGCATCTGAATTCCCCGTTCATTGGGCTCCTCATGCTGATAGGATGGAGAACGGCTCATTCGTTTCTGAAGCGCTCCTCAGTCTGAGCATGAGGCGCATACACAACAGCTTTGGCAATAAAGGGCCTTCATTGAGGCAAGGCCGAATCTGAGAGAGACTGAGGGGTATGCTGGGCATGCTTTCATAAAGCCTTTCAGACAGCCCACATGACTGCTTTATCACTGCGGCTACGGCTCTGAAAAAGTTTCCCCTGAAGAGCATGCTGCAGTGATTTCAGCAAAGGAAGCGGATAATGATCTTACAGGCACTGAGGAGATTGTTGACGCTTTCTTTTTTGCCACTCACTTTTCTTTAAGGGAAAAAAAAGCTAAAGACAGAGCTAAGCCCTTCACAGTCTCTCATTTGGACAGAGGTCTTGATTCGCAATTCAACCCCAGTTCGACTTAGGGAAGCTCCATGCTAGGCTATTATTTTGCTGTAATGAACAATAGACTGTGTAAAGCCTCTGCAGTACAGCAGGCTCATGGACTGTAACTCCTTCTGTTTATTTTCTGTTGAAGCTGTGATGAACCTTCTGCTGAGCTGACAAATCGTTTATACAGTAGGGAGAAAAGCAAGCAGTTTATCTGCTCAAGTTCATATTGTGTTTCTGCAAGAACAAATTAATTTTCACTCACACCCACCTCAGTGAAGTACTGGACTCAGTGCTGGGCTTAGTGCTCGACAATGCTGATAAAATTGCAAGTCATGACATTTTCTAGTCATGTAACGTTTTCATGTACCATCTCTCTCTTATTTTACAGCATCATGTTATCTGAAGGTTATGTGAAGTAGAAGTCCAAAATGTCTCTTCATAATTTCACGTATATGCTCTGTAAAACATTAAATAGGCGGTTGACAAACAATCCACAAGTACAGAGATGTGCAATGAGAGATACAACCAGGTATACTCAACATGCTCTTTATTAGGAACATCACCTTGTATTTACACTCAGTGCCTATTTTTACCAGCTTCACTTACCATATACGCTCGTCATCAAAAGAATAGCTACAACCAGAAGGAAGTTTGGGATTCCAATGGTAAGATAAAGGTTACAAGGAACAATAAATGCTGATACATTTAGACTGATATGGACAATATTTATTGAGCTACACATAGAAGTAGGGTCTCTCATGATGGCGCCACCATGTTTGCTAATGCCAGGTACAGCAATAAGGACCGTCCTTGCTTATGTTACATGCGTGGCCAAGTGTGAAACTTGAATCATTCACATGTCTCAATATGTGAAGCCTACCCACCAAGTTTTATTCCTGGTGCTTGATTCCTTCTGGGTGCAACTAATTGTGCAACTTATAGTCCCTCTGTTTTTCTGCCTAGTTTGTTAACCCCCTTTCAACCTATTCACCATGTACAGGACCACTACCAAGCAGATATTATTTGGGTGGTGGATCATTACATTGAGATGATGTGTTGCGCTGGTTTGAGCGGATCACACATAGCAGTTTTAAAGCACTGTGTCCACTCACCGTCCACTCTTTTACATACTCCTAGCATGTCTTCTTATCTGTTTTGCTTTACGACACCCAACATGTACCCCTCTGCCATGAATGGGTTTTAAAACAATATGTTTTAGGACCAAAGACATAATCTAATAAAACTATCATAAAACATCATGTCATACATCAGTCAGCATATTCTTAACCATTCTGTGTAATAACTTGCTGTGAGGGAGCTTTCAGAGGTCTTAAACTCTTTGCTTTCAGCTTAAATGTTTATTCTGCAGAACATTTAAATAATCAATCAATGCCTGTTTCCAAAGTGCTGCTGCTTCATGCTAAAAGACCATCTGACCAACCTGACATAAACTGTAGTTCCAAAGTATCCCCTTCTAATGAATAAATTCAGCTGAGTTAAAATGGGTCTGTTGCTGACACAACCATTCTGTTGTGATCCAGAGTTAGTCATCAAATCTCAGTACCTGACCACAGTACCTAGTGTACATCTAGTACATTACATCTAGTGCAAAGCTTTGCCAGAAGAGTAGAGGCTGTTAATGCAATCAAAAGGGGGTATTATTATCATATAGTGCAGCTAGTTTTAGTTTCCATATGAAACTGAAGTAAAAAAAAAAAAATCTACAAACTGCTTGCCAACAAGGATGTTGATCTTGTATGGAATAGAATATTATATATCAGGATATAATCCTCATCCTCTGTCAATAGCGCTAAAACTAAAAATCACTATCACTATGTAACACTCATACTGGCGTACTGTTAGTGATGATATGTTACCCAACACTAATGGGGCATATTTATTCAGAGAGCCCCACTGATTTACCCAGACTGTCCTTTGTATCAGACTCCTACGGGTGCTCATTGCTGATTGGCTCTGACTGCGTTCTGCACCATTACTCCAGGCTACCCTCAGGCCCTCCAGTCCCCACTTAAAATGGCATACTTTTAACTTTATTTCCTGAGTTATATGTTTTATTCTTAATCCTTGACGTATTTTAGCCTGGGTCAGACCTCAGGCTGGATCGGAATACATAAAATACATTCTTATCCAATAATCGGATGAGCGGCTTATTTACTCGTTGCATTCTTTTTGCTGCGCTGTTCTTATAAACTTATTTGACTACCCAAGGCATTTTCTCTGAATAGGTGGTGACTTTTCGCATACAGAGGTTATAAGTCTTTCTTGGCTAGTGTTGTGAATACAATAATAATGTTTCCGCTGATGTGATAAAACATCTCATCTATCTACGATCACAATTTTAAAGTTTGTTAAAGCAACGTTATGTAACAAATTTACCTTTAAGTAACAGCTTTAGAATCATTTTGATGGTACACTGACTTATAGTAGGGAGAATACTGTCTCTGTCATTGCCACGCTGGGCCCAGAGCGCTGCTATTGTGCTAAGTAACTTCAGAGGAGCGAGCATGAGACCTGCGTAACGCTTTATGGTGCCACATCACACAAGAGGGCTATGAAGAGACAGAGGATGATGATTTTGGAGGAATCAAGGAAGAGAAAAAAAGAGTGACCTAACAACAGACTGGACAGGAGTGAATCTCGGGCTGACTTTTACTCGCTGGCAAGCGATAAGTGATAAAAGGATGCAAGACAGTCTCAAGGCTGTCCATCTCAAGCAGAGTGTCCATCTCTGCCAGTGTTATTTTTTTTAAAAGATTGTCATGTCAGCTGCAACCTTGTCTGTGCCATTCCTGTCTCACAGAGTTTTGTCGTTCTTATGGATGCCAAAACTTATCTAACCTCAGTCCCATTTCACTCTGGTATACAAAGAAATAAATTAATCTCACGCCAATAAAGTTTGGTCTGTTTTTGTCAATCTCACCCCTAATAAGCCGTGTTGGCAAGTTGGCAAGCTTGCAAACGTGATTGGACGTCACGCAGGCATACAGACTGCACTCGTGTTTTTGCACATAGAAGCAACTAAAATCATAAGTGTAATCTGTATTGTCCTTATGCATGCATTACATACATGGATGTGACAGGGAGCCCGGTTCTGTATCCTTCAGCTCGTCAACAAACGCATGTGTACAGCTGTCCATTAGGGGATCTCAAAGTGTAATTTCACAACAGTGGTATAAAAGTGAATGACACTCTGCAACTGTAGTAGGACCCATTATCACATAAAGCTGCTTTAATGAGATGTAATTCCTAGACGTTGTGGACCGTGTCTGTTTGTCCATGCATCAATGGTTTAATTACAAAACACATTATATACCACGTTCAAGATTTTTAATTTTTATCATTCTGTATATGGTTGGGAGTGGCTTTGACACATACAAGATATGTTAATAATGATAACCATACAAATAATCTGCTGCTCTGTCCAGAATTTGGAATGACACTCTTCAAATGTTGTCACAAAAGTCACTAGAATAGGTAGCATGTTCAAAAGATGGGAAAAAAAAAGGTTTTGAGGTTTATAGATGATAGTAACCATGTGTTTGTAGAGTAAATGCAGTAGCGGACTGCTCGTTTTGACGTAGACCTTTTTCGCTCCTATTTCCTTCTAGACCCTCACCTGCCTTTCAGAATTCATGTGTGTGTTTGCATTTATATAAGTGTATATGTGAATGTAATGACTGACTGAGAGGCATCTAAAAGCCTCAGCATTTCCAGGTGGTGAGAGTAATGGGCACTAGATTGCACTGCGGTATACTTTGTAGGTAGAGGAAGAAAGGGGTCATCATGTCAGAGCGTAAAAAGGTGCCAGAATAAAGCTTTCTACTCTCCCCCTCTCGCCGTGTTTTTGTTTTATTTGATGTATTTGGCCGAAGAGGCCTGCATTAACCGATGACAGTGGCAGTCCTCCAGAGCAAGCTGGGGACAGGTGTCTTGTTCAGGGTCAGGGAGGCACAATTTTGTCTACTGTGACTGAACCCTTGACCTTTTTCCTTCACCCTTCATGGACACTTCTGCTCAGCTACATCAATATGCACTTTTCTTTTCCAGCTTCTTCTCACCTTCCTGCTCATTTTGTGATTTTCATAGTTTTCTTGCTGATCTAGTCGATCAGTCAAGATGTAATTGTTGTCTGAGGTTTGTTTCATTAGTTTTGCACTGGAGCTAGGGCTAATCTAGCTAACAGGTAATGAAAGCTTGTAGCCACTAATTAGCGTCATGCGACCCTCATTCCTGACTCATCAGATTCTTGTCTCAAACTGGGCTAATTTGTAATCTTGTTTATGTTGTATTCTAGCTTATGGAAATATGAACTCATTAAGACTTAAAAATGATTTTGTACTACCTTTTCTTTTTTTTTACATTATTGTTATTAATAACAGTGTCATACAGTACCAGAAACCAGTCTATTTTACATGTCTCAACCATTCAGTGTATGTGGGATGGTTTATGCATGCGACTTAAATAATGCTAACAGGTGGGTATATGTTTCCTTTATTTTGCTACATTAGCCTCATAGCTCTAGTACAAAACTAAAGAAGCAAACACCAAACCCATTTTGACTAATCGGCTACTTTCAGAGTTCAAAATTTTGACCAATCTATTCATCCAAGAGGGTCAGCAACTATGATGTGTGCCTTTTGCAGGATCGCGCCCCATATCCAGCCAGCCGTCGCACAGCCACCACCACGCTGACCCTGGATGTGTTAGATGGGGATGATCTGGGTCCCATGTTCCTGCCCTGTGTGCTGGTCAATAATACCCGAGACTGCAGCCCCGTCACCTACCGCGTGGTCATCCCTGAACTGACAGAGCCGGTGAGAGCCTTCCTACTGCAGCACACGCTGCGATTTCTATAGGCACACCAGAGACGTGCTTGGCTCAGTGTTACCCAGTTAATGAGGTACTGGTGTGTACCTGGGGAGTAGGTCAGTGACGAGGTCAGAGACTGGAAGAAGAAGTAAGGTCTCACGGATATACCAGCAGTTGTGCACTGCTTAACTTTATCTCACCCATCAAACACATAAAAGCCCCCTAGAATTGTAAAGTGGGAGCCCTCCTGATCAGTGCAGCACTTTCTCTAAGAACTAGTGTGAGTGTGTGATGTGAGCCTGTTTTCGAGAGTATCTCTGTGATGGACAAGTAAGAGAGAAGTTTAAGAAGTTAGGGGCCTGAACACGCCCTCATCAGCTTCAACTTAACACCTGGATGTGCACCACACCTGCATTAAGCAACTGGCCTGTTGCAGCACAAGAAGAGGAGGGGGCCACAAGGGGTGGATTAATGATGGGCAACGCAATCACCCTTAGCAAGGTTAGCCTCTGTGATCTAATTGCAGTGTTTTCCACGTACAGGCTATACTTGGGCAGACATCCCCCCAAGTGTATTGACAGCAACACAAGTGCAATTTGACCCATTTTCACACCTTCTAAATGCCATTTTGTCCCATTTTAATAATTTACTAAATATTTTATATTATCATGCATGAAGAAGGCCATGCATTAGTAGCAATACCAACTCTTCAACATTTGTGAGGTTCAGTGCAGCATGTTCAGTAAAAGAAAAAGAACACATTACACAATTAAAGATACACAACTGTTTTTTATATGCCATATTTGAATAACCAATTCCCAATTAAGTTAAAAGAATGCTGTGATGGGTTTGGACATCCACCCACATTTGTTTCGGAGTTCAGTGTTCTTTGGGAACACTATAATCAGCTAACAATACAAACGGCATAGCAGTTTTTTTGTATGTTTGTTTTTGAGAAGTTTGAACATAGCATACATATATTTATGAGTAATTGCTTTGTCTGGCTTTCCATTTTGGTGCAGAAGTGTGATGCATTGCCATTCGTTTTGTTGTTGTTGTTGTTGATATAGGCTTTAGCTCGCTAACTATCAAGTTAGCAGAGTAAAGTGATAAAGTTTTATCAGCAGTCTTGTATTAAAAATGGAACAATTTGCCGCCTAAAGCCCAGAAAACAAATATTATGGTTTTGAAAAATTAATCATTGTAAAGTAATGCGGCGTCAGTGCAGGCCTGTGTTCTGTTTGTGTTGTGTGAATGGTTTCATGTTTAATTTAGACATTTGTAATTTGTTAGCATTTGCTATGGTTTGATCTTCAAGGACTCTAATTCTGAAGGGCAGGGCAAGGTTTGGCTATGGGTGATTGTAGCTGAGTGGCTGGGTCTAGCCAGATAACAGTGACTGGATTCAATTTTGGCATAGCCTGACTTTGGTTGACGTAATAGTCAACTGCCAACAACTGCATGGGTGAGGTATAAAAACACTGCTGTCTGACACATTCTACCTCCCCTAGTTCCCAATAATGGCAGATCTTGAACTCCTGAACTCCAACAGCTGCTGGATATAAAAACTATAGTATATAGTAGCAACATGTAAAAATGCAGGTGGAGATCATATAAATTCTCTTTAGGGGAGATGAGCAGGAGATAGCAGATCTAAAATAATTATAATAAAATCATAACACACAATCCTAACACCTCATAAAGCTAGTGTGCAGCAGTGTGTTTGGAAAAGAACCTTGTATTATTGTCTTGTGAGAACCCCCATCTACAGTAGATAAGCACTATGACTAATAAACAGCTTTGCTGCCATTTGAAAAGTGGAAAACGTCAGGTGGTCACACTGATTTGTAGGAAAGTACTTGTTCACTTAAAACAAGTTACTACAGCTAAACAGCAAACAGGCGGTAATCTTTGTATTACTCTGTTTAAACATGAAAGGATATTTAATGGAGTAAATCTGTCTGTCATCTTTGTATGAAAGCGAGTATGCGTTACCCAAGGGACCCTCTTGACTTATTTAGTTAAATGCCACTCTCTCACTTTCTCTTCTGGTCTGTGTAGGTCACAGACTGCTCCACTGACCGAGCACTTTGCCTTGAGCTTATACTTGGCTGAAGATGAGAGAGGCCAGGGCAGGAAGAGAGAGCAGGAGGAGAGAACGCTAGAGAGAGGGATTGAGATGAGAGAAAGGAGGAGCGGCATGAGAAAGCCACTCCAGATGGAAAGATAAAAACGAACAGCGGACGTGGAGGGTGGGGGAGAGAGAGGACGGCAGTGTAAGATGCTGGGTGTCTTCAGCCTTAAGAATAAAACATGTGTTAAAACCAGGCATGCACCACCCCCTGGAAAACGTAGTCTGATTTTTTGTTTTTTTTCCTGAAATTGCTGAAAAATCTGATCGATAAAGTTAGGTTGCTTTTAGTGTCAAATTGTAACAATTTTCAGATATAAAAGGCAGATATAAAAGTTTCTGCAGTGGTCATTGCTGATGCATACTAATGTAACATTACGGTTTTACTGGTAACATCCTGAATTATTGTATACAAAATTTAGTTGATGTGTATAGTTATATTTGGATACCACCATGTGCAAGTCAAAATATAACACAACCTCTACAGGGATCACACATAAATATGACATTTGTCTGCCATATTTTAGTGCACAATTTCGTTTCCTTGTTTTTGCAGGATTGGAACAATCTAATCATTGGTGGAACAACAATCAAACAAACAAGCAAATAAATATATGAATATCGTCGCTGTCCAATGAAAAACATGTATCTCCATTTTTGTTGATTTTGACTTTTATGCATCGTTTGAACACAGCACTTGCCATTTATGTTGTGTGAAAATTTCATGTGGAACGGACCAACAGAAATTGCTCAAAACTGCTTAGATAAAACGTCTGGTTCCATTGACTTGCATTCAAATTACATTAGGTTTTTGGCCTCTCCTGTAAAGTTGCCATTTTGGAGATACCTGCTTTTCATTGGACAGCGACGATATGCTTTGTTGTTGTAATGATGTACTCAGGCCATAATTAGATTCCCAGAAGTTTGTTCATAATTTGGCATTCTTGCGATATTTGGAGCAAAATTAGAGGGAAAATTATTATTGTAAACATGTCACTGCACAACTCTGTTGACAGCTCTATTGGAGCTGGGTGGCAGCAGGAGTGCTGGAGCGAGGTTTGACTGATGCTGATTGTTGATCAGCGTGTTGCTGTTTAATCTGTGCAGTTGCATTGTCACACCTCCACAATGCACAGTGTCACAGTTTTGGATTGCAATATCACTGTTTCACGTGGCATTGTACACACCCTTAGAAAGTTTGGCCAATACGTTTGTTAGTGCTGGTTCTCACTGGATCTGTTTGTCTGGTCTTCGTTTCCAGGCAGAATTTACATTTACAGTGCAAAGAGAATGAAACTGATTCTTTAACAAGCTCTGGAATCAGTGCTCTGGAATCAGTGCAGGTGTGCTGTGCCTCTGAGAGACCCAACTCCAGCAGAGAATGCAGAGGAAAGCCTACCAAATAAGCACCCACTGTGCCCGTTGTTTGCTGAGGCTTTTCATAATTTATGATAAAAGGTTTACAGATGGCTAAGTGTGCAGATTTGAGGAGCTGCATGACTCCCAAAGGCTGCTATATGCTACTGTGTGCAGATTTAGCCGTGCTTCCTGTCCTTTATTTTATATGAGCACGTCTGAACAAATTACAATTTAGGAAGGAACCTGAAGCACGCCCGATGGTATTTGTATTGGGAATGTATTCTTGCTCCTGAATTCAATGAGGTGATGTTTTTGATAACTGCAGCCCTGTTGTTTAGTGCGATGATGAGATCTCAAAATCGTTTGTTGATTAAGGAACTATTTTACCTGCGAGTGGAGCTCTATTTCTCAGGGATGCAAAGTGTCTGAGACTGTCACTGGAAAGTATAAGATGCTTGCTTTGATGTGACACTCGGGTGAGGATTCATTTTTATGGTAAGCTTCCTAGTACTTCAAACTCAGTAACCTCGTATAACCCATGAGGGATAACTACAGAGCAGAATGACAGATTCTGTCTTCCCTCCAGCCTGTGCGTTCTTTTTTGTTTTGCTGACTAGAGGTTTAATGTCTGGTCTGAAGCATTTCTTTTTGTCTCAGTCTGTTTTACATCTCCTTCACTGCCTGGTTCTCCCTGTGGATAGCAACGGTTAGGTGTAATTAATAAGAGCAGATTCAGGTTCTATGAACTGTTATACGAGGCCTCTTCTCTTCTCTTTCGAATGCTAGAGGGTAGAATTGTGGGTAGTATTGAAGGTCCCAGATGAGAATAGGCCTAATTTACAGCATCCCAAAGTTAATAACTACTGATAGGCAGTCGTTTAGCATTTCTATTTATTTTCGTGTTTTGGTTGAGTAAGGTTTTTCCGCAGATTAGGAAACAGTCAATCCCGTTGGGAATGTTTCTTATTAGCCGGCCTGTTCGATAATAGGGGTGTGTGTGTGTGTGTGTGTGTGTGTGTGCATGTGCATGTGTGCAAGTACAAATTACCTGCAATAACAAATATGCACCAAGTGCATATATACAACTAATGATAGACAGTTTAAACAGATGTGTATCCATTTGCAGCTGTTTTAGACAAGAGTACACTAAATCCACAGCGCATACCTTCAGGGCTACAGTGATATGGCTCTTTGTATTTGTAGTGATGTATGTATTCTTTGTGTGTTCATCATCTCTCATACATGTATTTGTTGAAATAACAAATAACCAATTTCAGTAGTGTTCCTTTTAAGTTTCCACATTATGATTCATTTTACTTAAGGCAGCTGGTCGCCCTCGTGTGTGTGTTTATTTCAGAGCAAACTGAATCCCCTGAATGTGACCCCACCCATCCAAGCAATTGACCAGGATAGAAACATCCAGCCTCCCTCTGACCGACCCGGCATCCTCTACTTCATTCTAGTTGGTACGCATCCAGAAAACAGACACACAGACAGACAGAAACCTGTCTTACAGATAATTTGATTTGTGTTGTTTTGGTTGTTTTTGCATAGCATGACTTTGGTTGTCTCTGTTTTCATAATGTGCTGCGCCTTTTTGTTGCTCTTGTCGTCTTCAGGTCAGCCAGCAGTGTACCCAGAGTTCTTTTCTCTGAACAGGAGCACGGCGGAGCTGCGTCTGCTGAAGCCCGTCAGCAGAGATCTGTATCAGAGCTTTACACTCGTCATTAAGGTCAGCAAAGCCCATCTCCACCACACTAATCACTCACCCACACTAGCCCTGGATATTTAGTGTCATATGTACTGCATTTTTAAATTTACATCATATTTTGTATTACTAGCTATTATACATTCTACTAATAACTGTAAGTGTTATATGAGGCAAAAGTTTGAACACGCCTACCTAAAGTATGTATTTTGTCAATTTCCTAAGTGAAAATAAGGACTCTGCCTAAATATGGCACTTTACTGCACCTGATGTTTGTACAGGCCACAATTTATGTTTTAACCCCCACTATAATCAGCAAATAATCAGTAATTAAAATGTATGTAAGTGTGTTATCTTTACAGAATGTGTACTTCATTCAACAAAACATGCCTTTTCACCAGGAGTACCCAAAAATAATACTTTCATGTTAAGCAAAATGACAACACACTAGAAGCTGGTACTGTGAAGCTGAATGCTTCAAGATTCAAGAGTTAGAAATGAGTAGAAATGAGCAGTTGCACTGAACAACTAAATTCTTACACTGCACTACCTCCCAGAGTAAGTACTAAGTAAAGAATCACAAAAAGATGATTAGCGGGGAATATATATATTATATATATATATATTCCCCGCTAATCATCTTTTTGTGATTGAATTGCATGCTTTCAGTCACAGGTGACTATATATGCTATGCTATGTACTATATAGCTATACTACTATATGTACTGTGTGCAATATTAGTGCAAAAAACAAATGTGCAATAGCATCCAATTACAGACTTAGGTGTCCTTAGTAAGTATTCATGTATCACACACATAGTGTACCTAATGCAGTATAAACATAATAATACTGGTCGATATATATAGAAGTGATACATTAAATCACCAGTGGATGTTCAAAATGTGCAGTCTGTGCAGTTAAGCAGTTGGTAATGTTTTAGTGATCGTCTTGCAGGAGAGAGAACGGAGCGTGAACTACATTACTGGTCAGGTGCATGTGGCGAAGGAGCATGAAGTAAAATGGTGATTGGAGGAAGTGAGCTATTCAAAGCTCTGAATGAGAAGTAAATGAGAAGTTTGTCTTTCTAATCCGATTGCATTTCCACTAAACCTTGCCAATTTGACTCTAACCCAAGATAATTACAGCAGATTACATAAATTATAGCACTTTGTGGTAGAGTTGCATTTCACCATTTAGAGTGGACTCCCATTATGAATGATTATTCTAACAGCATTTACACACTGTGACAAAAAAAGAACAGAATAGAAAGAGGGAAACGAGAGCGAGAGAGCATAAACAGATTGTTTTTATTAAGTGAGAGAATTTTCTTGTGTTAGCAACAGAAAGCTTAGAAATCTGGCTTTATAGAACTGCTAGTTTGGGTTGTAACGTCTGTCTGGAACACGTACACACATATATCCATTCAAGAGATGGATCAGCCAGTTTTCAGTCCAAATATGCAATCGGCGACCGACTGATATTTTTATAATTTAGCTGATCCTGAGAGCTGATTGGTGATGCATCATGTAAAATGAATGAGCCATATTTTGCCATTTGAATTTAAAGATTTTGGAATGCCAAGTAAAAGCCTTTAACACCACTAACCTTATATGACACTTGAGAGTACATCCCTTAACCCAGTACAGTGAGTATCAGAAAACAGCTAGCAAATACAACTGATGCTACATTAAGTTGTTTGTGGCAGATGTTTTCAGTGGAGCCAGAGGTGGCTCTGAGGTGGCTAATCAGTTGTCCTGAAAACACCAGCAGCTCCTCTGTTTGATTTGCAGAAGTTTTCTTTAAGGGCTTCTTGACAGCTGCACATTTGTTGAGATCCGGTGTTGGGTTGGCTTCTCACAGTGGACGGAAGGACCAGAACACCTGTGGATCTTTCAGAGATGAAAGCTTTAAGTATCTGTTGGTGACAGTTTTAGAGGTGTACCAGATCTTGTACAGTAGTTAGGAGCCTAGTGTTCAGTAACTACATTGCTCTGTGGAGAAATAGCTTATTATAATGAATATGAATACATTCAATTATTAATTGAACTTTATCATGCTGCATTTTATCATATTGTGTGTGTCACTGGATAAAAGCAGCAAAGTCACTTGAGGTCATTCATTAGAGTGATTTGACTATGATTAAGGGGATATGGGTTAGGCATTAAATAGCACAAACTCAGTGGCTTTTTGCTTTATTCTCAGTTGCTGAAAGCTTATCAGCAGTGCTCTTACTGAGATGTCAGGCGGTAGAAATATTTATGTGCATGTGGGTGCTTGGGCAGGGTTGCAAGGGCATGTTTGTGTCTGTATTCCCATAGATATTGCAGAGGTCAGATCAATATTAGCACTCACTTTAGATACTCTGAGAAAAAAGAGGTCTGTCTGTGGTGATAGCAGTCAGGAATGGGGGGAAAAAGCACTGACAGGAACTCAGTAACGCATAGAGCTGCACACATATGCCTGTAAAAACATTCATTATGCATATACAGTTAAATGTAATGTATCCACTAATACAGTTAAGCAAGGAGAGAGAAAGGAAGAGAGCTGCATAAACCATGTCATTTTTGAATAAGCAGTAAGGATTATCACGTATCATTTAGGAATGTTAAACGCTTCTGTTTGCCATGCTAAACGGTGACTCTCTCTCTTCTGACGGTTCTGTGTCATATAGTGCCTGCTCTGGAAAATCCGCAGCAGACTTGAAATGAGGTTTTGTTTTCTCTCAGTGTGTCAGAGGCATTTTGAAAACATGCACCAGAAAATAAAGTATTAAACAGTAGGAAACCTGAATTATGCAGCTCAGGAAAATATGCCATTGCTTTGCCTTCTGTATGATGGAAACAAGTGATTTTACAGCCATAAACGCAGGAATATGTCAGGTATATCTAGAGTATATACAATTGTTTAAATATTGGGAAAATACATCAGATATGAGGTAAATACATTCATCACTCATTGTTAAAAATAGTTGCACAAATAGTTGCACACAGAAGGAATCAGCAGACAGGAGTGAAACTTGGTGGGTAGGTTTGACATTGTGAGATATGCCAGTGATTTCATGGTTGGTACCTGACTGACCCATTGTTCCTGGTAACCTTTATCTTCCTTCCGAATAGCAATGAAATCTGACTCTCCTACAATGAGTGCATTTCAGTTAACACTGGCATTATCTGTGATTATTTAGACCTCATGATATGTTGATTACACAGCATATTATAGCACATTTTGTTAGCATGTCTAAGACTGAACACACTGAACACACTGAAATTGTGTTGTCCTTAACTGGACATTCAGATCTGATGAAAGGTTTATGTCCACAAAACATTAATAAGTCATAAGGTACGGTCAGAGACCCTTCATTTTTCTGATTTTCATTAAAACAGTCATTAATGGATTTTTGCAGGGCATATTAGAGAAAAAAAATCTACTTGCATAAAAAAAAGTTTAAAGTCTGAGACAAATAAGTGGAAAAAAGACCACCAAAACTGTAACCATCAGATGAAAGACCACCAAAACTGTCAGCATCAGATAAACAGCATTTAAAGCTTTCATCTTAGAAAGAGAGACGAACAAACTCCAGATCTGAAAGAAAAAAAAAATTCCTGTGAGAAGACAACTCGCTCTGGACCAAAAAAGAAATGGATGAGAAATGAAACTTACAAATCAAAAACTCAAGCTGCTGTTTTTTTTGATGATGAGCTCTGTTCGGATTAGTTGCCGTGTATTGTACCTCATTTAAAACACTTATAACGTCAGTGTGGATTGGTGGGCCCAACTGCTGTAGGTGGAATGGGATTGATATGTGGACACGTGTAGGTTTTCATACCTTATTCACCAGTATGTTCTTGAGAAAGATCCTAAGAGAAATGTCTACACCATATTCATCATTTGTTCACTTTTGCATCTGTGTTCTCTTGAGTGTGTGTGTAGATTCTGTTCTTACCTAAGACCAGATCCCAAACAGGAAAGCATTAAATACCAGAATCTCACGAATATGGCGTGAGTGGGCTTTAAGAAGACATTTCTTATTAGGAACGGTTGGTAAATCACACCATCTAAGGTTTACGTATATGGAATAAATTGAACCTTTTGAAATTTACTACATTAAACTCGTTGCTGTCTTTCTTATATGAGAGAAGTTCAGTTCTCCATAATATGAGGCCTTTAAAAATAACATCTTGTATATTGTATGTTAGGATGTGCTATGTATAACTATATCTCTATTGGTGAGCTAATCTTCTGGTGGCTCCGGAGAGCTGTTGTCCATGGTGCTGAACTGCCTTCCCGCTGGGCCAGCGGTGAGCTGGCAGTTTCATATGGAGATGGCCAGCTTCCCTAACACCCCTGTCACAACACATTTACCCTGACACGTCTGTTTGTGTGCTTTGTTTATGTGGGTGTGTTTGTGAGCAGGCCGAACAGGATAATGGTCACCCTCTCCCTGCATTTGCTGACCTGCGGATAGAGATTTTGGATGAAAACAACCAAGCCCCGTACTTCCAGCAGCCATCCTACCAGGGCTTCATCAGTGAGTCAGCCCCTGTTGGTGCAACCATCTCAGGCAGAGGCAACCTCACTGCCCCACTGGCCATCATTGCCCTTGACAATGACATTGAGGAGGTGGGTGCATAGCTGTACTGTGATAATACCGGAATCACTCTGTGGTCTGTGGTGTTTTCTGGGTTGAAGTATTCCATTACTGCAGTCATTTATGAAGCCATAGTTTCAGTCAGTGATTTTGATGTTTGAACATGTTTATTGCATTATTGCAGCTTCTGCCAGGAGCTGTACCAGTGGGTATCAGACTGGTGTTGAGTGCTGTGCTTTGTTCTTTGTTCTCTTTCCCTTTTTATCTCTCTTTTCTCTACTATCTGTGTACTCTTTCATTCATTCTCTCCTATTTCTCTCTATTCTCTTTCTCTCCCCCTCAGTCTTTTTCTTCCTGTCTCTCCCTCCCCCTCTCTCCCTCCATCCCCCTCTCTTCCTCCCTTTATTTTGCCTTTCTATATCTTTACTCTTTCTCTCTTCTTTGTACTATCACTTTTTCTTCCTCTAACTCTCTATATCTCCATTTCCCCCTTCTCTCCCTTTCTCTCTTCTTTGTACTCTTTCTCATCATCTTATTTTCTCTTTCTTCCTGTCTGTTCCTTTCTTCCAACCCTCCCTCCTCTCTCCCTCCGTCTCTCCCTCCTGCACTTCTCTCTCCCCTATCCCTCCCTCTCTCCCTACTTCCTCTCTCCCTCCCGCACTTCTCTTTCCCATATCCCTCCCTCTCTCCCTCCCTCACCCTCTCTCCTTTATTTCCCTTTCTCTACTGATTTTTCCCTTTTCTATCACTTTCTTTTCCTCCAACTCTCTTTATCCTCCTTTCACCCTGTATCTCTCTCTACTATTTTTCTCTTCTTTGTGCTTTGTTGTTCTCCGTCTCACTTTCTATTTGTTCTTGCCTGGAACACCCCCCCCCCCTTCTTTCTCTCTCACATAGTTCAGAATAGCTGTATTATCGTGACTGTGTGAAGTACGGTATTGCCAAATCATTAATAGAGTAGTCATAACTCATATCATAAATCATATCTATTATATCATATTGTATCATATTTATCTCTCTGGCCCTCCCTTTTTTTACTATCTCTCCTGATCTCTCTCTCTTTGTTTCATATCCCTCTCTGTCTTATCTTTTCTCTTCTCTCTCTCTCTCTCTGTTTGCTTTGTTTAGTTTGAGGTGAGACTAATACAGTCCTCAGTAATAGCTTCCCTCCAGAGAGTGGTTTTAATCCTTCTGTCTTGTGTTTAGTGTGCCTTTCCACTGTGTTTAATGAGAGGCTGCTTAAATGGCTTAGTCATACAGACTGAGTCTGACGTTCCTGTGGGGGACAGACTAATAATATTACCTTTTTCAAATAACAGCTGGAAATATGAGTTAACTCTGCTTATTGCTAGGTAGAGAGTAGGACCAGACTGATATGAAAATTGTGTGACCAGTCCCAATTTTAGGGAGCTAAATAATAGCACACTATTTGGCCAAACGTACATGAGAGCCCTGCCCTGATCAAATGTAAGTTGTATTATTGTGAAATGAGAGTATTTAGGAGCAGCAACAGCTCCTGCACAAAGCGTTAAACCACACAAACTCACAGAGCAGGACTGAATGCTTCCATGACTAAGCATCTGCGTACAAACCTAAAATGTGCAATGCCAAACCACACCGTCATTGGACTCTGGAGCAGTGGAAACGTGTTCCCTGGAGATGAATTGTGCTTCATTATCTGGTAGTCTGATGGATGAATCTAGATTTCGTAAATACTAGGAGAACACTACCTACTGGAAGCATAGTGACAACAGTGAAGCTATGCGGAGAAGGTATGATGGTTTGGGGTAGTTTTTCAGGGTTTGGGCTCAGTTGCTTAGTTCCAGTGAAGGATAATGTTAATGCTATAGCATACAAAGACATTTTACACAATCTTATGCCTTTAATTCTGTGGCAGCTGTTTGGGGAAAAACCATTCCTGTTCCTGTGCATAAAGCACTGTCTATAAAGATGTGGCTTAATAAGCTTGGTGTGGAGGAACTCCAGGGGCATGTGCAGCATCCTAGCCTCAACCTCCATTAAAAACTTCATCATTTGCAGGCCTGGCCTTTTCATCCAACCTCAGTGCCTGAAACCACAAATGCTCTTTTGGCTGAATGAACCCCAGTTTTTTAGACACACTTGAAAATCTTGTGGAAAGTCTTCCTAGAAGAATGGAGGGCTGCAGATGTCATAGTAATGTCCATGGTTTTGGCATGAGATGTCCGTATGTTCATATTAACGTGACGGTCAGGTGTCCACATATTTTTGACCATATGGTTTGTCTGCCCATGTAATGTAATGGGGTCAAAAAAATTTACTCTGGTAGTTTAAGTTTTGCATTGCAACATTAGGTGTGATTTGATGTATTTAGAAGTTGTTATTTTAACCATGATGTTAAATAACATCATGGTTAAAAATCCGTTCTGTATATTACAGAACATATTTTCAGTGTTCTGTAATATTACTCTTTCATTCATGTCTGTATTGCTGCAATAGAAAAGAGCAATAGGTGACTGTTAGGCTAGCTGTCTCTTGTACAGGAGTATTAAACTACTAAATATTAATATTCAACAGATTTTGTAACATCAAGGTAAAATAAGTCACTATTCATTATTGGGACTTTATCAATTAGAGTTTTGCTAATATCGATATCTGCTGATACATTTGGCATTTGATACATTGACATTATTTTGGTCAGGTCCTAGTATTCAGTATTTGAAATTCAGTTGGCCTATTGTTTGTGTGAATGAATGTGAGCACAGTAAGCTCTGCCACTTCACTGTAACGGTCTGTTATTAATTGTTTCCAGAATTTCTATAATATTGAAAGGCTAAGACATGGCCATCTCTACAAAAGACCTCTCCAGCTCAACAGGGCTTAACTCGCTCAAGGGCTGAACACTTTTGCCATTGCAGCTTCATCCACCTTTAAACCTCTACCCTCTATCTGAAACATTGAGCTTCATCACCCAGCACCCTGTCTTTGTCTCTTCTTCTCCTTCCTCTTTCCCGCTCTTATTCTCTTCTTATCTGCTTTTCAATCTCTCTCCCTCCTGTTTTCTTTTTCTCTCAACTTCTCTCTCTCTCTCTCTCTCTCTCTCTTTCTCTCTCTCTCTGTAATTAGTGTGTGTGATTAAGTACTGAAAGGGAGACTGATGAGCTGAACTAATTGAGCCAGTAACGAAACTAATGCAGATATTCAGTAAACAAAATGGCCATACTGAATGAATTTCCAACTAAACCACAACATCCCTATACCTGCGTTTAGGGATGCGCCTACAGGAATTCTGGACAGATGCCTAGTTCTGATGTTCTTAATGTAGACACAGTGGCCCCCAAAAGTATTTGGACACTTTGGCTATTTATCCATTGATAAACTGATGAAGTTTATTAGGTAATTTCATAAAATGTTTAATAAAGTGATTTGTTTTAGGGAAAAATACTCTCAATATAACATCCAATTAACAGTAGACTCTGTTTGGAGAAAGCTAGGAGAACAATCCCAAACAGATTACACTAAGGGTTCCGTAAAGCACAGAGGTGGAAACGTCAAAGCCTGGGGGCTGTCTTATTTTACACTGGTGTCAGTGAGCTTGTGTTCATTGATGGGATCATGAACGGATCATGGATCATTGATGGGATGAAGTGTGCAAAAGCAGACCTGCCTTTGTATGGTTTTGGATGCCAGAAAATGGATCTTTCTGCGGGATAATAATCTTAAATGCATCACTCGTCTTTAAGAGGTCTTGGAATGGCCTGTCAAAAATAATGTGGGATTTTGTTTCCTAACATAATGAACTTAATACATTTAACTATGGCACAAATGTCCAAGTATGTTTTGGTGCCCTGTTGATGCCGATGCTGAGACATATGTTTATATATCAAATTAAATATAAAATTACAGAGAAATGTAACTTTTATTTGTGTAGGCTTACAAATACGGTGAAATAGGCTTTATCACGATAGCCAAGCTTCAGCTAAACACTCTGCTCTTCCAGAACACGATACATTTATCAGGAAATGTTGGTTTGAAATATGGCTCAAATCTACTTATCTGTCAGATACCAATAGCATTTTTTAACAATAACATATTTTTAACATTTAGGATTTTCAATCATACCTGCTAATGCTACTATGATTTCAGTATCATCATGCATCCTACTTTATAACAGTTCTTCTGAAATGTTCTTTCTCTTGATTTCTTACCAGTATTTAGAAATATGCAAGTCTAGCTGAGAGCGATCAAAACCCAGGGAATTATGTTTATTTCTTTGCTTCCTTTGCTCTCTAGCTGTATTGTTTTCACTGCTGTGTGGATGCATGCTTTGAGTATGTGCATGAATATGTAAAGGAAGTATGCAGTTTGACTGTATGGTTTTGGTAACGCTGAGTATCCTTCAGGTCCTATCTTTCTTCTTTAAAGAGTAAAGACCCACAGGTGAAGATAACCCTGAGTGACTACACCACCATCTTCTCTATCACTCCCTCTGGAATCACACGTTACCTCACCCTGCTCAAGCCTGTGGACAGAGAGACAAAAATGAGCTACACCTTCACGGTAGGAACACACGCCCACATACATTTCTAAAACTTACCTCTCTGTTAGGGGTGGGTAATGTGACCTTTGATTTATATTATATTATTATGTTATAATCCTATTTTTAGAGGAGAATGATATCAGTATATACTAGGCTCGAAACAGTCGACGACTGTATTGGGAATTGCTGATACTTTGCATCTGCTATAAAGGCTATAAACTTGAACGATTTGAATGTCAGAAAACACAATGCTGTTCAGTTTATGTGGTTCCCAGCCCTGGTCCTGGAGAGCCCCCTGCACTGCACATATTAGTGTTTTCCCTGCACCAAACACCTGAATGAACTACTTAATTAATTATCAAACCCTTCCTGAGTTGAAGTGGGTGTGTTTGGCAGGAAAACACAAAAATGCACAGAGTTAAGGGGTCCTCCAGGACCAGAGTTGGAAGCCACTGGTCTGTGTAACAAATCAGTCCTAATACAGTTGTTGTTTGGGGGCGCCTTTGGTCAAATGATGTTTAGTTAATTTGCTAAGTGGAAATAAGGTAAAACATCTTCTACAGAGATCACACTTCTGCATAGTTTTAATACATATTTATAATTTATTTGCTAAATGTAACAAATTGGGAGGAAAAGTAATAAAACATGATAAGCAGTGTGTGTAAAAGTTTTTAGGTTAAATGTAAGTTACACTCACCAAATGAGAACCAAAAAAGAATGGAACATTTAAGTTTGTTTCTTGTAGAGGATATGCTAACTTATTTTTGAAACATGTAATTTGACTCTAATTTGACTGGGTATTTAAACTTTTACACATGACTGTATATTCTGAAGCAGTGCAAAGAAAGGCTTCATTTACTGTGGCTGTGGTTGTTAAGAAAACAGATATGTCCACACTACAGACATCCCAGCACAGAATGTTTCTTTTATTGAAACATGAACGTCAGTCTAGACTGAGAGTCTTCTCAGTCTGTAGGTTAATAACAGCTTCTCAGGCAATATTTCAGGCACCTTTCTTGTATGCATGCTCAGATGTAATCGTTTTTTATGATTGTCTAACATCAGCTCCCCAACCATAGTATCATCAGTCAGTGAATGAACTACTCCATTAATTAACAAACCCTTCCTGAGATTAAGTGGGTGTGTTTGGAAGGAAAACACAAAAATGCGCAGGGCAGGGGGTCTCTGTGCCACAAATCAGTTCTAATACAGTCATATGAATAAGTTTGGGGGTGCCTTTGGTCAAATGATGCTTAGTTAATTTGCTAAATGGAAATAAGCTAAAACATCCTCTACATAGATCACACTTCTGCTTAATTTTAATACATATTTATCGTATCTTTGCTAAATTTTACAAATTTGGAAGAAAAAACAAAAAGAATGGAATATTTAAGTATGTTTTGTTTAAGCTCTATGAACTATGAACCCAAACCAATTTGGGCTATTTATTGGCTTTAATATCCACAACACGGTTGATTCTGTATCATGAGAGACTGGCACAGTGCTATTTAAATTTAAACTGGTATACCTCCCACCTCCCCTGTCTGTTGTCTATTGTCTCTCCCTCTCTCTCTTCCTTTACAGTACAAATTGTAGAGAGACATTATAAGGGGCTGAATTATCTTGTGAATGTGATATTCTCCTGTGAGATTTCTCTTTATCTGTTTATGTAATGGCAAAAAAAAAACAACAACACTTTTTTGTACTAATCTTCCCTCCTTTGGGAGTGCTGAAGCTTTTAGTGTATCAATATTTCAGCACCTAACATCACAAAACAGCATGAGATCATTCGCCTGAAAGAACAAAACAAGTAATTTAAGAAGGGATGAGACTGTGTGTGTTCCTGCTGGTGCTCATTGCATGGCTGGCTGCTTAAGAGGGCTCTCTGCTGATCTTATCTAGCTAGCGGGGCTTTAGCTTCAAGCCCCTCTGATCTTCACTGCCACATCGCTCTGAATCAAAATGGACAGGCAAAGCACAGGGCCTGGGTCTCCCTGTCTGAAACAGTTGTTGGCAGGCATGGCCCCCATCGTTATGAATGTTGGGAATCAATATCAATGTGCTTGTTTGGAAGCCTGGACTACACTGGGACACTTTAATGCTTGATGTTGGGGGCTGGGAGGCTAATCACGAGCCTTAATACTTTTGATGAGCTGAACAATAGGCTGCTTATCTACATGGAGCAGAGACACCAACATTTTTTGGTGTGATTGTATCTATAAAATGTCCTGGAAAGAGCCCTGTTAAAGAAAGAAAAAAATCATCAGCAAATTAAGTGATTGTGTTTCTGAGTGGAGAATAACAATTATGCATAATCATAGTGGCCGGGGATTGTGCTCTCATAATTATCCCCTTTTTCTGTTTGAATAATACTTGTGTTTGAAACAGGCTGTGTTTTTCTGTGTGTGTGACATTAAGACCAGCTTGTACAGACCGTTTGTTTTTCTTTTGTTGAAGTATTTTTTATTTATTTATTTTGTCACCTACAACCCAAAAAGTTAGCTCTCCTAAGCAACACAGTGTTGTACTGTAAATACTCTGTTCCTCTGTTTAAGAAGCAACTGGAATAATGGCCTACCAGTCTTGATCTGCAGTGTGTCAGAGTGTGTTTTACTGAATCACACCTCGTTCCATCCCCCTCTTCATCCTGAGCCCTCTCTTCTCAGTTCCACTGAGGGCTTCTTTTCTCTTCCCTCGCAGAGACGTGTCAATACCAGCCAGCTCTGCCTCCAGCAATACAGGAGAGCTTGTTTAGAAACCGTTTGCTTAGCTTTGTTTTGTTAGCTCCATTTCTTTCTTCCTTCGCTTTTTTTTCCCTTTCTTTCTCTGCCTTTTTTGGCCACTTATGGGGAGAGCAGCCACACACACACTGAGAGGAATGCAGAGAAGTTTGTCTGTTGTTGAAGCATCTTAGCTTGGCGAATCATCTTCACTTATTGTGATGCCCTTGGAAAAAACTCTGAAGTTTACAACCCCTGCAGTTACGAAGTGAGGTTTGTAGCAAGAGAAGAACGCGCTTTAGTGCTAAATTGAACCATTTTCAAAAAAGTTCTGTATCTAACTCTATACAGCACACTCTGTGAATTTGAAGAACCATTTCGCCATGCAAAAAAAGACATGTAAGCATGAAATGGTTCCATATAGAACAACTCCCCATTTCCAAAGTAGGTGGGGCAGTGTATGAAATGGTAAAATAATCGGGAAGCGGTAAGTAGTCATTTTTATCTGTATTACATTGAAAACAGTACCAAAACACAATATTTGATGTTTTGTTGTTTCTCAACCTTGGTCCCGGAGGAACTCTGCCCTGCCCATTTTATTGAATTCCCTGTTTCAACACACCACCTGCAACTCTGAAAGCTCTGTTCATGAGCTAATAAGTTGAATCAGGTGGGTTGGGAGCAGGGAAAGCACTAAAATGTGCAGGGCAGGGTACCTTATGAACTTTTCACTCATTCCAAATTTGCCTGCAACACGTTCCGTTTCCTTTTAACAGCACCTAATAATTGTAAATGAATAATTTTTGGCAACATGTTTCACTGGGAGACTCAATAACCAACAGGTGGAGGTACCAGAATCATATATGTGTAATAATGAATTAGGGGGGGGGATAAACTTTAACTGTGGATATATGAGCCTGTAAGGAATTTAAGCTCATTTAAATAGAATGACATTGCATTTTTAATAGCAGTATCAAATAAATATGGATAATAATCTATCCTAAGATATATTCAAGCATCAACAACAGGGACAGGATCAGGAAGGAGCTAGCTTCAAAATTAATGTTGTAGCAAGAAAACAAGGCTAAAATGATCAAAAAGTGATAGAATGTAAGGGACACAGAGAGAGTTAATAGGTTTATCTGTGAATAAAATAATGTCCACATTTGAAGAGGGTGCACTGGGCTGTATTTCCATTGTCTACACTGGAAATCAGTCCTGACCGATGGACAGTCTGAGCTCAGGGTTTAAGAGAGAGCAAGGGGGCAAATTCCCCAAATCTTTTGATCATATTATGCACAATATTTGTTTTTGTATTTTACATTTTTGGAATTGGGTTCATCAATAGAGCCATTGTCTAAAAATTGGTAACATTGTTTTCCAAGAACCCTTGAAGAACCATCCTTTTTAAGTGTGTAGTATGACAAAACAGCAGTGATATTACTAGAGGTTGAAAGGTTAATAGGTTAATATGACATGTTCACAGCTTTTGGACCTCCTGCAGTTCTGATGGCATTCTCCCACTGTCATTTGCTTGTAATTGCACAGTTGCTCATGTTCGCTTCCTCTGCGATGTCCCTGACAGATCTGATTAAATGAGTGCACATGTGAAGCTCTTAGAGAGGGAAATGATACTTTATGCAGGTCATATTCAAAGTTCAAAGCAGAATCTAACTTTCAAAGCTTTAGAGTAGACATCTGTCTTAAGCGCACCGCAGGAGCCCATTATGAAACAGAACTGCTCCTCTCCAGCTATTCAACCAAATTAGTTCTCTAGCTCTACAGCTTCTACCTGGATAAAAGAATCAAGCAGGGGGAGAGTAAAGCCGTAGACTCAGAGGTCAAATGAAGTTGGGGTTAGTAAGCTTTTCTTCTCAAGGAGTGAAACCCACTAGTGCAGAAACGCAGCTAACGCACAGGTCAAAAGATCCTCCAGCTTGGACCGTGTATTCATAACACACTCATGCACCCAGCTTGCCCAGAGAGCTCAACGGCGCGCTCATGTAGAAAAGCCAGCTGGCTGCATGCTCCAAACTAAGCTGCTATAGGGCTCTTGCTACACTAAAGCTGTCTTTACTAACCATATAACCAAGCATATTTCTGCATGCAATGCTGTTGAGCTCTGATCCACACTGGAGAACATGCTTGGGAACGTCACTGACTTTTAAAGCCTTTAGCTCAACTACTTTGATTGCATTGCAGAAGAAAAACAGGCAGGAATGGACGATGGTGGTCAAACACATGCTTGGAATAGCTGAAGAGTGTTTTTAGGGGTTTTGGTAATGCATTAGTAAGAGAAGTTTGTATCTTCTGTAATGAGCAGTTTTCTCCCAGTGCACCATTTTATGTTCAGTCGCACATAATCACTGAGATTTCTCAACTCAGAATTGCCTCCTGTTAGTCCTCATAGTTATTTTTCAGCCTCTCTCGTCGCAGGTCTAAAAAAGGAGATAAAGTGTTATGTACTAATGCAGCATTTGCTTTCCAAACACATGAGTCATGTTCATCAGTAATCACTTCAGAGCCTGTAACGTAGTTCATTTCACTTGTGTCGTTTCCTGCTGCTCTTACAGATGGTGGCCTCTGATGGTGTACAGCAGAGCATGCCAGTGACCGTGACCATTGTGGTTATCGATGCCAATGATAACACACCAACCTTCTCTCAGGTGTCCTATACTGTGGAGGTGTTCACCAACATGCAACCTGGAGAGACTGTAATACAGGTGAGAAATACTCTCTCACATAAATGATTCACGCTGCATTCAGAACAAAAGCAAATAGCTACCAGTCAGATTCATCTTTATTACCCACATACCCAGTTCTAAACTTAGGAGGCGTGAGTTCAATACCATCTGTTAGATTTTCTGTCTTGTTACAGGAGACCTACTTAGGCATGTTAACCTAAGCCTTTTAATGACCACTCACAAACCTACCTAAACATTTTCAGTGCCTTATTTGAGCATGCATCACATTTTGCGAGCTGTTTTCGTGTGCTGGGCATATCGTGTTCTATGCACTCTATGTGGCTGTCTTTTCTTGCTGAGTGCTGCAGGTGCCTTGAGTTCAACAAATAAAATAGTTTAACTTGAAACAGTCAACAAAAACAACTGCTGTGCAGTGTGCCTCATTATTCCTGCTTTTTGTCCCAGAAAAACACAGGTTGGAACCCCCTTAGGATGTCACATCATTGTATGAATTCTGTCCTTCGGCATGAAGTGTTATTCATATTTATCATGTATTGTATGATGGTGTTGTGTCAGTTACCCCTGCAAGGGAAATGTGTTCCCATATACATCTCTATATGTTTTATGTGTATTTAGTCTACACAATCAATTTTAATAGTAGATAATATTAAATACCTAATACATAATAATATAATAAACAATACACATATTATACACATATTTTTAATATGAACAAATTTAATATAAGCTTTATTTGGTATGTCTCCTGGTATCTGCACTCATTGTCCTTTTAATCAGTGGCCCACATACCATATCAGTCCACTTTGTAGTTCTACATTTACAGACTGTAGTCCTTCTATTTTTCTGCATACCTGGTTAGACCCTCTTTCACCTTCTTGGTCAGGACTCCCAGCAGGACCACCAGAGAGCAGTTATAATATGGGTGGTGAATTTTTCTTAGTACTTTAGTACTGCAGTGACACTGTGTTAGTGTTTGTTGCACTGGTGTGAGTGGATTAGACATGGCAGTGCTCCTGGAGTTTTTAAACACCACAGTGTCGCTGCTGGACTGAGAATAGTCTACCAACCACAACTATCCAGCTAACAGCATCCTGTGACCACTGATAAAGCACTGGAGGATGACACAAACTGTGAAGTAACAGATGAGCTATCATCTCACTTTACATCTACAAGGTGGACCAACAAGGTGGGAGTGTCTAATAAAGTGGACAGTGAGCAGACACCCTGCTGCAGCACTGGTGTGTCTGATCTACTGATACTAGCACAACATACCACCACCACGTCAGTGTCACTGCAGTGCTGAAAATGATCCACAACCCAAATAATATCTGCCCTGTGGTTCTGTCATAGCCAGTGAAGAACAGGTTGATAGGGTGCTAACAAAGTATGAAGAGATGGCCTACCCTCTGTAGTTGTAGAACCACAGCATGCACCTGTAAGGTTAATGGAGCCGAAACAAAGAGGTGATCCTAATAAAGGGTTCAGTAATTGTATATGTATATACTTTTTTATGGATATGGAAACAAAACTCCTAAAAAGATTCATATTGTTGCCAGCCCAAATCTGCAAACTTGATCAACAGCACAAAAATAACCAGCCTTTGCTCCACACATGTATAATAAATTAAAGAAAATGCTAATGAGAAAATTTATAAAAGCGTTAAGTAAAATTAGAGTTGTCCGACTGAAAGTGAAGCGCTTGTGAGAGGCTGATGAGGAACAGTTCTTAGCCCCTGCCTTGACACTTCATTCAACTTAATAGAGTGGATGACTATAAGCAGTATGGTTGAAGTCTCATCAAGCTGATCAAAGGCAGACTGTGAGCTCCTGCCATCTTACCAAGTCTTCTGAAGTTCCTCAGCTTCCACATGTGTAGATGAGTCTAGAACGTTTTCCTGCTAATAGACAGTAAAGCAATTACAAAGAAGACTGGACATGTATTTTGCCACATGTACTGAAAATACTCTTCCTCATGGCACAGTGCCTTGTCGAGGAAAGAGGTTTGCATGCATTGGGGAAACTGAGAGTGTTTCTGTCAGGTTCTCCCATGGCAGAAAGGTCTTAGCAGAGGTGCCAGACTAAACCTACCACACATATTGGGCAGCAGAAAGCTAATGCAATGTCAGTGGCAGATGATGACAGGCATGAGAACACCAAAGACATTAATTCAGCAGCAGAGAAGAAGACAATGTTAAACCACTGCTATAGTTTACCAAGAAAGGCACATGGTTTAGAACAGTTCTAACACGACGAGGACAAAGAGGGTGATCAGAAAGTTGAATGAATACAATTAAAGAAATCACAAACAAACCAATGATAACTCTAAAGAGCCAAACAGAAGTGAGGAAATTATGAAGGAACAGTGTCCATGTGGTCACCAGGGGTTGACTTGACAACACTTAGGCCACATTGCACTATGGGTAAAAGTGGCCCAAATCTGATTTTCTCACCAAATTTGATGTTCCTAATTGCTGGTTTACATTATCTTTTAAATGTGACCTGTATCCGACATTGGTTTCAACAGATCACATGCACAAAAGAACAATGCTTAATGTGGCTTGCTTTTTCAGGGGCACACAGTCATTTCATGTATGCAGGTCCACTTAAGGTGGTTTTAGTTTCATCTTCGCCTGCATCACAGGAGTGATCATGAAGTGTTATTCAGCCACGACCACTTCTATGGTTCACATTCTTGGTTATTTAATGTGCTTTAAGACTTGTTGCTTTTCTGTTAGGTAGTTCTACCTATGGCCAAGTTCAGCCATTTCTTCATTAAGCTCTTTGGACCTGGAACGGTTGTGATATGTGCCTTTTTATGTGATATGTGGATTTTGTTTCTACAGAAACATCACACCAAAAGTCTTGACTGCATGAAATTATGATGAATGTTGAACTGAATTCACGTAAATGTGGCTGTTCAAACTGAGTCACATTGCTGTGTATCAGATATGTTTCGGATTCGAATACCACATATGAAAGGTCTCAGTAATAATAATAATAACAGGGTTACTAACTGAACTAAACACTCCTGCAACTGGACAATTTGCTTCATCCGTCGTATTAGATCTGAAAAAATGACTGTCTAAATGTAAATAAATAAATAAATAAAGTACACATACTCTACAGGCAAATCTAAATATGATATATTCTGCAACATTTGCTGCACAATTTTTGGTTGTGTCCTGAGCATGTTTTTATATGTTACATTTAGCAAATAAACAGTAATTGTCCCTTTACAAGTGCATTCCATATCTTTTCTGTCTTTTGCATGTTCTCATTTCTTTTGTCCTTAGAAAAATGACCAAACATGTGCAATAGCATATGTATAGGCTGTGCTGGTTGCAGCCAGGAAGAAGTTTCACAGACTTCTGCATGGAACTTAAGGAGCTGTAAAAGCTTATCTAACAGATTGTTTGGTATGAAGCCAGTATGTGTATATATACACTCCATACAATACAGCCTTCAGACTTTGTTAGCCCCCCCACTGTCTGATCTCTCCGTGTTTAGCTTGTTTTAGTGCTGGGCTGAAGACCTGCTGCTCTCACTGCTTGTGTTTTCCGTCTCACTGCCGGATTAGAAATGAAAGCAAAATGAGCCAGAGAAATGTCAGCTTTAATCTCAGCTAAAAATCAAGCTGACTGGACCCTCATGGAATGAGCTCGAGGTCACATGTTAACCTGACTGCTCTACAGCGTGCGTATGTGCATGTTTGTATGTGTGTGTGTGCGTGTGTGTGTGTGTGCGTGTGCGTGTGCATGTGTCCAAGCTGTCTTTTGTTCTCATAGTATTTAACAGAAAGACAATCAGCTTAATGGTGATGATATGGATCAGCAGTGCAGGAGCCACGCAGGGTTCTACGCACAAGTGGGACTCGCCGTAATTATGAGAATAGCATCTGGAGGAGGTGTTTTCATATTAGTGAGACTTTAATTAATTAGCCTTAAGGTATGTTTACAGCCCCCGCCGACTCAGCCTGGGCATGGAATTAGCATTAGCACAGCTTTGTCTTTTTAAGATGATTGAGTTAGAAAGTTCCTGGATTTCTTCTGAGCAGGATTATTTCAAAGGGAATTAGATTTTCTTTTGTTCTCCTTAATTTATATTGGACCGTGTTTTTTTTTTTTTTTCCTATGTTTGAAGATTTAACCAAGATAGGCGTGCTTCTTTTAAATCTCATTAATAACATGCATTAAATCTACATTTCAATAAAGCTGGCTGCTGTGCAGCTTCAAGATATTATTGTAGTTGCTCCCATTCTCTTGATGGAAAGCATATTGTACTTCCAAAGGTTGAAGTAAAGTAGCAAGGTCATTCTCTTCCTGCGTTCTGTGTGGTAGTGGTACTGTTGACTGATTGATACAGTAATAGTAGGGAAGCGGTTTGAACTCTTGGTGCCTCTGTGTATGATCTAGAAGGAACATTAAGGTTCTTGGATATCCTTCTATAGAGCAGTCAGAGTAAAATGTTGCTAAATTAAAGAACGCACTGGGTGTTTCTTCACATTGATGTTGACGTACTGTGTAGAGCGACTGTGCCTCTATGCTTATGCGAGTATGGTTTGGATAAAACTTCAGCAGCAGTCTCCTCCCCAGAGACTGACTGATCAGGTAGCGCTGGCTTTGGGTTTTGTGTGAGCGTCACACTTGTGGTTTATTTTTATTTTGTTGCATTTATTTTCATGTTATTTCAGGCGAAATATATACAAGAATTTAGGAGTGTAGGAGTGCACACCTGTTTCAAGGACACCCAAGAATGTGACCATTTAGGGGTGGGATGTTGTTCTGAGGCAGAGCTTATTTTTGTTTTTAGGAAAGTGGCTGGGAGGGAAATTCGAGCTATAAAAGCTGTGCTCTAGAACTGGTAACCAGAGTGCACCGGACACTAAACCGAGCGCACTGAAATTAACCAACATCCTGAATCCAGTGTGGTCTCGTCTCTTCTTTTGACCTCAAAGGAAGAAAAAAACAGCACATTTACTTTGTCTACTAAACAACAGGGACTTTTTGCTGCTCAGTGCTCTGACATTTTGAATTTACACTCTTTTCACAGTAGGAAATAAGAAGCCTGTATTTAGTATAGTGTATTGTTGTTAAAACCTCTGCCGTCCACCCTGTAGGCTGTGGGTTGATCCCTACCCAGGCAAGCACCCTACACTATAGCCAGTACGAGTCCTTGGGCAAGACTTGTAGCCCTGCCTTCACCTACCTCCTTTAAAAAAGAACAAATTGTAAGTCACTCTTGACAAGAGTATCTGCCAAGTGTCTTAAATGTAAATTTCCTGCCTCATTCTGTGGTCCCCAATTTCTGCGCTACTGTAACACTGAGGAATGCGTATGACTTACAAAACTAGAAAAGAACAGCCCTGTCGTCAGGTTTTGTATATAAATGTATTTTTATTGTTTTCACAGCAAGGGCTTCTCCTATCTCCTCTTTTCACCCCTCATTGCTTGCTAGCAAAATCAATTTAGAGTCACATTTCACACACAAACACTTTCAGAGCCAACAGCATCTTCTCAGCAAAAGGATGCTTTCTCGCTAATGCCTTTAAGCCCATATGGCACTTTAAAAAACATTAAACAAAGTACTTAAACTCTTAGCAGCGTTTAGTACCATACATCTGTACTTATATAGAACTACTATATACATTCATCGTCCTGCTGATTTTGCAGTAGGGTTGGAGGTGGAGTGACACCAGACCTTCTGGATGTGTGATGCGTCTCAACAAACCGTTCATCTTGCCCCTGACCATGGTGCCTCCACACATGGATTTGTTGGTCGTCTCCACCAAGGCTAAAGCGGGACTCGTCACTGAAGACGACCCGCCACCATTCTGAGTCTCTACATGACAGTCTGGCACAACACCATTCTTTGGTGACGGTGATGTGATGTTAAGGTCATCGTAATGGTCTGCATGTATGTAGTGCTGCGTTGTGCAGTCATCTGCCAATGGTGCTGGCACAAACAGGATGACTCGTGAAGGCCATCACTGCTCGCTGAATATCCACAATTGTGTCTGTTGGGTCAGTCAGGTACAGAAATAAGGCCCATCCTAGCTAACGCCACATGCACAGCAGACCATGAAATTCGAATAATTCACATGTGCCACCAAGTTTCATTCCTGTCAGTTGATTCCTTCGGGGTGTATATCATAAAAATAAAATCTATTAATTATAATTAGCATGTAATAACAGCATAGTAGCTGCATAAACAGTATACAGTCTAGAAAATGATGTCAGCTACACCTATATCTTACTTTATTTAGTAGTCTTAATTATTCCCTCCCGTTTCTTCTTAAACCGTTTATTTCTGTAAGCAAAGAGTTGTGGAGAAACACACTGTGCTGTAGTGTGACAGAAGCCAGGGAGGGTCCATGTCATCCTCACTTGGGAAGCTCACTTGAGGGACACACAGAGTGTGAGCAGCAGAGCTTTCTTTAGAAATAAAAATGAAGCCAAAGCAAAGCAGCTGAAATCTAGCTTGTCCTGGTTCCATGCACAAAACTCAAAATGGTCTCTCTTGTGGTTCTCCTGCCTTAGTCTTCTTTCTCCTGCTCAACAGAAGAGCCTGTTTTTAAAGTGTCCGCCCTCCTCCCCGATACAGGGGCACCACAAACTGAAAGTAATAATAATAATAATAATAATAATAATAAACTATGTTTAGCAACAGGGTGTCCTGCACTGTATCAGTCCTATAATGGCCCCATGGATTTGACAAAATATGAATTAAAACCACAATATTTGTTTATTAAGCTCCCTTTAAAATTCATACTCTATCATTGTAACAAAACCAGTTTTCCTTCTCCAGAAAATGCTTTTGTGAAGCAACAAACTTTATAATTTGGGAGTTGGGTACAGCAGGTTGATATGCAGCATGGGAAAAGTAAGAGTTCAAATTATTGACTAACGAAATAGTTTCTAATGAAAATTCAGCACATTTTAGAATCTGCTAAAGCAAATAAGGTACAGTAAGGGGCCCATGCATGAAATTTGCAGGTGGCTCACAATGAATCATTGAGAGGAACACTAAAGCTGGGATTGAAAGTCAGCTCTGCCACCAGACTGTCACAATAGATTTGTCCCTGTCCTTTTTTTTAGATGTGGTGTTACTATTTTATTGGTGTATTTTGTCTGTATTGAATTGTGATTTGGGACAATAATGCCTTATTTTATTGTGAGGGTAGATCTTTCTCATTTTCCCCCCCTTCTTTTTAGTTTTCAGACATCTGTTTACAGTGATCACAATAGTACCATGTTTATTATTTTTATCTTGTGCAATAACACCTCCATTGCGTACAATGTGCAATATTGTATGTGCAATATTTTCTGAACAACGTTCAGTGTTACAAATTTTCTATATTTATTTTATGCCTGTCTAGTATGTCTACATGTTGTCTTGTCTTTATGTACATTTGCACACAGGAGTCCGGAGAAATGCAGTCTCGTTCAGCTGTTGTTGTATAGTCCGAATGACAATAAAGTTCACTTTGACTTGACTTTGACTTAACATGCAGTTTATCCATGTCTGTTTCTTTCAGCTGACTGCTCAAGATGCAGACGAGGGTCTGAATGGTTTGATCACTTACACCGTCTTGGCGGGTGACCAGGGAGATTTTGTCATTAATAACCGCACGGGCCGCATCACCATAGCTCCAGGGGTCACTCTGAGCGTGGGCCGCTCCTATGCCCTCACTGTCAGAGCAGCAGATAATGCTCCTGAGGCTGAAAGGAAGTAAGCCATTCTTCTATTTATCCTTCCATTCACTCATTTTATTATAATAATATTTGTATTGAACCATACATTTGTTGTCCCCTGCTTGATTCGTTCATCTGATTGATTTTACTCTCTGCTTAAGCTGTACAGTTTAATCTTTCATAATTGCTCTTTGCTTCTGTAATGCCATTCAGCAGAATCAGTTCTTTTATTCTGTGTATTCTCTGTGTTTTTTTTCTGCAGAAGTTCAATAACTACAGTTTATATTGAGGTTCTGCCTCCTAATAACCAGAGTCCTCCACGCTTCCCCCTGCAAACCTACAACCTGGAGATCAGTGAGGCCATGAGGATAGGAGCCATCCTTCTCAACCTGCAGGTCAGATAGTCCCAAAAAGTATTGAAGTCAATATCCTCCTTTTTACACCGTACACTCAGTCGATCTCTCTGTAAAAACCCAAAACCACCCGAGAGAAAGAAATGTGATAGCATGTGGATATTACTAACTGGTAATGGGAAGGGGGGGTATAATTAGAAATTAGTTCATTTTCCGAAATAATAAAAGATACCATCCGTGTTACCTGACTCTATTTCTATGTTTCTGTAGGCTACAGACCGTGAGCTAGATCCAATTACATACCACATTCAGAGTGGAGATCCTCAGCAGGTATTCAACCTCTCTCAAACGTAAGTGTCCTGGTAATACAGTATATCACTTTGGGCTACACCATTGATTAGATTAATGGATTTCTGGTATACCATTTTCATTCAGTTCCATTCAGTCAATATAATCTCCTGAAGTCTCGCATTTGAAGCCTGTTTTAAAGAATTTCATGGTATTACCTCTTGTTGACCCCTAAACTTGCTGGCTGTAAAGTCGCAGGGAATGTGTACACATGCTTTGCTTGATTTAACTTTCCTCATGCGCGCTCTAAAAAAAAGGGGGAGTACATTTCGTCTCATTGTCTTCAGCCTGTGGTCCAATTATCTTAACAAGTGCTTCCCTTGGCAGTGCTCTCATTAAAAGACTGCAGGCATCCTCCTCAGGTGACACCAATTTGCATTTTCAAATGAAACCTTGACCTGTGTGGTGTCACCTAGTGTGGAACTAATAGGGTATAAGTTGAAATTTCTCAGGGTTTTTACCCACTACAATATTTCTAAGACGTAAGCTCAGAGGAGCATCTCAGTCACTGAGATGATAGACAACATCCTTGTTCATCACACATGAAGTTTAAATTGTAAATATTTGTTTGCGTTGAAAAATCAAGGAAACAGGATGCAGCATGATGGATATCTGTATGGTGCAAAGGGAGGCTTCAGGTAAACCAGGATACACAAGACGTAGCAGAACTGGAATATATTAAAGAGTGTGTTTGCCAAACAGAGTAAAGCAGGAAGATATCAAAACAGCAAAAAACACTGAACAGGGTTTCTAATTTTTGGAATAGATAGATAGCGTTCTTGGTCTTGTCTCTGCCTCAACATCATTTAGACAAGTTCTTGTTTTGGTCTGTTGGTTTTATCTCAACCTGTGTTAAATGTTTGGGTGACAAAAAAAAAAAAAAAAGAATTTGTGTCCTGATCTGATGACAGGTGTTTAATTTGGGGTCATGGTGCTGAAATAGGGGCAGGAATCATGGGTGAATATATGTTAATTAATAATCATTTCATTTTCCTTATTATACACTGAGCATTTTGAACTGCTGCCATCTCATAGCATCATTAGCAGATCTCTTTCTGGGAAATTGGTAGGTGATTTGCTCATAATGTTAATGTATGTCATTATATGTATACCGGGAGATTGCAGGTGAGAGGAGAGCCTGCAGGCATGACAAAAATAAAACAGAAAATCCAACAGATTCTGTCATTAATGAGAGTTATTAAAACAATAATAACATTCTGTGCTGCACACTGGTTTCGCAAGGTCGGACACCACAATCTTCTGCCGTTTCTCCTGTGTTGTGTGCTTGTGTTGCCAGCTGTTTCTAGTGGCTGCTGTAGATTTAGAAAATGATACAAACAAAAGCACACCCCACAACCATTTCTATCTCCTCTACACTTTCAAACCAAACGGTCTTGTCTTAGCCTCAACGTCATGAACTTGGTGAATTTGTCCTTAAGACCAGCTGAAAAAAGTTTACAGTTGCCCTGTACTTCGGCATTGAATTCAGAGGAATTTGACCTCAGCATTTAACCCATCCGTGCCGTGAAACACCCACATACATACACACTAGTGAGCACACACTAGAGGGAAATCAGCACACTTGCCCGGGGCGGTGGGCAGCCCTATCGACAGCTGGTCCCCTAACCTCCGGCTCACAACTATTCACTGCCAGTCGAGGATGTAATTGATCCATTCCATGATGGCTTAACACGGTGTTACAGTGTTTGATGTGCATTGGTTTTAAAATTCAGACATACCCTGGGGGCAGATGCGAATGTTATTATTAGTATGTAGACTGTATTTACATTTACGTTTATGGCATATACGGCATATATATAAATCCTGTTCTTGACTTGCCCTTAATGGTCTTGACTACAAGTCTAAATAAAACCCAAGGCTTACATCCATCACGGTCTTCTGAAAGGTGCTAATATGATTAGTTAGTTCATTTTATTGTTGTTCAGAGTTGGCCTTTGGTGTCATGCTACCAGGGCTATCTGCCCAAACGTGGCAGTTCACAGCCGCCTCACCTTGCCAATTAGCCAGGCTCTGCTCTGGCTGCCACGCTAAGGTCACGCCTGATGGGCCGCTGGTTGGCTCAGCTGCAGTCTCCTTCTCCCCCACCCTCGCAGCCCTCAGGGATGAAATGACAAGGAGAGAGAAAGCGCTGAATCCATTCTCAGTGGAGCTGTGGAGCAGTGCCAGCAACAGCTGAAATGATGGGCAGAATGCTTTTTGCTTTGTAGCTTGGTCTGAACCCCCTGAATGCAGCACGGCCATGTCAGCTTCACCCACAGCTCCGCACCTCCTCCCTGTCTCTGCTCATCTTCACCGCTCTGCTCATTTCTCTGCATGCCACACTTGCCTTCCACTCCGAGCTGGAGACGTGCAGCTGAGACACTTCAGACAGAGCAGCGGGAAGATGAAAAGAGAGAGAGAGAGAGAGAGAGAGAGTGAGATAGAGAGAGAGACTTATAAGAGGAGGGAGATTTATAAGAAGTCTGGATTAAATATTAACCTAAAGAGCTCTGTGTTGTGTCCCCAGGATAAACACATAAATAAGAGGATGCATGTGTGGCTGTGTGTGAAGATGGCAGGATACCACAACCAAACTTCTCAGCTACTAAACATGGAACTTGGAAGACTGTTGAACATTTAATGCCCCCCCCCCCCCACACACACACTCTTTTTTCTTTGCTCCTTTACTCTCCATGTTCTAGCTTGAATATCATTACTGTATGATAGTTGGGGTGCTGAGGGGGCTTTGTGAGACAAGAAGCAGGCCATCTGAAGCAAATTTATACTAGAATGATCCACAGCTAAAGGAAAATCTTCACCATCAGAGAAACAAAATTAGTTAGAAGGTAATAAAACATGCAGTTAACACTGAAATGAAATTTTTCTGGGACGGTTCAGCCTCTTTGTGGCACGGCAGAAGCAGTGAAATCCCAGTTACTGTTTTATTTTATATTTCCTTTTCACAAGCCAGCAAGGACGCCTTCAATCTATCATGTAGAGGTCGTGCGAGAAGATATGTTTCTGGGGGAATAAAGTAGTACAACTCACTGTGCCAAGCATACAAACATAGGCTTCGCTTGCTCTCTCTTACTCTCTCTTGCTCACACATATACACCAACACATAGCAAAGAACAGCACAGTACAGTTATCTGCTCTATCAAACTCTACCCTATATCCCAATATCTCTGACAGTAGTGTTAACAAGATCTAGTCTGTCTGAGGGCATCTTGCTCTTTTTACACCCAAGTATATATAAATTAGTGGTTGTGTATTGCCAGTTAATTAATTATTATTAATTAGTTGCTTTGTCAGTGAACATTTATCAGGTGCTGATACCAGAGAATCTGAGAAAGAAGAACCGTCACTTCCAGGTTGCACTGGCTCTAAAGCGCTCTCCTGAGTGAGTCCAGAATGAATGGGTTCATATTCATGTGGAACTTTGGTACAAAACTGTAATTTGTAACTGCGTTGTTTTCTCGAGGCAGAACAGCATAAACTATTTCAACACTGTTGTTAATATTTTAAAACACTGTTCAGTTTCAGGACTTTCCAACACTGTCTTTGGCACATTAATGGCGGCAGTGAGCACAAACAGCTATTGACCATAAAAAGCCATTGAGCTGATCAGCTTGCCAGCCAAGCACTCAGAAGCCAGAATGCATCCTGTCTGCTAATAAAAATTTTATTGATATTTTTATACTGTTCATTTCCAAATGAAAGGAAATTCCTATGTAAAATGCTAGAAAAAATAATTTACATTTTTAGCCATTTAGTCCCTCTTTTCAATAAGGCCTTGCTAGGACATGGCCTCCATTTTTAATATAATGAGAAGAGTAGAAAATGGCTCCTCATAAACCTCATAAACAGGTAGTCCTGATGGCGCACTCTGGTTGAGTGTTTCCTTCACAATAACTGCATCATTCTCCTAAACACAGCGGTCACTGTGTAACATCTATAAGATAAAATCTGACCTGCAGCTCATCCGATTCTAAAGAGTGTGACAGCGGGCGTAGATCAAATTACGAACCTCCTGTTGGCTCTAAGCAAGTTTTCGGTCAACTGGGATTAGCCGGAAACACAATATGGCAAACAAGATGTCGGGAACAAAACCACATTCAGGCGTGTCTGGAGCATATGGGAAAAGCTGAACTGAACTTGAACTTGATATTGTGTCAGTTTTATGGTTCTATTTTATGTTTGAGGTTCTATTATGTTTGAGGCTGCCTTGCTATAATTATTGCTTTATTGAGGAGAAGAATTGTATAAAAGGCAATCAATAAGACACTTGAGATCACAGATAACATCACAGCTGGGAGGGTCTACTGTACTCGCCTTCGCTTGGGCCTATGGCTGAATCACAGCCATGGTGTTATTTGTAATAACACACTTCCTCTTGTGTTGTTTTGCATAAATCTACCACATAGATGGAGTTTGCAGGTTTACAGTTACTGACTAATGTGTTTGTAATTGTGAGCCCACGACAGGACAATTTAAAGTCTTTCATCATAGAAGTAGCTCTCTAGCCAGATCTTGTTTTAACGAGTCCTGACTCCTCCCTCTTGTTGTGCATCTGGCTGTAAGGTTCCCCAGAGAACAACAGTTGTTAATTAGATGTAAATCAATAGTGACATGATGGCAGCTGCCTCTCTGGCCTTCACGCTACAGACATGTACCAGCTCTGTTATCTCTCTCCAGGACACTGAACTGGTCCTTTATGCATTGCTGTAGGCCTAAAGCTAGTAATAGCATCCTTATGGGCTTATTAACGGTTGCTATGGGTGGATTTATGTACGCTGGACACGTTTGGAGCAGACAGGGTCTGCTTCCATCCCTGCTGCAGCCGGCATTAATATACATGAAGACATTAGAAGGGCATATGATGCGGCAGGTTTGTATGGAGATGGAGGTGAGGAGCTTTAGGGCTATGGGCCAAACCCAGCGCCAATGCACTGGGGAAGCTGCCTCCAGCTTTAGTAGGCTGTTTCTGCAGTTATTAGGCTGTTAACCAGTACTTTATATGTTCTATAGAGCATCGCTGGTGGTGTCTGTCTAGTCAGTGAATCACTTCATGGGTATTTTGATGAGTATTTTGGAAGCCATTGTGTGGTGCATTCTGCAGAGGGGTTTGACAGTGATGTCTGAATACCACCAAGGTTGGTCATTTTGATTACAAACCCAGAGAATTCTTGTGGTTTGAGACTATTATGCAATATCTGTTAGCCGCTTAAAACCTTTAACGCTTATTGTCTAGTAGCTAGAGACCACATGTTCCAGGGATTTTACCAAAGTTTAGGTGTGTTATGCCAGAGAAATAAAACAATGTCCATGCAGCTTTAGGTAGCTTACTGTTCTTGTAGATCAGTGACAAACAAATTCTTTGCCAAGCAGTTTTTTAACAGTACGCAATTATAACAGTCATAGGTTATTCCATGATTTCGTGCACCAATACGACTGGTATTAAAGTCAGGGCATTCATATTTGGAAATGCCTTTAAAACACGTTCTTATTTTGACTGTTTAAACCATTCATTGTTTAAGTGTGAAGGCCAGCCGCTTACTTGCTGTTGCTACGGCTCTGCAATTTTAGCCTCTCCATTGTAGAGGTCGGCGATATGGCAAAAATATTGTGATACTTCAGTAATTTTTCATGAGCCAAAATATTATATATATTTTTTTCAGACAGAAGATATGGAATAGAGAAAAGACCCAGTAGTGCTATATTAGATACTATCTGTCAACTATGATTTGTATCCAATATTTGTATGTACTGTGTTGCACTAAATTCAGTTAAACAGGACTAATCGTGTTCTCTTTATAATGAAACATGCATATAGTCAGTGTTATGTCGGTAATGATGATATCCAAGATATGTCCAGAAAAGCATGTTGTATTGTACTATAACATACACTTACTGGTCACTTCATTAGGTCCTTGTATCTACACTCGTTGTTCGTATATCAGCTTTACTTAACATATAGGCACATTTTATAGTTCTACAATTGCACACTGTAGTCCATCTGATTCGCTTCAAACTTTGTTAGCCCCATTCACCCTGTTTTTCAATGATTAGGACCCCCACAGGACCACCTGTAGTAGGTATTATTTGGGTAGTGGATCTCAGCACTGCAGTGACCCTGATGTGGTGGTAGTGTGTTGTGTTGGTACGAGTGAACAGCAGTGCTGCTGGAGTTTTTAAACACTGTGTCCACTCACTGTCCACTCTATTAGACACTCCTACCTTGTTGGTCCATCTTGTAGATGCAAAGTCAGGGACACCAACCCATCTGTTGCTGCACAGTTTGTGTTGGTCATCCTCTAATCCTTTAACAGTGATCACTGGAAGCTGCCCACAGGATGCTGCTCACATGATATTTTTGGCTGGATATTTTTGGAGTGTGCAGTGACATGAGGATGATCCACCACCCAAATAATTCCTGATCTGTGGTTGTCTTGTGGGGGTCCTGACCATTAAATAACATGGTAAAAAGGGATTAATAGTGTGCAGAGAAATAGCACTACTGTCTGTAATTGTAGAACTACAAAGTGCTCCTATATGGTAAGTACAGCTGATAAAATGGACAATACATGTAGATACAAAGAGGTGTCCCTAATGAAGTGGCCAGTGAGTGTAATTGATCATGATAAGGATATATATTATCAAACTGACCAATGGTAAGTTCAACTAATGGCTCTCCTTATTAAACCAATGTTATTTCCAGCTACTGCAGTGCCTTGAATTAGTTTATCTCTGATGGACACTGAGTTTTCAGTAAGCAAAACATGGCATTTAACTTGGCAATTCTAGCATCACAACTTGGAGGACACTTCAGCAGACCACAGATGAATCAACAAGATGTAACATTACAGAGAGAGAGCATGAGAGGGCTTCAGTTGTGGAGGAGTTGGAACATGTAGCCTTTGATGATAAAAACTGGAAATTCTGGAAAATTATCAGTTCTGAAATGTTTATGTCCAAATTAATCTACTCCCTGTGTTCACAAAGGTGAATTACTGGAAAACTGAAACACAAATTCTGAAAAAGCTCATTTTGTCCCCTCATGTATCTCATATAACAAAATGTACTGTGAATAAAATTTTGCTTTAAGGTTAGCTATGAGCAAACAACACAAGTGCACCTAAAGCAATGCAATTAATTACAAATAATTATTTTCAGTGGCGTTGGGAAGGTGCACCACAGTAATCATAAACATCTATTTCAGTGCCTCTATCAGCGAGGAGTGTCCTGTATTGCATCATGCTAGCTGAGTGCTCTCTGTAAGCTGTGATGTCACTGTGTGCTCTTTCTTGTCTTTCTGTTCAGTATAGGTCTGCTGCTCTTGGCAAAGGCGCTGGACAGAGAAACTACTGACCAATACCGCCTCATCGTCACAGCCTCTGACGGACACCAAGGAGGGGTAAAGCTCCAGCCATCCCTATTCATAATCACAAACACATTTAGAAGTTAAACATTAAAGTTGCAGGTTATTAATTCAGTCCTTTCATAAATCATTCATTGGGATTTTCAAAGTGTTGTGCATCTATGCTAGGGCATTTTCTTTGGCATAGTTTTATATCTACAGAGAGAGAGACAGAAGCCAGCAGTGAGACACTCCTGGCATGGCTAGCGGTCACCTGCGCACTTCATTAGATGTAAATGCACCTCTGCTGCCAAGCTCTGGTAACCAAATGAAAATCCTTTCATTTAATCACGCACCTTAATGGGCCAATTTCTCACAGCTGCTTATGCTCTTCATTGATAGTAAATGCGCGCTCTCTCTCTCTCTCTCTCTCTTTCTTCTCCCTCTCTCTATCACTTTCTCTCTCTCTCCCCTCTTTGCTCCATCATTTTTTTCCTGGAGTTCTGTTTTTTTCTTTCTTCTCTTCAATATTAAACTTGATAATAGCATAGCAGACTTAATTCATGGGGTTTCAGTCTAATGTTTGCAATGCAAATCTAACTTTGCAACATGCCATTAATGTGCCATGCACACACAAGAAAGCACCTCCAGTTTGTCTGTGAAATCAGAGCTTGAATAAATTTAATACATATTAACTTCCTTCTTTTCCTTTTTTTCTGTCAGGCATCACTTTTAGGTCTTTTTATTTGAAGACAATTAAAACTAACTGCAAATCCGTGTGCTTTTCGAAAGCGCCCACCTTTTTAACAGTGCACTTTCTCTGCCTTTATCTGCTCAGTGATGGGGGGCTGGAAGTTGAGGGGAGTTTTGAATGTGATAAATAAATACTAGCAGCTCATTTATCAAGCTCATCCAGAGGCAGACTTGCTGGACTGTAATGAAGCCAGCACCTTCACCGAGTCATGCAGAGCAGCAACATAATTACCTTTGAAAGGACAAGAGCCTGTACTGACACATAAGGGCCCACTAGCAGAAGTGTCAAGTTTTTCTGATAGGCTACGTCTTCCCCCTCCACTCCCCCCTCACAAAAGAGCAGCACTGCTGCTCTCTGGGCCCTATCTCTGCCCTATTCTCTCGAACAGTTGAATTTGAATAAATTATAATGGTCACTGAAGAAGGCAAACATGCTTAATTGGGAAATAAAAGAGACCAATCTGACCAATCTCAGTAAGGCGCTCTTTCAGCTATTGACAAGAATGTGAGAATGGACCAAGCATTCTGTGCCTCATCCTCCTAAACAATCTGCAAAGTTACAAAGCCCACAGCACACAAGGGTAAAACTCTCCTACAGAAACCACTTCTTTCAGCTCCCTGAAACACCTTGTTAGAATTACAGGCTCTGTTACAAAGTGACATCATCTCATCATACAATCCTTATTACCCACCTACTAGGAAACTTGGCACATCGTCACAAAGCAAAAAGTCCTGCTTCAGTCTAGCTTGTAAAGAATCCAGATACTCCTAAGACACTAATTGGAAATTGAATTGAATTCTCAGAACTGAACATAGTATGGAACCCGGAAAATGTGTTACAAACACTCTTTAATACATATACACTCCAAGGCAAAAGTTTAGACAAGGCTGCTCATAGAAGGTTTTCCTTATTTTAGCTTAATGTTTCACTTTACGATAAAAGTGAAGACATCAAACTATAAAATAGCACTCATGGAATTATGCAGTCCACCTTAAACATCCTCTAAAATGACAACTTTACAGGAGGATGAAACAGCTTTCTTGCAATGGAGGTTGATATAACAAGATTTTTTTCTAAGCAGTTTTGGACCAGTTATATTGGTCTGTCCATCATGAATATTCACAAAAGGGTAACTAGAGCTTTAAATAGAATAATTAATTAATTAATATTTGAAGTGGTGATATGGTAGAAATATAATATTGTAATAAATAACGAGTATATGTAGTATATCACAATATTTATTTTTTCAGACATCTCTTCAGTTGGAACTGTTAAGCATAAGCCTGTGGAGTCTTTAAGATCCATTTAATTGGGTTTGTCTAAACTTTTAACTGGTAGTGTACATGTAAACTGTTAAATGTCTAAGCTTGGGAAGATTGTCGGTTTTATCCATGGCAACGTCATATCCAAAAGAGTCCAAGAGAGCGTAATTGGCCTCTCTGGATGCATTGGATGACCCTCTCTGTCCCTGATTACTCAACATGATACTATCCAATACAGGTGTCTCTTAGCTGATGTAACAGATTAGACAGTTAGTGTTCTCCTTCAAGCATGTTAAAAAGATGCAGTGACTGCCTTTGCTTGTCTTGGAGAAAGTATGTGCTGGTCTTCACCCTAGCAGCTTGGGGGCATAGTGCTTTAAGGGGAGGATTAGCTTAGTAGGTGGAATGACAAAAGTTGTCCAAATAGTGTACTGAATTTTGAAGTTTGTGTTACACCCTTAATATACACTATGAAGTATGGATTTTATGTTTGGACTGATGAGCATATTTCATAAGTTCAGTGTAGCACTGAGCCATTAATACAAATGAGTGCTTGTTTGTGGAGTTGGAAGTGTGTGCATTGTGAATGATGATGCAGGATGACCAGAGCTGATGCACCGCACATGAAGGTGACATTTAATAGGTCATTCAGAAACTCTCCATATTTTCCCATTTACGAGATTTTCATTTGTCTAGGGAAAAGCTTTAATGATGCAGAGCAGTGCCTGAGAATGTGGGTGTGTGCGTGCATACATACGTGTGTGTGTGTGTTTCTGATGAATGATTTTGACTTTCACCTGACTGGCTACAGTGTTAACATCCACACACATAACCATTTGTGCAGCATATGGTGAGATTAGAAAGATTATAAGAGCATAAATCACCACAGCCTTAGTGCTGGAAATCTAAGCTAGCACACATGGCTCTGAATACAATGTGCTTGGTAAATTAAAAAAAAAACAAAAAAAAAAACCATCATGAATATCAGCAGTATGTATCAGTAGCTGGTTGCACCAGAAGTTCAAATAAAGGCTTGTTATGTAGTGCTTCTGAAATAATTCAGGTTTATGCATTACCGAATCAAACTCTGCTGCACCGCAAAACTAGTTTATGTTGAGCCGCGTAAGCAGGGGCCTGTGTCACAAAGCACTAATGTTAACACATAGATTTAAGTACAAACTTACACAAAACTGTGCAACACAGTACAGTTTCTATTCTTTATACATGGGTTGCATCAGTGCATATCAGTATAATGCCAAATATTTAGAATACTGGTGAGTCTCTGAATGTTTTAGATCGTGAAATATTGAGCCGTCGGGGCAACATTTCCAATTCCTCCTGTAAAATCCAAAAGTGCACCTTCTCTGGGGTTTCGCTAATTAGTTAATTATGCATGTCTGTGTCCCACAAGGACAAAAACATTTCACTCCATTTCTTCTCAGCGTTGCTCTGCTTGAGAGCCCTGCTAAAGTGAATTATTCATTACGTGTTACAGTATTCAAGTTCCAGGATTGTGGTGGCTGAAGTTTCCATTATGTGTCTGCAAACATGTTGCTAGAATTGCATGAGGGCCAAAGCCCTCAGAAGATTGTTGCTCCAAATGGCAGTTTGTTGCTTGCTCTCTAGAACTTTTACCATTAGTCCTCCTTTACTGAGAGTGTTTATATCATGTAATGTGTAATCAGTGTTGGATGGTTATGCGTTTCATAAACAACATTTTCATACCTTAAGTATTGGTCTGCCTTTTTGGGGGCAGAAAGTAAAAAAAAACATATACAGACACACAAGCATAGACATATAAAGTAACACTAATGTGCAGAATCTGAATCATTTATCTCCTCACAAATAGAGCCACTTATGACAGCCTCTGTCCCTAACTCACTCTCTTTGTCCACAGACCTCAACTGCGACTGTCAGCATTGTGGTCACAGACGTCAATGACAATGACCCGACTTTTGACCTCACGCTGCCTAGGAACTTGACTGTACAGGAGGAGAGGGCCAACGTATCTGTGGGTCAAGTTAGGGTGAGTAGATCCATAAATACACCCATGTAATAGCACTGTCTTTTTTAATGAGGGCTTCACTTGTAAACACACCAGTTTCAGACTAAACTTTAATTGTAGCACTGGAGAATTATCTACGAGTGTTAAATGTTTATTAGCTTCCTGGATGTACTTTTGAGGTTCTGCATGCTCTGTTTTTCCTGACATAAAAACACTTTTAATAATAGCACTTGTGCATTTCTTATTTCCCAATTAAGGCATAGTAAATTAGAATCATTACTCACCTTAAAGACTGTCCCTGATGACTAGTTCTGTTCCGCCCCGTCAAGCAGTGAGGATTTTTAATTAGTGTCTTAGATTAATCAGGCTTTGGTTGGTTAGAGCCATAATCAATGAAAGATGCATCAGACTATCGTTTGTGAAGCCATGGCTTCATTTGTTTTGACAGGTCGCTCTTATTTATTGTACCTTTTTTTTGAACTTTATCACTGAATTTGTATAGTTGTGAGAGAGGTCAAAGAGGCCTATTTTATTCAGTATTGGGAAAAGCTTTCAAAGATTAAAGGTTCGGTTCTATAGACTTGTATATTTTAGTCCCAATTTTACTGGCGAATTTATTAAATGGTGTGGTTTACCAGTGAAACAAATGAATGTCAGTCACAAATACAGGCCTCTGGGAAGCTGATCTATATTAGAAAAAAAATTACTATTATTCTGTATATTGTTGTACAAGTCCACTTTATCCCCACTGTTTCCGTGTTCAATAAAACAGAACGAAAAAGGAGCATTTTCTTTTGCCTCTCATACTGGAACTGGATGTTGAAAATACTGTTGCTCTTGTGGGGAATAAAATCTTTTTACATTGGCTTCCATTATAAGTCAGAAATATTTTTAGCATTCTGTGGATCCAAACTATTGTTCTGACAGTGACGATATAATTCAATCTTAATTGGGTCGTGAATTGTGTCGTACTTAGGACAAAGTTACGATCCATAGTTGCATGTTTGTTTATATCTCTTTTCGCATATTCATTTGATTAGTTAAATATTGAAGGCAGCATATGGTGCGGGGGCTTGCTGTCATGACTCACATTAGCGGGATATTTAAAACTCATTTCCTTTCCATTCTAAGCGTTTGTTAGTGAGGGAAGCCATTGACAATGGGCTTATTTCTCAGCACTGAAATGTTTTAATTTCTCTGGGCTCCTCGATGTTCCTTTAATTTTAGTGCTTTTTCATTTTGCTCATGCTGATGGGAATTCTTTTCCTCTCTCTCTCTCTCTCTCTCTCTCTCTCTCTCTCTCTGTGTCTCTCATCCCTCTCTCCTCCTTTGCTGGATTAATGTCACACCTTTGTCTTTCATGCTGTCTTTCATGCTTTCTTTTTGTTTAGTAGCAGATTAAATGGGGAAAGAAAGTTATACACTACTCCATTCATATGATATTTATCTGCCTGCCTTACCATCCATCTATTATTCATACAGCCTGGCATATTTGATTGTTATTAGATGTGACACTGTTCTTACTATGACTTCTGCTCCTTATGATCTCTCTCTCTCTTTCTCTCGCTCTTTCACTCTCCCTTTCCCATTTCTCTCACATAAGCACTCTTTATCTCTCTTTCTCACTTGACAGTGTTTCCTTCACCCCTCCTTCCTGTTGTCTGTAATTATTGTAAGAAGGAATTAGCAGCGGCACTTCTGAACCTTTTAGAGAGTACGTTTATACTTAGTTTGAATGCAGATGAGCTGCTGCATTCTCGCCTCAATTACAGTTTGTTAAGTAAACTCTTCCCTCCTCCGTAACCACCTCAAATAAAATCATCAGTTTATTCTTAGTATTCTGTATGTCACACACTGAACTGTCATTAGCCCCTAGCTAATTAATGACTTCATTACCAGTAACACAGAAACACTCTGAACTCATATATGCACTGTAAATGGTGAAAACCACTACTTTTAACGGACTTAGACTTTAGACTAAAGTCTTTTTGCCTTGAGTCACTCTGTACTTTACTTATGTTTATTTTTATTAAAATATTGATTAAATATTTCATTTTGTCACTACCAAAAACATTCATAACAATAACTTAACCAAATGGTTTGGTAGTAACTGTTTCAGAATTGATAATTTTAGCTCATTTTGAGGAGAACTCAAAAAATTCAAAGTACATAACTAGCAAACACAGCTTTAATACAGTTGCATACACATAAAAATCATAATATTTTTCATCAACAACAACAAAAAAAAATTAATTGCTGAAAAAATATGTTAAGGTTATACACTAATTTACAGACTTTTGGGGTCATTTACTTGAGTATTAACACGAAATGGCAGCATTTTCACATCCATGCTACTGGGCAGGGAGAATCAGAGCCAGTGTGATGTGGTGGTGGAAACTTTAGATAGGGTGGTGGACCCCTGGAGGATCACCTATACACTGCTGGTCAGAGTGTTGGACATCAACAATAACAGCTCCATGTTCTCCCAGCCCTTTTACCCAGCAGATTTTAAAGACTTTTGGACACATTTACTTTACGAACAATAGTCTCACTGTTCTAAAATTCAGAGGTGTGGCTAAAATAAGGCTCTGATACTAAGACTCTTTGTGTTTCGCCAAAGATCATATATAAGGCAAACCAAGTTGACACATGCCAATTCAAGTGAATGATGCGAGAAACCCAGACATGGGCATGTGGATGTGGGTTACATCTGGCAAAGATATGACACTGCTGGCCCACTGTCGGCACTTGCATTCTGCAGTGAGCCAAGGGTGGCCCACACATTTAAAACATCCATTTGGCCCACCTGTCCCAAAAAACATCTGGTTCACTTCTGGCAGTGATACAACAGTTACCTTCTATTGGCTGATGCATGGCGTTGTGTGTGAATATGGTCCACATCTAGCAACCGGGATGCCCATGTGCCATCAGTCTATGTAGCAAGTGGGCCAGATGAAAGTGGGGAATGTGGGCCAGATTTGGGCCAAAACAGTTTTGCCTTCTGGGGAGGGGTTGCTCCACCCCCATCTTCTGGACCAACAGCAGTAGCCTATGCTGAAAGACTGGGCAGCGGGCTAAACAAATCTGACACATAACTGTATTTTCTGAAAATTGTCGGAAATTGTGTGTTTAGGCTCAAAATATTCACAAGACCCTTATATTTACAAAAATGGCCATAGACTTAGTCATAGCTGTCATAGTCTTAAAGGAGAGACAAATAATCACCAAAGTTTGGTGAAATGGCCAGAATTTCCGGTGTGAGTGGGCCTTGAGTCTCTGTTGCCTGCTTAAGAAGGGGAATGAGTCATTCCCACTCGCCAAAACCATGTGACCCGATTTTTTTTTGGAAATATTTTGTCATGGTGGCTTCCTGTATTCTTTCTGGTTTTGGCAGTGACATGAAAATGTGGACCATTTTGCCAAATAGTTCAAATTGCATTCCCACAGTAAAATAGACATGGACCATCGATATATACAAAGACTATGTTATGATATATTTAATGGCATTGCATTTCTAGAGGTTAAATATACTGTATACACAAAGTCATAATTTATAGGTTATGTTCTACTTACTTACCTAGCATTTTTTTCAGTGTTTACAATTAAAATCATGATGAATCTATTTTTACTTCACTTCAAAGAACTCAGACAACAACACTGAAAAATGGCAAAACATGCAAGCATTATTTTCACATGTTTAAATTTTGAGGTTGCCACAGCCACTAGCTTACTTAGCTTATTACTATCTCTATCAATTCAATAGATTTAAATATTTCATAACAGTCTTTGTATCTATCTAAGGTCTTTTTTACTGTGGGAATGTTGTTAGAACTGATTTGGTAGAATGGTCCATATACCTTCAGGCTTCCCTAACTGAAGCTGTGTCTATACTCCTTTTTCATTCTTCCTTTTCACATCCTCCCATTCCCCTCAGGCCTCTATTCAAGCATGTGAACTGCTTTACCTCCCATAGCTCCTGTATCCACACTAATCTATCCTTTCCCTCCTTCACTGTAAGCCTCCATTTAAGCATTTGTTGATTCATTTCAGTTCTTAATTTCCAAGCTTACACTATGAAAATTAAAATGTAGTTTGGATTGATGAAGGTTTGAATGTTCATTAGTTCCCTTTTTTTCTTTTCTCCTCCTCCTGCGGAGAAGCAAACAGTGTGGGTGTTTCAAATAGATTGTTTAGTATTCCGCTGGATTGCTCATTGTTTAATGAATTAGTGGCTCTGCAGATAAAGCCTCTGACCTTTTGACCCCAGATATGATGGGTCATTTGGGGGGAAATCTTATTGCAAACACAAGCAGAAATGGCAACTGTCATGAAAAACAGTAGCAGATTCGAATGACTGTTCAGAAAGCCCCTGTTCTGTGATGTTTGGAGCAATTAAGCATCTGTCCGTTTCGTTAAACAAGTAATTCCTACTATCCGCTGGGCCATTTTCTGTTGCCTGTTTGCAGGAAGTAGCCTTTTCAAGTAATTAGGGGACTAGCAGTTGTGCAGGATACAGATGTACAGCTCACACGTCTGTCTGACAGAAATCCCTTCTTCTCTTTCTTTTCTCAGGCCACTGACCCGGATGCCGGGCTGAACGGTCGAGTGTACTACCGGCTACTCACTCACGCAGCTCTCTTCAACATTAATGCTAATGGCAGCATCTTCACATCCGTGCCACTGGACAGGGAGCAGCAGAGCCAGTATGAGCTGGTGGTGGAAGCTTCAGATGGGGCAGTGGACCCCCGGAGGACCACCCTCACGCTGCTGGTTAGAGTGTTGGACATCAATGATAACAGCCCCGTGTTCTCCCAGCCCTTTTACACAGCCATCGTGCCTGAGAACACTCCTGCTGGATCCATCATTCTCCAACTCACTGTAAGTCCACCACGCCTGAGTGCTCTGCGTCCTTCTCAGTCTGATATCTCTGCACTCTATTGGTTCTCTTTAAGCTCAGTGATCATCGGGTTTAGTCTTTAAAGTCTGACTGTGTATCATTTGCCTTCAGGGAATAAGTGAAGTTTATATTAGCGTGCTACTTTGTGCTCTGACAGACAGCTCTCTGCAGGAGCTGTCTGTCTGTCTCCATTCTGTAAGCACCACCTTTCCAAGAATTAATTAAAATAACCGACATGTTTCATACAGTCTTTCTTTGGAACAATCCAGAGTCTTCATCTCCATTAAGCAGCCAGGCAAACTTTTTTCATTCAGCACAAACCATTGTTGCATGATCATCAGAGGTTTTATAGAGTCTCCTGCCTTTTCCTTTATGGAAGCGTGATGCTTAAATGCTGTCTTTAACATCAAAGCCTCCAGCATTATCAGAGCAACTAGACTCCCTTTACTCATCCCTGGCTCTTAGGCATATTAGCAACACTCTCAAAGGGAATGTTTTCAATCCAATTGACTAGAGAATTGACTGTTCATGTGCCTATCTAGAGTCTTAATTCACAAATGAGTCTGGGCCTAGTCTCTTATTTCCTGGGGGGATTCATTTAATTGACAAATGTTTATCATATGCTTGACAGGCTGAATGGAGAAAAGCAGGAAGCTATCTTGCTGAAAAGGCCTTGCAGAAAATGTGCAAATGTGCCTCTTAAGATCTTACTGTTCACTCTCAAGAGCACTCTTGGGATTTCAACAGCCACATTAAGGAAAAGAATGTAATTAGTGTCATATTCTAAGGCGTTGGTTCTCAATTCCTTTCCTGAGGACCTACTACCCTGCACAGTTTCAAGTATTTCTTGCCCCAGCATACCTGATCCAGCTCATCAGGTAATTATCAAGCCCTTCATGAGCTGGATTAGATGTTTCTGGGCAAGAACATTATACAGGGCGGTGGGCTCCCAAGGCTAGAGTTAAGACCCACTGTTAGAAAGAACATTTTGGAAGTTGTAAAACAGGAAAAGTCCAAAGGGTATTCTATACATTTGAACTACACTGTTCTTTTGCTTAGCAGGAAGTAGTCGTGCTTGAATCACTCAAACCATTCAAGGAAAGTCAGTCGGTTGTTTTGCATGTGACCTGACAAGACAGGCTAATGGTATCACGCATGCTCTTTTGAAAGCAAAATGCATTCAGTTTTACATCTGGACGTTACATAATCATGTGCTTTATTACAATAGAATGTTTTCTTGTGTTGATTTATAGAGGAGTCAAAAAATCTGAATCCTCAATGTGTTTTGATCAGTGTTATCGCTCATGACTGCCACTAGAGCCAGGTTGTTTATGTTGCCTTTGAGACGCCACTGTCAATCATTTCGTGTTCTGACATACCCACACAGTTTTGAACAGGCAGCAGCTTAGTATTTTTGGAACATTTATCTACTTTACATTTGCCTTAATTCGTGTATTTCTCTTGAATATAGCACAGGTAAATGCTTTTTTCACTGCATATTGTTACAAATATTTCAGCGTTTGAAACCACATAGACAAACTACCAGCAGCTATAAACCTCACCATCTTCACAGTCCATGGAGCAGGCAATTGCTCACTATACTGAAAGCACTGACGTTGTTTGTACTTGAATGGTCATGGAGTAATATTTACTTATTTTCCCACAATTAGTTGCTGTCACTTAATCCAGTCAAGTTGTTTGTACCGTCTGGTCGAAAATTTGAGTGTACTTATTTTAGTGAGTAGAACAAACTCAAAAAGACAAGCAGTAAGAGAATATGGGATAGAGTTACCCGCAATCCCTAGCAAGTTAGTTGATTAGCTTGTTAATTTTTCCTTCAGATGTTGCTTTCAAACAAACAACGCATTCACATGTTATATCTGGGTTACATGTTTTGGGCGTCCTAACCATGAACGTGTTTAGTCCAGTGCCAATTCTAACATCTACTCTAACATTGATGTTAGAGTATGTAGTTCTGAAGACTCTTTATTAAAGAGTGCTCTTTTACATCTGAGTTTGTGATCATTACAGTTAATGCTATAAAAAAATACTGATGTAGTTACTTAAACTTAGCTCGAGGCTCAAGTTTTTTGCAGCAGTACAGTTTGTGTGCTGTATACTGATACTTTGTTAAACTTAAAAGTTTGAGTGCATTTAATTGTGTAAAATGTCAGTAAACCTAAAAAACTGTGTTTTTAAAACTTGATTCAATTGAGACAACAAATGAATTATTATGATTGACTAAACTTAATTAATTAGGGTCTACAGTGTACCAGGGACGTGCTAGAATATTACTTTTTAAATGGAAACTGATTTACAAAATTTTGGTGCTCAGACAGGTGTGCATCGCCAATCAGAGTGTGCTTAATAAAAGTCTGATTACCTTTGCTTATAACAAATATCAGATGGTCCACGTACCTATGTGGCAGAGTGGCTGCGTTTAATACTGCTTACTACCATACTAAATATCAGAAATAGTACACCGCCAATAGAAGTCCACAGTAATATGTTTTGGATGCTGCCTGGTGTCTATGCTGAAAAATAGTGTGGCTCACACCACACCTAAATTATCAGTTAATAAGCCTTTTCTGAGTTGAACTGGTGCTTTAAAGTTTGGGTAAAAACTCTAAAGTATGAAGGGCAGTGGTACTCCAGGTCCAGGTTTGACAGATGCTTAGGGAAGGGCAGAGAGAGACAGTGGTGTAGACAGTGGAGGAGAGTGAGAGAGAGATGCACAGGGACAGAAGAGGTGAGTGACGGCATCAGATGACAGGGATGGTGACGTATTTTTATCTGGGTGTAGATGACACCTCCAGGCCCTTCCAGCAGAGGCTGGTGTCAGAGCAGTGAGCCCCAGTGACAGGCACCGATCTGGGCCAAATGATGAAGAGCTCAGCCTGTGGGTGTGCGCTTCTCACTGGGGCTTTTGACTCCTTTATTTAATTATTTTTTTGGGAAATCTTTGAGACGAGTTGAGAATGTAATTCCCTGTGCCTCCCACATCAAAGGGAGTATCCTGAAAGGTTCCCACACCCACAGAGAAACCTGCCTGCTCTCAGCTCCCTCCCTACTGCTCTCCTGTCAGACACACAGCCGTTCTAATCAGGGTTGGGCTTTGAGCCAAGAACACTCAGTTATGTTCAGGGGTGTGTGCACAAGCTGACAAGTGAGGATGGGTGTGCATGCATGTTAGAATATGCGTTGTGCATGTATGCACAGGTCGATGCTTGTGGCATCTCTGTACATGTACAGTTATATGCATACATTTGGGCACCCCTGGTCAAATTACATGTGCTTTTGATTTTCTGCGTGAAATAATCTATTAATCCTCTACAAACATCTCTGTGCAAATTTAATGCACAAGCACAAGTTCATTTACTGATTTTAACATATAGAAATATTTATAATGTATAAACTCGGCAAATAAACAGAAATTGTGCACTAAAATCTGCAGGACATGCAACAACACATGTAATTTGACCTAGGTTGTTCATACTTTTGCATATGACTGTATGTGTGTGGACTATTTTGTGTCTCTGGCGTATTTCTCCAGTGTAACCCCTATACTGTATCCTTTGGGCAACTGCAGTATATTGTCCATTAGTCTAATCCAATAGGTTTCACTGCCTGATCCATGTTTTTATGTTGGTCATCTGTCAACAACAATTTTAGAGCACTCTTGAAATGGGAAAGGCACATTATAAATATAAATGATGATGGTGATGAGAGCAATTACATGCCATGAGTCTTTCCTTTAAAGTGAAATTCAGATCATTTGTCCCTCTTGTTAGTTAACCAGACAAATGTCAAATGGAGCTGATTATATTGTTTCTGTATGATATATTGTGCCGCTTAAAATGGACTAAAACTAAGCAATGCAATCTAAAATATTTTTAGAAGGATTCAAAACATGGTCAGTTGATGATTAGGCAGTTAGACACCTCCCCTAGTCAAAGTACAAAGTTGCTGAAATGTTTGTTTTCAGCTTAGAGCAGTGTGAACTGTGCTTAAATCAATCCCCATATCGTATTGTATCTACTACATATTAAAATCACTTAACTGTTCAAATAAATGTCTTAAAAGTATTTGTATGTTTTCATTGTTTCCATATGTGATTTTACAGCTTCAGAGTGGCATGACTGTGTAAGTGATTTATCATCTAGAAAGAGTAGCGTTTGAATCCTGGTGATGTCTCAGCCTTCAGCGGTCAGAGGCCTGAGAGAAGGAAGACCCCCGGCTGTGCAATCTGGCAGTGAATGCATCGGGGGAGAGAGTAAAAATCCAACATAAGCCTTAAAATTTTGAGTTCACTGAACTTTTAATCAAAAAAAAGTTAGAACACTATTGTGTATTGTACATTCGGTTAGCCTACTATTTGAAGTTCAATTAACTTAAGCCTTTAAGGCTGTATTTACTTTTTTGTCAGTTTACCAGTTTTCTTTTTAAAGTTAAAATGCGTTTTTCCAGGTTATGGTCCTGATTCATAGCCCCTAGCAAGATTATGTAGCAAGCTGGCGGTCAAACTAGAGGTTTAAAGAGCATATTTCTCTCTGGTGCTCGGGTTACCATGTCAAATCAAGGTGCAAATCATTTACATTTGGGGTAAATCAATAAAACTGATTTTTTAACCAGACCAATACTAAATGAAATAAATTAAAAGTTACCTTCTTTCTTTTCCTCTCTCTCTCACCCTCTCCCAGGCAGTGGATGCAGATCTGGTCTCTAATGTAACATACAGGATAAGGACGGAGGCTGCTCGGCAGCTCTTTGCAGTGGACAGGTTCAGTGGGGCTCTCTCGGTGCTTCAAGCTCTGGACTTCGAGGCCCTGGGCCGAGATGGTGCTAATTATACATTCCAGGTGGAGGCCCTAGATCACGAAGGGGTCCTGCCCCCTGGAGTGGCTACTGTTCTGCTGAGGATCGCGGTAAGCACAGTGATTGAACACAATGTTAATACGCAATGTATCTACTCGCTTGGCATCTTATCCATCTGTAGGACTCGCTTTAACTGCAGCTCTTTAGCTTTGCTGCTCTTTATCTGGCTCCAGTGAGGAACAGGTGCTGTAAGACAAGTTGTTCATTTGGAGGAGACATCGTTCTATCACTTTCAGTAAAAGTAATAGTAGCAGCGTTGATGGGGTTCCAGTAATATCTACAAATTTGTTCTCAGAATTCAATTAGCTGAGAGAGAAAGGTACAGCGCTGCCAGTTTTTTTTGAGTGAATTGCTCTGTGGTGCATTTGTTTGGATGCTTGCCATTCTCTGCCTACTTCCTCTCTGGCTGACAGTGATGACACTGACAGATGAAGCGCTGCGCGAGTTACAGCTCTGGCGTGGCCATTCCAGGCTTGAGTGACTCATTAGCTTTGTGACTGCAATTATGTCCAGATTTGAGCAAGAGTACTTGCTAGCGTCTCAAAAGATTAGCCATAGGATCAAAACGGAAGGATTAGCCACCTCCAGTTTACAGCTGTGAGTGTGTGCATGTCTCAGTGTGTGTGTTTGTGTGTGTGTGCATGTGCCTGAGTGTGTATGAGCCTGTGAGTAACATAATTACGGAGAGAAAGTTATTCAAAGGTTCTGGCATATGTCAGGATGTGGAAGTGACGGCTCTAGCTGATTGTTTTGAGATTAACCAAATGAACACTTTGGATTGTTGTCAGGCATCATGGATATATGCACAAGAGCGTTTTGCCACTGTCATGTTAAATAGGGATGTGTATTCCAACTAATTTTTAAATCTGTGTATCTGTTATAAGACATAATGAGCAGATATCCAGTTAAATTAAAGGACAGAAAAAAGCAAGCAATTAGCATATGACTGGAGGCTCACTTTTTTGATCATAGCCTTGGAGATAAAAAATAGTTGTGTGATTTTGTCTGGGAAATATTCTAACATCTAGAGTAGTTAGAAAGGGAATAAAAGAGAACATATATATTGCGATATTTAGCAATATTGTATTGATACATGAACATGGAAATATGAATTAAACATTTTGATACTAGAATGATATACATTTTAATTTGATTTTACTGCAAGAAAATTATTGAAGTGAAAGGAGTAGACAAAAAAACTCCAATTTGCAGTTGAAAAAAATAATACATTTGCAATACACAGCATATTGCAAAATGTTAAACATGGCAGTAATTTTGTACTGTGACATTTGGTGATTTTCACCTCTGAATGTGCCCACATTCATGCATCCCTGTTTTGTAGTGGCAAAGAGCAAAATACGTCCTTGCACATCTATATTTTACAGTAACATTAAAATATAACTATTATGACCCTGCTAATTTTGTAATAACAAACAACATCCATTGTTTTCAATATTCATATACTGGAACGGTTTTTTAAAGCTTGAGTATCAATGTACAGGGATGGTCTTTGCACTCTGTCAGTCTATCTCTGAAATAGACATATACATCTTAAATACCACTGTTTTCTGATTGTAGGAATTGTTTCAGTAATTTTAATGGCTGTTGAGGGGCAAGTTACCCGAGTGCAGCAGAAAAGTGGGTGTTCAGGCCAAATTTAAACAAAGCACAGACCAGAGGACAGCTCGAGACTTCATCTTAAATGTATGAGTTTCATTGGTGCGTTCTTGTGTTGGGCATTATCTGCTAACTTGTATCTGCCATGTTGACTTGGCTAGCTGGCTAAGTATCAGTTAGTGACACTATACAAATGGTATTAATCTACTTCCAGCTTAAAGCATTCTGGGAATTTCTCTCCAGATTGTTTCCTTTCTGTTAAAATCCTCCTAACATTTACTGCCAGGATCCCAGAGAGACCTTCATTTCCTCCACTTCATGGAAGAGTTCCTCCTCATTCATGTAGAGGTGGAATGGCAGAGAGATGCTGGTCGTTGAAAATAGAAGCCTGGTTTTGCCTGTCAAAAACGATGTGTCGCGGTACATTGCGCTCTGCCGCTCAGCTGGTACAGCTCCATTAGTTATAATGGGAGTGTTTAGGTTTCGTAGTTGCCGCTTGATCCACTTGCTGTTAGGACATGATGAATGAGTTTGTCGCTACACTACAAAAACTAACTCTGTATATTCGGTCAGATCAGACTCAGCAGACCGTACATAATGCTAGTGTTAATGTTAGTATAGATAGCTCCAGTGTTGGTGTAATGACTCAAAAAAGGAATGCATTAGGAGTTATTAATTTCTTCTCTCAAACTGTTCTAGAATTAGCAAAATTACTTGCTAATACAGTGAGATTATTCCAGTGAATTTAAAATGTCTTAACATAAATAATATTATGTTATTTTACAACAATCCCAAAATGGGAAATATTAGATATTATCAGCTAGAGGAGTTCACTTGCCAAGGTATAATTTTTACAGTGCAAGCGGATATGCGACTCGAGAGAACAGAACCTTGACTAATTAAAAAAGTACTACCGGGGGCCCCGTTCCTGTCTTTTGCCTCAAGCTCCAGAATCTCTAAACCTGCCTCTGCCAGTGCGCATCACATTTTCCCATGCGTTTCTATCTTCTTTTTGAATGCGGTTCTGAACATGTTTTTACTGTTGTATTAAAACTATATATGTCGTTTATTTGAGTTTTGTTTTCTGCATCATTTGGTTCCTCCAGCTGCCTTTTACATTGTGTGGACAGCCCATGATGAAGGGAATGATAGAAATGTCCCAAAAAGTACTACAAACAAAATCTTGTTGCATTACCTTAAATTGCACAACCTGATTCCCCTTGATTGGGATGTGTATATACACATGCTGGCTACTTTATTAAGAACACCTTTGTTAAGAACACCTACACTCAATGTCCATTTTATCAGCTCCATTTGCCATACAGAATGTAGTCCATCTAATTTGCTGCATGCATTGCTAGCCCCTGTCGCTCTTTTCTTCAATGGTTAGGACCTCCTCGGGATCACCACAGACCAGGTATTATGTGGGTGGTGGATCATTCTCAGCACTGCACGTGGTGGTGATGTGCTAGTGTGTGTTGTGCTCCTACAAGTGGAGTTTTTGAACACTGTGACCACTCACTGTGTCACCTCACTCCAACTCTATTGGTCCACCTTTTAGATGTACAGTCAGAGATGATGGCTCATGTGTTGTTGCAGAGTTTATGTTGGTCATCCTCTAGTCCTTCATCAGTGTTCACAGGATGCTGTTGGCTGGATGGTTGTGGTTGGTGGACTATTCTCAGACCAGCAGTGACACTGAGGTGTTTAAACACTCCAGCAGCACTGCTGTGTCTGATCCCCTCACACCTGCTCAACACACACTAACACACCACCACCATGTCAGTGTTACTACAATGCTGAGAATGATCCACCACCCCAATAATACCTCTATGATGGTCCTGTGGGGACTCTGACCATTTACGAACAGGGTGAAAGTTGCTTACAATGTAGAGAAACAGTCTGAAACTGTAGAACTACAAGGTGCTTCTATATGGTAAGTCGAGCTGATAAAATGGACAGTGAGTGTAGAGGCAAAGAGGTGTTCCTAATAAAGTGGCTAGTGTGTGTATCTATAAAGTGGTTACTTTGCAGCAAGAATGTTATTATTATTTTACATTAATATGTTAGTGTAATGAGATTTTATAATTCTGTTGGTTGAACATTCATCAGTAAATGTACACACTACATAAAGAGCTCAAATGATGATTAAAAAAAAGAAGATACACGGTTTTGATCCAACACTGATGACATATTTGCTGTTACGTTTCTCAGAAGTGTTTTCGCTCCTCCTCCTTTACTTTGATTTTTGTTTATGAGGTTTAAGCACTGTAGTGACTCATGTTTTTTCACGTTATCATCTTTCTCAATCTCATATGTGATCATAGAGGTGGTTTAGAATCCAGTCAAACAGATTTAGTAGGAGATGTCTCATCTTTCTCGTCCCTGTCTCACAAGCTGTGCTTTTGAAGTCTTTGTGTTTCGGCTCCTCGTGTGGATTTTAAGGTTGTTGTTCTCTCCGTAAAGCCTTGTGGTGATGGATCACGTCGGCTGCTTTCTCGTGGCATGGAATTACAATCTAAAAGTTTCCCATGTTCCTCTCATTCTCGCTCAGTGCAGCAAACAACTGAGGAGTATTTGTTCTGGTGCAAACAAAAGCATGAATCCTGTGCTATCTGACACTCTTCTCTCTGATGTGACTTGAATCTTGAGTTGTTGGGGGGAAACAGAGTTTGTATCTGAATCTGTTCTCCAAGAAAACCAATTAAATTCACCTTCAGCCCCTATCAAGGTGTGCCAAGTTCTAGATTTACTGCGGTACAGGTGGGCTAGAAAAATGAGACTGAGTCTAAACTGAAGTGGAGTGAATTTCATTGATATGTGGAGGTGACTCATCATATAGTTGGGCTTGTTGTAAAGTTTTTCTGGCCTTTCTTTTGCTGGAGGGAGAAAAAACTTTGCTCTATCATTTCTCCTGCATGACAGCGGAAGAAAAGGGGACAAGGCCAGATAAGAGCAGGAGAAACCACACACTGCTCTTCTGTATAATCGCCACTATAGTTTTTCTCCTCCTGCCTTTTTGTCTGTCTGGATTCTTTTGCCACCTGTTCTCTCTCCATCTCTTTTGTTTCTTCATCTTTTGGAAAGTATTTTATTGTTCTAGGTTGTAAGCAAATGGAACTTGTGAATGGGATATGTGTTGGTGAAGTTTGTTTGAAATGAGTGGTGAAATGAAAGAGAGAAATACAGGTTCAGTAAAGACTAGCAGTTCAATAAAATCAACAACTAAATTAGTTGCCAACTAATGTCAAAGTCTATTAGTTGGTGACGTCAGTTTCCACCTTTAAATAAAGACCTGTGAGTGTAGAATTAAGAATTTAGAATTTGGAATTTAGTTACAACAGAATGTAGACAGATAGCAGAATGCACAATTTAAAATTTGAATCCAGATTGATATTTTATTATTTTATTAACTGTTTTAGCTTTGCTATATTATATTGCTGCTACTTTGCACATCAGTGGTTTCAAAATTTGACAATAAAAATTATAATTGGAGTTTTATTTGAACTTTGGTTTTAGCAGGAAAGTTCGTTAAAATTATTTTAAATAAGATATTCATCTTTGTTGTCTTCACTGTTGGGTAGCAAATGCATAAAACAACCTCAGGCTAAATTAAAAAGATGATAGCCACATGAGAATGATTTGGTAATTAAGCAGTTCTTAATAATAATAATACCCCTCAGGTAGCACTTTACTGTTGGGCAGGGTTCATAAGGCTACGACAAGCGACATAAACCTCATTTGTCATTAAGGCTGCATTTGCTTTTGTCAGGTGATGGTTACGTTTATGTCACTTGTTAAAATGAGCTTTTGTAGGGTCATGTAGCCTTATGGATGCTGTCCTAAAGTGTTAAAGCTGCAGTTTACTGGTAGTAGTTTCGTCACCTACAGTGTTAAAAGCAAGTTTCTTTTGACTAATTACTATTTTGAGATACATACTCACAGACACACATTATTTCAGAGGTGCTAACTGATCAGCTGCTAACCGTGGCTGCGTGGGAGCCAGTGTGTGAAGGTGAAGGAGAAAGTGTGCTGTTTCTCCTGGGCTGTATAATCATGTCAAACACCATTCACACCTCACTGTGCCCACCCCCTATACTCCCACTGGACTGTTAGACGTGATGTAGTATTGTCGTTCCTCTTTCCTTCCAGCGCCCACTGAGTGTTATTTTCTGCTATAGGTTAGTTGTCTAACAATGACACCAGATAAGGTAGCACTGAAGGAATGACTGAATGAAAGATAGCACTGTTCATCAAGCAATTATCTCTCCATTCATCATACCGCCTAGATCCAGGCTGGATAGCACACGTATATGTGTATAGCTCTATATTTTCCACCTAGATTTTTTCTCTTTATAGAACTGCTGTTCAACGATACTAGGATATGATCTGGATTGTTGTGTATGTTTTTTCAGGATATGAATGATTTCGCGCCAGTCTTCACCCAGGCTGTTTATAAAGGCATGGTGGCTCCTAATGCTGAGAAGGGGACCGTTATAACAACCGTGCTGGCAACTGACCAAGACCCTCCTGTAAGTAACCAAATGCGTCAGTTTTACTGACCCTATGCTATAATGTGTTGTTACTACTGACCATTGCAGTCCTGTAGCACAGGCATGTTTTAGCAGATTTAGATGTGGAGGACCTGACTGAGCTAGCATGTAATACTCACTCACTCACTCACTCACTCACGCATTCACTCACTCACTCACTCACTCACTCACTCACTCACTCACTCACTCACTCATGTTTAGCAGCCTGAAGATTCTCCACAAGGAAGAGCTATAGTAAACTGCCATCTAGCCATATCAACAAGATCTCACAAATGCCTTTATGTTTGTAGTTACATGTTACATGTATGTAAAGTAAAAGGCCTAAATCTATACTAAATGTGGCTTGTGTTAGAACACAGACACATTAGGATGTCATGGCTTGATTTTGCTGAGACGCTTCACGTATTGCTATAAAAAGCTTGGTCACAGCACTATTTGTTCTTTTTCATTTAAATTTTAATTTAAATATGTGGTCATTTATTAATTGTCTATTTAGGTTATTTTTGATTATTTATGTATTCGTTTACTTTTACATCCATCCCTCTGTTTGGATAGGATTGTGGATGAGTAAGGACTTACTATGTTTGTTATACAGTTGTTGGCAGAAAATAATAATTTAATTTTTATCCTTGTCCATATTCATCTTGTACAAAAAACACATTAGAAATAAACTTCAAAGTAGCTGTGGCCAACTTAGTTTATATATCAGACGTGATGGCTGTGTCAGGGACTGACACTGCAGATTCCTAGCATTGTTTTCCTTAGAAAGCAATTCACTGATGTGATTTAATGTGAAAGGAATGCAGGGACTGGAGTAGGTTTTGAGCCCTGCCAAACACTGCAAAGGATTCATGAATTTGCATGAATACTTGTGATTGCATAGTAACACATTTCTGGAGGGTCTGCTTAGGAGAAATGTTCACTCATTCAGAGGAAAAATACTGAAATTACTGCAAAGAAGAACCTCGAGAATTGACGTGAAGAGTAAGGCTTCACGTCATTCACATCATATCACATGTAGATCAGTGTTTTGATAGAAGTATAACTCTTGCTTCTAATGTAACTTAAGATTATATGATCATGTATAGAGGACAGTTCTTTTGATTGTCATTGTTCTGCTAATGTCATAGCCAGTGCTGCTAGTATGCTAGACTAGCATGTCAGGCTGATATATATCAGAATGATCCCTTGTAATTAAACTATGTATAAAAGCAGTCTAAGGAAGTAAACATGAGCTAGTAGGTAGCAAGTACACATGACAGCTACTTAAGACTCCGGGTTACACTTTATAGTTCCCACTGAAGAGATGATAAATATTGTCGTATACCACATAGACTCTTGATGTATTACACTAGTATATTTTTTGCCATATGGTCCACCTCTAATATATTTGTTGTGCCAGAGACTTTGGACAGACCAATAGATTGGTCCAAAATTGCTTAGAAAAAAATCTTGTTATGTCAGCCTATACTGCAAGTTAGGAAAGCTGTTTCCTCCTCCTGTAAAGTTCCATTTTGGAGATTTTTAAGGTGGACTGCATAATTCCATTGCTATTTTATAGTTTGATGTCTTCATGTTTATTCTAAAGCTGTAAAGCTTAAAGTAAGGAGAACCTTCTATGAGTAGACATGTCTTTTGACTGTAGTAGTGTACAATTTTTTTTGCTCGGGTCCAGTTTCCTAGACGTCAGACAGCTTTTTCTGCGCATGGAAATATGATGACTGACACTTTGTGTCCTTTAAGTATCAATGACTACCCTAAAACCTGTTTGGCTGTGGAGCGTTTAAACACTAGATTATTTTTGTGCATCAGTGACCACCGTGCCTCTAAAACAGCGTTATTTAATTTCATAACACACACTCCAAAAGCACCACTTAGTGATCGTGAAGCATCAGCGAGACCCATTAGTGGACAAATGATTTGCATCTACATCACTCTAATTCTTTAATCCAATTAATCAGGCAGGCCATTAATGTGGTGTTAAGAGGGCTGTTTGGGAGGAGGTGGTAGAGCACAAGTTGAACACACGGCCGGCTTCCTCCAGCAGACCCGCCCAGAGCAACTGTGCTGTCGTCACTCGGCCTGATTAGCAAGTTAGTCCACAAGCATGGCTAATCAGTTTGCTGATGCCGTGTCACTGGCTGTCTGCATCTTCATTTGACGGCTGAGACCAAGCGCTTTTCCGCGCAGTTCGGGGAGATAATCCTTTCTTTCTCAGCACCTGCAAGATGCCGGAATGAAATTACATGCTATGAGGGGTGGTTTTGACACTCTGCTGGCTGCAGCAGAGGAACAATTTGCTATTAGGATTCAGGAATGCAGCCCCACACTGTCTTGGTTTACAGCCAGAGAGAGCTACACAATGCCATCACAGTACAAAAGCACCCGTTTCTTTATACACAGTAAAATATACAGATAAAGTTATTGGGTTCCTGAGATTATGCCTTGTCTCCTGCAGACTACAGAGCCTGCTCGTCTACGGGAGCTATATACACCATAGCTATATTTGCCTGTAAATACATTGCTTGCCAAACGTTGGTGGGCACAATGAGATGGTCTTACATTAATTAAAATCATGCAGTTTAGAATGTTTTTTTCTTAACTATTGGAAAAGTAACAGAAATGTCCCATTTAGACAAACAGTGCATCCAAATGTTTTCTCGACACCAAGTCAAGGCTCAGAAGAGAACTGTGCTTGGTTGATTGACTGATTCATGGCAAACATGTGAGTGTTTTCATGTGTAGTGTGTGTAAGCAGTGAGTTAGAACCCTGTAGGCACTTAGACTCTATTGATTGTTGTTGGCGTCTGAGCTCTCCATTTGACTTCCACTTTCTTGTTTAGATGCTGTGAGTCACTGAGGCAGGCAGGAGGCTGGATGAAAGGCATATAGGTGTGTTTGTGCATGTCTGGAGATGTTTGTGGTTGTGAGTGTGTGTGTGTAATGGATGGTGGTAGCCCAGAGCGTTGTCTGACCCTGAGCTTTTTGCGAGGTAAACTGGTATTCAATGAGTGGAGAATAATACACTCTCTGTATTTGCTTTTTTCTTGCATTCATAAACAGACGAGAAGCTGCTGTTCATAAGTTTGGAGTGTTTTCAGAGTGGGTATCCTGATTTAGCCCCCAATCCGATCTACCTGATCTTGGCCAATTATGGATCTGATCTGACCTATTTTCATAGATAACGAATCCTTATAATGTAGTAAAGTCTGTTAATTAATCCTATAATAAAATCATTTTATTGTTCATTTTATAGTATGTGCATAATGTGATGTTCTGGACTGATATGTTTAGTTTTTGACCCTTTTAAATAACTGTTTTTATACTGTGCTTAATATTGACTTATGATCCAGTTTAATTGACCTCCATGATGACTTTGCTACCACTTACTTTAAAATAATATATATATAGTTTTAAGTTGTGAATTGTGGAAATGTCATGAGTGTACATTTTATATAGTTCTGTCTGCATTACTCACAGCAAAGAACAGAATATATCGCATGATAACTGTGCTCTTGCATTTTACATGTTATTGTTTACATGAAAAGTGGCTAATTTAAACACAGGCATACCACACATATTAAAGTTAGAAAGCGTTCCACACTCCAGACACTTAACCCCTTTGCTGGGTTTTGTAAATGCAACTCACTGATGCATTTTGTGGGTATTGTCCACTTATGACATTAATTTTTATTTTTTGACTTATTATGGGTGATACCCAATTCATTAAAATATTCCCGGATCAACACCAGTCCTGATCCGTTGGATTGGTGTGGGACATCACTGCTATCGGCACTCTCTCAGGTTTCAAATATTTACAATAAATAAATAAATAATAAAAAATGCATTTTAGATGTATCCAGAATGATGGACTGAGCTGTAGATTATTATATAGTATTTGTAAAAAGTGAAATATTATCAGAAATAATGTTAAAATAATATTAACTTTTGGAATGACACAAAGCGATCAAATCTGGAGGTACAGTAAATAACACATCAGGGAATCACTGTAAATAAGCATTTACTATATATATTTAGTTTGTATAGGCTTATATATATAATAATATATATAATAATCTCACTTACCCACTTTAGTAGGCTGAAGATTTTCCTCAAGGGGGAGTTATTAGCTCTTAAGTACCTTTTTTTGCATCACTGAAAGAGAGGAAACTGACATGAAGCCACGCCAGGAAGAAGTCACAAATGCGTGTTTCTAAACATAGGTGTGATTATAATCTTTCAAACCACAGTGAACCACATAACAGGCAGAAAACAATGCTCATAAAGTCTTCCCTGTTGTCTGAAACGTCTTGAGATTTTCAGTGTGACACAAATAGATAGAGCTTTGTATGGAAACAGCAGGTGTTAGCGAAGGCTGTGGGCTTGTGATGGATGTTGGTAGAGGCTCAGCAGCTTGTCACTGGACCCCTGTCCCACCTCCCACAGTGTGTGTATGTGTGTGCTGCCACTGGTTCAGCGCCATGTGTGAGCAGTTTAGCTGCAACAGAAAGCATTAGCCAGCCAACTGGATAAGGCCCAGGAACAGCGCCCCTCTGTGTGCCTCACCATAGGGGACACAGGCCTGGCAGGGTTGTGAGTTGTTAGTGTCACAATGCCCAAACACCCAGACTGATCAAGTCAGTCTCTGTGGTGTTCCTTACACTAGAGTAGCACAGACCAAACTCACTCACTTACTGACACATGTCTATACGCTGCATCTGAGACCAGCTACAACATACTATATAAATAACTGCTTCTGAAGGTTCTGAAGTGTGAGTGTGATTTTTTTGCCTGTATATAGTCTGTATGACATACCATATTGTGATTAAATTTAAATTAAATATTTCTTTAGCAGTGCTGTATATTATGAAAAAGGAAATCTGATTGGCTGACAGTCACAGTCATTGTAAAATATATACACAATATGACCACACACATTAAATTAATTTTGTATTAATGTGGCAAGTTATTTAAAGCCTGCCTCACTCTTCTATACAAGCAATAAGTAACTTTATAGTGACATTATAGTGTATTGTAGTGATGTAACCATAGTTAATGACATTAGCAGAGCTGACTGTCCTTATCTCTCAAATAGTAGCACACACAAACTGTAAATGACAAAAACATGTCTGTGCATCTAGTTATTGGGGGGTGGGTTTGGTCATGCCTGGTTTGCCAGCTAATGAGTCTCATAGAGCAGTGGTACCAATTTAGTGGTATTTGACACAACAGGCAGTGCTCAAAGGGTGCCTAGATTTTGCCTGAATCGTAAAAAGATGGACAGCAGTTTCAATAAACACACACACACACACACACACACACACACACTTGAGAAGAGAGCTCCAAGTATATTCCAAACAGTTGGGCAGTGATAAATCCTGACAGGAACTAGGATTACACAAGTATATACCCTCAAAACACTACTGCCTTTTGAAAGCTTGTGATATACAGTGCTATGATATACAGTGATATACAGTGCTACCACTCATTTAATTTTTGACCAAAACAGCCTACAAGTTATTCACATTTCAGTAGGAGGAAATTAGGGATGTAAGATTATCTTCATGCATAAAAAGGGGAAAGTCAAGAAATAAATAAAATGGGGGAAAAAAAAGATTATTTTCCAAAAACAACCACACAACGCCTTGGTATACCACTTGCACTTGCACTTCAGATCTGACCAAAATCCACAAGAGTTTCTGCTCATCCTTCCACTGTGAGAATGTAACTTAATGTTATGAGACTGAAAGGATGTGTAGTTATTAATGAGAAATCAGTCAAAGAAGCTGCTGGTGTTCTCAGAACAATGCACTGGCCAGTCCATAGTCCAGATCTTAATATCATGAAATGTGTGTTGCTTGGAATATAAGATACAGAAAATACAGCCAGATTTTAAGACTGAGCTTTGCAAATGTGAAAATGTATAGATGTTATTATTTTTTTTTTTTTTGAGAAATTGAAAGCAAGTCCCCTGAAAAGAATATAGATGCCAATGCCAAAGCGTAGACTCATTAAAACACTAAAAAGCTTCTGTGTATTTTCTGTTTAATGTTTTCTGCTTGTTTTTTTTTTTACTGATACTGTAAATGAATAACATATACTTCAATATCATGTTCTTGGAATTTTGCACAGCAATAGCAGGCTACTGTTGTATATTTGAATGATAACTTATACTTACACATATCGGTTAGCATGAGCAGGTCTGCATCATGTAACTCCAGATCTGAAAATGAGTTCCAATCTGCCATGGTTAATGGGGACTTTTACAGCACCGCTTAACCATGGTATAATCATTGTAACGTACAGCCTCTCATGGCTTACTGCCTTAATAAAACACAATGGTGAGCTCCAGGTGCGACGTGATTAAAGACCGACCATCATTATTTTGACTGAAGGTATTTACACTTAGTGGACCATGTGAATGTCATCAAAGCACCTATAAAGTCAACTACAAAGTCTGAGATTGGTTTGCAAGTGCACAGAACATGAAGAAAATGTTTATGATGAGTTAAATGGCTCATTGCATGTTGTAGACTTTTGATATATCAGTACTCTATATTGTGCTATATTGTGATAATAACTGTGCAGTGTGTGCTGTGGTAGTGCTTGAGTTGCTGTCTCTATGGCCCAGTTTTCCATATAAAGATTAAGCTTAGTCTTGGCTAGAATTACCCAGTCATGGAGATTCGCCACTGGAAATCCTTTTAGCCTGGTATGAAGCTTAATTGGTGCCAAAATAAATAAATAAATAAATAAATTGGGAAAAGAGAAATGGTTGTATATGTCTATATTTAGAAGAAGGACCCACACTTTCCTTTTTTTCCATAAGTGCTGTACTTGAATGACTGACCTTGTTCAAGTGCCAGGTTCATCATTCCAGTTGTGCTGTAAATCACCATGGAGACATCGTTCCACATGGGCGTTTTCTCTTATACTTGACCGGATTTATAATGTGGACGAAATTTATAATGTCCGCACCGGGGACCTGCCTCTGGAGAGCGGCCCTGAAGTGAAGGTTGCTGTATGCTGGTTAGCAGTGACATGACTGTGTACATTTAGGTCCTGTTCAGACCCGTCCAATTACAGTGTTGACTTCTGTTTCTTTGAACACTTTCAGCGAGTGGATGGGAGGCAGCGGATGGGATAATTGTGTTCGGTTTGCGGAACAATACTAAAGGGCATACGCTAATATAAGCTCTCCTCAGCCTTTGTGTTTTCTTTGAACCACATGTCATGAGCTGTACAAATTCCTTTCATTTAACAACAATTAATGAGGATGAGTTATTAACCTTTTTTCTTTCTATGAGGAACACTTGCTGTAATATCACACAGAGCAGACCAACAGCCAGCAATAAATCATTACAGTCCTTGAATAGAAACAGAAGGCTGGGCAAGTACAGTTTATGTGTCGGCTGGGTTTTGGCAGAAGTACCCAAGCAAAAAAAAAATGTTTGGAAATGTCAAACACTTAACTGCTTTTATCCCACATTTGGAGCTGGAAGTGCTGTCTAATGCCTGCAGTGTACCTGGTGGGGCCACTCTCTATCCGATGCCCTGTCTTAGAAAACTTTCTGTATTTAAATGTATGAAATGGCTTGTGTGCAGATGACCTTGGAATACTTTAAGTAGTAATAAATGGGTAATGGAGCCCAGTAGATGTGTTGTTTTAAGTGTTGTTGGCATTGCCCAGTAGAGTGGAACTGAGCTGCTTTTAGTGTATAATGGCTTTAAAACCACAAGAGATGCACCTCTCCCTCTCTCTTGAATGACCATTTAAAAATGTGTGTGTGTTACTGTTTTAAGGTTAGTAATGCACTTCATGTATTCTTCAGGGTTAGATTTTAAATAAGGAAACCTTTCCTATAAATCAGTTGTTTCTTAATATACTGAGCATTCCCATTAACCGCATAATAGTTTGGTTATGACTACTCTAACAAATTCACTCAATGTTCTACTTAACTGAGATGTAGTGGATCAGCCAAGACATGCTTTTGTCCAAATTTTAGTTCTTTAGCACAAAACGTCTCTCAACCGACTTAAACCACGTTCCAGGCTTCATATATTTATACTAAATGTTTAGATAATAGTATCTATCCATCTATCTATTGTTTGTTGAGCCTGTCTGTTCTGTTCATATATATCAGTAGTAGTGAAGTTGGTCTAAAGCTCTTTGGTATAAACAAAAAAATGTTGAGTCCGTTTTTGCAAATTTTGAAAATGTGCAAAGAAAATCCAGAATGGAAAAGCCTGAATTTCACTAAACACTCAAATATCGCAAAAAGAGTTTTTACGCCAGGACAAGGTAGACAAGTTAAAACATCTCTAAAGCTGCATTGTGAAAAAGGATGGTGTTTCAAGCTGTAAAGTCACATGATTCAGTTCTGCCTGATCTTATAGTTTTGCATACAGCATAAACACAGCGGTAAACTGCTCTTACCCAACATTTCACCCGTGACCCTATACTCTGCACACATGGGTAGCTCATATGATGCAGTGGCGATTCTCTTCTGTGGACACAGGTGGCCGGAGACTGGAAATGATTGACCCAACAGTTGGTCTTGAGCGATTGCGATCCCAAATGAAAGGTGGAACGAGGTTTAAGTTCACTTCTAAATAAACTTAAATGTTATGGAGACGAGGTAGAACGAAAAGTTCAGCCCTTAGCCCTTCCCGATGTATCTGAACTGCACGTCCGTATAAAGAGGGCAAACAGCCGTAAAAAGAATAATATTTAAAACAGAAACCGCTTAAATCTCTCCATCTTGCTTGTTTCGATGCAGTCCTTTCATTACTTTACATAACTGTAATCAACTGAACAACATAAATGCACATAACATTAGCGAAACGTTTGGATGGAAACCCGGCTATTCTTGCTTTATTCCCTTAAGTCCCACTTTCTGTTACTTTCTGACCCCCAGTTGCACACACATTTTGGTGATGACGTTGCACAGAAACATATCTATACAGAAAAGATTTGGGTGGCTATTGACTTCAAGTGTTTGTTACAATGTTATTATTGACTTTAGGTGCTTTTTATCTAAACTAAAGAAGCAACATTTGGATATGTATAGTTATTAGTTGTTTTGTGAATAGTTGTTAATAGTTATTTGTGGTTTTACAAGTAAAAAGGAAGGGGAAGGGATTTTAAGGCTTATTCTTCCAATGGCTTGAAATGGTACGAAACCAATCAATCAATTATGAAACTAAATAAAGCAGTTAAATCAATAATCTGAATTAAGTAATGTGAAAGACAAAGTGAAAGTCATTGTAGGTACATTTTGTATTTATCAAGGTACAGGCAGTGTAAGTGTACTCCTAAAGGTACAGCACTGATTTAATTTCTCCAACTGTATACCCTAATAAAGTGGTTCCCAGAGGAAGGATACATAATTTTACCTAATGTTTTAAAACAGAACCATAAAATAAACGAGAGACAAGACAAAGTGTGTGGAGGTTTAGCTATCTTAAAAAATATACTTTCAGTGGAATATAGTAAAATGATGTTCCCTAACCAGATTACCTTGCCTAGGTAATCTACCCAATGCTTGTACTGTATAAATACTGTATTTATGACCCCACATCCTGATACTGCACTAAAACAAATCTTTGTGTTTGTCTGTGTGTGGACGAAGGACTTTCTCCGAGGTCCCAGCAAAAGACTCCTTAATTACAGTCATTTAACTGAGTCATTTTGCCATCCCTACACCTGCTGTTTCCTCAAGTGCTGCAGTAATGGCAGGTTAGCCACGCCTGATGTGAGATATCTCATTATCTGATGTTTCAGGACGTCCCTAAACCATCTAGAGGCCAGAGAATGTTTCAGGATTGCAGGAACCTCTAATGCTACAGTCATGCCCGCTCATTTGGCCTTCTATTACTTTCTCCAAAGCAGGCTGGGTTAGGAGCGTAGCATTCATTGACCAAGGTTGTGATCTTGCAGCTAAGTGAGGTCAAATCCGCCTCCTCCTCAGTTGATGGAATAGTACTTTTGGCATTGTTTACTTTTCCCCCTGAGCTCCAGAAGTTTTTGCATTATTCATAGCATCAACTTTTCATGTTAAATTCCACATAAAGAGAAAATAAACACATCAAATAGAAAGCCACACAGAAGGAGACAGACCTGGCGCTAAACACACAGACTAAGACACCATCTGCTTTTTTGTTTTGTTTTTTCTTTCCAGTTTCCATGTTATAGTCCTTGGCTGTCAGAGGTGTGACTGTGGTGTGTTTGCTGCCCCTCCTCACCCCCTCATCTGCACTCTTACTGCCTGTTTATGTTTACTGCAGCACAAAGTGTAAAACATTTATGGAGGAGCAACAGAAGCCAGACAAGAGAGGAGATCCAGAACTGGAGTTAGCAATGGAGCGAGATGTTACGTGCTGACTAAAACAAGCCCTGGAGCACGCACTTCTCTCTGAAACAACTACAAAACATGACACAGGAAAGAGTCAGCCAAAGTTGGGGAGCGTTAAACCCAACTACCAAAGAGAAGAGTGACACCTTTAACCTGCCACACACTCAGACTGGTGTTGCACTGTTGATTCACTGTTTTGTTATTGTGCGTATGGAGAAGGGTTAGAAGCACTGAACCATTTCAGACAGTCTTGGTTCAGGTCTTTGAGTGCATGTTTATGCATGTCTTTTAAAACAACTTGCTGGAGGAGCAGATATATCATCTTGAGAAGCATAGTGCATCTTTCATCCAACTTCCATCTAACGGATTTATCAATTGAATAATTTCAGCTTAACCTTTTAAGTCATTGAGATTTCAGTGTTTACAGATGGAACTTTTTGTGTGTAATGGCAGAGTCTGTGTACGGAAGTGGTTTTGCTTTTTTCTCAGTTGCATACGTATTTGGGCAGCTAAGGTCTGCAAGTCTGTAATCCAGAGTAACAAGTTAATCTTGTCCTTTGGGCCACAATATGCATGTACAAAGTCATTTGAATATCAAAGTTTATTAAATGTCTGCTGTATTTCACCACATTTCTATTCTCTCCATGTGAACTGGATGGTCCTAACAAATCACAAGACTGATGTCTCTTGCTCTGCCCACAAAAAGAGTGCTATACTCAGAGAACCTTGGAGAAATAAAGCATAACCAAAAGCTAGCAGGCCAGTCCACCTGTCTGTAGCTGCCTGTAGACCATACATTCTTTTATCCGTACACCAACATCTGCTGTCTGTCTGCACGTCTCCTCATGCATTGCTTCATTTGTCCATTTGTTTGTTTGTCCCTGTGTCCGGTCATCTGCACACTCTGTTCGTCTGTCACGTTTTTTGTTCAGTCACCATCACATAGAAGCGGGATAACTGTTTTAGTTCTGTATGAGTGGTGAAGCAGGCTAGGAGTGTTGGATAGAGATCTCTCAGTCCAGCTGCCTGTTAGCCACACCCACATAGTTCTCTGATAGGTCTGATCAGCATTTTTCAAGCCATGATTTATCAGATTTATATTTTATGTGTTTTTCATACAATCTTTGCAGGATGTTTAATATAACGCTCAAGTTTAGTGTCATACAAACATTTTTGATGTTTTACTCTGTGTTCCCTGGAGGATTAAATTAATAACAAGTTGCACTGTATTGCAGGACATGCTACATGTGTTGGCCTTCCATATTTAGTGTTGATGGACTGGGCTGATGGGAAGGACACACTGTCATTTTTGGCATTACAGACACACATAATAACGATGTCTATTATAGCTTCTTATTCTCTTACACCCAGATAGTAAATGCTAATATCTTGAGGCAAACTGCTTATTTTGTATTTTTTTATTTAACATAATGTATGTTGTAATGTAATGTCAAATAAAGTATTTTTCTTTGAATATGTTTTTTTATGGTAAACCTCTGCTTTTGGCCATAGGGAACAGCAGCCAGCAGGGTGCGGTACAGAGTGGACCAGGAGCAATCCCCCTACAGTGGGAGCATCTTTGATGTAGAGGAAACCTCTGGCAGGGTCATCACCAAAGTAAACCTAAACGAGGAGCCCAGTGCTGTCTTCAGAGTAAGTTTAGTACAATGCCCAGCTTACTTACTCCTGTTACACATATGCAGTATCCTGTAAAAGTCAGAGACCAGTGATGTCGTGGTCTGGGCTTTGGGGTGGCCAGTTTATTGTTCTGAGAACACCCAGAGCTTCTTTGTTTTATTATTTAATCTCAAAAAGAAAAAATACAGGAAAATATACAGTATAACTTAAATTAAATAAAATAAATGAAGGGTGGCCTCTGACTGTTGCATAGGCAAATGTGAAATGCATGTATGGTCATTTCCATTTGCGATTATCTTAGGTGTTTCATTAATGGTGTAAAAATTTCGAGGGCTATAAAAACTGCAGAACCTGAAAGAGCTGATACGCTAATAATAGTTAATGCTTACTGTCAGGCTCACATGTGTTAATTGTGCTTTTGTGCATGTATGTTTGGGGCCTAAAAACCAGAGATAAAGTAAAATAACAGTAAGAGATAAAGAAATATGCTGCAATCATTTATATGAGGCGTTGTATTATTTATAGCTCACTTTTTAATAAGATCTCTATTTTGTGCATCGTACTTTGCAATCATTCACTTTGTATGTTAATATAATATACAGTTAGAAGTCTGTAAAATCCAGACGTTTTAACATGTAAAATATCACAAATCAAATCAAATTCTGACTTTCGAAAATTGTATCTAACCTGACAACCATGTATGCTTATTGCGCCATGCACCATTTCACTCCTGTTCACGGCTATTGTCTTGTGTGCACTTTGTTGTAGCTGATATTGATAGCCTATGATGATGGTGAGCCAGTGAAGCTGAACAGAACGCTGGTGGAGATCACAGTCCTGCAGCCCTCCAGAATCCCCATCTTCACTGAAGAGGAGTACCGGTCAGTTTAGCTTTCTGCTATAGTGCGACAAGCTGGTGCCTTTCATTCTCCTGTATTTACACCAACTGTTGCTCCATATTTCTATCACACACTGCTGAATCTTTCAGTTCCTTTTAATTCAAGATGTGGCCATCAAGTATGTTTACCACAGTGAACAGTTATTAACACTTATTATATTATTATAGTGGGCTGAATGGTGAGTGTGTATTTGAGATGGTTTTCTGCTTGTGTTGGTAACCTGAAACTGGGGACATGACTCATGCAGTAAAGTGATCTGAGGTCAGTCTAACTTAAAAGTGAAACATCCAGTGCTGTGATCTAGCAGCTGCATTAGGCCTAATTTAAGAGCAAGGGCCTTAGTATGCAGGAACTTCCAAATCTTTTGAGATGGTATTATCATGAATTATTTAAAAAATAGTTTTATCAGTACTGTTATCAAACAGTATTATCATTATACCGTGTAGCCTTAAAGATTGTGTGTGTATAATCAATTAAATAATACCTTTTATTAAGCCACGTTTAGAGTAATTGCAGGAATGAAAGACTAGCAAAAGCGATTATTTCAGCTTTCTTGGATGCATACCAATAAAGGGAGATTGCAGGAATTAATTGAATTTCCTACAACTCCCCATTTCCCTTTTGCTGTGCAGATATTGATTATTTTTTACCACTGAACCTGACGAAAATTGCTGGCTGAATATAAGATTTCTTCATCACCTGGTCTTTAAGACAGTTTTTCTGTTTCTGTTTTTTGGTTGTTTTTCTCCAGAATAATTCAGTTCGTGTTTGCCCAGGCACACTCTGAATGGCAGTGTGCTTAATGAGGATTCTGTATGAATATGCAACTAGAAGTGCTGACACTAGCTGGGAGAGGGCATTCTGAAGCATTCTATTGTTTCCCCGGAAAGCTGAGGGGGGCACGCCTGCGGTTTATGAAACCTCTCCTTTGGCTGCTTTAAATATTAAATGTGTTTGACTTGCGGGCGTGTCGAGAGTGGCCTGCCTGGGCTGCGTGATGGGTCAGCGTTTTAGGGCATGCAAGCGGCGAGCTTGCAGTATTGATTGTTATAAATGTGCTGGAGGTCACAAGGCATTACTGATTCTGATTAGCTCCACAGCCTCACTGCCTGCTCCAGTAATAGCTCTCGTCTGTGATAAAGATGTCCGGCTGTATCAAAGTAGAGCCCTTGACCCAAAAGAGAAATTACTTTGTTGGTGCCGTTTGATTTTACTCTCAGCCTACCAGGATGTTTTGCCTGCTAGTGTTAATCACCTTTGAGCTTTAATTTGTTATTATAATATGATTTTGATCTGAAGGGCAGCCCTTCATGTGTTTACTTAAACGTTTGCCTTTATTGCAGCGCTTTGTAAAATGTGATAAGGAAAATGGAATCCTTCCCACTGGTTCTCTGTTCTCCTTCTCAGCTGTAGAGCAGCTACTTTAAAGGAGTTTTTCTGATGTAGCTTGTTGCTTCGATAAGGAAACTTTAGGTAGTTATATAAATGCTGGAGTGACTTTTATCCCCATATTTATGTTTATGTGATCAACCTGAAAGAGCATTTCACCCCAGGTTATGAAGTAGCTAAGATTTGAATCTTTTGAGTTAAAATGGGTATGTTAAGGGCAGGAAAGTGCAGTACTGTGAAATGCTTTGGAGCATTGCAGAAAAAGTCAGATTCATGATGTATTCCTAAACCATGTGATTTTTGGCATCATTGTGCTCTTAAGTAGATTCTGTTCCTACCTAAGAGCAAATTGAAAAAAAGAAAACGTTGATGAATGTCAGAATCTTTGTGAAAACTGCATAAGTGGGTTTTAAGGCATTTTGTCTTAACAATGATTGGTGAATGAGGTCCATTATTGCACCAAGTCGGCAACCTGAAAAAGTCAATATTGAACAACAAAGGCAGCATGGTATGGGTATATAAGGACAGAACGGTATGGGTATGTAAAATACACTAATCAGCCATAGCGTTAAAACCATTCCCTTGTTTCTCTGCTAATTTTCCATTTTACCAGCTGCAATTACCAAATAGCTCTAGTAGTCTACATGTTTCTCTGGGTGCTTTTTTTATCAGGACCCTCACAGGCCGACCACTATTTGGGTGGTGGATCATTCTCAGCACTACATGGACCCTGATGTGGTGGTGTCTTGTTATTGTGTTTTGCACTGGTGTGAGTGGATCAGTCTTTAAACACTGTGCCCACTCACAGTCCACTCTATTAGACACTCCTACCCTGTTGTTCCATCTTACAGATGTAAAGTCCTTCATTAATGGTGACAGGATGCTGCCCCCAGGACGCTGTTGACTGTATAGTTTTGGTAGGTGGACTGTTCTCAGTCTGGCAGTGACTGGCAAGCTAACACTCACCAGCACAACAAAAACTAGCACAACACAGACTAACGTGCCAGCAGCACGTCAGTGTAACTGCAGTGTTGTGGGGGTTGTGACCATTGAAGAACAGGTGGTCTACAGTGGACTACAGTCTGTAATTGTAGAACTACCAATGCATGTGTATAGTGGAGCTGATAAAATGAACAATGATTGTAAACAAGGAAGTGAACTTAATTTGGAAGCTGGTCATGCATGCAAAACATAATCACGTTATAATAAGCTGATGTATTTTAAAGTCACTTCTTCCTTTCAGTCATTTCCTAGGGAACCTAAAAAACATGTACATTGTAGCTAAGTTACATCAATGCTTACTTGCATAGATGCTGAAGCTTGCCGGCTTGGCTGTGAACTGGAGTGACTGCTAGTTAATTAGCTAGATACATTAACATTAAGCTAGCCTTCCTTAGACCCAGCATTCAACAGTGGTTAACTGGTTAACTTACCACTTCTAACATAGCACTCTCCTCACTCTGATATGCCAGCATACCATGTGCATCTTGTTTAACTAGCTTTCTGTTTTTTTTATCCCACATCCCACTTCACCCAACTCTCATTGAAGGTGTTCTCCATCTCCATTCATTTTATATTGGACCACATTAGAAGTGACTATAATGACTATGTATTTTTCTTCTTTCTTACTGTCCCTACAGCCAAGGGAATTCTCCCTAAGAATTATCTCCTCCTAGTGAACAATCTTGTGAGTTGTGAGTGAGTGAGTCAGTTTGAGTCAGGCTTTGCTGAAACGTTTTTAGTCGTTTAAGATGATGGTCATTCTGCCTAATGAGAGTCCTCTAATTCCAAATGGAACATACTATAGAGCTTTCTAATGAACAACTCTCAATTAACTCATGATAACTGTAATTCACTTTCGACCTAAGGATAATTCACGTAGTGAAAGGGTGCAATATGCATAATTTCATACTTACCGTGTCCTGCTGTAATTAAGCCTTCTTAATGTGTGTGTGTGTGTGTGTGTACGGGGGGCGGGGTGTTGGGGGGGGGGGTGCCTTATGATTGGACATGAGTGATTTCTGTGTTTCCAGTTATTAAAAGCTGTTCATTATGTCTCAAATGAATTTTAATCAAATCAGAGATGATAAAGTGCTCAAAAATATTCCATACTGGCTCTTTTCCTGTTGACACCTGCCTACATGGCCAGATGTCTTTTATAGGTGAAAATAGAGTGAGTCCATTATTTGTAGGAGGGTAAAAAACTAATATTGCTCTTTAATAGGCTCTTTAATGGAAAACTGCATGATTCAACTTTCCATACTTTCCTATGACGATTTTAACTGTGGATAATGATTCCCTTCCCACTCATTGTGCTGCCGCTCTGGAGCAGGCCTGATACAGTGAGGATCTTGCGTTTGAGATGATGATGCTCATGCATAGCAACAGTTTCCATAGTGATTGTAATTCAAAGGGCATTGGTCTCTCTAATTTAAGCATGATGCACTGCACTGTATATGTGAGGGGTGATGATGGTAATGACACTTCCTTTTCAGACTCGACAAAGGATTTTGCATTGATGAAACTGAATAACTAAAACAGCCAGCGAAGTGAGTAGACGCTGTCTTTGGTCAGGCTTCCGAACATGATAACATTTACTTAGCAAACTAAAGAACAATGAGACTTGCTGTTAGACACATCTGCAAACAAGCGTGCTGCCTGTATTTATCAATAATTGACAAATTAACTACACAGTGTAAACTGTGTTGAATGTGTATATACAATAAGCAATTACAGCACAACAGTACTTTGCTTGGCCTGAACATCTATCTAATAGGGCTGGGTAAGCAAATCTTGCCAGGAGTGAAATCACTGTCGGGGGCATTGAAAGAGTAGACCAAACTAATTAATTGCAGTTTCAGTATCTCATTTCCTGTAGGCTATTTACTGTATAACTCTGGTAAGCAAACTAATTTCCGTGAATGCTTACATGGCCCATCTGTGGTTTATAGAAAACGGTGCAGTGCACATCCTTCCTAGCACAACTTGTGGAGTGAATGTTTTGTTAATGCTGCTTTGAGGTATAACCAAAGATCTTTCTCTCTATAGTTTTTACATAAGCTTCAGAAAGATACAGCAGGGCATTGTATATCAAAGCTGTAGATGTTCTTGGAATGTAATAGTGACAGTTTGATTTGATTTGGATATATGTCTGTCTCTAAACATTTATACGTTTCCACGCAGCTTTTGTTCACTCAGTGGTCTCAGGTGGCCTCTTGTTTCTGGACTGAAACAGATTAGCGCTTGAAATTTCTACTACAGTCATGCATCACACTTCTCCTGGAGCCATGCATCATGTATACCACTGTATCTTTGAGCATGGTGTTGTATGTTGTCAAGGGATTTTAAGCTGATAACCGATGTTTGTATTTTATGAGTAAACAGCTACACATTATGTCAATGATCACAAAAAATAACGAACATACATATATATATATATATATATATATATATATATATATATATATATATATATATATATATATATATATATATGTATGTTCGTTATTTTTTGTGATCATTGACATAATGTGTAGCTGTTTACTCATAAAATACAAACATAGAGAAATGGTCTATTCGAATGTTCCCTGCTAGCTGTGAGTGTTTAGAATGATCATCCAGTTCTCCTGTTTTTTGAGTACAGTAACTAGTAGACTACAGGCTCACGCCTAACAGTTCCAACTGATGAGATATTTCAACTGATGAAATATCCTGATGTACCACATATACTCATGATGTGTCACAATATTGTATTTTTTGCCGTATTGCCATCTCTTTCAGTTTAGTGAATATTCATGATTGACAGACCAACAGAATTCATCCAAAATTACTTACAAAAAAAAAATTATATCAACCTACAATGCAAGTCAAATGAAAGGTTTTATCATCCTGTAAAGTTCCATATTAGAGTTTTTTAAGGTGACTGCATAATTCCGTGAGTGTATGTTTTGTTTCATGTCTAATTTTATTTTTTTATTCTAAAGTAAAGCATTAAGCTAAAAATAAGGAAACTTTCTGTAAGGAGCTGTATCTAAACCTCTCACTGGTACTGTTTTTCCTCTTTTACTTAAGCACACTTTCAACAGAATTCCATGGTTTCTTTCATTAAACTACAGGTGAGAATTTCAAACAATGTAAAAAGGGTGTTTCATAGAATCATTTTTAGAATAATACACTGGAAAGTGGTTAAACTCCCAATGTTATTAGGAAAAGTTTGGAACAGCTGGAATCTAACACTCCAGCAGCACATGGTGGGTAAATGCCTTGCTGAAGGGTTCAGTGGTGGGATGTGTCTGGTGGCAGATTAATGGGGTTAACACCTTGTGTTACTCGTAATCAGTCTTGAGTATTGGCCCAGACATGCGGGTAGTGCAAGTGGAATCTGGAGTCACATACACAAACCACTGTGTGACCACAACCCCTCATTACTGCTTTATATGCTCCAAACTGCGCTCCATTTGGCCTGGCTTTCCTGAGCTACTGAAACTGTAGTATAATGTAAATACACAGAGAAAGCAAATCACGTCCCAGAAAATGTGTAGATTTCAGCTACTTTTAACATACTTTAAACATTTTCTTTAAACGTCACACTTTAAACAAGTTCTCTATGCATTTTGGAAAGCTTATGCTGAAGTGTACAAGTGCGTAATGCACTGATGCATCCTCACAAATTCAAACAAGGTTTATATAGGGCCTAACCATATAAAACAATACAATTTCAAGAAGCCAACAAAAGTTAAATAAGTTAAATAAAAGTTCAATGAAGAAAGTCAAGTCAAAAGGTAATATTGTTCAAATTTAAACAGACCCAAAGTTTCAATTTTGACTCATAGAATTCTGAAATACAAACAGCAGAAACTCTTAAGGTCTTACATATTGTCCATCAACCTTAAATATTGACAAAATTATGTATTTGATTGGACCCTAGTTTGGGTAATATGTGGTGTAAATATACTATTTCTTTTTGGTACTCATTTAATTTTAACAGCCTGATAAGCTAAGGAGAAAGTCTGAGAAGGTAGGTTTATGCACTGTCTAGCCAGAAAACTGTGGCTCGTATGACTGCCCATGTGTTTGAGCCAGAGCTGCTAGCTGTGTGGCTCTATGCTGAGCGATTGGAAAGGACTGGCATGCTGTGTGTGTGTGTTGGGGGGGATTTGCATGGCTGCCATGGATAGGGGGCACAGTTTGATGGACTCTGGCACTCAGATACACAGTGCTGTGAACTCTGCACACTTGACCAATTTAGCTGCCAATCCAATACAGGAATGTTGTACAGATGTATTGTGCACTAGATGTCCTGGGGTGGTCATGTCTTCCAATGTGACAGTTTTCACATTTGTTGCTTTAGCAATGAACATTTTAATGTTATAACCTTTAACATTTATGATCTTTTTATTGGGCTAAAACTTGGATGAACCTAGTCAGAAAATGGTAACTGAAGTTTAACTGAACCTAGTCAGAAAATGTTAATTCACACTGTGTTGTGGCCAGTACTGTTGTGCACAGGTACTCCAGTGCATTCAAACACTGATAATGAAATGTATTTGTTGTGTTTCATGATGGAAAGGTGCAGAAGATGTAACATGAAATGTGACGGTTCTGCTAGTTTGTGAGTAAATGTGTTGTTATTCACTCTAAAATAGTTGTTTTAACTTAAAAAGGTTCTTGTGCTGTGAGATGACTTTGAGGTGAGATTTAGAATAGTAAGTTAATGGAAAAAAAAACTGTTTTATACTGTATCAGCTTGGTATTTAAAGTTCAAATACCTCAAAGTGTTTAGGCAGCCCGAACAATAACTTTTATTACTTAAAACCTGATTTTTTTACAGCGTACTTTGCCACTCAGAAAGATGAGATATGACTGAGAAAGCAGAGATAGCAAGGCTTTCATCACTAACTATGCTTATTACTCCAGCTGATGTTAGCCGGGTCAAGAAAAAGATATTTCTCTGACAAATAACCAGGATCCAGCACGACACTTGTTAGCTCCACTGATTTATTAGCTCATCTGGCAACCTCTGTTACTCATACAACCTACAGAAAACCTAAAAATGTCCCGGGGCTATTTTTGAATAACAAAACATGTTTTCAGCATGCTGCTGTATATTTGTGCAACACTGCGTTTTTGCATTGTTTTTGCTTCCCTATGTCTCCAAGAACTAATAACTACTTTTGCATGCTTTGTGATGCATTTTTGATGCATACTTGTGTTAAACACAAATGTGTATCTTTACTGCGTTTGGAGAAAAAAAAACTAATTAAAATAAGGTGTGTGCGCCCCACTGCGTGTCGCCCTGTACAGCCTGATATAATCATTTAAAACTCAGAGGTACTGCATTAACACAGGCTCAAAAAATGTCTGATTTGATGTTTGATCATCTTGCTGATGAAAACATGATGACAACATTAGATAATTCTACTATCCAATGTTACAGAATGTTCTTCTGCACAATGTGCGAAACTTAAATATTTCCACTAGTGAGGTCTCCAACTTCCCAAACCCTGCATAGTGTTACTTTAAAGTAAGTATTTCAAGCACTGATCTTTGGGCAACATTACATAGGTATAAACATGTATATTTTTAGCAGGTGCGCTGATTCAGAGCTATTATCAATGTAGTGTCGAGAGAGACTAGACTCCTGTTATTACAGCAAACCATCTTCTGTGTGCACCATTGGCATTATCCGCTATTCTAAGCATTTGAGTGAGCTGAAGTGTATGGAAAAGCTCTGCAATAGTGACTACAAATTCTGACGTGTAGGCAGTAAACTATTGGTTATAATTGGCAGATATGATCACCATATGAGAGTGTTGATAACAATTAAAGAGTTGAATAATATCAACCATATTGTCGTTTTTATATGTGACAAGTCTTGGTTAGACCTAAACGTTGTCCTCAGTAGTACCTACAGTAAATAGTAATATAGAAATAATAATATGTATAGTGTATGAAAGGATATATACCCATGACAGGGACGGTGAAGATGCAGCAGTCTTATATAGCTGGACACCAGTTTCTCATGTTAAGCCAAGAATGCTGGTAAGTGAGTTTAAGACTCCTGCAGAATGCACATTTTGGTGAAAATGTTCTGATGTTAGATTCCATGTTTACCTCACAATATTACTTTATTCATGCGCTTTTATTGGCATTAGAATGGTTTAGTAGTTTAGGGATTGCTGGGTTTGAGAAGCAGCAATAGTAAAGACGATTAAGTTGCATTTTGCTCACATGTCCAGGGATTTGGGCTTTGGTTTTAATTCTGCTGCTGTGTTATTCACTGTGAAGTTTGTTCTGTGAGGGGTAAGTGTTCAAAAGCTGGGTGCTGACTGAAACAGAGGCTGAGGAGGAGTAGACTGCTGAAAAGCCTGGAGAAGAAAGGGAGCGCTAATGGTGTGGGGTGTAGGGGAGATAAAGTGTTTCTCCATAGACCTCATTAGCCTGCCCTCTGTAACTGTGTGCTTCTGTAGGACTGATAACAGCACAGCATAGTGAGGAAGAGAGAAGCGTGTGCACACACACTTGCACTGCTCATACACATTCGTATATGCTGTTTGTAGCAGTGTGCTGTTTGTTAAAGGTCATTCTATCTCTATACAGCCATTATGTACCATCCAACAAGACTGCCATAATGGAGCTTTGGACTAATAATATTGTTTCCTCTCAAGGTATTCAAGAAAGGAACTACACACAGACCGCTAGATGTAAAGGTAGAGCAATGGATTGTTCACATTCTTTGGTCCACGTTCTGTTTTAGCAGCTTTCAACTACATGGTCCACATTCATAATTACCTACTGTCAGGGGCATCACTAGACATTTACAGTCAAGTGGGCTGAGCCTTTCTGGGGGCCCTGGGACAATGGGAATTTTGTAATGACCCTCAAATGTCTCTTCATCATGAACTTTTACAGGCGCAATGGACAGAAAATTGATTTAAATATTAATATTTGGTCACATTGGCATGTGGTAGATCTGCCACTTAGTATGGTATACTCTATAGGCAAGTCAAGCAAAAGTCAAGCAGGGCTGTCCTCTTTCTCATAGATAAGCTGCAGGTTCTAAATGTGTTATTCCGCTATTCTGATTATTTTGTCCTGTAGTTGTGCTTACATGTTTGATAACCTAGGAGGCAGAATTTCACGGCCATAGTGACATTTGACAGCACAATGAGACATTCTTTTGAAATAATGTTTTATTTAGTCTCATAAATGAGGATATGGTAACACTTTACATGAAGTAATGCAGTAACATGAAGTAATACATTAACAGTGGTTACAATGCTTAACTAATGTTAAGTAAATATGTAACACCTACACATTTAAATGTTAAGTAAACATGTGACTGTTGTTACATGTTTACTTAACATTAGTTAACCATTGTTAATGTTTCACTTCATGTTAGTTAGTCAACACTTCATGTTAAGTGTTACCAAAGGGATACAGGAATAACATTTCTATAAACCCAGTTTTTATTTTAACTGAAACCTTAAACAACTCTTCACTGTTATTTTCATTAACTTCAGACTTACAAGAAATCAATGATTAATAAGGTTTTTTTTTCCTTTTTTTTTTTTTTGAGCTGGCATAATCTTACCATACTGACCTTTTTCAGAGCTGCTGCCTCGTATTTTCCATCTACAGATTCAGGAATTGAATAGGGATATACAATTGTGTTATGATGATCAATGTGATCTTTTTCGCATACTGTCAATAACAACATAAGGCTAATACCAATGTGACTATCTCAAATACTGAAGAGCAATAATAATAATAAATAATAGTATGACACTGTTATTGATATCTCCATCTAGAGTATTCTAAAATAGTTTTCTCGTCAGGTAGCAGGCTCAAAGTATGTAAAAGTTGAAAACTTGGTTTTTTTTCCCTCCTTTTCTTTACCTCATATTAGCTTAGGATAACTAACAAGTAAAAGCAACCAGGTGAATACTTGAAAGCCAGCTGTATTTTCTGTATTTTGCCTCAAATCCATGTTGTAGGTAGATTATTCAGTAACATTTTACTTGAAGGGTGTCTACATAACACATTTGTGACATCTTACATAAACATTTTATAAATCATTCATAAATGTTTAAACTAACATGATTTTTTACATGATATTAATATGTACTAAGTCATTTTAGTGAGAGGCATTTTTTCAAAGTTTTTTATTTTCCTGTCCAGAAAAGAGACATTCCACTGTGTGTCAAAATAATAAATGTGGAATTTTATTTTGGAAAAAAATGTCTCTCAGTAACATGACATAGTTCTCCATATCAACATCATGTAAAACATTTACACCTTTATCTGGCGGTCTGATGGCCGAGTCTGGATTTGGCAAATGCCATAAGAATCTTACCTGCCTGACTACATAGTACTAACTGTAAAGTTAGGTGGAGAAGGAATAATGCTATGGGGTTGTTTTTCAGCGGTTGGCCTAGGCCACTTAGTTCCAGTCAAGGGAAGTCTTAATGCTTTCATTAAGGTCATACCAGGACTTTATTAAACTTAAGGATATATAATAGTATACCAGGACTACTATTACAATTAATATGCTTCCAACTCTGTGCAAATAGTTTAGGGAAGGCTCTTTTCTGTCCCAGCATTACTATAGTCTACTGCACAAAGCAAGGTTCATAAAGGCATGGTTGTATTAGGTTTTGGGTGTGGAAGAACTGGACTGGCCCACACAGAGCCCTGACCTCAATCCGATTGAAGAGCTTTGGGATGAGCTAGAGAAGAAATTGTGAGCCAGGCCCTTTCATCCAACATGAGCGTCTGCCCTTATAAATGTTCTTCTAGACGAAAGAGCAAAAATGAATCTAAGGAAGTTAATCTGAGGAATTTGTTGGCATCATTTTCTCAATCATAGCTTATGTCTTATATATCGGTATTCCACTAAAAATAGAGCGTGAGGCACATCATTAAAATCTAACTACTCAGAGACAAATGACAAAGACACACAAATTGGGTGGAAATCTTTAGATCTTAATAAAAGGTCTCTATAGCATAAGAACATAAGTCAGTCACTCCTGCTTGCTGGATCTGTAACTCTTTCATTATGGGCTGAATGGGATTTTTTGCATTCTATAGGGTGTCTAACCCAACTACTATACCTAAAGAATACTGCACTTGTGGGCAAAACGTAGATTGGTAAATTCAGGCAGAGTAAGTCACAGAGACTTTTATCTTCTCTGTATTTGAACCATGACCAAAGCCAAGACGTTTACTTTTAAATGCCCTTACTTAGTATTCATGCCGGGGATCACTGCAGACAAACGCTAATGAAATTTGAAAAGGTAAAATAAGACACAGGTTAAAGGCTATTTCCTGAGCAAGCCCTTCCTAAGCTGTCAAAACCCATTTCTCTCTCTTTCCTTCTACCCCCTCCTTCTCCCCCCTTTCTCTTCTGTCTCTCTCTGTATATGTGTGTGTGTGCGTGGGTGTGTTTCGTACATTTTCCAGGCCTAAGTGTCCTTTGTCGATATTGACAAAATGATTCTGACTTTGTAAAGTACTTTTTACTAAAGCTACAAAGCTTCATCATTCCTCTTTTCTTCTGGTTACTAAGTTTAAGGTTATGGTTCAGTTTAGCATTACATCCCATTCAGAAATCTGATATATGGCAATATATGAATTTGAACATATAGCATACTAGCATATATATTAGCATATATTAGCATACTGTATATTAGCATATATGGTTTTAACTTAATTTCATCTTATCTTTGCCACATATGGACATAAATATGTGACATTATTATGCAGCTTTGTAATATTGATACTTACATATACACTACCAGTCAAAAGTTCATATACTGCTGCTCATAGCAGGTTTTTCCTTATTTATAGCTTAATGCTTTACTTTAGAATAAAAGTGAAGACATCACACTATAAAACAGCAGTCTTGGAATAATGCAGTCACCTTAAAAACCTCCTAAATAGAACAGGAGGATGAAACAGCTTTCTTTACTTGCAATGGAGGTTGAAATATTTTTTCTAATCAATTTTACTGGGCTGTCCATTATGAATAGTCACATCATTAAAGTAGAGCTTTTGTGCAACAAAATATACAGTATATTAGAGGTGGCAATATGGCAAAATATAATATTGTGATACATCAAGAGTATATGTGGAATATCAGGATATTTACTTTTTAGACATCTCATCAGTTGGAACTGTTAAGTGTAGAGTCTTTAAGATAACCAAAAACATCCATTTAGTTGGGAGCGTTTTGTGACTGGTATTGGAAGATATGTACATATACAGTATTTTGAAACAGGCTTGTTTATGATATATGCACATATGTGGTCATAAATCAGATTTCCATATTTGATATAGGGTTGTTTCTGCAACTACAGGCAATTATTTCAGCCAAGATATTTAAAAAGTAGTCTTAACCAGAGCTCGTCTTTGCTGCATCAGAGTATTGTGTTACGTGCAAACCTTTTTTCCTGTTTTGGAGTATGAATGGCAAATAGTGCAGCTTTTTACATTAGTTTTGGCAAACAACTTCTAATACACTTGAATTTAATGTGAATATTATAACTATTTTTTAGTCTAGCTCAAATACATTACATGCTATTTGGTAAGGACATGCAGAAAATATTGGCTATGAAAAGATAATAGTTAATAAGCTTTTCTGTGGTTTTAGGGACACCAGGGATATATTTTCCATGCTTTTGTCCATGTGCTCTTTGGCTAATTTATGCTTCAGAAGTAGGTTTCAAATAAAAAGATGTCATTTGGTGGTTACTTTTTATGCGGTTGCATAATGACCCATTTTGACCCAACACTAATATTAGTATTTTACTGAAAGAATAAATGCTTACTACTGTGTTTAGAAAAGAAGAAACAATTTGAATAAAATTTTTCACAGCTGCTAAAGACATTTGCACAGTACTGTAAATGCAATACATAATAGTAACTTAATAGTACAATATGACTTATGTGACTTATATATGACCCAGACTTATGTATGACCCAGTGCTGGCATTGTGTAAAAACAAATGTGTATGTGTGTGCATCTGTACATACACAGCAATGGCAGTGCTCAAGGTGCATCCATGTAGGTCTCTATATATGTATCTTTGTCCTGTCAAGAAGCGTTAAATGGACACACTTAAGGGAGAAACTGGGGTCTGGAGGTGACTGGAGCAGTGAGGCTGGGTCAAAGAAACACTAAAGCAAAGGTTCACCCGTGCTGACAATGAACAGAGTGAAAATCCACATTGACTATGAACCTTTTCCCTCTCACCGTAAACAGAAGGTCTGTTGGGGCTTTCCGTGTATACTAAACCCCTCGATTTGATGGATTCGGATTTCAGTTGTGTGCTTTTTTCCAACCTTGCAATTAGGCCACAAAATCCACACTGTGTGCTTGAGTAATGTTCTGTATGTGAGTATATCATTCAAATTTAGCAATAAAAAGCACTGATTGTCAGGAACATTGCTTTTCCATACAATGTTGGAATCTTAAGAATTATAGCAGTATCAATATGAAGCTGCTCTGGAACACTGCACTGAAGATATAATAATGCATACTGAAACGGATTAAGACTTCTTAATATTCTCGGCACACATATGTCGACTGTCAACATACATACAAATATGTACATACATTGTAATAGAGCTTTTCTTTTGCTGCTATGTCTTGTCAGTTTCTTTGTTGTTCTGCCGTGGGCCACTGTATTTCAGTGTTCCTCTATATGCACTGTTGTTTCTGGTGCATGCATGTGAGGGAGCAAGAGCATGCACAAATGTGTGCATTGCAATATTTTATGTCTTTGTGATAAACGCATTGTTTGAAAAAAAAAAAAATAATAATAATTATAAAAAAGGAAAATGTACCCAGATTATCTATTCTCAACTAGAGCTAACTTTCACTCTAGCAATGGAAATGGTCTGTTTAGAATAGAAACATGGTGTGGGAAAGCTAAATCTCTGCATTGGATCTGAAAGATGGTGTATTCATTTATACAATTGGCTGCCAACGATAAAACAAACAAACAAAAAAAAAAACAAACATGAGAAACACTTTGATCTGTCTACATTAATCTAATGGACAGGCAACACTACACTACAGGCATGTAGTGTGGATCATGTTTGTGGTATGGGCTTGAGTATGTAATGTCTTGCCTTGATTTTGGCTTATCTGAAGCCCAAGGACTGACTAGATACTTTTACAGAACCTACCAGCATGTGGATCTAAATGACTATCAAATCAAAGTATGGAGCAAAATCGAGGAAAGCAGATCGAAATAGAAGTTTAATTCGACTATACACATTGAGCTCCACGATAAACATCAAGCTCATTTTGTACCCTAATCGTATAGATTTAATGGAATAAACCTTTATCATTTTGGGAATGAGACTCTTTACAAACGTCTCATGGGTCTCAGAATGCAGCTGCTGTATCATTAACGGTGGAATGAAAAATTGGAATAAGAAGCAAAACTTGTGGTGAAGCATGCATACATTTTGTCTTTAAAAGTGCACTGATTTTAAGTTTAAAAGGTTAGGTCATGATTGGCCTGGTAAAGTGATGTATAATATTTTGTATGTTTTATGTTTTTAGTGTTAACTTAACTGATGTGAGATCGAATGCGGATTTTAATGGGGGTTTATGTTGTACAGTACAGCAATACTGCAATTAGTTTATTAATTAGCCAAGCAAGCAGTGTTTACAACAAGGCTGTCTGAAATATTCCAGAAATCTTATCTGGTGAAATATGACAGTGGCTGAGGAAATAAGTGAATTACTGCAGTAACTAGTTAGTAAGTTAAACATGCCAGTATGTTGACTGAGTTAAGTCTGTTAGGGGCATATATATATATGTTTGTCATCCCGTTGTAGTTGTTAAGATACACTCCCTTTTTTTATTTGATTCACCTTTAAGTGTGACAAGCCTGAGATCTGCAGTGCACAGTTTCAGTCAAAAGTTTGGATTCAACTACTCACAGAAGGTTTCCTTATTTTTAGCTTAATACTTTGCTTAAGAATAAAAATGTCAAAGACATCAAACTTCAAAATAACACTCATGCATTTATGCAGTCACCTTAAAAGCCTCCAAAATGGCAACTTCACAGAAGGATGGAACAACGTTCTTAATTTGCAAGATTGACAAGATTTTTTTCTAAGCAATTTTGGACCAATTCTGTCCCTCGTGAATATTGACAAAATTGAAAGGCTAACTAGAGCTTTTAAATTGTGCTAAAAAAGAGAGATCAAAGTTTTTTTTGCACAACTATATATATATATATATATA
>CM067478.1:12339666-12459849 GCA_034552555.1 Semaprochilodus insignis
ACTATATATATATATATATATATATATATATATATGCATGTTATAAATCCTTATATATAGTACAAGTCAAAGGTTTGGTTATCTTAACAACTCTACAGGCATATGCTTAACAGTACCAACTGATATTTCCTGATATACCACATTATCACTTGATGTATCAATATTATATTTTTGCCACATCAGCACCTCTAATGTATATCTTAGCTTACAGCACATAGTAAAACATTTAGTGGTTGGTTAGAAGCTCTTTTAGACACTTTTGTAATGCCAGTATTGCAAAGCCTGGTGTCACGATAGCGTTTAAGGAACAATTGTGGAGCACTACTGTGCAAAGGGTGCACATGAAAGAAAGAGGAAGACATATGATCAAAGCTGCTTGTGTTTGGAAACATGCTGCTCAGTTAGCTGCCATGTCTTCTTTTGACATTTTTGACATTATCTTGTTTGCATAAAGTCAGTGTTATTGTTTTCATAAGAAGTTTCTGTGTTTAAATAAGAAACCTACTGTTGACATACTCTTCCATCAGTGAATTTTTTAAGTGCTGTAAGGGTGAACCCATATTTCACTAGTATAATGTGTGAAGTATCATTATGTAGAATGGTTTGTTTTCTTTTGCCTTTATATTGTCTTCCGTATTGTATTATCTCTGAGCGTAAACTGGATTCTGTCAGTTCTGAGAGCTGAGAGAATCTCACTTTGAAACATAATCAAGGGCAAATGGTTCAAATTGGCCTCTGAGTCTCCTCTCATAGATTACTCTGCACTGATATCTTTTTAATTAGCCTCATTTGTGAGATGAGCTCCTTAAAAGCCTAGGCAAAAAACTGGGAATGAATAATGTCTGAATTAAAAATTCCCAGGCAAGGCTATGCATTATTGTTTTGTTTCATTCTTGGTCATTAAGATGTTGATTTGCTGATACACACAAGCATGTAACCATTTTTTGTGGTGTGATTTTAGTGGATCCCATTGGAAAGAATAGAACATGTGCGAATGTGCATCAGTAACAGCTCGGTTTTGCAGTTTAATGCTGTTTAGCATAATAAGTAGTCAAGTCAAGTCAAGTAGTTTTATTGTCAATACTTCAATATGTACAAGACATGCAGAGGATTGAAACTGCGTTACTCTCCGACCCAAGGTGCAGCACTTAAACATTTAACGATAAATAGAATACAACTAAAACAAGAGTATAATGAATGTAATAAACACTAAACATAAAATACATAAACGCAAGACATACGATAAAATAAGAACCCTGAGATGGACATAACTGACTCAATAAGACACTGAAGACAATAAGGACAATAAAGTGACACGTGCACTAGCAGAATTAAGATGTTAGGATTAAAGTGATATGACAGTGCCAGTATAAACAGTAGTGCAAGCTGAAAAGCATTAAGGCTGTTTTAAAGTGATGAGAGCAGACCAGTTCTTGAAAAAGTCACCGTTCAGTATTAATGGGGGGTCAGGGTGCTGAGTCTGTGTGTGCAGGGGGCAGACAGGGGAGGGGGGGTAGAGCAGGGAGAGAGTGACAGCCTGGTGAGTGGAGCTGTTCCTCAGTCTGCTGGTCCTAGCCCCAAGACTCCGCAGTCTCCTCCCTGATGGCAGCAGATTGAAAAAACTGTGTAGTGGGTGGGTAGGATCTCCTGCCAAGCAGAGGGCTTATGTGTGAGGCAGGTGCTGTATAAGTCCTGATGGGAGGGGAGAGAGGTGCCGAGGATCTTCTCGGGTGCTCTCACGGTGCGCTGGAGGGTCCTGCGGCAGGATGCTGTGCAGGCCCCATACCACACAGTGATACAGCTGGTCAGGATGCTCTCGATGGCCCCTCTGTAGAAGGTGTACATGATGGGGGTGGGGGCTCTAGCTCTTCTTAGCTTGCGGAAAAAGTAGAGCCGCTGATGAGCCTTCCTTGCTAGTGATGCTGTGTTGTTGCTCCAGGAGTGGTCCTCTGTGATGTGCACACCCAGGAATTTGACAGAGGAGTGTGCTGGGTGTGAGTTCAGTGTGATGGTGCTGGATGTGTTACTACCGACCCATACTGCCTGTGGTCTTCCAGTCAGGAAGTCTAACAGCCAGTTGCACAGTGATGTGTTGAACCCCAACCTATCCAGTTTGTGAATGAACTGTTGGGGGATGATTGTGTTGAACACAGATTTGAAGTCGATGAAAAGCAATCTGACCTAGGAGTCTTTTTGTCAAGATGTGTCAGGGCTGAGTGAAGATCAATGGAGATGGCATCGTCGGTCGAGTGATTGGACCAATATGCAAACTGGAAGGGGTCCAGGGAGGGAGGGAGGGAAGACCTGATGTGTTGCATGACTAACCGTTCGAAACACTTCATGAGGATGGAGGTGAGTGCAACCGGACGGTAGTCACGGAAACAAGAGGGCGATGCATTCTTTGGGACCGGGATAATGGTGGTGGCTTTGAAGCATGTGGGGACCACAGTCTGGCTGAGTGAGGTGTTAAAGGTGTCTGTGTACACATCTGCGAGTTCCCCCGCACAGTCCTTCAGCACACGACCAGGTATGTTGTCAGGACCAGGTGCTTTGCGAGCGTTGATCTTTCTGAATGCTCTCCTCACTCTGTCCGGGGACAGCGTCAGCACCTGGTCACCAGGAGGAGGTGGGGATTTCAGTGCAGGCGTGCTGTTGAGTGCCTCAAACCGAGCGAAGATGTGTTGATACAGTTCATTCACTGTGTTTACACTGTTACTCATTACTACCTCAGTAACTGCTGTGTGTATGTATGTTATCACTCACAGCATGCTAAATATCTCTGCACCTTCTGCTACCTCATGTCCAGAAAATGAGTGCTGTGTCAGTGCTGCACTGTCCTGTGCTGTAAATGAGCATGTGTACTTTGTGTTTTTTATTGTTTTTACATAAACATTATTATGAAAAATGATTTCATTATTCAATTGAATATGTTTCTAAAATTAAACATTTAAAAAATCGCTTAAAATATTTTTAAAATCACATAATATATAAATTGCTACCTAGCAGAATTGTTTGTTTTTAAAGTGCCAGTCTCGGGATTAAGTAGGATAAATCAGGTAACAATAGCGTTGCAATCACTAATAATATAGATACCTCATATAAATCGCATAAAATGTTATGATGATTAGTCATTAGTACTTCCTGAAATAGTGTTTTTGTTGTTCATAAGCTTATCAGTTATTAAAATTCCTAACAAACAAAACACTTACTGGACTAAGTGGGCTTAAAGAATAAAGTATGTTATATAAAAGTTTTGGTGAAAGAAACATTAAACTTACATTTTGTTGTAGTATAGATCACTGAAACGCTCATGTGGGTGGGCTTGTTGGGGGAGCATTTTGTCTGCTATTCTGAAAGCACCTTAAGTGCACTTAATTTGCAGACTATAAGAACAGGACGGTGGAATGAGTGAGGAAATTAAAGAGTTGACATCATCCTTTCATCCACTCCAGGGTGATGATGGTGTTTACAGGATGAAATCTCTCACTCTTTTTCCTCTCCTCCCTGACTTTTTCCCCTCTCTTTCTTCACCCTTTAGTGCAGGTGTCAAACTTAAGATGCGCCAAAGAGACAAGTCACTTGCTATTTCAATCTCTTTTCCCCCAAGTGCATCTTCTCTGAAAAGAGCGGGGAATATGTGGTATGAAGTACCTCTGAGCAGTGACACTGGCTCTTTCTTCTGTCTCCCTACCTCTCTCGCTCCTCCACTCTCCACACAGGCTATTTATGGCTTTGGTAATTTCCATGGTAACCAAAGTGAAGCTTATCAGCCTTTAGTTGGTAATGTGAATGCTTTTGACTTTCTGCTGACAGCGGAACTGTTGAGCTGCAGCAGGCGTCTATTGTCTCAGTGATAACAGAAAGAACACTTCACTGGCTTTCCAGCACAATGGGTCAGGGCAAAGGCTGCAGTCTGCAGTGGGTTGCTCATAATCACTGTGCTGGCTTTTTTTTTTTTGGAGTTTGGCTGCCATCCACCCACTCCTCCTCCACTTCTGGATGTCCGTGCCTGCCTGTGTCTGTCTTTCTTGGTATATTGGAGCATTTTCTAAAAGCAATTTACATGATAACAACATAACAATCAGAATCAGACTTTATTGGCTAAGTATGTTCACAAATACAAGGAATATGTTTTTGGTTACAGTAGCTCACAGTGCCGACAACATTTCCCAAAAGTACAGATTCCTATCACTCACACACACACATGTTTGTCTTATTGTATTTGTGAGGACTTCCATATGTTTCTGATCTTTGTATTACTGTAGCTAAACAATACTACACCTACACATAAACCTAACCCTAACCTTAACCTCAGCATCCAGGAAAATGTGATTCATGTTGGAAACCACAGCTGCTCAAGTGAGGACCAGCAAAAAGAAGACAGGTGGTCCTGACAAATATATCACTATAAGAACACACACACACACACACACACACACACACACACACACACACAAACAAACATACTATACCTTACACAGCTGTAAACTTTACATTGTGCAGAGTTGTATATTTATATTTAAGTGCTGGGTGAGGCAGTCTGGATGTAGTGGCAGATTAAGTTAGGGTTAATAAATATGGAGGACAAGAAGAAGCACTGTCTGAGACAATAAGTACAGAGACTGGAACGTTGTACTATTACCAAGATAAGTAAGAAGTGCAATAAAGAAGGAAGAACAAAGTGAGAATAATATCCCAAATATAGATATAGATATATTGTATGTATATATATATATACAACCCCAATTCACATTTTACACAGCATCCCAACTTTTTTGTAATTGTAATTGAGGGTAAATAAGAAGAGTATGGTATGTACATGGTATCTGCATTTTTGTGTTCAGCTGTTTGGTGTAATGGCATGTGGGAAGAAGCTTCTCTGTAGGCTGGGTTGTCTTGATCCTCATTTAGCTAAAGCGCCGGCCTGAGGGAAGACACTGGAACAGGTGACGGTCATGGTGTGATGAATCAGTGATCATTTTGACTTCCTGGTTCTGGAAGTGTGCAGATCCAACAGTGTGGGTAGTTTAACTCCAACGTTCGTCTCTGCAGTGACATACTGTGAGTGTCATGTTTGGTGGCTGAGCTGCCCCACACTGTGATGGATGGTGATAACAGATTCTATGGTGTTAGCGTGGAGTAACTGCACCAGTGCATAATGATGCTTATAAAGTGCCAAAGAAGAAACGGTTCAGCCAAAAATCAAATGTACGCTATTTCCCTTTTTCCCCAGATATAATCAGTTAGCTGCATTAAGATGCCTGCTATTGTTTGAGCTATGTTGTGTGCTTTTGCCCGTGTTCATATTTCATAACTGCATGTCACACAGTGTCAGAAACCACATTAGCAAATCCATTTAGAGCAAAGATTTTTGTACCCGCCTCATATGTGTTATATTTCAATTGCTAATGTGTAAAACATGAACAAAAATGCAAAAGCAGCTATATTTATCACAAACTTTGTTTCTGTGACCAGGACAATGAAATGAAAAAATATGATTTAATGTAATGAGTAATTTTTAAGATATTAACATGTGCATAAAACATATACTGTAATGTAATACACTGAAGATTTCTTAATAACAGCACTTTTAAACTCAGTGAATCATCAAAACCTCTAAGCCTTCTAACCAAGCAGCAATTGCATGGAGTACTTTTTCTGTCTTGTGTTTATAAATTGGCCACAGATGTAGCAAATTGCATGCAACCTCTTGATGCCATCTAAATTAAATATTGCTATGTATTCACTATCCACTTTCCCAGATTTAACCTATGTTGAAATGGTTGTTTATAATGCACCTGTATGTATACTGCTGTGGATATAGTGGATAGTCCCAGTTCTAGAAAGTTCTAAGAATTTCTCCAAAGTTCTAGAAAGTTCTGGACAGTTCTATATACTTCTCAAGAGTTCTCACAGTTCCAGAAGCTACTTGAAGTCTGTTCAGCACTGGATGCATCCCAAAAGCCATTTTCTGTACATTTTAGGCCTAAGGAATTAAGAAAACACACTTTGTACCTGGGAACAAGAAAAAGGTTTTTTAATGCAGTGTTGTTCAACAATTTAAGTGAAAAAATTAAAACAGTCATACTGAACAGCACAACACGAGCTTCCAGTTGTTGAGATGCAGAATTTCAAGACTCCAGACTTGTCCTGAAAATGTGTGTAGATTAGATTTTTGGTCAAGCTATTACTTTAAGTGTGTCATTTTTATTTTCACAAAAGTGCTCTTTTGTTAAACGAATGGATTTTCCAGGTTTAGAGCTTTTTCTGTCTTTCATAGCAGTAAAATACACAAAGAGACAAATAATCATGACTTGAACTAGACAGAACTTGAACTAGACAGAACTTTTCAAAATCCTTTTAAGCTTTTTTCTCCTCTTAAGTGCCCCTTTTCCTTTAGAAGCCCCTCAAGCAGTTCCTGTAAACTAGAGAAAACGGAGTTGCTTTCATCCTCATCTGCTGCTTTATTATCTCAAAATCGCCTCAGTATCACCTAGTGTGACTTTCACAGCACTGCTCTACCTTTTTTGTTGTAGTGTAGGTACTTTAACTGTGTAGGGGTGGAAGAGATTTAAGTGCTAGCATATGAGTGCAGTTCTCACCACCACATTCCACATTATGCTTCTCTCCAGTGGCCTTATTTCCTGCTGGAACTGAAATCTGCAGAAGAAAATTGCAGCTTACTTTACTATGCATGAGGTCTAATGGAGAGTGGAAGTTTGAATGAGAGATTGCATTGCCGTCTATTTTGGAGGTGCTGATTTGTGTAAATTTTGTGCTCAGGTTCAGTCCGGTGAGTGAGAATGCCCCTATTGGCCGGGCAGTGGGCATGATCCTGGCAGCGGCTGTGAACACCACCATCTTCTACTCTATCGTGGGAGGAAATGATGCGGGTGAGTGATCTGAGTGTTTTCCTCTGCCGTTGTGCTCACACATATACACACACCTTGTTTGTATTGCTTTGTTAAAAACAGAGAACATTGTTCAGGCAGCACTTGCTAGCGGTCACACTTTACAGAGTAATTTATTAGCTCTGGTGGCCTTAGCTGCATGCCCTTGCCCCTGGCCCTTGGGGAGTGTAGGCCTGCTGAGCATGATTTCACACTGCCCCAGGCTGAGGATCACCCTCTCTGATGTTGTATTTTCACCCTTAGCATTTTCACACTTTTCACCCCAGCTTCAGGAAATTTATGGATAGAATTAAGCAATAGCTGAACATTAGCCATATGGTCTTTCCTGAGGTGGTGCAATCTGCACAGATTCGTCCAGATAATAACACTTAAATCTAAGGGCCCTTCTCTGGGGCCACACTTCAGTTCCACAGTCTAATAGCTGCACAACTTCTACATTAGTTTAATAGTAGTCACAAAATAACCTACAGTACTAGTAATAATACTGAATTAAGATAAATAACAGAATGATCATTCTAGAGGTAAAGGGGTTAAGGGCACAAAGCCAAAGTTGAAGGTCCAGCACCAGCCATGTCTGATGATCGTTGCCTCATGTCTTCTTTTGTCCAGTTACCATATAGACATTTAATCAAACTTACTTCAAAGAAAACATGTATCTCTATCGTGTGTATATACACTTATCATCAAAAAAAAGTTGGACCCAGAAGGAATCTGGGAATGAAAAGTGGTGGGCAGGTTTGACCTTGTGAGACACGTTAATGATTCAAGGTTTATGCTCGGCCACGCATGTGGCGTAAACAAGGACAGGCCATATTGCTGTTCCTGACTGACTATAAAAGGTCATCCTGTTGCGCGTTCTTTGCGCATAGCATCCTTTGCAACTCAAGTATGCCTCAAAGAAGAGTTTGAAAGCAATTCGAGCAGTTGGAAGAGTTGGAGAGGGTTCGACATCATTGAGCTCCAGAAAGCAGGATGCCCAACTTATTGTGTGCCATACCGGCCATGTGGATACTACCATAGCACACTGTTTCCGGCAAGTGGATAGAAGAAGACACACACCAGGGACATGAAGGATCTGTGAGTCCTACACGAACCACAGAGAGAGAACCAACAAATTGTCCGACATAGTAACCCAGCAGCCACAATAGCTGACATTCAGCAAGCAGCGATGCTTTCTATGAGCCGTCCTGTTAGTGCCAGGACTATACAGGACTACATGCATACAGGTGGTTACAACAACTACCCTTAAAACCATGAGCATGAAACTTGAATCATTTGCATGTCTCAAAATCTCAAACCTACCCACCAAGTTTCATTCGTGTCGGTTGATTCCTTCTAGGTGCAACTGTTTGTGCAACTATTCTTTTGATGATGAGTGTATGTGATTATAAACTTATTTCAGCATTATATTTTTAGCGTAAAATGTTTCACTTTTTGATCTTTTGGAATTACCATCTTGGGTAAATAGTCGAAATCTACAAGATGTGGCCATCTACAAGTGAAGCGGTCACTGTATCTCAGACTAAGAAAACAAAGAATAAACCAAAGGGAAGAAAATACAGCATGTACTACCTAATGTTGGGCTTCATATGTGTGAGAACAGTTTGATATCCAGCAATTGCTGGCTGACAAACAGGTGATTCAAAAAAGGAATCGGATCAGTTAAATCTTCTCGTGGGCCACAGATGCTTTTTTGGTTGTTTGTGTGGGCCGCAAGAAACGAACGACTGGGCACCCTGATTTAGCTGAGTTAACTGTGTTTTATGCACTGGTTTATTTACTGGAGAGAACGGGCCAGAAAAGTCATTTCAAATACTGATTAATGCCATTTACCAAGGACTGGCTAATGTCAACACTTAATATTATCTTCTTGTTGCTTTTGTGTTATGGTGCTATTGTGCATATATAGCCTGATCACTCTGCACTTGTGTTTGAAGGTGTATTCAGGGTGGATAACCGTACTGGAATGATCTACACAGCCAAGCTGCTGGACTACGAGACAGTAAACAGCTACGAGCTCCGCGTGCAGGCTGACTCACTGGCCCTTGTCCTGGCCAACTTACGTGTGCCTTCCAAAAGTAAGTACTGTTAAATGTCAAAGGTTGTGAGTGTACCTCTGAGCAATGAGCAACCCCTTATGCACATCCCCAAACAAGCATAAGATCCAGTAGTTTCGAGCCCGCAGTTGCTACCCTTTTAGCTCACAGAGGGCTAAGGTCGGAGTTATGGTAAGCATTAGCATGAATTGATGACGGCCTGATAAGGTCACTGGTTTGTGCAGGGTTTGTTTATTCAGTAAGCAAGCCGAGTGCACCGCTGTAGTGCGTGTTTGTATCAGATACAATTGAGATGCAGCCTTTGTCTGTGTTATCACAGAGTGAAGGTTGGAGAACAGTGGGGCTCCGTCCGGCTGCATTAGTTTCTTTCTCCACTCGTTCCTCTCTTTATCTGTGCGCTTGTTCCTACACAGGGCGCTCCCCTCCTGCTGAGCACTTTTATTAAAACTTTATTGATGTGCGTTAAAAGGATCAGAGCGGAACAGGGCTAGAATCACCCGATTAAGATTGTCGCAGCCCAATTAGTCAGATGCACACACACAGACGAAAAGGCACACACCTACACACACATTAAAGCACCCTTTGCTGCAAATAACAGCATGCACTTAATAATGCAGTGTTAATGGTTTGAATCAATTTAAGCCGAGTGGGGTTTTTTGCTTGCGTGGTGAATGAAAATGCGCTTAAAGCCCGCTCAGGAACTCATTGTCCTACAGGGGGGAATTACCCTACCCAGTAGCACTGCATTCACTAGGTACCTGTGGCAACTAGAGTGTGTGTTTGTGTGTGTATAAATGTATACATCAGTGTGTGTATGTGCTTGCCTGTGAATATCTGCTTGTGTGTTTGTAGGTATTTATTTGTGAAAACAGTACAGGGCACAGGTCAGACAACACCCTTCTTTTTATACTCAGTCAAAACAGCCAATAAGTACAATTGATTTTTGATTTACAATTGATTTACAGTTGACTGGTTGATTTTTTCATGAGATATAGTAGTTAGAAAAATGTAAAATATGTGTGACTAACAACTGTGCATGAAATTGGAGCTATGGATCTAAAAGTATATGTACCTGTCAAGAAGCCATTACTGAAATCAAGGACATTGGCTGAAGTGCTGAACCTAGAAAATAAAAGCTAAGTGTGGGGAAAAAACATGTGCCCGCTCATCTGTGCCAACATCTTTTTAATTTGCACACTTTCAGTCAGAGAGCTTCTTCAAGCCTTCAATAGGTAGCAAATGGATACAATGTTTGTACACGAGGTGTAAATCCAAAGTTCTCTCTGGCATTACTTTTTATCAACATCACCCCCTCTATGCAGAATATTCTGAGGGAAGATGGGAATGGTTATATATCTTTGCATCTAATGAAATTTTTGTGTTTTTTGGGGGGTTTTACTGACGTAGCATGTATCACATGGGCATTTCAACAGATAAATAACATTCTTTGTATCACATGTGAAAACTCCCATACTGAATATTTATGTCCAGGTCACTAGTTCTCCAACTATTATGACACTGAGGACAGTTACCACAACCAAACAAAGTAGTTTCCCTCAGAAGGGGAGCCAGGACAGTCTCTTTTATAAACAAAGAGAGGTGGGTGCTTGAAATATTGGTAATGGCTGGATCTGTGGTCAGGATATGTCAGCATAACAGGATAGTGTTCTTAACTACATATAGTGTGTATTCTTCGTACCGAGAGAGAGAGAGAGAGAGAGCTTTGAGGTAGCAAAAGCACATGAGCAGTAACACAGGCACATGAGTGTGTACTCTGGAAGGCTACTAATGATCCGGCTACTAACGGTCCACTTATACATAAGTTAGATACAGTATTTAAGCTCTGTGATAGTGCTACAGTGAGCTGAGAGTAGCTTTGCACTGCAGCCTACTCTATCATCCCAACTCCCTCCACTCTTCTACAGTGAGTAAGGTCACACATTAACATGCAAATACAATGACTATGTCTTAAAGGCACAGCAGAATTTTGACTGTTATAAGTGTAAGTAGTAATACAAGAAACTGAATAATGTTCAACACATCCTTCAATAGGTCGAAGTATAGACTAAAGCAATATGGCAGTCGTCTTCTACACATTAAGTTGAATAACACCTCTTCAGAAAGGCTGGTTTCATCTATAGTGTCTTTTCTACATTTTTTTTGTCAGATTGTCAGAGATGTCTTATTCTGTCAGATTTAATCTAGACAGTTTTGCTAATTTATTCTTTTTTTTGTCCTGATCATATATTCAACTGGAGAATTACAACACAACAAATTGCATTTTTTATGGTTTGAGTTGTATGGACAACTTGTCCCAGAAATAGAAGATGATGTTCTGTACTTTAATGTCATGATTTTTAATCTGGAATGCAAGCTTTATTAATGTGAAGTACTGTCATGCACACCTAAGAACATTGCATTAAATAATTTCTCTCAGTGACAGCTGTCAACACGATCATGAATACAGCAAGAAAGCAGAAGAATGTTGTATTTTTCAGCAAAGTGTTTGATATCTATTGAGCTTGCTAGAAACAGTCCAAGTTTGGTTCTCAAAGTCTCCTTGATTCGGCCCTTCACCATTGCATTGATCTGTCCATCGCCAGCACACCTGGTTTGATTAAATGATGCATTGTGTTTTAGGAAATGGTTAAACAAACACATTAATGTGGATGAGATCATTACTTCTTCTCAAAAAATGACTGTATTAATATCTAATTAGTTTTTTTCTTTTAAGCAAATAAATGCTTACTGTCCTCATAACTAGCTTTTTAAATTTGTGCCCTATACTATGTAATAGAAACAACTAATTTCACTTCTTTGTCACTGTATTGTTATGTCTTACTGTATGTGTGGGTGTTTGTGTAGTGTCCGTGTTTGTCTGTATTGTGTGTGTGTGAGAGTGATATGATGTATAGAGGTTTATTTGTCCTACTCCCCTGGTATAGCCCTACTCACCAGCCGCATGACATTAGTTTTTTCAGCGGTGCACAGTGGAAGAAAAATGCTTTTTGACAGTGCATATTTCTCACCTCTACTGCTGTGTGGAGGTTGAGCCGGCTTTGTGTACATATTTATTCTATGCACCTCTAACTCTAACTGTGACAAATAGGTTCAGCATTTCCTCACACTGAACTGTTTCTTACCCGCCCTCTCTCACTTATTTTTTGTATCTGTGTGTGTGTGTGTCTGTGTGTGTGTGTGTGTGTGTGTGTGTGTGTGTGTGTGTGTGTGTGTGTGTGTGTGTGTGTGTGTCTGTGTGTGTTCCTATTGCACAAATGGGAAATAAATAAACAGCGAACACGGCCAAGGTGTTTATCAACGTGCAGGATGAAAACGATCATCCTCCTGTGTTTACTGAGTCTCTGTACATTGGAGGAGTAACTGAAGACACCAAGACCTTCACCTCAGTGCTGAAAGTTATTGTAAGTATCCCTTTCTGTGTTTGTGATTGTGTCTGTATATCTGTGCACATCTGAAAGGAGGCTTGATGATACATACACGATACATGCACGATCAGGACAAAATGCAAGTATTTTGATTTAATTGTTTTTTTTTTTGTACAGAATTTTTAAAATGTCCAGCTGGCATTTAAAACATGCTAAACATTCATGATGCAATAAAAATGTTCCAATAGATATGTTCAATTAATGTAATTAATCCCAAGGAAAAAAAGCACATAAAGGTACTACTAAGAGTACAGTATGTTTTGCAATATATTAAAAGCACATTAAAAGCATAAAAATTTTGACATGGTTGAATGTAGACATGTAGGCTCCAATTCCAAAAAAGTTGTAAAATGTAAATAAATGTAAATAAAAACAAAATGCAATGATTTGCAAATATCATATTGTGGTCACAATAGAACATAGGACACATATCAGATGTTGAAAGTGAGACATTTCACCATTTCATGAAAAATATTATATTTTGATAGCAGCAACACATCTCAAAAAAGTTTGGAAAAGGCCATATGTACCATTGTGTAGCATCCCCTTGTCTTTTGACAATGGTCTGAAAACGTCTGGTAAGTGAGGAGACCAATTGCTGGAGTTATGGGAGAGGAATGTTGTCCCGTCCTTGCCTGAGGTAGTGTTCTAGCTGCTTGGCAGTCCTGGGTTTTCATCGTCTGATTTTTTGTTTCATGATGCACCAAATGTTTTCTTTTGGTGAAAGGTCTGGACTTCAGGCAGGCCAGTTCAGCTACTGGCTCTTCTTCTGTGAAGCCATGCCATTGTGATGGATGCTGTATGTGGTTTATTGTCTTGCTGGAATTTGCAAGGCCTTCCCTGAAAGACGCAGTCTGGATGGGAGCATATCTTGTTCTAAAGCTTCTATGTACTGTTCAGCTTTGGTAGTGCCTTTCCAGATGTGTAGATTGTCCACACCATAGCCACTAATGCAATGCCAGAGGAATTTTGATTCTTCTGGTCACATAACAGTTTTCCATTTTGCCTCAGTCCATTTTAAATGAGCTTTGGCCCAGGGAAAACGGCGGTGTTTCTGGATTGTGTGGCTGATATGTGTTCTGTGTTTTATAAATGAAACATGGGTCTATGAGATTTGCAAATCATTGCATTCTGTTTTTATTTACATTTATTTACATTTTACACAGCATCCCAAGTTTTTTTTAAATTGGGGTTTTATTATTTTGACCAAAATAGTTGATTTTCGATTAATAACATGAATACCTTGATTCACCAAAATGCCAGCTGAATAGCTCATCTCAAACTGTAATAGGTCAGGATGCCCACCATATACAGTAAACACTATTGAGATTGGTTAGAGGGTTCATTTGCATATTGTAGTCCTCTGTGCTAGTAGAAATGCTAAACTTGTATCATAATAACAAATAACACATGATATATTTTACAGCAGTAATATATACTGGTTTACTGTAAAAGTCTTACCAATATAAAATGTAAATGCTAAAAATATGTTTCTTCAAATTATGAAATATGCTGCTGGCATATTAGAATATATTATATTTGCATAAAGGCAGATTTTCGAATTAACTTACTACACATCTAGGGTTACTCTTTTTCAGAGTTATTAAGGAAAACGTCTGTGCATTTCTCTGCTTTTAAACTGCTGTAGATTTCAGCTGCTGGGAGTAGTGAATTGCATCTAATGGTTAGAGTGGTGAGCTCCTGTCTCTGCGCACAGGCGTACCTGTCAGGACAGTGCAATGCCACCCACCTCCGCCCTGCTCCTGTCCAATTAGACCCTCAAACCTGTTTTCCTCTCTCCCTCTCTCTCCCTCTCCAAACAGCCACTCTAAAATACCTACACATAAACATGTGAGCATACAGACATGCTTCCACAAGGGAGTAGGTGTGATGTTTGCAGAGATGAATAAGGAGGAGGGTTTATGGCTGGGAATGGCTGAAGATAGTAAGACAAGCCTGACGAGCGGTGATGCACACTTTCAGCACAGGAAATAACCTGACAAATGGAGCCAGCACAAAAGATGCACTAAGAGTGCACCATGTGACTCTTTGTAGAGTGAAAGCTGAGAGCTTGTGCTAAGATGACTATGACTATGAAGCTACAGCTCATTAGTCCTCTTCATTTATTACTGTACGTTATGCTGTAAGACATAGAGTTGTCAGATGAACACAGCCACATACAAGCCACATCTGTGTCACTGTATCCTTATTAATTCAGCATATAGTATTAATAACCAAAGACTGGAAGGGTTAGCTTTAATGATCTAGTCAAATCAATTCAGTTCAGTTCAGTTCCATTAAAAGAGGTTGGAGGTTGATTAATAGACTTAATGTGAGCAGTTCCACATTCATTTGATTCAGCTGGTGGTTTTTTACAGTAGGAGAGGGTTTGGAGGAGTGCATTCCATGTAATGTGTGTGATGAATGCTGGTGGTAATGTTTATGCTCTAGCGACACTCCTGCCCTATCAGACATTGTGTCATCTTGTTTCTGTTGTTCTGTTGGTTTTTACAATTTTGTTTACAGGCTACCGACAAGGACACAGGAAACTATAGTAAGATGGCATACAGGCTGATCATTCCCCCCACAGCGGAAGGTCAGGACAGCTTTGTGATTGAGCAGTACACTGGCATCATCAAGAGCGCCATCATGTACCGCAACATGCGCCGCTCCTACTTCAAGTTCGAGGTCATTGCCACTGATGACTACGGCAAGGGTCTGAGTGGCAGTGCTGAGGTGGTGGTAAGTCTTGTGTATGTGTGCTTGTTTTATCTCAAGGGCCCTGTTACAGAAACTTCCTGTCTTTTATCCTAACCTTTTCATCCTATAATTTTTTTCTGTTAAGATCTGACAAGGTCAAAATAAGAGTTCACAAATTCACATAACAGCAGCAAACCTTATCTTAATTTAGGTACTTTATCTTTATCTCATCTTATCTCAATTTAGGGAATCATAATCTATTTCATCAGAGTCAACAAATAACTCATGTCTTTTACCAAACAACGGATGATGCATACACACACACACACACAGCTGAAACATAAATGCGTAATGAGAGTAATAACAGTTTCAGGTTACAGCTATCATTACTGATATACAGAGGTCAAAATAAAACAGAGCAATGCCGTAAAAACTTTCCACTCCCTACTTTCAGTTGGCATTCCCTAAGTGCTTGAACCCACCATGCTTATGTTTTCCCCCACTAATACACAGCTACAGGTTGAGCTCTGTCTCATCATTATTCAGATATTATCATTCTTATAACATTTTATTTTATGAGTTTTTATTAACATTAACACACAGAGGTAATAAGAGGGGTGGTGGAGATTGTGCCTGCTGTGTCTGGAATTTAGAAAAGGAAAATGTCTCACGATTGAAGCCACTGTTAACCACTTAATTCTGCTAGTGGTGAACTAGGCTGCCTGTCACCTACCTAAACATATCTGTAATGCTGCTTTCTTATCTAGAGTTAAAATAAGATTATAAATTGGGAGTTATTATTCTGTAATATTTATCATTCTAAATGAAGTTGTTAAGGATAATAGATACGTACCAGTGACATTCCTGCTGGGAAAGCGAAGGCCAGTCTTCTAGATGCACTCATGTTATCCACCATGCTGTCCAAACACTTGCAGAAGCCTTGCGCTCACCAGCAGTAAAAATGACTTCTCAAATGCTGATTCTGCCATCTTGTGGACTAAGAAAATAATGGATTTAGATAATACCTTGGTCTTCTAATGGTCTTTTCAGTTCCAGAAAGTTGGAACAGTATGTGAAATGCTAACAAGAACAGAAAGCAGTGATCACTTAATTCTGTTTCTTTTGTATTAGCTTGAAAACACACTACTTGGTAGTTTACCTTATAAACTTTCTGCAACTATAAGCTCATACCAAATGTGACACTTGCAGCACACTCCAAAAAAGCTGGGGCGGGAGCATGTTTACCACTGTGTTACATCACCTTTCCTTTTAACAGCACTTAATAATCGTTTAGGGACCGAAGACACAAACTGATCCAGTTTTGAAAGCATAGTTCTCCCGTTATACGGAGTATTCAGCAGTGCAGCTGTATAAGGGCCTTTGTTGTTTTATTTTAAGCTTAATAAGACACATGCTGTCAGTGGGAGACAGGTCAAGCAGGCCAGTCTAGCCCCTTCAGTAACTGATTATGCAGCAATGCTGTTGTAGTACATGCAGAATGTGGCTTGGTATCGTGATGTTGATATAGGCATGGACGTCCCTGAAAAAGAAATGTGCTCTACTTTAATGACGCTTCACAGATCAGTTACACTAACCCGCTTATACCATGACAGACCCTGGCTTTTAAACTTTAGATGGTGCTGATCTGGATGGTCCTTTGCTTCTTTGGCCCACAGACACGTCATCCCTTATTTCTAAAAATGATTGGAAGGCTTGACTCATCAGACCACAACACAGGTTTCCCGTCAGTTCATTTCAGAATAGCTGGAGTCCAGAGAATTCAGCAGCTTTTTTTTTGGAAGCTGTAGATACGTGACTCCCAATGTACATAGTACCATCTTACCTTTTGGATGCAGTGGCAGAAACTGTTTATTGGCATCTGTTTGTCAAAGTATTAATGAGCCTGTGCAGTGATATCTATCACAGAAGCATGCCAGTTTGATGAGTCCAAAGTCCTGGGCATTCAGTTATGGTTTTGAACCTTGTCCTTTATGTGCAGAGATTCCTTTGGATTCTGGATTCTTGGAATTTTTTGAAGCTATAATGCACTATAGAGGGTATAAATCCTAAAATTCCTCCAATCCCTGGCTAAGGAACTTCAATTGCCATTTTTTTTTGCTGATGCATTTTTGTGGTGAGTCTCAATATGTGTTTGCTCATAAAGGTCTAGGTCCTTCCTGGATGCTCCTTTTATTACCAGGCTTGATTTCATTACTTTTTCATTACATTTCACTATATTTCTAGTCCTATTTTGCCTGCCCAGCTCTTTTGGAATGTGTTGCAGGCATCGGTTTCAGAATGAGCGCATATTTACAGAAATAATGTATTAAATACAGTTTAAAGCAGTTTTCCAGATCATTGCTTTCTAATTCATTGGGATTTTACCCTGCTGTACTCTTAACCTACAGTTTTTCATGGTTGCCTTGTTTCCCAAAATACTGTTATCCAGCGGTATATTCCTCTTCTTTTTCTTCTTCTTCTTCCTCTTGATACACATTTTTTGTCTGCCATCTACTCCCGCAGTTTCCGAGATATCAATACCGTTCCAACTCCAAAATGTTCAGTCTGATGAGGAATGATGTGCTTGTATACAGCAGTTTAATCAGATGCATGGTTTCTGTGGACCACAGATTTTTCTGGAATTTTTTCCTGTTAACAATGAAAGGGATGAAAAAGTGCATGGTCATCTGCTGTACTTCTGCTCGACCCAGACATACCGTTTCTGATACACCGTCTCAGGACAAACCCCCACGGACAACTTTAATGTGGGTTCAACCCGCACTCGTCTGTCTGTGTTTTTTTTCCTCGTCCCTCTTCCCCCCAACCATTTATTTTCAGCCCCACCCAAACCATATTTTCTCCTTAAACTTGCAGCCACCAAACTGCATCTACTCACTCCGGGCAGATCCCCAAACTCTGATCCACAGTCATACTGACACTCCTCTATGTGTCATTTATTCATTCACCACAGCCTAGAAACAGCCTAGCAGGAAGTAGGAACTATTTAAGCTGCGTAACCATTTCCTGAAGGAAATGCACTTTTCTAGTTTAGAATGGATTTGTATTTTTGTATTTTTGTATGTAATATTATGATAGATTTTTTTTCAATCCCTGGTGTTTTACTGATACATAGGTGTTATTAATGAACAAAGTGGTGCCATTATGACACATCAGAATGTAAAGTGTGTTTGTTTTTTAAATATTTGAGAATTGAAATGCATTTGCCTTTAAACATGGCAGTCCTAATATTAGGGTTTCTGTCTGGAAGATTTTGCATATTGGCCTATTGATCTTTAATCAATGAAACCTGCATTCACCTAAATTATGCACTTTACTCTGGGTCACTGCTGTGGCTAAGTGAGGCCATCGTTTGAATTTACAAAATGTCATACCTCTGAATAATTTAGAGTTGAATCTAAATCAGATAGGGGAATACACCACACAGTAAACTGGAATGAAATGAGACTATGCTCCAATTAAGCCCTTAGTAGAGAGTGTTTAAACTTGATAAACATTCAGATTTGTGTGTTTGTGTGTGTATGGGGTTAGGTGTGTGTGTGTGTGTGTGTGTGTGTGTGTGTGTGTGTGTGTGTGTATGCCTGTGCCTACAGATTTATTAGTGCAGCAGTGCATTTACATTGTGTCTTTCTGGCTCATGTGCAACCAGCGAATTGCATTTCCATGAAATCTGTGGAGCTAATAAGTCCATAATAAAATAAAGCGGGTTGGGAGCATTGCCTGGGTGTGTGTTTGTGTAAGGGAAGGAAGATTGCATGACTTAATTTCCAGTATGGAGCAGAAGGCTGTAGGTAGAGGGAATGTTTCAGAAGGGTTCAGTTTCAGGTCTCTTTCGCCTTATTGGCCAGCAAAATTAAAGGCCATTAAACCAGCATATGGCTTCTTCTCATAAAACTCACTTAAGGAAGTTCTTAAAGTCACAGCATGTCAAATAAATCTGTCTACACTGAGCAAAACTGTTGATCTGAATTTACTTGATTCCAATGTGTACAATGAATCAAATACATTAAATCAACACAGTTTGTCAAAGTAAGTAAAGTGAACGACCGTGTCAATGATTGATTGTATTAATGAGTGATTGTGTTAATGTAATTTATTATAATGTGGAACCATAGTAGTACATTGTAGTGCAAGTAACCTTGCATTTTTTTGTGCGTCTCTCTCTCTCTCTCTTTCTCTCTCTCCCTCTCTCTCCCTCTCCTTCAGGTCTCTGTGGTAAATGCATTGGACATGCAGGTTGTGGTATCCAATGTGCCGCCCACTGTAGTGGAAGAGAACAAAGAGCAGCTGGTCAGGTGACATGTCTTTAACTGGACTGCAGCAGAAAACATCACTGCACTACATATCAGCTACTTTGAACATCTTTTATTTCACTCCTCATGTGTGTTAACACTCCTGCCTGAAATTACACATTTTTCTGATATTCTGCATTTTCAAAACCCTACCAATTCATACCCTACCAATTACAAAATAAGCAAACTTAAAAATGCTATTGTTTTATATGAAAAATTACATTGCACTCTGTTTGTTTGCTAAATGTAACATATCTGAAAAAATAAAACAAAACAATGTAAATGTGTCATAACCTTTAGAGATGCCACAGTTTATGATTAAGTGTGCTCTCTGTAGAGGATCCTATTTTCACATCATCACATCCAAACGTATTATTGTACATATACTATACATTTAGAGATAACATTTAATTTAATTTTAGATTCATTCTGTAGGTTTCTAATGATAAAACAATGTACCATAAATGTATTTTAAACAAAAGTGTGAGCTTTGCCCAGCTGTCAGACCCATGAACGTAATACTTAATGGAAGTACAATTACATTACATTTTTATCCACTTCCTGACAAATTTCCCCAAGTTTCTTTTGCTCATACCATAATACTGGCAGCACCCTGCTTAGAAATGATTTGTGTTGGATCTATACCAGATCATTTGACTTTGAAATCAGAAAGATTTAGTGTTGCCTCATCTCCTACAACACAATTTGGCACCTTTTACTGGTTAATTCAGAAATGTACAACACGCTGCAAGAGTAGTGTTTCTCATTTTCGTTGACTTTGTAAGCATTTCAAAAGGAAGCCACACCCTTTACAAGATTCATCCTGGTCCAACTGTTTGGAAAGTGATCTAGATGATGTTGGGATTATATCATTCTTCTGTCAGCTCTGGAGCTGTCAGTTCTGGAGCAGACCATCAAAATATGGATTTATTTTGGTCACAGTGACTTGCTGTTCATGGTTGTCTCTGTATACTGCTTTCAACAAACTCAAACGTCATAGACAAGTTTTGAAGACTTTTGCAAACTGCAGGTTTAGCATGCAATTTTTAAAAGCAGGACATACTGTGGACAAGAGTCACTTTTTTCTTCTGTCTTGAATTTTCAATGAAGAAGCTTTTGTAAGAGGTGCTAGAAATGGCACTCAGTTGTGCATAAACAAGTAGGCACAGACACATTATGCAGTAATGTTTAAGTCAATAAGAGCTCATTTGCAGTGTTTATGGTAAGAAAGCAACCAGCGATTTTTGTAGTGTTAATAGAGCTGAACTTTGTGCATGCTGCAGCAAATTTCAGAAACACAGCAGCATAATAAAAGTGCTCTATTTGCTTTCCTCAGACGCTAGGTGCATGTAGCGTTTTTTGCAGAAAGCCACCTCTGTTGACAGTTGCATATTTACACAGTACTTGTTTGTATTTGCTGTTTTGAATGAATGCAGTAGTCCACTTCAGTGTCAGTGAGCTTCCGCTATATATCCACTCCAAGTGTCCACGAAAAGGCATAAATGTTGTCCTGTAGTGTTAGGGTCATGACTCTGTGTGTTTTGATTGCAGGATTCTGGAGCGCTATGTGCAGGACCAAATCCCTGGTGCTAAAGTGATAGTGGAATCCATCGGGCCACGGAGGCATGGCGATGGGTATGAATTAGAGGACTACAGCAAATCTGACCTGCAGGTGTATGCCATCGACCCTCTCACCAACAGAGCCATATCTCGACAAGAGCTCTTCAAGTAAGCGGAGCATGCAACACACGAGTATATATATGAATAAATAGAACATAATACACCCTACCATCAGAGACCAATCAGAAACCCAGAAACACTTGAGACATTTGGAATTAGATGAATGACATTAGATTGATTGTGTTTGCGTTCTTGAAGGTTGTATTTCATCATTGTGTCTAAGGCATCTCAACCCACAGTGTAAGTCTTTGTTTTAATGTAGCTCTTTTGTATTTTTGTCATTTCTTGACATAAAAATAATCAGAAAAAGACATGCAGGCTCAAACCTGTCAAAGCAGAAGTAAACTGTGTGTCGATGATCATACATATTACATTATCAGGATATTGTCTGAGGTGGTTATATACTGTATAAGATAATTCACTTGCATAAGGAAGAGGAAATTCAAAGAAACATCAATGGGGACAAAAAACAAGTGTTTCCAAAATTAGGATAATACAATATACATAAAATTGGACTTTTAACAATCATGCAAGACCTGGTAGACCAGCAAAACTGTCACCGTCGGTTGAATAGTACATGAAGCTTTCATATTTAAGAGAGAGGACAAAATCAAGCTCCATCCTTGAAAACATACACTGGTATTTCTGGTATCTTTCCACTGTGATAAGACAACCAACACTATGAGTCTGAATAGATGTTTAGCTATCAAGAAGCTTTGACAAAAAACAAATTGTGATTACTTGGATCACGAGAAGCAGAAAACAACCAACTTCTAAGAACTTTGGAGATGTCGAGAAATATCCCTGAGGAAAAATGAAGGTGAGTGTCTTGAGAAGGATAGAACTTGTAAGGAAGGCATAAATCTTACTTTTACTTTTTTATTGAAAATATTTTTCTACACTCATAATCAAAAGAATAGTTGTGCACAGAAGGAAGTGTTGGATTGCATTGCTCTTCGGAAGAAAGATAAAGGTTACCAGGAACAACAAATGATGATAAATTTAGGCTGATACAGGAAATATTTATTGAGTTACACATAAAGAAATAGTGTCTCTCAGTATGGAGTTGGGCCACCATACTGCAACATGCCAGATGTCTCAGCATAGAGTTGTAGAGGTTCCTAGTGGTGTCCTGTGATAATCCATCCCATGCAGCTTGACTATTCTCACACAGTTCCTGCAGGTTTTGCAGCAGGGGTGAAGGTAGAGTGACACCAGGCCTTTTGCACATGTGACCGGTAACAACAAACCGTTCATCTTGGCTCTGACCATGGTGCCTCCACACACGGATTCGTTGGTCGTCTCCATCAACACAAAAGCCGGCTAAAGATCACCTGCTGCCATTCTGAGTCACCCTGTGACAGTCTGGCATGACACCACTGCAGTCTTTGGCGACGTTGACATGGTGTTAAGGGCAGTCGTCATAATGGTCTGTGTGCATGTAGTCCTGCGTCCTGCAGCCATCTGCCAATGATTCGAGTACTAACAGGATGACTCATGGAGGGCATCACTGCTCGCTGAATGTCCGCAGTTGTGGCTGTTGGGTCAGTCAGGCACAGCGATAAGGCCCGTCCTTGCTTATGTCACATGTACGGCCAAGCGTGAAACTTGAATCATTCGCATGTCTCACGATGTCAAACCTACCTATCAAGTTTCATTCCTGTGGGTTGATTCCTTCTGGGTGCAACTAACTGTTCAATGATTCTTTTGATGATGGGTGTATTTATTTCCTGATCTGAAAAAAGAATAACTTGTATTTCTAGGTTGTTTTGACTAGAAATTAAATAAATGAATGGCAGTCTCCTAAATGTATACCTAAATGAACAAAGTAAGAACTCTCTACAGTTTCTTCTGGTTCAGTATGAATGGTTACATTTATGCAAGATACATATTGAATGAATAATTTGCAGCATAAGCAGTTATATTTCTTCCCATGTAGAATGGGTTTACTGTCAGACTTAGAATAACAATGATCGTTATGCATTATTGATAGCACAGTATGGCTATATTGATTGTGCATGAATATTGATGATAACTATGATTTTTTTCATATGTGCAGCGATTTTACTGGTATTAACTCATCCACAACAAAATCCAACAAAATGAGGCATGGCGCCCACATCATTTCACTGTGCAGTATGTTCTGTTTTGAATGATCAGTTTTGAAACTGATAATTGGGGTGACGTGAACTTAATTAGGTCATGTTTTCATTTCATTCATGCTGATTGGAATATTTGTTCCCCATGTGCCTCTCAGAGGGTCACTGTACTACACTAATTTACCATGACGAATAATTGGATAATAAAATCCTTCATGTTCTTTCTGTTTGAAGAGCTTTCAATTTAGTTCTTCATTACTGCACATTACAGAGACCTTCCATGCAGACAGCATTTACAAAGTAGCAAATTAAATGATTACTGATATACACAGAATTTTTTAATTGTTTAAGATGTTAGTTTACATTCAAGTTAATGTGTCTATTTATATTATCACTCAAAGCTGACCTTTGTTTACCTATGTGCTTTATGGCTAATGTGCTTTTATTTCTGCTTCTGTCTGGTGAGTTTGATGATACAATATACAATAAATAGAATGGTTCTTGCTAAAACACACTGTAAAACAAATTTGTGTTTTAAAAATTAGTAACTGAGAAGCCATTCATTTTTAAATCAATTGAAAAACAAATATATTTCTCATGTTCTTGAAACGTATGTTTTGAAGTTCGGTGAACTAAAATTTTCTAAAAGTTCTTTATGTACTTTTTCCATGGTTAGATAACAAATATGTAGGCAAATGAAAATGTTAACTACATTTTCAGAACAATGTAAGTACTAAACTGTCACTGGGGTGATGCACCTTGTGTCACTTTGTGGACTACTATCTTTGAAGGTACGGCTTAACCTTTAGGGAACATAAGTGTACCATAATCTTATTTTCCTCCTCATATTTTAAGGTGTATTGATTCCATATATACTTTTTCTGACTCTATTTTATTGTTACTACTTTAAAACATTAGGTCATAAATATTTATAAATTGGACCTTTTCCTCTAAGGGAAGTGAGTCTAGTATCTAGTTTAAAACTAGTTTAGAAGTTTAAGGTACACGGTTGGACAATTGTTGTATCTTCGAGCTCATTGGGTTCATTTACACTGTTTGTAACTTGTATCTGTACAGTAACATTTTTGTCTGACGGTGTAGGGCTGTAATAGTGCATCATAACAGTGTGATGTCATGTTGCAAAAAACATGGTGAATGGACAGTAATTATGACATCTAAAGTAACTGAATTGCTTGAAATATATATATATATATATATTTATATATATATATATATATATATATATATATATATATATATATATATATATATATATTGCTTCATCCAAACATTGTGGTAGGATTATCAAACCATCAAAAAAACACTGGGGAGAACTGAATCATATCATGTGCAATTGTATAGAAACTCCTGGTCAAATATTACTCCAATACAAGGCACTGTTGTCACAATGTGTTTACAGAACCTAATAAAACAGTTACTAGTATTGTGTTTATTTGACATTATTAAATATTAAATATTTCTGAAAAGACTTCAGTCAGTAATAACTCTGCATTTTCACTAGCTAACTATTAACATTCATTGGCAGTGGACTCATACTGGAGCGAGTATTATGAGCTAACTGGTTTCCAAGAGAATTTGGTAGTGTACAAGTTTCAGTGGCCACTGGTGAAAAATAGAACTACATAATGCACCTATAGGGTAAGTGGAGCTGAAAAATGGACGATGAGTGTCAATACAAGGTGTACCTAATAAAGTGCTCAGTGAGTGTATATGATGTGCTGAGGAACTTATTTTACCAATGAAAATACACAAAACATGGTTATATCAGGGGTGTTATAGAATTATATTATATATTGTCGCTGTCCAATGAAAAACATGTATCTCCAATTTGGTCGATTTTTATGTTTGCGCATCATTTGATTACATGACCTGCCGTTTACATTCTGTGAAAAATTCATGATGAACGGACCAACAAAAATGGCCCAAAATTCGTTGATTAAAAGTCTTGTTCCATTGACATTAATATAAATTTTGATATTTGCCCTCTCCTGTAAAGTTGCCATTTTGGAGATACTTGTTTTCCTGTGTAAAGCGACGATATATTTATCTACAGGACGCGTTGTAGTGTAGTCATATCTTCTAGGTGTAATAACAACAGCTATAAGACCAACAACCCAAAGTATCTCCTTTAGCAGAACTTATTTTCCTCTGGCCAAGCCCCAGGATCCCTCTAGCCAATAGAGAAACTTTTTAATTAGAGTCTTTCTAAAGTGATTTCTTTCCTTCTCTACCCTTTGAGATTCAAAAACTTCTGCAGGCTGACAGTATGTGGGTCAATGAATTATGAAACACTTGTATCACTTGGTACTTTTTTGTTCCAGTCTATGTGAAACAGAAATCCCAAAATAAGTGCTGATTCATGCATTAACTCCACTTTTACACACGTATACATTATTAACTTTGGTTCCAGTACTCAGCTCTAATTTATTCAAGATGGGTATAAATGTTGTGTTTGTTCATTCCATTGCTCTTTAGGTAGAAATGGCATTCTATATTAACACCAAATGTGTTTCTCAGGTTCCTGGACGGAAAGATTCTGGACATTAATAAAGAGTTCCAGCCGTACCTTGGTGAAGGCGGGAGGATTCTGGAGATTCGCTCTCCGGACATTGTGGCCACTGTGAAGAAGGCTGCTCAGGCCGTGGGCTATACAGAAGGGGCTCTGCTCGCTTTGGCCATCATCATAATCCTCTGCTGCATCCCTGCCATTCTCATTGTCATGGTTACATACAAACAGTGAGTACAGCCGTCGTTACCAGCAAGCAGTGAGTGTAATTACGATGTGTGATCAGACACGCAGTAAAAGACGAAGGTCATCACAGATGAGAGCTGAGAATCATCTACTATCAGTCTCATTTGATCTAGGAGTCAGCGAGGCTCTTACAATACAGTTCTATGTATGTCTCAGTTAATATCCATATTGCCTGGCTGAGAGCGCTAAGCGTGTCAAGAGAGATGTAGCTGAAGAGAGTCTATAGTAAAGGGCCTGGGGCAGAAAAGAGAGAGAGACTTAACAGGGGACCGAGAGAGAGAGACAGACAGAGAGAGCTGATGGATGAAGAAGGAGAGGGGGAGAAAGCGATGGGAAATGGGTGCCAGGTATTAAGCTGGGTCTTTCTCTGTAATTAGCCATGCTAACGGGCTAATCTTCCCGCCAGCACTGTGTGAAAGCAGATTAATTACAGCCATTTGTGACAGATCTGCCGCATTCTCTCTGCTCGTCACACCGCTCCGTCACACCTCACCCAACCTCGCGACAATGCAGCATCTGGCTCTGTGCCTCTCCCCCTCTCTCCAGAGAGACAAGCCTAGAGAGAGAAAGAGAGAGAGAGAAAGAGAGGGACAGTGAAGGAGAGTCCCATAGTGAGAGATGGAGAGAGAGAGAGAGCGAGCACTATAGCACAGGTCAGTGCATCTGTCATCAGCTGTTGTGTCAACATGCAACTGAGGAAACACAAACACACGGACAACTAGATTCACACGCAAACAAACAGGCTTTAACAAACTTGCAGAAATGAGCACAAATGCACGATATAGAGCTTCTACAGCCCATTTCATGTCATTTTTTCATCTGCAATAGGTATTGTCACAAAGCAGGTAGATAAAAGCAAAGCAGTTCAAGGAAAGCTCTTTAAAGGGGACCTATTATGATTCTCTAGTTTTACTCTTTCCTTTAGTGTGTTATGTAGCTTTTTGTGCATGTAAATAGTCTGTGGGGTTATAAAGTCCAAAGTACATGCCAGAAGGAGAAACTCTCTCCCACATAAACCACTTTTCTCTTGCCTGAAATACCTCTTTGGAATTCCAGCCCTTTTCTCTGTTACATGATGACATCATCTTATAACACAATCCTTATTGGCTGAACAGAGTGGGCTAGCTGACCAATCAGAGCACATTGGAAGGGGGGGGGGTAAATACAGTACAATATGAGAATAATAATGTATTTTTGGAACATTAAAGCATTTAAATCTATTCTAGTTGATTCCAACAATAAAATTATGAATGTTGAAAATGAGCATAATAGACCCCTTTAAAGGAGCATGAAGCACAAACTTCATCAGGCAGAATCAGATAGTGTTATCACAGAGAGTTATGTTTATAAAATTAAAATAGCTAATGTATGATTTTAAACAGTAATTAATACCATAGAGGGAAGAGATCTGCATGATAAAGGAGTAATTGCTGTTAAAAGTTTAGATGGGAAATCAGCATTTGAGTCTATATACTGCTAATTTGCAAAAACTCTGCATAATTTAATAGTTGAGATGCTTTGAAGCGAAGAGGTTTATTGTAGACAAACTTTCCATTTCAGATTTCTTTAGAATGGCTGTGATAGGAACCTAGGGTCACAAGGTCTAGAATGAAAATATACCCATTTAATTTACTGTCCAAAACGGTCAGTGAGCTTGCCTACGTAATGCTGATTATATTAAAATAGTTGTCAATCAGAATAAAAAAGGGAGCTCCCCTTGGGAGCTAATTTGCCTTACATGTACCTCTCCACCATCAGTGGATATAAAAAATGCATTTCCGGCCAGAAGTCAAAACTAATATAAACTAATATAAAACAACGTCACAGCCATCAGGCAGCATGTTCATAACCATTTCAGTCATTATCTTTCTGAGGGAGTTTTTAGAGGCACTGGACTCTTTAGATGTGTGGTTCCAATCACCACCATTCCAATCACAACTGGTTGAGTTTCTGTGCCATAAATTATTCACATCAAAGCACTCTAAATGACTTTGTGTATATCCAAATTATTAGGTCCAAATATCCATCATATGTTCAGTGAAATTAAATAGGGATTTTATAATGTTGCAGTTTACAGATGCATTTGGCACAGACCTCAACATCAGTTCACACCATATCAGCCTGAAAATTAACATGTGTTTTAAAACAGAAAGGCAGAATGGTGCATTTCAATTGTGTGACATATTAATTTGTTTTTTTTTTCTCAAAATAAGTTAAAATTTATGAGAAGTCATTTCAGTCTTATGCGTCAAAAGTATCAGAGAAGAATAAAGCTTTTTTTCACCTATCTGTCAAAAACAGGCTTTCAAACAAGAAGCATCTGGGCTACACATGTGGCTACATTGCGCTGACCATATGTTAATTAGTGTTAATGTTAATTAAACATGGAGGTTCTTATTGGATAAGCCACTGAATTGGCCACCCCCACCACATCGTAACGTACCAGTAGACTATCAGTAATCATCAGGCTCCTAAAAATAATGGTTCCTGTCCAGGGCATATGGTTCTAGGAACAAACCTTAATTACAAACCTTACATTAAGTGGAGGTTGTTTAAGAAACCCACTGGTTCTATGGCATTGCTCCCAAGAAGACTCCATACTTTCCAGTGCATACACAGGAAAGAGACAAAACAGAGAGACATGCATGAGTGCTCTGAACAGATGCTTAAAGAGCTATTTTGAGTCCACGCTTCATGTGTGTTTAATTTACGTTCCCTTGGGATTACTGCACCTGGTAACCCTGATGATGAAGATGATGATGAGCTCTAGGATGATGCATGAGGAACAGATGAACATAAATCTTCCACGTCTTTCAGCTTCTTTTCCACTTATAGTGGAAATGACAAAGTTTGATGAAGTATTTGCTTTGGAATTAGCATGGAGTCTTTGTCACTCAGACTTACTGGGAGATCTGTTTTCTTGTGGATAATTGCTTTTTTAGTTCAATAAATAACACTCAGAGGCAGAGATAAAGTTGCTGTGTGACTTTCTAATAGCAAGCATGGGGCCTGGGGTCAGACTTGGAGAACTATGTGTACATGCGACAGTGGGAGAGATAGAAGAAGAGAGAGATAGGGAGAGAGAGGCTTCAGAAAGAAGGGTTGGGAGCTGGAGAGAGAGAGAGAGTGAGAGAGAATGATTGCTGCTGAGAGAGAAATCAGCTCTCAGCAGTGCAGCAGAGAGAGATGTGCGATAAGTGCGGGTTATTCTCCAGCCTCAGCGCTTATCACCGTGCGGGGAGTGGAGAGGGGAGGAATAATGTGAATTCCACCACCTGCAGCAGTGGATTCATCTAAAGCAACATGAAAGAGGCTCCTCGTTATTATTAAAACTCTGCAACTTCGCCTGCAAAGTCCCCATTTTTAATTTATACTTTGTGTCATGTTTTGATAAGGAAATGCTGCTGAGCTAATTATCTTACAATACCACTTGTCCCTTTTCATTCATCTCTTCTATTTTTCTTCTTTTTTTCTTCCACCCCATTGTGCCTGCGCCTGGACCCTGGTGTCAGATTCAAAGAGTAAGTGCTATTCATACGTTTCATTAGTTAGTCCCTGAAAAAAAAAAAAAAAACCTCCCATATTCTCATTATTCAACTCAGCCCTTTAGATGTGAACACACCAATCAAAAGGTTGAACAGAAGTGATGAATAAAGGATATTCTCATTCTTGATATCCATTCTAACGCAGTTTTAGATCCTTTTGAAACAGAACAGCAATGACTTGCTCTCAGATTTCATCACAGTCATGGAGTACAAAAGAAATGGGCTCACTTTCCTCGTAATCACTCTCTTCGCCTCAGATAAGCTCAGTGCGGAAGGTCCTGAATAACGGGCCGGAATTTCCACGCTTTAATTAAAGCATGCAGAAACAGGACAGATGAGAGCTAGAGGGACTTTACTTGATCTGTGCTCTTGCTGGCAGACTTGTGCATTGAGAGGAAACAACAAGGAAGGGTTTGAGTAATGCCTGTGACCTGCTGAAAACGAAGAACTTTATTGACATTTTTTGCAGGAGACAGGCCGAATGTGCCAAAACTGCCCGCATCCAGATGGCACTTCCTGCTGGCAAGTCAGCAGCACCCGCTCCACCTCCTGCTCAGGCCAATCTCTACGAGGAGCTGGGAGACAGCAAAATGTGAGTCAGTTGTTACTGGTCCTTATAAAATCCAAAGAAAGTGTGTGTGTGTGTGTTAGAGCTATAATTGGGCATGACATTTTTTTTGGTCTGATCCCAAAAACAGCCTGCTAACTTAATGTACAAATTCCAATACAGTCCAATAACTTTCTGTCTAAACCCCAATACAGGCCAGTAACTTTCTGTCTAAACCCCAATACAGGCCAATAACTTTCTGTCTACACCTAATACAGGCCTATAGCTTTCTGTCTAAACCCCAATACAGGCAAATAACATTCTGTCTAAACCCCAATACAGCCTGGTAACTTTCTGTCTAAACCCCGATACAAGCCAATACCTTTCTGTCTAAACCCCAAAACAGGCCAATAACTTTCTGTCTAAACCCCACTACAAGCCAATACCTTTCTGTCTAACCCCAATACAGCCTGGTACCATTCTGTCTAAACCCCAATGCAGCCTGGTAACTTTCTTTCTAAACCCCACTACAGCCTGATAACTTTCTGTCTAAACCCCAATACAGCCTGGTAACTTTCTTTCTAAACCCCAATACAGTCTGGTAACTTTCTATCTAAAGCCCAATACATCCTGGTAGCTTTTTTTCCAAACCCCAATACCCCAATTTTGAATCCGAAACTGACCCAAGTCAATAAAACTGACCTGACTTGGCCCATTATTTCCCGACATGCCAAATAAAACATGAAAAGATAGCACCAGTTAAATTGCATGTGGCAACAATAATGCCCGTCTTTAGATTACGACAAAAAAATGATTTGATTTGCTGTTAAGTTTTGCAAGTAATTTATTCATCAAGCGATGTATGGATAACCTGTCTATATTACACTGTTCTCAAGATGTTAGCCTTCACTTGCTTAATACAAAACACATATTTCTTTACATCTAACATATTCAAACTATAAAAAAAATATTTTTGGCCTTCTGTACTGTAGAATTCTGTACTAAATTGTACTCTCCTGGATCATTTCACTGGTACACTTCATCCACTGAATACAATTTTTCATGGGGTTCTTGACCCTCAGTGCAAAGTGGGTGACTCCAGCGTGCCAGATTAAATCTGTTTTAAGGTAATGAATGTAGAAGGAAGAATTGGGCTGCGAGAACCTGACTGTGAGATTTGACCCTCAATCAAGCCCGACATGTATCTGAACTCAATATCTGAACTCTACCAGTCTCAACATTAGAGGAAACGTCCAGCTCTGTTCTGATAAATATTTCAAGCTCTTATGTGTGTATGAGTAAGTATGTGGTTATTGTGATCAATGAATGAATGTTCATGTGTTCTAGTGAGTGTGTGTTTAGTTAAGAATGTATGTGATAGTACATATGTGGTTGTGAAGCTTTTGTTAGTTAAAGAATGGTTGAAACAGTAGAATTAATTTGCCTGTCATGATTCTGTTTAATTTTTGATCTCCTAAATTAACTATGCCATAGTATGTTGTCCATCTGTTTGAACCGGAATTTGATTATTCCCTTTTTCTTTTTTGTGACTCCAAAACTACATTTAGTTTACCAAAAGGACATGCTCAGCCTCTTCTTTCAAAGGTTGAAATCTACAGTTTTACTTGATGGTAAAATCGTAGGAGTAATTTATTCCACTGCAAAGCAAAGATACTACTTTGACCACCACACACATGTAGTCTGGCATTCCTCTGATACTGTTCCTTGATGTAGTATCAGCACTGATATCAATATCAAGAGCATCATGGCTGATACATCTCCTCCAGTTTGTCCGCCCTGCACATTTGGCTGTCATTGCTTATCAGAGCACGCTGGTTGGTCAAACTGAAAAATGGCCAGAGAAACACCTTCCAGTTTAGGATGCAGTAATGAATCCATGAAGAAAGATGAAGTGAAAGCTGGCCAGGATGGCCTTTAACCGCCTGGCAGTGACTGCATCCATCATTTAGAAGAGAGATGAGATTTTCCTCTATAAAGTGCATTTATGGCTCTCTCAGAAAGCAAAACGAATCATTTCTCTGTGCCATTGGTACTCAGGTCTGGATAAAATTAGATTTGCTTTTGTCCACTTTATGATCAGTGTGATTACTGGGCATATCTTCACCATTAAGCGCAAGAAGGTCCCATGCCCTTAAATGTGCAGTAAATTGTCGATGGTTGAGATTTCAGTAGAGACATAATTGCCTTTCCCACAGATAAATAGAGCGTTGATTTAATGTAATCAGAATAAATGCAGCTGTTAACTCGAAGAGACAGTGCCAAAGATGGTTTTTGTTATAATCTGTTAAGTCAAGCAAGGTAGGCAGAGCAATTTGCCTTAGCTGTAGTGGAATAACAAGCAAAGGCAAAAGTTCCTGGGAATTTAAGCTTATTATTTTTCCATTATATACAACTGCATTATTTCAGTAGCTTAACCTGACTTTGGGTTTGACACTGGGTAGTCATTCATTAACTACAGTATAAAGTCCAGTACTGTAAAGTAAATTTAAATTCCAAAATTGGAGTTCATTGTCTTTAACACATCCATGGCAGTTAATAACATGCATTATCAATTAATTAATTGATAAAATGTATTAACAACACGTAATATGTATAACCCTACATATTGTGTACGGTAACTGTAGGATACTGTTCATGAGGCCACATGGAAACTACATAAACAACAGACATAACCCTACATTAATGTTTATAGATACTTATTCTAATAGGAGTCATTCATTATAGAGGTTACATTTACCCGTTGTGAGGGAAGCTGGCTAAAGTAGCCTTTATGACAGATGACGCCTGTTGGAGCTTTAAGCTTCAGTAAACAATTATGTAGGCTTATGTCACTAGTCATGACAAGCTTATGCAGGCATCTTCTGAGCAGTACCTTATATTAGTGTTACCAAGAATTCACCCGTTGGTTATGTGAATGCAGTTTATATACATACAATGTGGCTGTATAGTAACATGGGCAGTTAACATATACACATAACATATGCACTGAGTGGAAGTCTAAAAGAAAGGCTTTCCACCTGTCTTTTCCCTTTGTTCATATAAATGCAGATCTAGGCCTCATATTCTGTCAGGGTCTGTCTGCTTCTGTTCGCATTCACCTGCTGTTTGTGTCTCTCTGCGTGTGTCTTTCTCTCTCTGTCCATTTCATTTCTTTCCTTTTGCTCTCCACTCAGACTGCAGTAAGTTATTAACATTTTTATTCTCTCTCTGCTTCTCTCTGTAGACAGCCCTCTTGTTCAGCCTTCAGTCTTTCTTACTAATAGTGAATTTTAACAATCCTGCCCTACTTGCACTCGTGGCTGGTAATTCAAGTCTCAGCCTAATAGTCCTGCTTTTGCAAGAAAAGCATAGGTCTGTTTTTAATGAGTGAAGAAGAAAACATGCTGTAGTTGGTGTAGACCGTGAGTGTGTAGAGCATCTGTATTTCATTGTGTTGATGTACACAGGCATCATCCCTAACCCCTCACACTATTAGTGCATTTCTGTGTCTTCCTTGTGACAGAGTAGCGCCTCACACATCCGACACCTTGAGACTGGCTGTTGCCTCAGTCTGTGTACACATGACCATAAATAAAGCTAGAGGTGCTGTATGCCCATGTGCGTGAGTAACACTGCTGTAGTACAAATCTCTTTCTGTCGTTCTATGTTAGGGAGCCTTGGTGAACGATGCTTCTCTGCTTCATGGCCAAAGCTGTAGGCTTGCTGAAATATCTCTCTGAGAACGCACTGTGGGTTACCTTTGACCTATTCCACACAAACAAACAATGCAATACTCCATTACATAAGTCAAACATGGGAAAAATTTAATATCATTATAGTTGAAGACGCTTTCGCAATATGCATCATGATCTTTGTGTGGCAGTCTGCAGAAAGCCTTCTCATCGTGCCTTTTTGACTTTTTCAACTTTTTATTTTTTTGAAAAAGTGAGGGTTTTTTTTGAAGATATCTTAATCAGACACTAAGTTATGACATCTTAAAGAGAACCAGATAACCTCTTTTCTTTACTGACACTGCTCTGTCACTTTTAAGTCGTTATTTCAGTTAGTTCACCTTGGCTTTGTCGTTCCTGTTAACAAGACTGACGTTGTTCAAGTATCTTGCAGTATCTGTTTGCCCTGTTCTTAGAAGATTTTCTACAAAGCTATGAGGTGTATCAGCTAAAGACAGAACGATGTACACTCTCACACACACCAGTCACTTCTTCCTCACACACATCTAGCTAGAACAGTCTCCTTTTTTCATTATTCTTTGTTTGTGAAATTGTAAGAAAGCAGTAACGTGGATGCTGACAGGCTTACCTGCTAACTTACGCTTCATCTCCTGTACAGCTTGAAAATATACATATTAAAATTAAACCTTCGACAAATAATAGCTCATGTTTCCAAAACTGAAAATACTCAATCAAAATGTTGCAAAACATCATTTTTGACATTTGTCTTTCTCCAAAGTAAATGTCAGTGACAGCTGGCAGGCTTCTGCAGATCACCACACATTTCAAGTAGTGCCAAACTGCTCCTAAAAGCTGTAAGTACAATTTCTTAACAGCAGGTAAAACCTTGCCCCAATTTGGAGTTTCCAACTAAACCTCTTTTGACTGAAACCTGCAGCTGATCAGTGTTCTTTAAAGTAGCAATATATAAGATGACACAACATTTCATACTCCAAATAATAGGGGGCTGCATATCACCAGAATGTTGTGGTGTCCACCCCTAACGTAGGAAACGCACACACCCTCTACCTCAGTGTTACCATTAACAGCTGTTTACTTACCAGTCTAGAAGAACGTTACCAGTTTAGCATCAGACTTCATCCCTGTACCCACCAAGAGCATCTCCAGTGGTGGAAAGCAATGCCAGTGTTGAATGTCGTTTTATATATTTCTTTTGTAATCACTTCTGTATTTTGCTGGCAAATGTGATTTGTTGTCAAGAGCAAGCAGCAACAACCATTATAATGCTCATTTGCCAAGAGCATCTTCTCTCATGTTGGAGTGATTTGACTAAACGCTGCAGTGACATACAATTGGCGTTGAGTTATACGGTGGTATTATGAGACAGGACAGACCGGGGCTAGTTGGTTAGCATGCTGTGTTACTGGACATATATGTGCTGTAATGCAAGTTAAAGCTTTCAGCTCAGCATATATAAATTAAGCCTTAAATACGATGTGCAGGCAAACAGCTCAGTCAACAAGGGTGCCGGAATGCCAGGTATTTACAAATTCCCCGCTTTCCTACTTCTGTTCCATTGTAACCCTCTATAATACTGTATGCACAGATTTCAACTCTTTTTCTTCTGTTTGTTCATCACATTGCCTGTACCAGACACAGGAAGTCAGTAATTGAGGAGGCTGATCTGAGGAGACTTATTAGCACCTTGGCTTGTGACACAGTTGTTGGGCATAAGCAATGTCACATTAATGGCATGCTGCATTGCAGCCTGCGCAAATCTGAGAGCAATATCACCTTCTTGTGTGACCTGCACCCATTCATCACTGAAAACCCACTGTACCAGGACGGGACATCCAGTAGCCCTGACACCAGCACTGAGAGCCACAGACTGGACAGATTCCGGGACATTGATCCTTCATCCCCTGTGAGCTCAGGAAGTCATATCTTCTCTTGGTCCCTGCCATCCCGCATTCGAGGGGGTGGGATTTATGACCAGCGTCAGGCCCTCTGGGACCCCACACAGTGGGAGGAAACAGAGGAGGGGCTGAAAGTGGGAGTTAAAGACAGCAGGGAGGAGCTTGATGTTGATATGGAGGTGCTGAGTGGACGGAGCACCAAGCTGTCGGTCAGGGAGCAGGCCAGACAGTTTGAGCAGCAGGCTTTGGCAGAAAGGACACCTCGTGCTTCACTGGACCTGGACGACCTCCTGGCCACAATTAGCCCTCCTTACAGTCCCTTGTCAGTGGGAAAGGATGTACCCCCCTGCATCATCATCACCGGCAGTGATGGAGAGACCCCTCCTCTGCCCCCTATCCAGCGTCCCACCCCACCGGTGCTGAGGAAGTTCAGTTCCAGCATCTCCAGCTACGTCACGGTGGAGCCCTGTGAGGTCCGACTGGAGATTATACCAGATTCTCCAGACACTCCGCCACCACCTCCAGCCTCACCGACTATACTTTCTCTGTCCTCTTCTTCTGCCTCACCCACAGTTCTTTCTCCTTCGCCTCCTCCAGGCACACCCACTCCTCCCCTCACCTGTAATACCCTTTCACCTCCCTCTTTTCTCCGCACCTCCACCCCTCCGCCTCCTATGCCTCGTTTTCTCTTATCACCAGTCAGGGACGTACTAGCCAAACTCCGCCCTGTGCCTTTAAAATCTGAAGGGCTGAGGAGGGAGCACAGAGGGATTCTTAAATACTCTCATAATGACAGCAACGTGGACGAATCTCCCAGTAGCCATTACACCCATACAGACAGAAATCACAAATTGGAAGCAAAGAGACCTAATAATGGGATTCTGTCGGAGCCTGAGTCTGAGGAAGAGAACCTTGATACAAGCCAGATGGACTCAAGCTCAGACTCTTCAGCAAAGGATTCAGACTCCAGTCCAGATTCAGACCAGCACAGAGACTTTTCCCATCCAGGCCTATCTCTTTCTGACTGAACTTTGTGGATATTCTATACTGCAGTTGTTTTATAATCTATACTTGAATGTATCTTTCTTGAACGTACTTCTAAAAAAGCTCCTTTTTTCTGTTATTTTATGTTGTTTTTACTGTGCGACTTGACAAGACCAGATTTCTGGTAGTGATGCACTGATTCGATACACTAGAACAGTATCGTCACCGATCGGTACTGTACCTTATTAAACTGGTCGGTTTTCTGACTTGACTGACCCACTGTCGATACCACTTCTTTGACACAGCTGCTCTAAAGCACAAGAGCGTCATTCCGAAACATGATACTCATCAAATTCTTACTTAGTGTTTTTATTGATGAAACTATATGCCCTACATACAGCTAATGATTGTGAATGATCACATACCAGACAAACTTGTTTGCTCATGAAGATCAAGTGTTTGCACATGCAAAATGCATCTTGTGCTTCTCCACAAAGTGTAGCAGTATGTCAGGACAACCCCCCCCCCCCCTTTAAAACACTGTAACATAGCCTAATTCCTGTGTGCCCAAACCACTTTTGGAAGCAATTAACTATTTCAGGCTTTTCTAATTCTATTAGTTTAATGTTAGCTTACTGGACAAAAAATAAGTCACCTGTGACTAAAACATACCCAATAGCGTGTAATACCTCCACAAGCATGAATACCAGCTTGGATTGAATATAAAAACTTTTTGGTTGTGCCACATTTTAAAAATATCATATTTTATATCATGTTTTGGAATGAACTTTTCAGTTGTACCAGTACATTATGTTATTTCAACGGTTATATTTAAATTGAAGAATAATATGAAGAATGGTTCTGAGTTTATGAATCGGTGCACCCTTAATTCCTAGGAGTTTTGACATGAAATTTATTTTCATATTTCTCTGGCTAAACATATTCATGCACTCAGTTATAGTCATTAAGGTTCTATTCTTATTCTCATTTAGAATGAGATGATGATGATGATGATGATAGTAAAGGCCATGACCATAAAAATCAATATATGAATTGAGTGGTGTCTATAGTCACAAAAATTATAGCAGTGATATCAATCACTGCACTGCTTTGTTGAATGAGGGTGCGTTATAAAGGTTCGACCACAAGCCCACTGTGTGCATGTGTGTTTTCTCTCGTCCTCTTGTGAGCTGTTGAACTTTACATCCTACTCCTTGTGCATTCTCCCTCAATTGCTCTTCAGTAGTGGACAAAAGCAGCAAAATAGAGTTTTCGCTCTCAGCTTCTGTTCGCCTAGTGCGTGCTTATTCATCTCCTTCATCTTAATCTCTCACAGCCTCTGTGGTGCCCCTTTTCCTCACCAGCATGCTTATCGCACTCAATAACCCACTCTAAAGAGCTGTCAAACGGCGTCAGACCTCCTGAGGTCGGCCTGTTTTTGTACACTTTTGCGGATGTTTTTGCCCTTTCGGAAATCAAAGACGAGTCAAGAAGTGCGCTGAGCTCAAACAATAGAGATAATAGGCAGTGGGTTTAGTGACAGGAAAAGTGTGCCCTGCCACCAACCAGCTGCATTCAGCTCCAGCAAGAACACAATCAATCTCTCAGGGCGCCTTTGGATGAATAGCTCTCGGTGTACACATAAAGCAGGCTTCTTTTCCTATTGCACACTCCCTCCCATGAGCCTGATGACATCTATTCAGGCCACATTATTAAACGTGGAGTCCAAATGATGTATTTACGGAAGCGTTCTTATCTGAGTTGATTTGCGTGTTTCAGAGCCGAAGATGTTTGTTGAGGCTATGATTAATAATTTGTATTGCACCCTACTCTGTCAGAATTTCACTTCTTGGGTGAAAAAAGAAATTATCTTGGATTATTATATTAATAGTCCTTTAGGTTTTAATTTGTCTTATGTCAGAGGGACACTTGTGGACCAGATCACATTTGTGAGTAAGTGATACATAAACAATAAATGCAGTATGTCGAATCAGACCAAAGGAGGCAGATATATATATATTGCACTGTGACGAGCATGTATTGTTGCCTGTTACAAGGAACAGTAAAAAGGAAAAGACAAGGAAAAGTACACTTAATATTAAATATTTCAGTAACACTTTACAATTAGGGTGCGTCTATTAACAATACTTAAGAGTGTTGTAATTATTACAAAATAGTTAATTAATGTTGCAATTAATCATTAAGCAATGTGTGTATAATTCCACTGTCTAATGTGCTCCGGGAGTATGTTTCTTACCTGTATGTTTCACTGTTCCAACTTATCAGTTTCCCAGTTTCCCAAAAGTATCTTAGGATCATAGTAGTTCACAGTATTTTACATAAAAATAATAATAAAATTCTAGTTTTATAAATTATTCGGTGTATGTATTACTAAAGCAATATTATTAATTATTTAATGTTCTTTGGATGCTTATTGTTGTCAGAAACAAAGACTCCGGACCAATGTGAGCAGAACTAAAAGTCAGGTTGGTTTTATTACGCAATAGGGCAGTCGAACAAAGCAACAACACACGATCAAACATGCAATGGAATAGGCAAAGGCAAAGTCAGGGACAGGCAGAGGTCAGAAACCAGGATAAGCTAGCAGCGAGGCAGACAAGTTAAGAGGAGTAAGCGAGAGGATAGTCAGAGAAACGAAGGAGAGGTCGAGAACCAGACAGAGCAACTAGGTAGGCAAAAGGGTAGATCGAAAGGGGTAATCAAAAGACAAAGGAGGTCTAAACCAAGGATAACAAGCACAGGACAGAAACGCTCAGAATTGCTTGGACAGAGGTCGGCAAAACTTCACAATAAGGTAGTGACAGAAAGGGGTATTTATGCTGGAGCTAAGTGGGTTAAACTAGGGACAGCTGCAACGCTAAAACTCAGATGACCTAGAGCGGGTCTGGTTGGAAGGCTGTGGACATGTGGGCGTGACGTCATCAAGCGAAGCCCTCTGGGAATTGGAGTCCGGGAGAGCGAAGGAGCCGGGAAGACCCGGAAGCGTGACAATTGTGAAGTTGTCTGAGAAAAAACTGAACCTACTGAAAACACAATCATAATAGAAGCCAACGAGAAGCTGCTAAGTTACCTCAGTTAATGTTTGTAATGCACAACTGTATAACCCAAATTGGAAACTACAACTTTTGCACAGTCACAATGCATGTGTCAGAATTACACACGCATGAAAAAACAGTTTTATTCAAATTTCAAAGTTCATGTAAATTCAAAGCAATTTGGGTCACTTTTACCTTCCTTTTCTGGTTTTCTGGAGTCCGTGTACCATCTGGTATCAGTCAGACATCTGTGAAAACACCACCCACACCTCTACCTGGGTACTAAATTACCACAAATTATTCCCTGTGGGAATTTACAAATACCTTTGTCTGCAGAATGCATGGAAGTGTTGTACAAAAATATCTGTTTGTGTTTATGTTTATTTATGAAATTCAGCAGCTTCCCATTGGCGCCTCCGGTAACTGTGTTTAGAGTAAATAGGATGTCTGTTCTGTTCTGAGTGGAGGGAAATGCATCGAAATTGTTGTACAAAGCGAGAAACTGTATATTACAGAAGATAGATAGAGTTTAGAGGAATCCTTTAAACATGTTACATGTTTACAACTGGCTTGTTCTTTTGCTGCAGACATTTATAATAGCCGGTCTGAATTATTTTCATGACACTTATAAGCTCTGAGTCAAATGTTTCACCAGATCTAGTGCCAGAAATGCCATAACGGTAAGTGAAAATACAGATGTGACATGATTTGTTGTATATTATAGCATGTGTTGTAATGAGAGGAGCGGTGGTGAGTGCTGTGTGTAATTAGGCTAGGTGTGTGAGAGTGTGTGGAGGATATATATATGTAGGTATAGGAGAGGTTATTGGAGGGTAAATTCCTCAGGGACTTGTCACTTTGTATGCGTGATCAGATCTGCTCAGCAGGGGGAAAGCAAGGCTGTGATGTCTGTGTGCACCGGGGACAGAGCTAATTACCCGATTGATCCATCCACCTCTGACACCACTCCTGTTCACTCTCCTGTTCTTTCTCTCTCCTTCTGTCTCTCTCTCTCCCTCCACCTGTGTTTCTCCATCTGCATTACTGCCCTCAGCTTCTCCTCCTACCTCTTGTCCATCCACTCCTTTCCTATTAATATCACCTTCAATCCTCCTACAAACAAACACACCCCGCACTTCGCTGTCATATCTGCCCAATTTCATCTTCTTTTTTTCTTTTTCCCGGCCTCTCTTTATCCCTTGTTCCTTTTTTTCTGCTATATTAAAAAGCACTCCCATTCAGTGCACATGGGCAGGGCTAAACTGATGTTGTCAGAATAGGACAACATATGTCATTTATGTCAACATATGTGTTTATTTAACTAATAAGCTGGGGTTTTTTTGCAACTATGGCATGTTATTTATTAGATCATGAACACCCTAAAATAATTCATAAGTTGTTACATAAATAATAAATAAGCAGTGACTTGCTGTTTGCCTAATAGTGTAACCACATTTATGTATACTGTTAAAGCTCAGATTCTGATGTTTATTGAGCTTCTCCATTAGTCAGCATTAAGCTTCTCAGATTCATCGCATGTATCAGATATAACAGCTCACTTTTGTCATTTCCATTAATGTCTGCTTATTAATCATTTGTAAAATGTTAAATCAATTGTAAATCAGTCATAAACCATTTATAAAGGTAGCCTTGTCGTAAAATGGCACCTGTGAAGTTAACAAATAATCATTTTAAAAGTAACAGTGACAATCAGGTTTCATTGTTTGTTTTAAATTATATATATTTTCAATCTTTCAGTATATTTATATTTCTCAATTTTACTGCAGATGGCTACTCCTGATGTAGGTGTGCTTGAGAGAGAAGTAGAGACAGAGTGATTGCATTTGTAAATTGAGGCCAGGGGGGTTTTACCTTCTTGTTTGGACACTGTAATATTGGCTCACGCAAACAAATACAAAATATTGGGGTGAATATGTGTGCTGCAGCGGTTGCGTGCAATTGCAGCCAAAACACTAGAGGATAACAACATGCCTGGGGACAAACTGAAGACAAAAGGCCCAATTTATTCAAGCTGGTCGCCGTGATTTTAGAGTAAGCAGAAAGAGCTTTCCAGACAGCATCTGCAGAATCTGTGCATTGGACTAAGAGGACGCCTGTATTCTCAGTTCTGCTACAAGATTATCTGTAGCAGTATATTTTACTTAAATCTTTCTTTCGCACAGACATATAGAGCTAAATGTAAGTAAAGCTAACACCTTAACCTTCAAGACTGAGTCAAAGTACTATACAGCGAGTTCTGCTGTTTTTTTTATTTATTCATAGCTGTTCAAGGTTTTCACATACTCACACATACTTACATTTGTTCCAACACTTATCCCCTCTGAAAATGATGGAGTACAACAATCAAATGGCCAAAGCATAACAATGCATAGTATAATGTATGTTGGAAAACACTGGCCATAATTAAAAGCTGACATTCTGTGATTTATGCTTATGCTCATCTTTTGACCTGAAATACTGGGAAATACTTTTATGAATATATAACAAACACAGCTCATTTAATTTCATTGTCTCAGTATTTTCCTTTCAATTGCGTATTGCTCACTGTGAGTGCTCCAGGCAGGTTCTGAGAATTATGTGCTGACTTAAAACAGTTAGATTTATGACCTTGACCATTTGTTTTCATTTGTGAAGAATGTATGCATGGTGTGTACCTGTGTATGTGTGTTTGTTTGCACAGATTTTTAGGACAAAACTGTACTTTGTTTGAAACAAACTGAAAGGGTAAAATCTGGTTTGGTTACTGAGTTTGAAGGAATATTTTGGTGAAAAATGTAATTTATGAAAAATATAACGCAATTTTCCATGTTTTGCCCCATCTAGATTTTGAGCTATTTATTTTGGCACCAGAGCTATGAGGCTAGCAATGCTAACACTGGCAATCTCTACAATCATGTCCTTTAATACATCTCCAAAACCTCCAAAAACTCGCTCAGAACCATACCCAGGTCAAGGTCGCACAGACTTGTTGATGTGGTTTAGAACATAGTGTTCTCCCTTTTGCAGTCAGATGTTATGTATGGAAAATCAGTGCATTCATATACATGCTACAGAATGTGGCCATAGCAGCTTTTTGTCTGAAGTGGCTTTCAGTAGTGTTCAGTCTGTGCCATAAGTCTCTGCCACCTCAACACCTTAACCTTAAAAGCTGGATATGATTTGGGGCAGGTTGAGAGCAGTTTTATTATTATTGAGAGCAGGTATATTATATAAAATATTTCAGTTTAGATTATTTAGGTTTAGAAAATACCTAGAAATGTGTCATTACATATGAGTACTTACATACACTCCCATTCAAAAGTTTGGAGTCTTTGTTTTCTGTAATGTAAACAAATTCTGTCTTCCAGAAACATGTCTGAAATGACTGTGCCGTGATTCATACTGTTCTTTTCTATCATGTGTACAAATAGAAATTTTGGTACAGGCAAAATCCTTGTTGTCCACCAATTGAATGGCAGCACTTTCATCACTATGGATTTAATGTTGTTTGTCACATAAAAAGTGATGCAAAAGACACTTGAACCAATTTTTTTCTCAAACCAATTTTAGCAGCCAGAGTCAATAATAATCTAATAATCAGATCGAAATCTCATTTAATATGGAATCTCATTTGGATCTGTTTCATGTGTTTTTTGCCGACCAGACTATTAAAACTCTGGATACAATCTGGATATACCAAAAATCTTAAATGTACACAGAATAATGAACTTAAGTTAAAATAAAATGATCTCAGGCAGACATGACTATAAATAAATGATTATAGTGTGTTATTTATCGACTTATTGACATCATTAATTAATAAAATAATATGTCAAACAATTCAAACCTTTAGTATAGAACAGTACCTTCAGAACAGTAGCATACATATATGTGTATGTACTATATAAGAGTTATGAGACATACATGTGATGCCATGACACTATACAAAAACAGACTTGCAATGCATGAGTATGTGTACCTGTGCGCAGAGTTATTTGGAATAAGGGGAGATAAACGGACACAGAGGTGTTGCTTGGTTGATAAACTGCTTGTGTCAGCACCTCATGTGCTCTCGCTGTAGATGCATTCTGTGTATGAATGTGCTTTCCATCACCACTTCACCAACTCTATTTCTGTAGCCTGTTCTTTTCTTGACACTCTGATAATAGTAAATAGCAAGAATTGAAATGCCGATTCACTCAGATGAGTGAAAAAATAAAATCATGTATGGCTGAATAAGCACATACTGTAGGGCACAGTAAGTAATAAAAACAACAATAGAATCATTTAATAGGACAGCACAATAAGAGTTCCCATTGTAATCTATTTCTTTTTTCTTTTTCTTTTTCCCCATCGCATTCCAGGCGTGGATATGGCAGAGAGGTATGTCCTTCTTCTTTTTGTTAACTGGTGGTGTGAAATGCTTTATTTATTTGGGGGCTGCTCATATTTATTCATGTAAGGTAGGAAAGCACCTTGTTCCTCATCACTCTAATCTGCCAATAGCGCCTGGGGGAGAATTAGACTGGAATCTCAATGAGATGGAGGGAGAGATAGAAAAGCCTGCCATTACCTCCATTTTTACGCTGTGGTAGAGATATGAGGACAGTGTTGTTATTGAAAAGTCTTATCTAATCTCTTCCAAGTGGCAGCGTCCAAGCCTTACATTATTTCCCGTAGATAGGTAAAGGAAAGAGATGTACGAAGACGTAATGTCAGTGCTGGAATCAGTGCTTATGTGCTGCATATGTCTGCCAGACTTGACCTTTTCTTCCTCATTTAAGTTTAAGATTTGTGTTCTTCTAATGTCAACTTATAAAGCCAGTAGATTCTCCACTCCACTGTGCTGTTCTTCATTTCCCTGCAGGAGCTTTTCCCTGACTTGCTGTCCCCCCTATCCTACTGTACCTCCTCATTGTAACCTTTAACCCGCTTTGGTTCTCCCGCCCTTTTTGTCCCTCACTTCCTGTTACATCTTAACCCTTAGAAGTCACAGTTCGCTAGAGATAACAGAAGCATGCTGTACTTCAGTATGATCCCTCACTTGTCGTTCATTAATTATACCAAACCTGGGGATTACAAACCTTCAAATGGTTCCGCGTTTGTGTTTGTAGAAATGATATTTTATTGCTTTGAATGAATTTGATGAAACAGTATCGTGTTGCAGCAAGAGAAAGCATCCTTGACATTGTGGCTATTGGTTTTGCATCTAACCTAAAAACAAATGGAGAAATATCAGACGTTCACTCTTAAATTGATACTGAGCTCAGATCAAATGTAATTGTAACCCAACAAGCCATGCAGCTAATCAAGTGCATTTAAACTGTACAACAAAACAACAATGCTTCCATTCTTCGAAGGGTTAATCCACACATTCATCACTCCTTGTACACGTCCTTTCTTGATCTTGTCATTCTTTTTTCTTTTTCCCCTCCCTTTTCTCTTTATCTATCCCTTTTCTCCCTCGCTGTGCTTCTCTGCTAGCAACTGCAGCTGCTGAGGCCGTCTTTGCTCAGGCCCGAGGTAGAGTCTTTGTGTTCCTCTTTCTGCATGTAAACTGTTTGTGGCCTCCTGCCGCTCATTCTCTTTTCTGCAGTTAGCTGCTGCACAACAGCTTATAAGCTACTTGAGACAATATTCATCACTTTGTGTAGCCTACTATGCATTCGCCATCTCGTCATCTAGCTCATAGAATGTGCCCTTGTTGCAAGATATTAATTATTAATATATCACATACACAACTGTTCAAAAGTTTGGAATTGCTAATCCTAATCATTTCTGTTCTTATCTGATACAGTTTAGACTGGAATACTGTATTATAAGCTAGACATCAAAGGTATTTTAGATACTTTATTCAATATAGAATTTAATCAAATTATACAATAAACTGAATGTTGTTGGAACAACAAGAAGGTATGAAATGTGTTTAGTTGTTTTCAAATGATCAAATCACCAAAAATCTCAGTCAGATTTTATCACTACTTTTGAAATACAAGGCATTCTAGTTTGTTCTTTTATTCTGGAGACAAAATATCTATTTTGACATGTAAAACTCTTTCATAGAGTTTTGATGTGTGAAATGATTAATTGTAGGGAAGTGCTGTGATTCCCTTACAGTGGTGGTGAAAGAAATCAGGGGTTGCGATGCCTACACTGCAAATAGAGCTATTTAATTTACTATGCAAAGCCACCAGTGAATACATTTCTGAATTTGTTCATATGTAATATACATATACACCAAAATAAATGGCACAAAAGTGCTTTGATAAATGTCTGGTTCTATTGACTTGCAGTCAAAGTTACCAGTACAAGGTTTGTTCTGACAGCAGCGTTGTGTGTAATCTACTACCATCACAAATTTGACTTAATTATTGAAAACACTGATTCCAAACTTTTGAATTACAATGTGTCATTATGCATTAGGTTCATATTTAACTGCTGTTATGCCATTCTTGCCACTGTTTCTGCAGGATAGGTTTTGTCTTGTTGGAATACTGTATGCAATGCTTGCTTTTGCTCTTGGCTTAGGCACTCTCCATGGAGTCTGGTATTGACCCTGGCCAAGATTACTATGCACAAGACTACTATAACTATGATCAAGGGTGAGTTTATTGCAAAGTCACTGTGCATCTGTGAAGAAATCAAAAAGTTAATTGTATACTGTATACTGTACACTGTGTGTGTGCGTGTGTGTGTGTGTGTGTGTGTGTGCGTGTGTGCGCGTGTGCGTGTGTGTGTATGTGTGTGAGAGAGAGAGAGAGAGAGAGAGAGAGAGAGAGAGAGAGAGAGAGAGAGAAATAGTCTGTGTGAATGTTTGTCAGGTTTATGACACGTTGTGGGGCCCAAAACCTGTTAAAATACTCACATTGTGGAAACCTTTCATCCTTGTATGGACAACAAGCTTGTCCCTACAATATAAATAATTCAATGTTAAGATCAGGGTAAGGTTAAGGTTTGGGTAAATGTAATGTTAGGATTAGGGTAAAGGTAAAGGTTAATCCCAGGAAAGGAATACAAGTATACACAGTGGCCTCACAATACCCAGAAACAAACATGTGTATTATAAAATACAGCCAGTATACTTGTAGATGGTAAAAATGCACACGAGTGTACAGCAGGGGAGTCACGATATGCCGGTTATTGTATTTTATCGATACTAGGGTTGCAAGATCATATACTTGTGTATTGAATACAGTGGATTTCATGCTATAAAATGCCGTTTTATTGCTATTGCAGTGAAGGCACCGCCAACTAATTAGCTCCAGTTTCACATGCTTGTTGATGTCTGCTCTGCCACCGTGAGGGAGAGACATTATGGTTTGAAATGACCCATTGCTCCCTAGACTGCACTGAAATTAAAATGCTTGCTGTGGTTCACTGTTGAAGGTTAAAGTAGTGTGGTTTAGTAGTTTAAGAACACCATTTATTTTAGTTCCACACTAACCTTTCCACAGTTTGACTTTTGCGAACAATGTGGCAAAATTAGGACTGATTACATTCAACCCTGTAGTGTACACCTGTCTCTGTGGCCCTTTTGGTGTTCAAGGGAATTAAAGAATTGTTTGGCAAGAAATTAAATATATGCCGTTTCCCAGTGTAGTTAAATCAAGGCATGTTTGCAGAACTAAAGAAAGTGAGCACACTAAAGACCTTTGCATGACATACCCACGTCTTGTTATCATCAGCTATGTGGACATCTCCATAATACTGACATTGATCAGTTTGTAGAGGGCTATGCGTATGACATCAGTGTTTTGTCAGTTTGGTGGCCTGTTTAAGGCAGCAGAGTGTCACGAGCAAGCCTGAAGTGGACACATTAGCATTTATAGGTAGTGGTTCTGTGGTTGCAGCATTCTCTGTGAAATGAATTGATAGAACTCTCATATATGTGTCTGTAGAAGCGAAGCTGCTAAGCAATCTCACTTCAAATTAACTTGTTTTGAATGCCTTTGTGCCACTTACAATGCATCAAGTATAAACGTATCTTTATTTGCTGCTGCTGCCACGGTTTCTTTATCTTCAGGTGCCATTGCTCTCCCCTTCTGTTATATCCTCCCTCTCTCGATTTGTCAGAAAATATAAGGTTTGGCATTTTTCAAGTTGATGTTTGAATTTTCACCTGTGATGTTGCAGATAAATATTTCTTCTCCTCCTCTACCTTCTACTGCGGCTCATTTTTACTTCTCTTAAATTATTTTTCTTCTTCTAATGTTTAATGAGTGATGATAACCTGCCTCAACTTCCTGTAATTGGCCTGAAAGTCTGAACCATCAAAAAGATATTTCGCACTGCAAATGAACTGTGGCTCAATTTGATTTTGACCGATCAGGACCACCTGTTTTGGTTGAACCAAATTTTGGTTCTTTGTTCCCGCCCGTTGACCAGAGCATCTTTTATACCTGCTATTTTGGTTCGGACCAAACTGTTTGAATGTCCAGACCAAACAAGGTCAGCATAAAGGATGAGGTTATTTTAGCATTTCTTTTCTAATTCATTATGGAAAATGTATCACGATACAAAAATGAATCGTATCATGAAATTGACCGTTGTTTCACCACTAGTATAAGAACACGAACTTTAGGAGTCCTAAGAGGTTTAAAAAATCACCATAGTTATTATTTAACCTTATTCAAGTGTAGAAGCAGAACTGTAAGAGGAGTGAATTTTCTTTATGGCCTGTTCTTCAGTAGCCCTCTGTGGGATTCTGTGCAGCTGTCTGATCATCAAAGCTGGTCACCAGAGATGTGGGCTTAACGGAAGACCAGTAAAATTCCCATCATTAAATCTAGGCTACATATGGAAGCGTCGTCCATTGCCTCACATTTCTGGTGCAGCTTGCTGTGCATTAAGCAAGCGTAGCCTTATGAGGAGAATTCTCTGCATCACCAGCTGCTGCAAAGCCGATGAGGGTAGCACACAGCTATGGCAGTGAAGGCACTGCCAACTAATTACCTACAGTTTCACATGCTTGTTGATGTCTGCTCTGCCACCGTGAGGGAGAGACATTATGGTTTGAAATGACCCACTGCTCCCTAGACTGCTTTGCACTGAAATGAAAATGCTTGCTGTGGTTCACTGTTGAAGGTTAAAGAACTGTGGTTCAGTAGTTTAAGAACACCGTTTATTTTAGTCCCATACTAACCTTTGCACATTTTGACTTTTGCGAACAATGTGGCAATATTAGGACTGATTACGTTCAGCGAGGTAGTGTACACCTATCTCTGTGGCCCTTTTGGTGTTCAAGGGAATTAAAGAATTTATATTTAAAGAAATTAAATATAAGCCATTTCCCAGTGTAGTTAAATCAAGGCATGTTTGCAGAACTAAAGAAAGTTTGTTTTAAATAATTAATCACAATAAGTTTTAATTAGTTCAGTGAATTATGAGGAATTTCTCTTTGACTCAAAAATTTGACCCAGAATTAATATTTTGCTAATTAGTAAGCTTCACCATGATATATTTTTTATTTTACATAACTTAGTAAGCTTATTTGTATCATGTGAAGGCGGTGTTCACATGAAGATGTAGATGAAGATCATGAGATTTCCATTTAGGGAATACAATTTTCCATTGTACTCACCTATTTAAGAGCAACAGTAGCTGCATGTTTTGCTACATCTAGTTTCGATGGTAACTGTAGCTGTTCTGTTGCTTTTGTTAGTTTTCTGCTTGTTGATTTATCCATAGTTCTTCTGCAAACTCTGCCCAATATAGGCTGCCGTAGGTATCCTGCAGTCCTAACTGTACTGATATTGCTGGGATCTGATATTGGCAAGATCTGTACTGCGTTTTGCTTACTTAAGAGTTAATATACTTCAGTGATAAGCAAATTCACCATGCAAGTAGCTGGAAATAACTTTAGTTTTATCACAAGAGCCATCAATTAAAGTTCTTGCCTTTTTACAACTGCAGAGTCATTGCAATGCTGGTGGGCTTCAGGCTAAAACTACAGAGGCAAAGGCATATAAAGAGCATAAAAAATGAGTGGTGTTAATCATTTACAATACTTTATATAATCTCTATGATTATGTATATTAATTAATGATTAATTATTTACCTATTACGCATTAAGTTTCAACACCACTAGAACTATGCTGAGCACTTCAATAGCTACATTAGCCTCAGTGCTCAAGAGCAAAACTAAAGAACCACATTTTTGACACCAAACATGCCTTGACTGTTCAGTGACATTTGTGATGAGGGGGAAATTGCATACATTTGATTTCTTGCTGAATCATTACTAGTCTGGTCCATGACATTTCCAGCATCGAGAGCTTCTCAAGGAATGGAGCAGTAAGTACAAGAAATTATCAATTGTAGAGCAGAGTTTATGAGTTATGCCCTCACTCCGTCTGTTCCTTTCCATCTCTGTTCTGCCCGTCTGTAATTCCTCATCCTTTATGTTTGCTCTGTTCTCTTCCTCCAAATGTGTTCAATTACGCAGGCTTGAACAGGGCACCTGAGCCCATGATGATATCCCTCCCTCAAAGGGAGAGAGGGAGAGAGAAGGAGACAGAGACTGACTTGGCTAATAGTTCGAAAGCTGAGAACAGATTTCTGAGAGCACACAACAACAACACAAGATCTCATCATGTACAAATACAGAGAAGGTGGCAGACACAGAGAGAGAGAGAGAGAGAGAGAGAGAGTGGGAGACAGATACGAATGGGTGGCACATATACCAGCCCATATGGTGAATGGAGGGAACTAGGCACCATTGCCATAAGAACAGATGCTGAGCAAACATTGTGCGCTGCACTGCATGTTTAAGGTTTAGCGTCAGCCGCTCAGGGAAGGTGTGAATACTTTGACAAGATGAAAGGCTTAACGTGCCATCAGTATCCTGCATCTTTCCTCAGTTAAGCCAGGTGGATTCATTAGGTTTCTTAGCTCTTCCATTGCTAGCAGACATATCAAAACCTGAGAATCGACTCCATTCCACACTGCACTTTATCTCCCTCTGGCTTCCCTTGTTACCTAGCCCTAAGTAATTAGTCTCACGCATATGCTATGCTCATGCAGTAAAGTGGCGCAGATGGAATCTGATGGCCACCGAGGTGCTCTGAGACTAAGTTCTCATCACCATACTACAAATAATACACTTTAACCTCAGTACCCTTGTACACAGGTGGCGTTGGTGTACTTCATGATCTTACTTGAGCATCTTGTCATATTATGCAAAACATTGAACATTTGCAAAGTAAGTAGCACCTTTCCTTTGAAATCTACCCAGAAGGGCTTTTAGGCAGCAATGAAACATTCAAAGCATTGAAAGATTCTTCCATATTTTGAATCGGATCCCCCATTTTTTGAGGTAGGGGTATACTAAAGAAGCCAAGATAACCAAGTAACCAAGTACAAGATAACCAAGGTAACCATGTACAACGCATGCCAAAAACAGATTAATAAAAATTGTAATTTGTACTAACCCATGTAGAAGTAAAAAATATTTACATATATTTGCACATAAAAATATATGTGCAAAATATACTTTGTGTGCCATTTTGGAATATTTAATTATATGTCAATATATACACATGTATATTTATGTTGTAATGTTAGATGTCAAAATACAGTATATGTAAATATATTACCAACTTATATTAAAACATATAGAAACAATGGAAATAGTTTTTCTTTGCATGTGGGAGAGGTGGTCAATAGGATGATATTTGATCATATTGTGATGAATTGCAATATGCTTTTTGTGTATATTGCCAGTATCCTGACCAACTCCATTTATCATCGAAAGGGAATGTAGACATCTGGTTTAAAGACATCATAGAATGCATTGATAAAGCATGTGAAATTGTTCTCTGAGGTTTACATAGAAAGACAGAACCAACAGGTTGTGATATCCACAGGCTAGAAAATAAAATTAACTATGTATAACTATAATAAACTACGTCACCATACTGTTTAGTAGCTATGCTAACATTACTTGGAGCTTGCTAATAGCTAATATTACCTCTACTAGCTACTTGCTTTCAATCTCTGAACCAACACAAGGTAAATTGAAATTGTTACTCGGTATGAAACTTTCAATTTAAGATGATGTGAACAGCATGACTGCTACTTACAGGTTGTTGTTGGTGTTGTGATGCTAATAAAAGTGGAACTACTCTTTACTTCAGTCTATTTACTTTCAAAATACTGTGCGAAATCTGCTCAGTATTGTTTGAAAATCTGTAGAGAGTGCAATGTGCAGAGCAAGCTAATAACTTTTAATTATGTTATCCAGGATCTTGTTTAGGATGTGGGTGCTGAAGTTGGCTTCCTATTTACCGGCTTGTTTTGTGAATTTTCTGTTCCACCTTAAAATGTGCTGCAATTACATTATAGTAAAGTACAAGTAGTAGTGTTTAAGGTGGAATGGAGTATTCACAAAACAAGCTGGTAAATAGGGAGCCATTTTCAGCCATGCCCATTGACAGTTCCTTGAGAAGGTTATGAAAAGTGCTGCCATGCTCTTCACAGCCTGGAGAACTACATTTCCGCCCAGTGTTTCTTCTTCATTCCTGTTGCTCCATTGACATTGTTTTACTGGTCTAGAACATGAGCTGTTTGTGTGTAAGGTTTGAGAGAGTAAGATTGTTACGTAACAGTCTAGGACTTTTGGAACCATCCCCTTTTATTGCTCTCTTTTACAAAATTTTCATTCTATTGTACCTTTAAACAGATTTACTGTACTGCAGTTTTTACCATGTTAAACAAAGTCACTATAGAATTTTTTTGTCAGTTTTTAAATCTGGCATTACAACTTATGAAACATGTCATGTGAAAAAAGCTTCACGTATCAGGACATTATACTTGTTTATTGCATAGGTATAACAAATTGCATTTCTTCAACTAATTAATTGCAGAACTAATTAATTGCTGAATTGTAGGGACACTTGACTATCCATAAAATATAGGCATTTCTGATCTCCCACTCACATATGCTACTTTGATATGACTACAAGACCATATGCTTTTAAATAGAAACTAAATTGGCAGAATCGTCTGCCTTTTAAAACCAAACCTACACTTTTGCCGGATAATAGATCTATAAAACCTGAGCTTTCACAGTGACCCAGACTAACCAAGATCCATGGCTATTTAGAGAGCAAGAACGTCTCCTTAATGGGAGTTAAGCTTTTAAGCCCTGGATCAGTGGCTCTGTCTGTTGCCAGGGGTGACCTCACATAGGCAGAAGGGGTGCAAATGCACAGAAAGAGAACTGAGTTTTATCCGTGAAATCCATCCTTTTGGGGTGTTCATCTGTAATCTTCTTCCTAAGAGAGCTCATGAATGGCTATTTCCACGTCAAACAAGCACCTAAAGTTCAACATCATATGTATAATTCTTGTGTTTATACATTTTGACAGTAACATTAGTAAAGCTGAAGGCTCATGCTGTTTGTCATTGCACTATGATGTTCCCCCATTAAGGTATGAAGCATATCCTCCGTACGGGAGCCGCAGGAGGTTGATTTCTCCCATGTACGATGAATATGGAGAGGCCATCATGGAGGACGATGGCTACTACTACAGTCCCTATGGCCCAGAGGTAATGTTGCACATTTTTATTACTGGCAGATCAAAGAGGTAAGATGATGGGGCTAATGCTAACTGACTTCAGTGTAAACGTTAAATTTTGTGAGTTGATTTGTCATTATGTGCATTAGACAAAGTGTGGATCTGGTAGTGAATGTGTGAGAGGAAGGTTTGGCTAGACCCTGTAACATTACAGCTGTGTTTCTCTGTAACCTGGACAGATACATTACTGACTCCTAAAGGAACCAGGGTAGAATAGACACTGAGAAAAGCTATTCATTGAGTGTTTTATTTTAATGTGCATTTAATTTCCACATGAATAAATAATATAGTGCACTAATATGGTCATTCCTATGAGTAAGTAAACATGCTTGTGGTAATGGTTTACACATTAGAATACACTAAATATAGTGCAGATTGAATTGATGAAATTGTTTCAAAGGAAATTCTCTCAATCCAGGGTCGGGGCAGAGGGAGAGGTGGGCGAGGGCGTGGGCGCGGTAAACGTGTGGGATTCAGGGACTTTCCTCCAGAGGATGAAATTGAACCAGCAGAGCCAGAAGCTCCTGCTGAAATTGAAGCCGAGGCCGAAGCAGAGCAGTCCACAGCTGCGAAGAAACTGAAATCTGTCATGAAACTCAGTAAGCTGCTTGCTGCAGGGAAAAAAGTGGAGCAGCCTCACACCTCGCCTTGGAAGAAGGCCAAGATCTTCCCGATGATGTTTGGGAAGGGCAGGAAGGACAAAGACTATGCCAAGCTGACATCTGCACGCCGTATTGGCAGTCAAGAGAGTCTGACGGGGGGACCAAGCCCGACCGGCTCTATTGATGGTAGTTTGTCCTCAGCTAGGGCTCGACTAGGGAAAGTCCTGAAACGGATCAGTATAGGCAGAAAGCTGCAAATCAGACGGAAATCCCAGAGTAGCATCAGCCGAAGTTCTGCCAGCGAGAAAGATGAGTCTGCAGCTGAATCTGAAAGAGAAGAGAGAAAATCCAAAGTGTCCATTAGTGTGAGTGAGCCTGAAGCTAGTGGGAGTGGGTCCGAAGCAGAGAGCAGGAAGAAAGTTTCGGAAGAAGATGAGTCATCAGAAAGGAGCAGTGTTGCAGCTTCCACTGATGATAAAGATTACCTAAAGGTGGATCTGGACAGAGATGATGCTAATGAAAGTACAGTTGACTCTGAGTCTGAGCCAGAAGAACCAGAGGAATCTGATGAAGAGAGCAAATCAAAGTCAGGAACAGAAAAGTCTGGAACAGAGAAAGAGTCCGAGTCAGAGAAGGAGTCAGGCTCAGAGGAGGAATCAGGCTCAGAGGAGGAGTCAGGAAAGGCCTCTGGAACAGAAAAAGAATCTGGAACTGAAAAATCAGGAACTGAGGAAGAATCCAGTGTAGAGAGAAGCTCTGCCACTGAAAAAGATTCTGATGAAGAATCTGAGGAAGACGAAGATAAAAGTACAGAATCCAAGTCTGGAGCTTCAGCGTCTGCGTCAGAGATGTCTTCTGCTCGCTCGTCTATGAAATCCTCACGCACTGAAGCCAGTGAAGGATCTTCAGAGAGATCAAGTGCACGGAGCAGTGCTAGTGGCAGTGCCTCTGGTACTGCTAGATCCAGCGCTAGTGCCTCAGAAAGTGCCAGTGGCTCTGGTGGCAGCTCTATGGGATCCCAAGCATCATCAACTCGGTCTTCTTTGAGGTCTTCACAAAAGTCCATGTCTGGAAGTATGGGCAGCAGTGAGATGGAATCAGGAAGCTCTGTGCATAGCGGGTCTGAGGAAGTGTCTGGCTCAGAAGATGCTGGATCAGATGTCATCTCAATGAGTGGCAGTGAGAGAAGTTCCACCAGCTCCAGATCGGCAGGGGGAAGCCGACGCTCTCGCAAATCCATCATCACTCGCTCTTCCCAGGACACCATAGAGGAGGAGACGGAAGAAGAACTAGAGGGATCAGAAGAAGAGGAGGAGGAAGAGGAGGAGGAGGAAGAGGAAGAAGAAGAAGGAGAAACTACAGAGGAGAGTAGAGAGTCTTCAGGTGAACAGAGTGATGGAGCAATGTCACAAAGATCAAGTGCCTCGGCTTCTGGAAGTGGAGGAACTCCTTATGGCACAGAAGGCAGCATGACTGAGAGCTCAGAGGAAGCATTTGATGGGCTTTCACCCATCACTGAGGTGGATGAAGATGCCTTAACATCTGGCAGTGGCTCAGTAGCAGGTGCTGCAGCAACTTCAGATGCTGAATCCGAATCTGGAAGTTCCACAGCTTTCTAAGGGCAAATGTTCACAAGTAAGACCAAATTGAATCTGTTTCTGCTCTGAAGTGCAGTGATTTCCTGTCCTCTGTGCCAGCACCTCAGTTCTGGTGTTCTTTTGAGTGAACAATTGCAACTGCATGGGTATGAAGGCAAGGATGCCCGTTCTCTGTCCACTTCTGGTGTGCATTTCTGATATTTCTTCTTTTAAAAGGGAAAGTTCTTTTTTGTTGTTTGTTTACTTCCTTTGTAGAAACCGGGTGTATTTAATACATGTTTCCACCTGGTACGTCTGTCCTCTTGCATGTACACTTTCCTTTCTTCTCTAAAGCTCATTTGCTTTTAACTATGCCAGTGTGCCAACCATGTCATATGTTAATGCTCTCTTTACACTCTCTGATTATCAGGCTGGCAGAAAGAAGCGGATCAAATTAGTCGTGGAGGGCGAGGGCGAGTCGACAACTACAGGCGAGGACAGTGGCCCGGACATCCAACGGAGCCGACTGCCTAACGTCAATAGCCACAGCAACATCAATGGCTCTGTGTACATGGCACAGAATGGTACTATCATCAGAACCCGACGGCCACCTTACCTTAATAACTTAAAACTTGGCTCGCCTTGCCGACTAGGCAAACAGTTTAAGAAACTGGAAAAGCTAGGAGTTACGCATGAGGAACATTTACCCTTAAATAGCACTTCGGATAATGGGCCTACTGTAGGATCCACAGCCATGGTTTCATCCGTGGCTGACAGCAACCTGAACACCAGGTCCTCTAGTGGATCCATAGGGTCTAGTGGCCCAGACAGAATAGGGCCTAAGTCCAACATTGTTAAGGCCCATTTGGACCAAAACCTGGGGCGCTGTGAGCAGGAGGTGGAGTCATCTGTGGACAAAGACGAGACCAAAGAGGCTTTTGAGTCTCCAAGTGACCACACACTATCAGATGAGGAGGAGCTGTGGATGGGCCCTTGGAACAACCTTCACATACCAATGACAAAGCTCTGATGGCTTATTTGATTTTGTTATTTCTTTAGTTGTGTTCCTTTTTATTTATTTATTTTTTTTTTTTGTTCAATTTCATGCAAAAAGAAAATTAATACATTTCTTTTGTTTTCTATTTATATGCACCAATCACCAACCAAGGCCGACCAAGAATTGTACCAATACTTCTGGAGTCTTTTATTTTGCGAAGGATGTGATTGTATTGAAATACACTAGATATTTTGGCGTCAGGTAAATGTTATGGGCAACTGGGCTGGTGCTTTTGGGATGCATTGGTTGAAAGCAAGAATATGCCATGGATAGTTGGCTTTGAGAAGTTAAAGCTTCATTTATTGTTATCATTTTTTAATGCAACAAATGCTAAGAACATGTAGCTGACTGAAACTGTTTTTAGGCAGTGTTTTTATGCCTGTGTTTGAAGAGTTTGTAAACAGTCCAGTCGGACAGATAATTGACCATTTTTAAAACTCTGTAAATGAACAGTGCAAACTGGCGTCCTCTCAATATAATTGTTCCTAAAGTGTTTTGGATGGATGTGTTTTTTACACTCTGAGAATATAAATGGCTGTGATAGCCCTGATATTTTGGGAAAAAATAACATATAGATATATAGATATATATATACACACATGATATAAACATGTATTTTCATAACTCGATTGCATATCTTGCATACAGAGCATTTTTGATTCTTTATTGAGAATTAATTAAATCAAAGTAATTTATCTTGTATACTCATCATGTTTTCTGACGTGATCAAAGACTTTGAAGTCAGTTTTATTAGTAGTATTATTATTAGAACAATAACTATGTAATGAATACATATTTGTTAATAAATTGGAAATACTCTTATATTTGGTTGAGGTTTATAATTGAGTGTATTATGTTCTTGATAAGGGACACAACAGAAAGCTTGTCTGTTCCATGAAAGGTTCCTGTTTATCACCTTGTGCCTCTGAATTAATGAGAAAAGGGCTAAAGTGTATCGAGGATGCCTTTTTTCTAGAAACTCCATGCTTGCAGATGACTCACTCAAGCAGCATATCATTATCTTTCAGTGCAGTGTCCAACTGTCCATCAAAAGCTGATTGTTCTTTCAGATATGAATGTTTGTGGCAGCAGCCCTGGGAGAATGTAGAGCTGGTCTGGGGTGGGGCATTTAACTGTTCCTGATGAAGACAGAGATTTTCACCGAAACAACTCACCACCAGAGCTGCTTCTGTCTAGCTCTGAGACTAAGGCTACCTTTACTTCCCCATTACCCCTGATGTTCTTCAAAATCACATATGACCCCTTTTGACCCACTGGAAAGCTTTTGTGTCACTGGTAATTATGTTAATTTTGTCAGTGGACTGTATGTGATTATTATGATGGGGCATATAGAATGTCTTGGTTTAGACTCAAACAAAGTCATCTGCCACTAGGTGGCATTCTTCTCTTTTAGGAGAAAGGTCTCTTTTCTGTTTGCCCTAGTCTTCTGTTAGTGCAGCATTCTTCTTTTCAGACAGTCTACCCTGTTTTTGTGTTTAAATGTGGCACATTGTTGGCCATTATTGGAAACATTATGAAAGTCTAATGCCATTTTACATTCAGGCACTTTTATGCATGTTTTACTTCAGCAGAAGAAAAGCATAGATTCTTTCTTTCTCTTAGTGGTTCTCTACCATAAATACATCCATCACTTTCCATCAAGGAAACACTTTTATATACAGAGGTCAGAAACAGGCAGACTAGCGCCAGAACCAAACCATAACCCACTCATGATTTAGATCTTCAGCTTCTGATTTGTGCACAGTAGCAGTGGAAAGCCATGCATTCAACAAATACATAAAAAATAATGATGACAGACATGACAGGCAACAATGTGCTGGCAATAGAATCAGCCAGTGGAAAACTTCAAAACTGTGACATACCGAATAATATATGGTGACCACAAACATATAATAATACTCCAAATTTATGTCTTATAAATTACTGGCTGCATCTCGTGCTTTGAAATTTCATGTCCTGTTTGATATCCATAATGGTGATGTCCTGTGTTCTAAGTTGCGTATTAGATTGAGCCCATAAAATTGGTCATAAATACATATTCTGAAAGCTGATTTATGTATTTTATGTTTATTGCTCATGTTTATGGCTATACAAGTACCCACCAAGCACTTTATTAGGAACAGCTCCTTGTTTCTATACTCATTGTCCAGGTATTTAGCAAATATGTGCACTCTGTAGTTCTACAGTTACAGAATGTATTCCATCTGTTTCTCTGCGTACTTTGCTGCTTCCCTTTCACCCTGTTCTTCAATTGTCCAGACCTCCGCCAGATCAAGTATTATTTGGGTGTTGTACCATTTTCAGCACTGTGGTGAGACTGACGTGGCGGTGACGTGTTAATGTGTGTTGCTCTGGCACGAGTGGATCAGACACAGCACTTCTGGGCACTCCTCAGTGTCACTGCTGCACTGCGAATAACTCGCCAACCAAAAATATCCAGCCAACAGCGTCCTGCAGGCAGCGCCCTGTGACCACTGATGAAGAACTAGAGGATGACCAACACAGACTGAGCTGCAACAGATAAGCTATCATCTCTGGCTTTACAATGTACAAAGTGGACAGGCAGGTCTAATAGAGTGAACAGTGAGTGGATACAGTGTTTAAAAACTCTGGCAACACTGCCGTGTCTGATCCACTCACACCAGCACAACACACACTAACACACCACCACCATGTCAGTGACACTAAAGCTTTCAGAATGATCCACCACCCAAATAATACCTGCTCTGTGGTGGTCCTGTGAAGGGCTTGATGCTTAAAGAACAGGGTCAAAATGGTCTAATGAACAAAGCAACAGATGTACTACAGTCTGTAGTTGTAGAACTAGAAGTGCTTTTATATGGTAAGTAGAGCTGATAAAATGAAGGAAGTGTAGAAACAAGGAGGTGTACCTAATAAGGTGCTTGGTGAGTGTAACATAAATGAAACAGTTTTAGGTTTTGGAAATAACAACAAAATTAACAAATGACATCAGCAACGTTTATTAAGGCATGATGATGGAATTGTTGGGGACCTGCCACTGTGACGCCAGGCCTGTTTGCTAATTATGTCTTATTATTGAAGGTGGTCAGTGTTGGCAAAAAGTTGTGTACTTCTTCTCCTCTATACAGTGTTTGATTACTCATGAGTGATGACTTCTGGTACCTATTTGACCAGTACTGCAATGCCTCTCTGTCTTAGAGCTGGTTTGAGTGAGTTGAACACCAACTTAAGGTGCTAGTGAATGATCCCACTTGGCTCTTGCCCAACATTCTGTCTCAGTCCTTGTTAGCTGTTTGTGTGTAAACAGGCCGATTGTAAGCACATGTATGTGTACCTGGGCGTGTTTTCCTGCGTGCTGTGCTTGTGTTGGTGTCTGTGTCTCTCAGAGAGTTGCAACATCACATTCTGGCAGGCTCAGTGGTTCCAGCACATCTTCCTCTTTCCCGTGCTGATGTAGTGGGGATAGGGGACCAAGCACCAATTGGGGGGTGGCATTTTTCCTCGGGTAACACTGAAGACACACACACACTCCACCAATGTAATGAAAGTCTTCTTGCAAACGTGATTATGACTAATTTATTTTCGCATAACTTGCATTGCGCATCACTCGCAGGCATCCATTGGGGGGGTTGATAATAGGCGTTAGAGGAAGCGACTGTTTTACACGCTCAGACTGTGTGTGGTTTGCGCTGCGCTGTAATGCGCTCCTGGAGCGATGGGTTCATAGCTCAGGCCTTTTGATCAGGGCTAGATGAGCCTTGACTGAGTGGTCTCAAGTGCAGACTACAGCTTAAACAGCAGCTTGCAGAACTACCATTACTGCCGAATGAGATGACTTATTATTATAATTACCCAAGATTATATGATTAGCCTCCAAGTGTCAAAGTGCTGGCTCTAAGGACATACTCAGGTGTGTGTGTGTGTGTGCATCCAGGTGTGTGTGTGTGTGTGCGTGCCCACCTTTCTTTGCAGAAGTGTGAACGTGTTTGTGCAGTTGCGTGTGTGCTTGTGCGTTGGCGGTGCGTGGATGGGCGTGGACGTGTCGTTGTGTCTAAATGATATCCTTTGCTAAGGCCCGTGACAGACAGACAGACATAAATGCAGCTTGTGAGGTGGTGAGGGATAATTGTGCGGTTAAAATGTTGAAAACTAATTTTCTCACTGTGGGACAACCACACTGAGAGAAGAAAAAAAAAGCAGTTTTAGTTTCAGACGCACGCTCTCTCTCGCCTCAGGACAGACAGGAGCTGTCAGGCTCTCTCTCACATGTCCTATTTGTTTTCATCTGTCAGGCAGCCTTCCCCCAGCAGCCAGCTGAGGATATTTATTCAGAGAGCAAAGGAGAGATCAGTCTGCTGCAGATTTGCAGGGATGTAAATTGAAAGACTGTTTGCAGTCTGCATTAAGGTAGGAACATATTAGCAAGGCGTTAATGCATTAAAGGCTCCAGTTTCCTAATTTTTTTTTAAAAAGAGTTTGAAGTAGTCTGAAGTTTCAAAATAGCCCCCATTTAGGGTTAATAGACTCACCGAGCGGTTTATTAGGAACACTTCTTTGTATCTACACCTATACACTTGCCGTTTTATCAGCTATTCTTCAATGATCAGAACCCCCACAGTACCACCACAGAGTAGGTATCCACTCTATTAGACACTACAACCTTGTTGGTCCACTTTGTGGATGTAAAATCAGAGATGATACCTCATCTGTTGCTGCACAGTTTGTATTAGTCATCCTCTAGTCCTTCACCAATTGCCCAAAGGATGCCACTGGTTGGATATTTTTCTAGGTTCAGCAGTGACATTGAGGTGCTTAAACATTCCAGCAGCACTGTCTGATCCGCTCATACCAGCGCCACATACACTAGTACACTACCAACACATAGGTCACTGCAGTGCTGAGAATGATCCTCCACCCTAAAAATACCTGCTCTGCCCTGCTCTGTGGTGGTCTTGTAAGGGTCCTGACTGTGGAAGAACAGGGTGAAAGGGGATAACAAAGTATGCAGAGAAACAGATGCACTACAATTGTAATAGTAGAATTACAAAGTGCTCCTATATGGTAAGTAGAGCTGAGAAAATGGACAGTGAGTGTAGATACAAGGAGGTGTTCCTAAAAAAATGACTTCATTGTTATTTTATGATGTCAAAAAAAACATTTACTTGCTATCCATCTATTCAGCCTGCAGTTCAGCTGCCTGTTTATGTTGTTATTATAAGAAGTATTTCAGCACAGACTACAACACGAGACACTCAGTCGGAACAGGTGTTGTTTACATACAAACGTCCATTCCAAAAAAGGTTGGTACAGTAGATGAAATGCTAATAAAACAGAGTAAGTGGTAACTTTTGAAATATACATCAGTTTTCAGTTTGGGCAGGCCAGGCCAGTCTAGCATCTGCATTCTCTGAATATGCAATCATGCTGTTCAAGGATGTACAGAATGTGATTTTGCATTGTAATGTTGAAATATGTATAGATGTCCCTAAAAAAGACATAATCTAGAAGATTGCATATGCTGTCCAGTCTTTCTGCATTAAAGGTGCTCTCACAGATGTACAAGTCACCCAATGCCCTAGCAGGCGCTGGCTATTGAACTTAATTCTAATAACAATTTCAATGGTCCTTTACTTCTTTGGCCCAGTTCACGTTTCCACTGTGCATCAGTCCATTTCAGATAAGCTTAAGTCCAGAGAAGCCAGCAGAGGTTTTGGATGATGTACTGCTCCCACTATGCATAGTGCAGTCTTGACTTTGATCATTTTTGACATCTACCAGAGGACCCTGGTACATTACGGAAGGTCACTGGTTTGATTCCCTGAACTGACAGGACATGACTGAAGTGCCCTTGAGCAAGGCAACTAACCTCTGACTACTTCTGGGGTGCTGTGGATAGGGCTGCCCACGGCTCTGGGTGTGTGTGTGTGTGTGCACTGGAATACGTTTATGAGTTTCACTACACAGATGCGTTAAATTCCTTCAAGGTGTGAGCAGAACTGGTCAGTGGTTCTAAACTCTAATTCAAAGATGGTCATATTTCCTCACAATCACTCACAGAGAAATGTTGTCCTGTATTGTTGAATTATATGATGGTAGATTTTTGGGACATTGGCAAACCCATCCTTTATTTTATACTGACTGGCCCAACTTTTAGGAACTTGGTGCAGGCCTCATTTGCAGAGTTGCAGTAGTTACAGAGTTATGATTTGTGTGTCAGTCTTGCAGCAACAGTTTGGATTTTGGATTGCTTTTGATTTATAACCCACAAATGGACTTGAGACATAAATAAAACGCATAGAAATGTTGGCTTCTTTAGCATCAGATAGGGTAAGCATGAAACAATATGCCATGTTGCAATGGAGTGAATGACTTTCCACTGGGGTGCTGTGATAGAAATCCCTTGCAGAACTTCCCTTTTGGTCAGCTGAGGTTGCTTCTGCTGTTTACTGTTTCTCAGAGCTCCGCAGTTGATTATATATATGAGTGAAGAAGGATTGTTTTCCTGTAAGCAGGGTTTAACTGAGGGTTTAGCTGAGGCTTTGGCCTTGGCCCTGGGTACAGATTAGGTCATTTAACAAACTCAGGTAAAGCCGGGCTCTTAAACCAGGGCTTCAGGATGTGCTTAGGTATGTTTACTGTGTTGAAACATATCTACTGCCCCCTACTGACCCCCTAGCCACATCTCTCATAAATGCACAACCATTTGTGGCTTTAAATCTGATATTCAAGGCATTTAGACCTCTTATCATGTCAAAAACGTCTTATTTGTTGTTTTGTTTTGCTGTTTGGCCTTGTTTTGCTTTGCTTTGTGTGTCTTTTTGATAAATGGCCCATCTGAATGGACGTCAGTCATTACTGCTGTGGTTTGAGGCACTGGAAGATGATGTCTGTAATGGTCATTGCCTCTTAGCAAGGGCACCAGGTCAGGTTAGCAATTTGAGAAAGATGTTTTTGTTTTGACGTTCGTGCACCTCCACCATCCACTGTGATTATTTTTAGTGCTTCATTTGATGTTTTTTTTTATTTTTTTATTTTTCGAGGCAATTTAAAAAACCCATTTCTGGCTGCGTAAAATATACATTGTTGGTTTTGAGCACTTATAATTTCTGACCTGCACATGGTTATTTTTGAGATGTACTCGTGCCCAAATTACGTTTTAACTGACAGGCAGACAAGCACGCACACACACACACACAAAATAATCCAGAGTAGCTATTCACGGAGTCATCCCACCCGAAGGGTTTTATTATTTCTGAACTGCTGGGTGTGTTGAAAAATAGATAGTTCACAGTCTGGCCCGTTTAATGAGTGGGTGTTCAGTTTCATGGTTATGTATTTTCATATGTATTTATGTATGAACTGCATGCTGCTATATCTCTATATTACATATGACTAAGAAAATACCACAGTGATCTGATTTTTATACTGTAAGTGATCCGTTCAAAGCTAAGCTCTAATGGTCTGTAGGATTTAAGTGGAGATGAGTCATGGTGTTGGGTCTTGCTAGAGGCACAGCGTGGTTTGAACAGAATGGCCAAAAAGGTGATATGATGAAATGATTGTAATCTAACCTTTAGGTGCTGTGGAGTTTGACATGCAAAGAGGGCCTGGAGCAATATTAGAATGAAAGGTTTTGTAGAGGTACAGAGTGAGTAATATTAGCTGATCAAGCTAATCATGAATAAATGTACATTACTGTAAAAGCTTAAAAGAACAGAAGATAGTGCTGGATTTCATTGAGGTGGCAAAGTCCTATAAGATAGTAGCTCCACAGTGGCACAGTGAGTAGCACTGTCACCTGACAACAAAAAAGGCCGTCTGTGATCCTTTCTGTGTGGAGTTTGCATGTTCGCCCCATGTTTGCGTGGGTTTCCTCCGGGTGCTCCAGTATCCTCCCTGAGTCCAAAGACATGCAGTCAGGTGAGAATGGACTGGCAGTCTGTCCAGGGTGTTTCCTGTTTTCTTCCCAGTAATGGCGGGATAGGCTCCAGCACATCTCACAGCCCAGAAGGATAAGTTGCCTTAAATATAAAAGAATGAATGTGTCCCATTACATTGTTATATCAAGGCTAGTGTATTAGCTTGCATGTTAGCTTGGGATTAACATATTGCCTCATGACTGGGCCACTTTTTTCTTGTTTCTATGTTGCTAAGAAACCCATCTGAATTGAACAGTGCTGTTCTAAAGTCTCCAATATTGTAGTTTTACAGTGGTGAACTGTGACTTTCAGATCTAGATCTTCAATTTAACTTATTTAACTGCTAACAACCCACTGTTTATGCCAACACTCATTTTCACAGTCAGTCCCAGTTGTGATCAGTTGATTCCTCAGTCACTTCATAATTATGCTGATGGTTATCTAGCATGCTAGGTCTTCTCCTTATCTTAACCTACAGGAGAGCTCAATAGCTATCTAGATACCTTGACACCACCTACTGATAGGACAATTTTCCTTTGAAATGAACCATTTTCTTTCCATTTAAAATGTGACAATGAAACAAAAGCTGTACTGTAATACTGAGTGGTAAGTACAGTCTATTGAATTTCTATTGAATATACATCAACAAAGAAGACATGTAGTTCTTAGTTCCCAGAAATCATTAGGCCTTCTCTGAAGACCTAGACAGACCTGAAGGTTCTTTTCTGCATTGTTCTAATTATTCTGTAATAAACTGAAAAAGTAAACATTAACACAAGGCACATTTCAGGCACTTGCTACTGCTTTATTGTTTTTTTGTTGTTTTGTGATGCTTCTTTATTTATTGATGTACCGAAAAATGTACTGAAATAAGATGCTGCCTTATTGCATTGAACGAAATTTTGAATTTTGTGAATAGTTTCAGCCCTGGTAGATTTTGTGTTAAAAAGTGCAGAACTGAGAAAATCAACAAAACCTGTAGCTTGATCAGAGATACCTAAACTTTTGTGTACAGCTATATATAAAAGACTGACAGATATAATTCTTTAGCTTGCAGAGTTGTAATCTATGAGCTATTGTAGCAGAAAAAACATTGGACAGTATAGACACAGACATATTTACATACTACACATATTACACAGTGCAACGATATCAGTATACAAGCATAAAGCCCTCTGAATCTCTGTAAATTCTCCCAGTATCAGCCAAAATCTCTGTCTGCACTGTAAGGCCTGTGTGTGTTGTGTGTGTGTGTGGGTGGGTGCAGTCCGGCGGAGGCTGGCGTCTGTGGCCAGGTCCAGGATGATGTGTGTGAGTGCTATTCCAGGCCTACTGTGTCTGGCTTCCATAAAGCCTCAATGCACTCAGCTGAGACACACACACATACACACGCACACACACACACACACACACACACACACACACAAGGCCCTCTCCACACTTTACACACTGAGTGTGAATGAACACTTCACCACCGCACTACTCTGATGTGGTCCAGTGCCTGTGTGGTCCCAGGAGGAGAAAAGAAAAGGGAGGGAGCGAGGGAGGGAGGAGAGTCAGGCTTAGTGCCTCTGCTTAAATTATTAAAAAATGGGTGTGAGGAATGAAAGAGTTTAAGAGAAAAAGTGACTGACTTTATGCTACTGTTCCATGAAGTTCAGTACTGTTAGTGCTGTTAAGAGGAGCTGCAGAGAGTGGGAGCTTTTATTTCGTGCTGCAACTTCCATGCTGCAGCTAAATGAGAGAAAGAGAGGCAGTGAGAAAGGGAAATATGGAAATAGGTCTGCAGGCTCTGAGTCAGATGAGAGGCTTTTTCATTTTTGTCTGGCTTAATGGGCATGGAGGCTTCTCATGGGGACCAGAGAACATTTCAGAATTATTCTTCTCCCAGAGCTAAGGAACCCAAAAATCTGCTCTGTAATCTGTATTTGAGTCATATTTATCTTGTTGAGAAACAGTTTATCAGTAAATTATAGTTTCCTATAATGGCTCCTTCTTGTATGTTCTTTCTACACAGTGATGCATCAGCATTTATTTATTAATTATTAATTCTTGATTTAAATGGTCTACTTGGTTAAATGCTCATTACAGAACTGCTGAAGCAGCATCATGACCTTCCCAAGACAAGTTCTCAGTTTGCTGACAGAGCAACACCTTAACTGTATTTTAATGGGGACATTCATATAATGGGGGTCTATGTTGAATTTCTCTATTGTACTGACAACCTTAAATGAAAGGATCAGTAAACGTGATGATGGCTAAAATTCTTGGCAAGCAACTGTTATATAACAACAGCTGCTGCCCACTCGCATCAAGAATCTACATTCAGCAGCAAACAAAAGGAATGATATGAATAGAAGAAAAACAGGGGTTAACAAAGGACTCAGGTGGCAAGTGTGGCACAGTGGTTAGTGCTGTTACAGCACAGCAAGAAGGGCCTGGGTTTGACTCCTGCCAGGGGCATCCGTGTCTGTGTGAGTTTCCTCCCACAGGCCAAAGACATATAGTCAGGCCAAATGGAGATGCTAAGCTCCCCTAGGTGTGAGCGAATGTCATGGGTCTTCCCTATAATGGACTGGCAGCCTGTCCAGGGTGTGTCCTGCCTTCTTCCCAATGAGCACTGGCTCAAGCACTCCCTGTGACCCAGAATGACAAGTGGCTTGGATGAAAGAAAGACATTTCTTGTTCATTTCCTGGTGATGTGTTTTCACCTTTTGTTTGAGTGTGAATTGCATTATCTTACACATTACTCTTTTAGAGAAAAGAAATTACAGGGGTTGGACAATGAAACTGAAACACCTGTCATTTTAGTGTGGGAGGTTTCATGGCTAAACTGGACCAGCCTGGTGGCCAGTCTTCATTAATTGCACATTGCACCAGTAAGAGCAGAGTGTGAAGGTTCAATTAGCAGGTAAGAGCACAGTTTTGCTCAAAATATTGCAATGCACACAACATTATGGGTGACATACCAGAGTTCAAAAGAGGACAAATTGTTGGTGCACGTCTTGCTGGTGCATCTGTGACCAAGACAGCAAGTCTTTGTGATGTATCAAGAGCCACGGTATCCAGGGTAATGTCAGCATACCACCAAGAAGGACAAACCACATCCAACAGGATTAACTGTGGACGCAAGAGGAAGCTGTCTGAAAGGGATGTTCGGGTGCTAACTTGTAGGGTAAGGACTTGTATATGTCATTCCCAAGACGAACTGACGCTGTATTGACCGCAAAAGGAGGCCCTACACCATACTAATAAATTATTGTGGTCTAAAACCGGGTGTTTCAGTTTCATTGTCCAACCCCTGTACCTTAAAAGATACTGATGAATAGATATGTACCAATATATACAGTACATGATTTAATCCCAGTCTCAATACTGAACCATTTATTGACCATTGTACTTGCACACATAGGAAACTGTCCTCCCACATACACACAAACTATGTGGGGCAGCTGCTCAAGAACACTCCAGCCAAGCCCTGCTGGTTCAGGAGGTTGAATCAGTGACCTTTCAGTTGCAAGGCTTGTGCACCTAACCTCCAGCTTTCCAGAAGGCTAGAACAGTTTGGTTTTCCATGTATGTATTTAATAACAAATGCACATTTTGCATCACAGTGTCACTGTCAGTGTGTATCTGACATTCTGAGTGTGTCAAGTTTATGTGATAATTGACCCATCTATTTTTTAAACACATTATTTTTTGGGAAGTCTTATAAAGACATCTGTTAAACCATGGAAAAGACCACATACAGTTTTGCAGAATATATGACTCTTGTTAGCTACAGTCACATGCAAAATATATACAATTATATGTACGATATGTAACAATACCAAAAAGAAAACTTACAGAGCCCCTGATGGGACATGGTGCATTTTCTTTCTTTGGTAAGACGCATTCCATACTATCAGGTGTGCACCAGATACTAGCACATGAGCATTGAATACTATGTCGTGAGCACTAGATAGAAATACTTTTAGGTGAACAATAGATACTATGGGGTAAGAACAAAATACTAAATCGGGTGAGTACCAGATACAGACGTGGTGTATTTTTTGTAGTATCTAGTACTCACCTGATAATATCTGGTGTGCACCAGATAATATGTGGTGAGCATTAGATAACTACAAAAAAAAAAAAAATAATGAACTGTGACCTGTGCAAACATAGTACTTTCCCCATATATGTTAAACTGAGCAATGAATTTCAAGTTCTGAATGTATGTTTGTTTCCTATAAAACATGTGTAATTCTTTTTTTGTTGTCGTTTATTGTCATCAAATATGTCATTTGACCAGGGGTGCTGAAGTGTTTGCATACAAAAGTTTTGGATAAATTATTTCACTTTAAGAAAACTCTGCTTTAGCTTGGCGTTAGCTCACGCACTGCTGGAGCTCTGATGAGTTAATCTGTCTGCAGCTTAAGCTCACTCTTCCTTCCGGAAAAGTCTTGTAATGCGTAAAGCCGGGTCTACTGCACTTGTTTTGTTATTCAGCTTCCACTGTTTTTTTTAGTTAATGCCTAAGCACTTGTTTGACAGGAGCTGGGTCACCTGTGCTGTGTTTTGCAGTGTTGAGCAATAAAGCCAGTGCAAGGCTGGGAGGCCCACACAGAGAGGCATGCTCCAGCTAATGGTGTGTTTACCCAAACCTGTTCTTATCACCCGGCACTTGATTGCTCTCATATTGCACATCATTTACTTAATGCCCTCTCACCTCTGCCATTATGCAACCGCAGAGAGATTCGAGGCGCGAAGTAGTTAACTCATTGTGTCCAATGAGTAAATATAAATGTGAGAAAACAAAATGTGTTCGTTCATCTGAATATTTCTATTTGTGTCCATTTGGATGCTTTCCTTTAGAGGGCTCACCTTCAAGCAGCAGAAAGTGCACCATTCGCTCCTCGAAAAAAAACAACTCTTTTTTGAATTACTATGCTGAAATTCAGCATAAACAAAATGTTTCAGTCCACGTGGCCCTCATCTGATGCAAGTATGGGCTTGTTTTCCTGAAGTGTTACAGTGCAAAACAAACATTCTTGCTTCCTTACAGAACCTTGCACTGGAGGATTCTTTATATCTCCATTTTTGTAGATCAAATGTGTGAATGTGGAACATTGTTCCTCCACATCATATAAAGGTTAAATCAGAGGTGGAGCCAAGGGGGGTCACCCTGGAATGAAGCATGCCCACCCTTTTGGCCACACTATTTGATTATACTATACTTTATACTCGGCCATATAACTATATATAAACACACTCATCATCAAAAGAATAGCTGCACAAATATTTGCACCCTGAAAGAATCAACCAACAGGAATGAAACTTGTGATGCCCTCTTTGAATCATCCTGTTAGTGCCAGCACCATTGGCAGACAGCTACACTATGCAGGACTACATGCACACATTACGATGACTGCCTGTAACAGCACGTCAGCGTTGCCAAAGACTCCCACTTTTGTCTTGGTGGAGACCACCAACGAATCTGTGTGTGGAGGCACCATGGTCAGTGCTAAGCTGAACTTCCAGAAGGCCTGGTGTCACTCTCATGAAGTTATGGACTTACATAGAGAAACATGTATATGGACTTTAGAGAAAAACAGAGAAAAGCCAGCATGTCTAATCACATTTCATGCCCCCACCCTTCTGGCTCTTAGCTGGCAACCTAATTCTAAAGGTTCTAGCTACACCCCTGGGTTTAATGGCAATTTAACATTTTTCCTATGCGTCAAAGTCAAGAATTGTTTGCATACAGCATTTGACTAGGAATGGTAATGCTAATGAAATAAACACAGCACAAGCAGTAATGTCATCTCCACTCCCCTCTTCCACTGGTGCGATGTTGTTTTCTTACAGCCACTTTCAGTATCGTTGTGCCCTCAGGTCAGAGCCATGAAAACACTCTACAACAAGGTCATGCGCCTCCACCTTTTTAAAAGTGGTTGTCAGCCTCTTTATGGCCATTTCCAGCCACTTGGCTGATTCAGACATGCTGCAGGTGCTGCTTGCTGGAGAGGATTAATTGATATGCCTGTAAATGGCACTTAGTTTTTATACATCTGAGCTTCAGTAAACAGCTCCTTTGCAGTAAGGACTTGTAGAACGGTGCAGTAGCTCTGATGCAAACAATTAAGAACTTGGATGCCGTGCAAATTCCATATAAGCTTGTTTATATGCCATCCATATGTTAATGTTAATACTTGCAGGTACTCTGTATTGTGTATACACACTTTCAGTATTTATATTCACTTGCCATGTCTGTTTGCTAATGTGCATCAAAGGCTTCTTTTTGATGTCTGAGGAATCAATCACTGATGCTCAGCATTCAGACTGAAACTCTAAAATCAGAGTGAAAAAAAAACTGTTGTCTAACAGACTTCAAGGTGCATGTGTGTGTGTGTTAGAATGATTTTGCACTCTGAGTGCTGCTCTCAAATGAATAATGGAGCTGCTTCTTCACCTGGCGTTGTTTACTGACGGCTGAGTCGCTTGTTGACATGTTTAATTAGTCTCAAGTGGATGATGATTGGGCGAACAGTAAAATGACACGCTAAATACGATAAACAAGAGAAAACACTCATTAGCTCGACGAACAGAACTGCCCAGCTGTTCATTTCCTCCCTGCTCAGATGTGGCATGAAGTGACTTCTAGCCCTAATTACTTAAGAAGCCATGCTTTTCTCTTGGTGTTCAGAATTCCTGAGGGTAATGATAATAAAGAACGCCATCGATACAAGGAAGATCAGGCTCCCCCAGCTAATTACTGTTGTTATTATTAAATCAAAATAATAAATAAATAAGTTCAATTCATTTAAACAATTGATGATGCACAAAAACAAAATCTGATCAGTATACTACGTAGGTCAGCTCATAGTTATTTCCTATAACTAATTAAGGTTCAAGAGAAAAACACGGCTTCTTAAGCCATTAAGGCTAGAAGTCACTTCATGCTATATCAGAACAGTGAGGACATAGTGAACAGCTGTGAACATGCTTCTGTTTGTTGAGCTAATAAGTGTTTTATCTTGTTTATCATTATTATATTATTATATTATTATATATATTATATTAGCGTGTCATTCTACTGTACACAATTATTTATTGGGAAATAAATTGAGATATTTTTTTCCGCCAGGCAGTGCAGCAGAGCATGTACAAAACTGAGCCCTGAACTATCTGTACCCTGGTGGAGAATCTGTATCTATTTAATTTGAGTACCCAAATTCAGAGGAATAGAATGGCTAATTTGGGAGTGAAGAAGGTGACAAAATCTGTGATCACGGAATTGTGACTGTACCACACTACACTGGCCGGAAGAAAATGCCATAAAACTTCCAGAAGGCCCAGAGGGACATTTTTCTCACATAACTGTTCCTCGTTGGAAATCAAAATGTGACTGTTTGATTTAACTGTCACTTTCTTATTATATTATTATGTAGTTAATCAGACATGTTCGCCTATTAGTCAAAACTCTTCACCTGGATAACACCAAAAATGGACAGTGGATTTACTCCACATACAAGAGATTGGACATCCAAAGGTATATTTCCAAAGGCCCTAGGCCTGTTGTCATTCTGCTGTGCTTTTTGTAGTTTTTTGTTTGACCACTAGAGGGAGAAGGGGGGCTTCCAAGAGAGAAGGCTTCAGGGTTTACTAGGTGCAGAATATCTGTGCTGTCTACTGTACAACACAATAATATAAAATGTGTTTGTGTGTGTCCGTGTGGGGGTGTCTGTGGTGTGTAAGTGTGTGTGGATATTTTTTACTGGAAGGGTAATGTTGCACCCTCTGGAGAAGAGTGCGTGTGGCATTAACAATGTCTCATCCAAGACCGCTCTGAAACCACAGCAGGACAGTTGGGCTGATTTATGGAAATGTCAAAAATACCACACACACACACACAATCATGTGTAACTGTACACGACTTTACTGCCTCACGTCTGAGTGAATTTCACAGATGATCTTTCTTATGTAACATAGAATTTGGGCATGATAAATGAAAAGGTTGAAGTCGGTTAGGAGAGCAGAACTACTGTGCTGTGTATGCCGTACATGCAGGAAAATGTGTGTGTGTGTGTATGACAGACACAACTCTCTTTGCTACAGCGATGTGAATCTTTAGGCGAATCTGTACACCTCAGCATGGTTCTAGGCCACTGACCACAGACATTATGTCTTCTCAAACAATGAGGAGCACTTTTTTTCCTGCTTGTGGCATCACCACGTTGTTGGCCTTCAAGTGTTGTGTGAGTTTGAGAAGAAATTTATACAACACGTAAAAAGTTTGGACACATTTATATTTTTTATCCAAAAAAAAAAAAAATCATTAGGTTGTAATTACTTGAGGAACTGAGGAAAACAGCGGTTCATGTGTTAATGTATGTGAAAATATTTGGGAATAATGTTGTGCTCCATGTTATTAGCTTTTAAATTCAACCGGAGTATAAAAACTGTTTATCTTGTTACCTTGCATACCTTGCATGATTTATTATACTTACCATAATTCTTGTTTTTGTGTAATCGTAGTTTGAAGTGCAGTGACTTGCCTGCCTTGAAAAGAACTTCTAATTTTTGATGACATCACAGGGTACCAGGGGGTGGGGAAAATATATTAGCTTTATATTAGCTAATTACTGTATTTCATGGGTCACTTCCCACTCTGATCACTGAGCAAAAAATGGCCATCCAGCTCAGATGTATCCTAATACAGTGTTTAGCTAAACTTTAGAAAAACTTATTTATTTATGATTTCTGATTCATCACTCAAAATGTATTATGTTTACAAGACCTAGTGTTCACACAACGAAGACACTATCATAACCATAAAGCTGAGTGATGGAAAGTATGCCTAAAGTATTAGTAAACAGCTGCTTTATAACAAACCCTATGGAGATGTTTTTCCTGTTATTTACAAAGTAGCAGCAAAACTCAGGGCTGGATTAAGGAGTACAGTGGACCATGAAAAAGGCCCCCTAAATTAAGATATCATCAGAGGGGGACCATGAGGGTCTTCTAGGCCTTCAAAGAAAGCAATTTAAATGATTTCTGTCAAACAATTTGGTAAACACTTTGAATGATTTTTGGAAAATATAAAAATACATGTCTTTTGTTTATTTTTATTTAATACAATCATGTTTGTATTTAAACTCTACAGTGCAGATTTTGTAATTGTATGTTCTGGATAGAAACGAGAAGGTTACATTCTTCCAATGGCAAGTGGAAAATAGAAAAATCTGAAATTGTTGTATTGAGAGAAAACTTGGTTTTGATAGATTATGTATTGTGACAAGAAGACAAACTTAATCCAAGCACAAACCTGAACTTGAGCATGTCAGTAGCTACTCTGGGAAAAAGTTGCACCAGTCTGTTTCCACTCCGCGTCTTTCAATACTGTCCCGAACCAGTGACATGAGAAGCCGGAGGTGCAGGAGATATAGCCATGGCATTGATCTCATATCTTTGCTTCCTCGTTTCCTTTTCTTGCATTCTTTCCTCACGTCTTAGCTTCTTCCTCCAGGGACACGAGACAGAGATGCAAGGACAAGATGCTAGGACAGAGGAATTGGTGCTTGACAAAGGAGACATCCCCCACTCAGGTCATTCACTTTCATTACCTGTTGCTGGGCTTTAAAGTTTCTGCCAACCTTTACAGTAGAGTCAATAGGCATGGTTGATGTTCATCTTTAAACAAAGCAGAAGTTGGCTTCCTGTTTCCCAGCTTCTTAATCAAATGCTCCATTCTATCTTAAATGCTACAGCTTGTACAGGTGCCAGAATGTAACTACGGCACCATTTAAGGAGAACCAGAAAATTCACACAACAAGCTGGTAAACAGGAAGTCAAGCTTTAGCTCCCACATGTTTAACAAGATCCTAGACAACTTTATTAAGAGTTGTTTGTTTGCACATTTCACTCCAGACAGTTTCTCAAACCTTGAACAATATCAGGCAGGTTTTGCTTAGAGTTTGACACTGATGAGAGGTACAGATATGCCTTTATTAGCATCATAACCCCATCCACAAGCATGAGTTAGTATAGGTAACATTTGCTACTACTCACTCTCTCACCTTCTAAACCTCTTAATCCCTCTGGATTCAGTTGGCAGAGGGCAGAAAACACCCTGGACAGGCCACCAATCCATTGCAATCTACATGTCTTTGGACTGTGGGAGGAAACTGAAGCACCCAAAGGAAACCCACACAGACATGGGGAGAACATACAAACGCCACACAGGAAGTTCCCTGGATGCCCCAGCCGGGAATCAAACCCAGGCCCTTTTTGCTGTGAGGCAACAGAGCTGCCCACTGTGCCACCCAATGTTTACAACTAGCAAGCCTCAAAAACTAATGTTAGCATAGGTAACTACATAGTCAGATGACCTAGCTTATTACATGGAGGTTCATTGTGTTTTCCTGCCTGGGTCTGTTTTAACATGTTGCTTCTGTGTGATCGTTGCAGTGTTTTGCCAGTCAGCCAATCAGAGCAGAGCTCATCAAATTCTTCTTGAGCTCACCAATCAAGGGAAAACAGGTCGTTTTGTTCTAGGGCCAGATCATAGGGTGTAAATGAGTGTGTAAAATTGCATCTGGGCGTTTTTCACCCAAATCAAGCTCACGTATTTTCTATGGAGAGACCAGAGAACAATGTGGAATAAATACATTCTACAGTATCTATAAGGATCACAGATTTCAACTGATATCCAGATCACAAACTGAAGGATGAAGGAAATGAATCAAGAAGACTTCAATTTAAGTTTTGAGATCCAACCATCATCACTTGCAGGTTGGTTCTGAGTGTGGGCATTCACTGGAGTCAGGTTTATTTGTACAGCGTGCCTTGAAAAAAGACCCAAACAAGTGACATTTGGCAACCCTTCTTAAAGGAAAAATACAGCTTAACACTAAATGAACTAGATATTTGATAGAACACCCACACCCAGTCCACTTCTACAACTCCGTCTCATGAGAAGACATAAGTTTGAAATAATTTGCCCAAAGATGTGAGGCCCCCTGTTTTCGGGAGGGCCTATGCTGTGTAGCTTGGTCAATCTGGCAAGGAGCAAACGCTTGACAGACAGTATAATTGCAAAGAGCAAAATGGCAAATGTGTGTGCTACACGCTTAAAAAATTAAGGCTCCAGGGTCTATATTCACAAAGCTTCTCACTGTAGGAGTGCTGGTCTGCTCTCTTATTTACTATAACTTCACTGCCAGGAACAGATCCTAAATCAGCACTCACACTCGGGGAAGCTTTGTAAATACAGGCCTTGAGTTGTATTTGGATTGAACATATGATTCTAAGAAAAACGAAAGTTTGAAAAGTTCTTTAGGCAACCAGAAGTAGTTCTTCTAAAACCTGAAACAGTAATTAAAACATTACAGGCACTGGGTTGGATTTCACAGGAGTTTTTAGTCCATGTTAAGCCTCTTTACACTTTAAAGTCACTGATGAAGAAATGATGACAGCAGTAGAATGTTCACAGACATCCTTGGAAGACACTTTCGCCAAGTATTGACTGGGTTTTCTTTTGAATATTTTTCAGTCATCAGATTAATCCGCTTGGTAATGGGTCCAAAGCCAAACCAACATTACAAAACGGTTTTCTGCACATTGCATGCAATTACATGGTTCCATAACAGAGGTCTTTAAATCCCCAAATCTCATATAGTGTCACTTTACAGAGGGTACTCAAAACCTCATCTGTAGAATATGAGGGATGATGGTATACAATATGTTGCATTGACCCAAATCAGCTCAGGCCATTGTGAGGTAAATAGCAGGGTCTGTATGACCAGATTTTTTAGATCGACAGTTTTGTGATGAAAATTGAGTCAATATTTACTCCACATGAGAAGGAAATTAAGCCACAGGAGAAGGGAATGCTTTGCAACAAACAACTTTAAAAATCAGACTTTAAAATCCATGACGAACTCGACAGGTCTGATGTACCCTTTCCATTAAGCTGGAATCACATTACTAGCCTTCAGGAAATGAGAGATACAGACCCTGGAATCTCATAAATTTGTACCTGACTTCAGGGCACTCTAGGTGGCCTTGCTGAGATGCTCACCTGTGGTGGAGGCCTGGAGAGCCGGATAAATTTAACTTGGGAGAAATAAGATTCACAGAGTTCGAACTTTACAGGATTATAGGAAGTTATGCCCCCTCTCCAATGACCCATGACTTTTTTACCTTTGGGAATCCAGAGATAGCAAATGTTCAGTATCTGATCTTTGAAGCAATGTAGATCGGAGGAGAAATGTCAGGATAAAGCCAAACTCCACAGTACAGCATTAAGTGGCATTCCCATTCAGCATGAGCTTGCATTGCTAGCCTTCAGGGAATCTGAGATATGAACCCCGGAATCTCGCACATTTGTATGTGATTTTGGCACTCCCTAAGTGACTTGGAGAGCTAGAGAAATTGCCGAGCAGTAAAGTCGGCAAGTCGACGAGTCGATTAGTCTGTGCAACCCCTAAAATGTGCCAGAGTTGAACCTCATCATTAACGCTGTTCTGAGTGAGCTGTTGTAGTCTATAATGTATATTTAATGCAGGAACTACTGCACTCATCTGTAGAATATGAATAGTGCACAGCTGGACTCCACATGACAATACTCTCCTCTTTTTAACTCTGAACTCTCTTTCATCTTTGTTCATCTCATCATCACACCCACCTCTCTCTCTCTTCCTCCCCTCTTGCTCTCACTTTCTAATGAAGGTTCATGACCCGTGGAGGCTGCTGTGCATAGCTGCGTGTTTCTTAGTCTGTCTCTGGTTGTCAGTCTGTCTGTCTCTCACCCCCTATGCGTGCGTCTGTGTTGTCCTGTGTGGCTCTCGCTGAGCACTGGGGAGGATGCAGGGGGAAATATGGGGGTGATCGCTGGAGGAGATTGATGAATGTCGGTGTGCGTTTGCTCTATGTCTGTGTTGACAGGCTGACGATCGCTGGAGACTCCGTCTCTGCCTTTTGAACTGCTGAAGTGGCTCCCTCGCAAAATCAGTCACAGCTTTCTCTCAACCAATATCCTCTGTGTGGAATCTCTCACTACCATATCAGCACCCAATTTTTAACCAGCGATTAATTTTTATGAAGCATTTATTGGACCTTCATAATGTGCAGTGTCTCCACAGTCTCAGTCCCACATCTTGGATGGTTTCAATGTTTTAGCCATCTGGCCAAATCTAGACATATTGCTACTATTGCTTCAGTATGTGACAAATAATTACATGTCATTGACAGTACAGTGGGAAATTAGCCTAATAATCTGTGAGTCATTAATCTTATTGTGATACTAACATGCTAGACAGTCTATGAGCTTCCAAAAAGTAAGTATGACAAAAAAATTTAAAACTACACATTTAATGTTAACCACCAATTAACTGCCTCATCATTAAATTATCATTTGTTCATAACTCTATGACCAGTGACATTTTCCAACATCAGTTTCCAGCTTTTCCCTCCGTTTACTATCCTCATCCCTCTACATAGCGAGAGAGAGAGAGAGCGAGAGAGTGAGATCTGTTTCTGATTATTTTAACGGAGCCACTAAATCATGACGCAGTGTGAGACCAATTTGTGGTGGGTGAAAAGTGGAGCCTTTTTTATGGAGTCGTAGACTCGACAGGTCCTATTATCATAAGATAGAAATAAAGATTTAGCCTCAGTCTCACTAGAGCTGTCTACTGTAATCATAAGGCTTTTTCATTCTATCTTCATTCTCCTGTTTTATAAAGAGGTTTTCCATGATCTTTCATATCTTTTCACTATCAGTAATGACATGCCTGTATTTTATCATAGGGCTGGTCTGCCATACATTTGATATACGATTGTGGAAAATCAGCTTTTCCCTATCTTTCCGAGTCTATCCCAACTATTATTCCTCTAAGCTGGAGAGCCAGTGTGTCAGAGAGCCAGAGACTCAGACTGTGGGAAGGTTTACACACACACACACACACACATACACACTGCTCACTGTGAGTCAGCAAGAGCAAAGGTATTGGCTGCTCAATACTTCAGTCACAAAGAGAGTAAAAAACAAAGACAGGGAGAGAAATACAGAGACATATAGTGGAGAGAGAGAAAGAGAGAGAGACAGAGCTGAGAGAGAGATAGAGGCTTAAACTTGAGAGAGGCACACAGAGAAAGCCAGAAATAGAGTTAGGAGAAAGAGACACACATAGGGTTGTGATAAAGACATAAACGCAAGGGAAACCTGAAGTTAAGAAAGACAAGCACAACAACAGAGATATAAAGTTGAGAGAGAGAGAGTGACAGTTGAGAGAGAGAGAGACAAAGAAAAACAGCAATAGAAATAAAGAGAAAGAGAGACAAAAATAAAGAGAGAGACAGACAGACAGACAGACAGACAGAGTTGTGATAGAGACAAACTGATTTGAGAAAGAGAGTGACAGTTAGAGAGTAGAAAATAGAGCAGAATGACCAAAAAAGAAAAAAATAAAGCACAGAGAGTCAGTGAACTGAGAAATAGTGAGTAGTAAAGATTTCTCATAACTGCTGTCACTTTATTATACAAGATCGCCTTAAAAACTTTGTATCTTAAGATTTACAGCAGTAAATATTCGGATAAAGCACCGAGCCGCAGGAGCTCATGCATCACAGTGACTTTATGGAGAAGAGGTGTTGTTAGATATGGTGAAGTTCAGTACATTACAGTAGGCACTGAGTATTTTACAGTGCAGATTTTTGAATGGAATCTGTTGCGTAATTGTTATTATTACTTCACTGCTGTCTGTAAATCATCCTGAAATCATATAAATTCAACTATATTTTTCCCTACATTATATCACCTTTACGCCGCATTGAACTGTTTTAATCTGTTACTAATACAAGCGCCCCCAGTGACCTCTGACCCCTGTCTGACCCGTCCCCAGACTGTAGACAACCTTTGACCTGAGATTTTAATTAATGTTTTTTCTTTGAGCTATACTTACAGCTCTACAAGGAACATGCCTAATTACACAGAGACTATTAAATGAAGACTATTAAATTAGAACTAATAAAATAAATTAGATTAATAATCTAAATTTTTTAGTTTATGTAGACATTGATATATTATGATATTATTGTGATATTGTTTTATCTTATATAGCATGTTTTAAATGTACAGTTGCAAAAGTTTTGGTTTCCCTGGTCAAATTATGTTTTGTTCATTTTCTAGATGCAAATAAATGTATTATACAGTCACATATAAGGTACTTTATTTGCTGAATTTAACATACTGGAAAAGATGGGCTGTGCAAAAGTTATGGCAGATTTTTGTTTCATACCTTCCAATATGTTGCAAGTAAGTAGAGATCAGCAGAAACATGGCATGTTTAAGTTTGTACCCTTTAAAGGATGTATAACCTTATTTGATGCAACATGTGATCTGAAAGCTGCATATGACTGTATATATGCAGTCTTAAAGTATGTTGATTATTGTTGAAGTTGAATATCTATTTCTCTATCATAAAGTATTTGCATATGATTGTTTTAAATAGAAACAGCATGTTTTCTTCTACATAGTTTGTAGTTCTGGTTTCAGTTTGGTGCTATTCAGTCCTTGCAGTAGTGAGTGTAGAGGTGTTTGTTGTTGTAGCTGTGAGCTGTTTTTCTGCTAGTAGGAGCTGTGTCTGAAGCTGTGGCCACACTGTGGCGTCACTCGCAATGAGGCTGTAATTTCAGAGCCTTTGATGTGCTGTGTGTGGTGTTACCTGTAGACTGCTGTCTCTCTCCCTTTCTGTGTTCATTTATCCTTCTCTTTCCTTCTTCCTCTCATTCCTTCCATCCTTTACCCTCTCTCTCCTCTCTCTTCCTGACCAGAGGCTTTGAAGTGCTATGTGGCGTGACTTACTGACTACGGTAACCTCTCAATCTATCAGTCTTTCTCTCTCTCTCTCTCTCTCTCTCTCTCTCTCTCTCTCAGTACCTGCTTTTAGAACAGCTTTGATGTTCTGTATGGCGTTACCTACAGTTGTGTCTCGTTCTCTCATTCATGTCCATTTCTCTGTCTATCTCCCCCGCTCTCTGCTTAAAGCGGTCGATTGTGTGTAATTACTCTATTTTGCAGTGGGTTGTCGTGGTGCCTCTGAGGAGTGGTGGGAGAGAGAGCGGGGGGGAGAGAGAGAGGGGCTGACGCCACAGTGGAGAGACAAGGAGACGAAAGAAAGAGAAAAACAGACAGACCTGCTCATTAACCCCCCTCGCACACACGCACACACACGCACACGCTCACGGCTAAGAAACCTCAGGAGAGCCACTTAGTTGCCCAATAATATACCACACTCCTCCAAATTTCTCCTAACTGGTACACGACCAAACCCAACTCTATCCCACTTGATTGCTCACTCTGTCCACTACATACCTGCCCCATCCACTTCTCCTCTGTGGCCTTCTACTTCTGCACGGTACAGAATCATGCATGGTAGCAGGAGAATGCTTGTAATCATGGACCCCCACCACACCTAATACACTCCACCCAAGCAGACCCTCTTATTACATAGGGCCTGTTTCTTCCTCACACATATACACATTCAAAAGAAAAAAACGAACATGGGAACATGAAAGAAGACTCTTATGTTTCTCTGTCTGAACCATATAAACACTGTTTATGGTTGCTGCCATGTGAAAGCCATGTACAGTTTAAGTCCAAAGGTTTAGATCTGAAGCATTTTTAAATTGTTGCTGTCCAAAAAAAATGGGTATCTCAAGCCACCTTGTGTCCAAAAAATGTCCAAAATATGGCTTGGAACCAAGTCTCTTTACATAACCTCACAGCGCTGCTTTGTTATCTCAAATACCATCAGATCTGCATTCAAATCATAACAACAGATACCAAATAAAACAAACAACACAAACAATTATATAGTGTTTCATTCATTGTTGAACAAAGTGAGCCAACTTTAAGTGGCTGTGTTGGCAAAAGTATGTGTACCTCTGGAATGATCAGTTTGGTTTATGGAAGGTTCAGGAGGTTTCTTTTCCTGCAAAGCTACCATTTTGAAGATAGCTTTTTCTTTGGACAGGAATGGTATATTTTTCTATAACACTTTTTAAATGCATCACAGTGCTTGGTTAAGAAAGTGTTCTGGAAAGACTGACTGTAACATCTAATAAACGTCTGTGCAAAAAACAACCACTCAAATCGCTGTTAGAAAAAAAATTCTTATGTGAAGATAACTCAACAGACTGTTTTCCTAAATGAGCAGAAACTTTGGTAAGGTGTTGTACATTGGGCAGTCAGTTGATTTGATGCTGAAAGTGTGGCTCTGGGCAGATAAATACACAGTCGAATCACAATATTATGATTAATATCCAGAGTAACTGCCATGCAGCATGCACAGCAGCTAGACGGGCTGGGAGTGACTCAGTAAGGTCCTGGTAGGTCATGCTGGTAGGCCATGCTGACTGCAGTGCATCCCACAGCTACTGGAGGGTGCATGGGGGAGGATCCTTAGAGTGAACACGACGATCAAGGTGGTCCCACAGATGCTCAGTTGGGTCCAAGGCTGGGGAATTAGGAGACCAGGGTAATACTTGAAAGTCTTGATCATGCTCTTCCAAACAATGTTGAACATTTCTAGTCATGTCGCATTGCCTTGCTGGAAGATCCCATTCATCCCAGGAAGACAATCAGCATGTATGGGTGTACATGATCTGCAAGGATGGATTCATACTCAAATCGGTTGAGAGCCACAAAAATGTGACTTCCTTCATGAGCTACGCTCTGCCGCCGCCAAGAGCACTGCATACGTGTGCTGTATTCCACCCCACATGGTTTTTCGAAGCACTGCTCATGATTTAGTTCTAGGGGCTGGTTTACATTAATGTGAGGATTACAACAGGAGACTTTTGCTCTAATAAGAAACTTTGCACCGAAACTTTAGACCGTGCATTTAGCAGTCTATCACGTGAATACGGCATGTTGTGCAATGCTAGAACATTGAGTGATGGGATGTTTCACCGCCCAGCTCCACTGTACTGTCTGAGTTAGCAATGACAGTTCCACACATCAAAAGACAGAAGTGTAAAGGATTAAGACTCAAATTTGAGGAATCAAACCTGTATGCTGGTGTGCTGAGTTATTAACTTGCTAGGCAAGATAGTGCTTGCACTACCGTTAGCTGCACTCCATTATCCTTGTTGGAGTTACAGTTCCACATATCACAAGACAGGCTTAATTCCAGTGAGCTGATGCCTCATTTACAGGATACAGACTCAAATCTGAGTAAGTAATAGTGGGGGGAAGGAGTGTAGTTTGGATGGCACCACATCACAGTATTTACAGTTTTCATAATTATACATGTTTTTAACATTCTTGATGAGCACGACGCTCTGTGATAATTTAATACTTTTTGAGTGTAAATACATGGAAGTGTTTTAAATCATAATTCATTATACAACATAGAATGCTTTAATGGTTTAGAAGAACAGAAGAAATACCAAATGTGTCACATGGTGATATGTTTTTAAACACTGATGTTTGTTTGATGTTACAGTCATGCTTTTCACAAATGAATAAGAAAGGTAAATGGCATTGTCTTGAATGCAATCATTGTAGTAAGATTTAATCAAGTTTCGTCTTTGACCATTTCACTTGGAATCCATTGGAAATGAAATGCTCACATGATGTAATGTGCAGCTGCCGTGTTCAAAAGTTTTCTTATGATGACAATGAACTTTATACATGTATTGAAGTCCAAAAATAAACATACAGATACACGCATTACAATTACTTTTTCACATAACACATTACAGTTTAAATTCTTGTAGTTCTTGTACATCAGTTACTGTCTAATAAAGGGTTTTAGTACCTGGCTCGTTCACGTCTCTAAAAAAGTAATATTAATTTCACATGATGCCATTGAAACAATGCTGCTTTATTTGAGCATGTCTTTATAAGTAATTTGCAGGCACTGTGCCTGTGATAGCTGACAACATCACTGTGATTTTGCATATAAGCAGTGCAGTGCAGAGCGTGGGAAGCACTGTAAACTCCTCAAGCGATCTGCCAAGGCAACTAATCCTACTACTGATGGATTAAAATTCCCGCCCTAAACAAGGGAGAGCCCCAACCTCACCTAATTTTCATTCAGGATCAGCTCTAAAATCTTTTTATTCCTAAAGATTTTATTAAAGATTTTAAACTTTGTTTCTCCGTTTTCAAACAGAATCAGCCGTTCATCATTTTAATTACTGACTGAGTGTAGTTTAAAGGCAAGTATGCTGAACGGTCTTTTGAATGATGTTTATTATGACTGCCTGTTTCTTTCTACATACACTAACCGAGCACTTTATACGTTTTTTATCCTGGTCTGTTTTATTGTCTCCACTTACTATGTAGTTGCTTTGTAGTTCTACCATTACAGACTCTAGGTAATCTGTTTCTCTGCATACATTTGTTATCCCACCCCATTTAGCAGTGGTCAGTGCCCCCATAGAGCAGCTATTATTTGGGTGGTGGATCATTCTCAGCATTGCAGTGACACTGGCCTGGTGGGGTGTGTTAGTGTGTATTGTGCTGGTGTGAGTGGATCAGAGACAGCAGTGCAGCTGGTGTTTTTAAACACCTCAGTGTCACTGCTGGACTGGGATTAATCCTGCGACTTCTGAGGAAGAACTAGTGGAAGACCAACACATAATGTGCAGCAACAGATAAGCTATCATGTCTGACTTTACATCTGCAAGGTGGACCAGCAAGGTAGGAGTGTATAGCAGATTTTACAGTGAGTGGACACAGTGTTTAAACGCTCCAGCATCCACTCATACCGGTGGAACACACACCACATCATTGTCATTGTAGTGTTGAGAATGATCCACCACCCAAATAATAACAATACCTGTTCTGTGGTCTCATGGGGGTCCTGACCACTGAGAACAGAGTGAAAGGGGACTAACAAAGTATGCAGAGATTCAGATGGACCTAGAAGTGCACCTAGAAGGTTGAAAGTGAAACTGACTGGGGTTCCTCTTGTACAGTTGGTGTAGATCTAAATGGGGTTTAAAGAGCACTGTAGAAGTAAAATAATGCATAGTGAGTTGGAGGACATAATGCATAATAATTACCTCAACACTGCTGTCCACAGTTGCTTCATGCTGTTTCCATTCCAAATGACATATGAAGAGTGAATCAATTTAGTAGTTGAGTAGTTGCTTGAAAACTTGAGCCTTTTGAGACTTGAGACTTTTGTCTCTGTTCCCAGTCTGTGTTTGAGTTTTGAATTTGATCTCCTTTTTTAACCATTCCTTAGAGTCGCTGCTGCACTCTGTTAACACCATATAGTGTATTCAAATCTTCTGTCAGAGCTAACAATCTGTTTGCTTTCTTTGCCTGAGCTGAACTGCTGCCCATCCTGTGCGGTCTGATGCTGTTGCTACATCTGCTCTGACTGGGTGCCACTGCCTTTAACTACCACGGAGCTCCTGGCTGTCCCGCACTGTGGAAGCTTGGCCTGCGTCCTGCTGACCCATCCGATGACCCAGCTATTTTAATTACAGACTAATCAGACATTTATTCCTCTACCTTACAAAACACTGAACGCTCCTTTCCTTTGCTTGTCTTGTTATCTGGTGTTGACCTGAGGAGGATGGGTTCCCCTTTTGAGTCTTGGTTCCTCTCGAGTTTTCTTCCTTTTAAACTGAGGGAGTTTTTCCTTGGCTCTGTCACCCTTGACTTGCTCACTGGGGGCTTGGACACCAGATTCTTTGTAAAGCTGCTTTGTGACAACATCTGTTGTAAAAGGTGCTATATAAGTACATGTTGACTTGACTTAGATGCTTTACTTGTCATTGTCTTATTGCATCTCCCAATGTCTCTTCAGGTTGAAATAATGAACTTCTACTCTTACATTCTCTGTAAAATGTCTTAATACTTTCTACAATGGCCACAAGGCATCCAAGCCCTGAGTCAACAAACCTGCCCCAAACCGTGGTGCTCATTGGTGTTGTAAAACAAATCCTCCGATAGGAACTTTGTAGGAGATGAAAAACACTCTTAACTTTAAGTAAATTCATGTTAATATAATAAGATTTTATTAAGAGTAATTCTGGTCCATTTCTATTGGTCCTTTCATGAAATGTTCACGCTGTGTAAAAGATAGCGGTATCTTTATGTTTTCTTTTTTAACAGCATTAACATGGCAAAAGCTCATTCGTTTCCTCTCACCCTCTCACCAAACCACCTCGCCTCCCAGAAGGTCTCTAATCTTCCTGAATGTCACTCTCCTCTGTAGTGTTACTCCTTGCTCCCTGTTCCGCTCTGCTTCCTTCCCCTGGTGCTGATGGTGCCGGTGGGTCTGTATAGGCTTCTGCTAACACCACACACACTGGGAGGGTCGAGTTACAGTGGTGACTGCTCTCTCTTGCTCCAGTCTCATCAGTCCCCCAGCGCTGAGTCTGCACTACCGCTGCCACCAGCCTGACCATTTACGACCCTGCCGAGCTTTAGCTAAATCATCCCTAAGTCTGTAAAAATAGCCTTATGAAGACGCCTGGAGAAGGGCTCAGGCTCTCTCCGAGTGTGTGTGTGTGTGTGTGTGTGTGTGTGAGAGAGAGAGAGAGAGAGAGAGAGAGCGAGAGAGTCAGCATGTCTATATGTTTATTTCAGTGATTCCATACATCTCTGTGGTACCCTACCTATTAAGTGTTTGTGGGCACTTCACTGTTACCCACTATATTTTACAGTCTTCTTGTATGTCTTTAACAGTCAGTAACAATGCAAAAGTAAAGATAAAGAAAAATTAAAGGTATTTCACTATTTATTTCAAGAGCTATTTGTTCAGCCAATTTTTACATCTGGAGTAGGCTGCCCCAAGTATTTGAATCCCTCTCATGCCTTATGCTCCTAGGCCCCACAAGACTCCAGTATTCTCAAAATGTTTACTTTTATACATCATTTGCACACTGCAGTCCTCAATAGATCAATAGAAATGCTCCAAAAACAGTGATAAATCGATCCCTGAAGTTAGATGTCTCCAAACTTTTTATTCAGTTGGGGTGCCCTGGTCTAATTACATGTTTTGTTGATTGAAAATAAGCACACATCCTCTACAGAGAACATTTTAATGCACAATTACCATTTACCTGCTAATTTGAGCATATTGTAAAAAAAATACATAATTATGGCCTGTGTAAAAGTTTTGGTACATTTTATATTTTATGGTTTTTTTTCATTATGTCAAATTCAGACAATGAACACACTATGAACATTGCACACTACAATTAGCAGAAAATGCCACAGGATGTGCAGTTATTTTCACTGAGAGAATCGACAAAACATTTACTCTTTACCAGTGTTGCTCAAACTTTTGCATACAGCTGCATATTGTTCAGTATCATGTGATATGTATGTGTTTTTCTTAAAGCTCTATGACATGCCCTTACCAGCGAGGGTATGTGAGGTTGTCTTTATGAGACTTGCGTGTGGCATAGTGAGGCCAGTCTTCATCCATTGTCTGTCTGATTTAGGAATCTTTGGAGATGAGTGGGAGACCAAAAAAAGCCAAAAGTGTCCCAGAGACAAACCATGGTCAGATCACACACATCGACAGCTCTGATTCCCATAAACCCCTTCTCATGTGGTTACCAGGGGAACAACCCCCACCTCCACACGGTTTCTATATACAAGTAATCAACCCCAAGAATGAGACAGCTGAGTAGAACTAAACTCGTCTAACTGTGCTCCACCATTCCTCACTTTATTTTTTGTTTGAGCAAAACCTGTTAATGGGCCACTACACAGGGAATAGTAAGGCTAATTACTTCTAGGAAGTAAGAAAAACATGTCTGTTATTTTTAGCTTTAGTAGAATAATTCTTGGATTTCAATGTCAATCTGAAAATTGTCAACCAATGTTTTTTTCTCTGTGCTATCTGAGTAGATACAGGTAAGCAAATCGTTGCTGGTTAACGATTCACACACCCATAACTTAAATTAACCACCAGCATAATTACAAATAGACAAAGAAGACATCCAATCCCGCTTTGGGCCAGAAATGTTCAAGTAAATTGTTGTTTGCTGATAACTCACTGTTACGAACTAGGTCAGGATCTAGAGTCAGGCCCTGACAAAGTCAGACTGGGTTCTCTCTCCAGACCTCTGCTAGACCAAACACCGGACACCACTGAAAACTAGAAAACTGCAGGTTTATTTTCATCAAAAGGTTCAGTAGCAAGCTGTGACGCTGTCTCTGGAGACGGGCAAATGCCAAAATAATAAACAAAACAATTGAAGGTTACAAAATCAAGATCTAACCAAACCTGCAAACAACAGAAAACAAAAACACAAAAATTATCCCAACTCCCTATGGACAGGAGTTTTTCCAGGTCATGTCTGAGAGCAGAGGACCCTGAATGTCTCTGCAAGATGGCTACTTGATCACCTTTTATACTGGAAGGCTCCCCCAAGTGGCCAATCATGAACCTGCACACAATTGCAACAAAAACACACAAAATTACTAACACATTACTACAATCACATAGAGGTGCTAGCAGAAGCTGGCATTATTGTAGAAGTGTTTTTTCCCTGAATTTTGAAATGTATGGTCTGACAGGTATGGTACACCACTAAATGTCTCAAGAATGTAACAAGAATGCCCCAACACTAAATGTCCCATTTCATGAACAGTATCACTGAAGTTGGTTTTATTGTTTTTTTTTAAGCAACGTTTTGGGTTATTTTATATTGAAGACGTAATTTTAACATTACAAATTAATAACATTACAGAAGCTGTTTAGATTACTTAGTTTGATAAACCAGTCAGATTAAACAGGACTGTGATCACATTTGTGATTAAAGCATTGTGTGTACATGTAAATATAAGTAAAAATAAGTCTCAGCCTCTAACATGTTTTAAGTGTATTCCTCTTTCCACCTCATAATATTCCTTTGTATAATTAAACTTTTCAGTCTTCTAGTACAAGTATGCAGTATACTAAATTGAATGTTTGACAAACAGCAACAGTAACTGAGGGGCACAAATAGTCAGTTGTAGTGTAGAACCTGCCAAGATACTTTGTAGATAACTATTTAAAACAACACCGTGTATTGATTTTACCTTATAGAAGATAACAGCTGCAAAATCAGTCAGAAGCTCAGTCAGAAGATAACTTAATAACATTTTACCGTGACACATCATTCACCAACAACTATGGGTTTTCAGCTAGCTACAAGAAGAAGCTAGCTCAGTATTCCCAGCATGGACATCATGGCAGAAGCAGTGAAGACACCCAAGAAAATATGGTCTAAGGAAGCGAGAAAAAGAAACACACTTTAAGTGTAGGTATGGCATTTTGACAAAATGACTTGCTCTACAATTCTTCATTAGGTCGAATAGAATGGTCTGTAAAGCTTGTCTAATATGAAAGGAGTATATATTTGGTATGAGGAATTTATTTGTGAGTGCCACACAGATAGGTCAACTTGAACTGAACTGCATATACTTTCATCACAGAGTCACACATATTCTGCATTTTGGGTGGAACGGTCCTTTAAACGAGAATGTGAGTGAGGTTTATAAGATTAAGAGTGATGGAGTGAGGGTGGAGGAATGCACCTGAGGCTGTTTAGGAAGGTCTACACTGTGTTAATTGTGAATGATAGTGGCAGGCAGTTTCCCAATACTAGCGATGATTCGGGCTGATTAGACAGATGTTCCCATGCTTTAGGCAGCTCTGCTTTGCCCTGATAAGAAAACTACAGCCAGGTCCCAAACTCCATTACCCAGCATTCTCATAGCTGCTGAGCCAGTTGAGAGAGAGAGACATGTGATATACATTATCATTTACTCTCTGAGGTTTGTCCTGTGAAGAGTCTGCCTCTCTTCTATTATCAGTCTGCTGAAAGGCCTTTTAACTTCACCAGCTTGCTCTCTTCTCTTAAACACTCTTTCATTTTTTTTTTTTACATTGAGGTTTCCTCATTTCCCTTTCTTCTTATTCGCTTCAATTGCACATATCATGCATTATTGCAGGCGTTCACTTGCAGAGCTATTGTCAGTGCCTGATTAAAGTTATAGGTTTCTTTAGCAAACCTCACAGGCAGGGCTTCAAAGACAAGCCAATGATCAAACAATCTAGAACGTGTGCCCGCATCCTCCAAGCACTCTGGCCAGGCATATCCTCAGGCAATTTCTGTCTAATTTTCAACAGTGAAAAAACTCAGCGTCAGGTTCCACCGTTTCTGCACTACGCCACTAGCAGTGGCACTGCACGATCTAATTTAGATCATATGGAACCCATATACTGTTGTCAGCACAATAAAAGAGAGATGGTCTAAGTGGCTGTAATAGATTTTATTTTAAAAGGTCCAAAGCAGAAAGTCATCAGAGTTCATGCCAATTTGAGTTAGTTGGACAAGGCGCAGGTTTTATGGTTAGCTGTGGAACGGACCACCAGCGAGAGACTGTAAATGGCGAAAGCACTCTACTCACACAAACGCACACAACAATGGAAAACACATTAAATGTGTGAGAAAGTGAAGGCCGACTCATTAGAGTCTGGGAGAAAGAGAGTTAAGTGAGTGGATTTGAAATGCTGTGCTGAGAAAGCTTGCAATTCCCTTTGGGGACAAGACATTTTCCACCGAGACAATAAAGTGTAGTCCTCAGGGAGCACTAGCTGTTCAAATTAAAACACAATCTAGTTTGGTTTTTAGGCATTATGGCTGTAAAGTACTAGGCTATAGGATTCCCCCTGCAATAAATGACTGTGTTTTGCTATGAAATAATGCAGTTTATTGTTTGTGCTGCCTCTGCATAATGAGATATAATTAGGCTCTCTAACAAGTGCTAATGGTATTCTTAATTATGTGTTAATTAGGCAGAAAAAATACAAAACAACTGTGTTGTTGTGGTTTGGCTATGTTGGTTAAAATGCAAACCATTGCAATGACGATGTGGTGAGGTAAGCATTTCCCTGCTTTTCTGTCACTCTCCAGTCCATAAAACTGCAAAAACAAAGAAACAAACTGTGTATCTGCCATGATATATTTGCACACTTCCAAGTTCGGTCTTAGAAGTTGGTTGCATATTCTGCTTTTCGCAATCCAAGTAATCACAAACACATTCGATGATGTTAAGATCTGGGTTTCTGCGTCAACACTGAGTTGTCCTGTGGATTTTTTCAAGATTCCAAGGAAGAATTTAGCCTAATGTTCTCCTCTCTCTCTTAAAGATGAAAGATTTAAGTACAGTTTATCTGATTTGGTGGTCTATCAGGTCTTGTACGGCTGTTAGGACTCTCATTTACTTAATTGAAGGGTTTCAATGTAAAATGTATATCTTTGCTGTCCAAAGTTAAACAAGTGACTCCAAAACGGGGATCCATGTTTTCTGCATGAGGTTGTAGACCATTTTTTTTGTAGACAGAATTTTTTCTTTATGTTGTATGTTAATGAGAGTGGCTTTTTCATATTGTTACTGCCCAAAGAAAAACAAGCATCTCCAAAATAGCAACCTTTACAGGAGAGGTCAAAAACTTGTTTTAACTTTAATGTAAGTCAGTGGAACCAGGACTTTTTCCAAGCAATTTTGAGCCGTTTCTGTTGGTCCATTCATCCATAAACTTTTCACATAATTTAAAGGGCAGCTGCTGAGCTCAAATAATGCATAAAAGTAAAAACTGAAGATACACTTTCATTGCACAGTGATGATATACAAAATATATCAACACTGTATTATAATTTAAAACACCTTTATTAGAGAAATACAAATATGTTTTGTAATTTATGTGTCAGCTATTATTCTTTTTATAAACTTTATTACATGTAAAGTTTTAGCATGAAACAACTTTTGGTATTTTTTATTACTACTGTATATTAAATCTGATCTCCTCAGAAATATCTCCTAAAAATGATTAACTTAATTGTTGTTCATTTAAATAAATCAATTACGGGCTCAGATTTTTGCATAGTACAAGAAAATTGAGTAGGATGTGTGAACGGCACTGTTCACACCAGTCTTCATGTGTAAAGCACATTTTGATTGAAAATGAAACAGGCTTTATAAACAAGCTGCTAATTAAATTATATATAAATCATCTTATTTTAGAGTAATAATAATTGTAGGTTATAGGTCTGATAGAGCTAATGTAGTACTCATCTCTATTAGTACTCATCTATAGTACTCAGGCCATAAAGCAGAAATATCACACTCACTGTTGGAATCAGTCCTGGTAAGGGATCAAGCAGGAAACGGGGGCAGGAAAGGAAGTGTGAGTCTGTGGCCTCATTCGGAGTGTCCGTCTCTGCGTCGCCATGCCGACGTACTGCCCCACAGGCTATAGGCGCTGATTGGAGCTTATGTCACCTCACTGGGTCAAAAGGGCAGGATCAAAATAAAAACTTTAAATAACTGCCAGCCTCTGTCATTAGAGCACATTACTGGCCCTGTGCTAGCGGAGCCTGAACCACTGTAATAACTACATCTCAGTCATATGAGGATGTGCTAGCGCTGCAGAGGAGACAGCACAGGCCTTTAATACATGGACTTTAATTATACCACATCAAGGGCAAGATAGCATGCCAACAATCACATCCACCAAAGACTCCTATCACATCATGTGTGTGCATGTGTGTGTGTGTATGTATGTGAAGCAGAGCAAGAGACAGAGAGGACTTCCTGTTTACCTTCACTTGAGTAATGAAATATTTCTCATGAGGTTAATAGATTTAACCTTTTCATTACATGTTGCACCAATTATTAAGCTGATGTTCCTCTCTCCTTCTTCCCTCTAAATTTCTGCAGTGCCCTCCTCTTCTTTGGTGTATCTTGATCTCCTCTTTTTGCTGTCCTCCCTCCTTCTTCTCATACCATCTCTTCTGTGTTTCGTCTTAATCACCTTATTTTCTTCTAGAATCCTTCACTGCTCAGTATCAGCTTCGAAGCCTCTTCTCCAGTACACCTATGAGGATCACACATGAGAACAAAATGCTTCAAATATGTAAGAAAAGAGAGAGAATCACGTACAAAAAGGAAACCTATTCAGTATAAACTTAGAATATTGATGAAGTACACATGACAAAAACTCTACAACAATGAATACAAAATTCACAATGTTATTCTGAATCTTATCACCTGCTTCAGTCCACTGCTACTCCCATAATTTCATTGCCTCTCTATAATCTAAGGCAACAATTTGCCATATGAACATCATGGGTACAATCATAGGTATATAACTTTCCATGGAAAGTATGCACAGTACAATGCCAAACTAACTTATTGCTCGTGTCCACTGCTCACATCAGTCGTCCTACAAAAGAGTTTACTAACGCTGCAGTTAATAACTGGCCCCATCACAGTGATTTATCAGTCTACTCAGGCTTTAGAAGGTACTCCAGTGTTTGTAACGAAGTCATTTATAGAGTTCTTCTTTAGCATAAGTTTTTACATGTTGTGTATTTATTTTTAAAATGTTGCTTAACAAGCCCTGAGGTATATATATTTTACATTTAGTGGGTAAGTGTTCTAAAATTATTCTCCTGAAAATATAAAAATAATCTATATTCTGAATGCTGCCTTTACAAAGTGTAAATTGACAACATAAATATTTATATGTATTCTGATATACTTGTATTGCACTATATCTCAACTATATGTAATGTAATGTATTTTTTGTAAGTAAATTTAAAACCGTCCAACATTTAATTTCTATTCTAAAAATGCTGTACAATAATAACGGCAGGCAAAGGCACATAAGCACATTATTCCAAGCCATTCATCTTAGATGTAAACCTTTTATTGTACTTGTAAAGACAATCCATGTTATTAAAACACAAACAAATACAAATACAAGGGTTTTTGAGTCACTGATATCATGTGAGCTTGTTTGAAAAGAAAAGTGTGCTCTCAGTCATCACTTGAATTACTAAATTCTATCAATAGCACAATTAACCAAACATGTATTAATTAACCAAAGATGTATTAATAGTGACAGGAGTTATTCTAAAACTACTGCTTTTCTGAGCACTTTATTCCCTGATAAATGGCTTTTTAATATTACCTTTTCAGGTACCTAAAACTTTTGCACAGTATCATGTATATAACATATATGTATATAACTTTATCATGTATATCACTTTTAACTGAAGTTTAAATAGCAATTATTAATTCCAAATAATTCTGGAGCATTTTATTGGACTGTTTGTCTTGACATTTTGACATGATGTAAAGGGCAGCTGACATTTTCAGATTATATAAAAAATGAACCACAACAAAAATACACATGAGGTTTTGTCTCAATAGCTAGGATATACTGTATATTAATATGTTTTCATTTTTCTATATATGGAAGCAAAGATTTTTTTTATTTAATGATAAGCAGTAAATGGTAACACTTACAATAAGAGTACATCTATTAATGGTACTTAAGAGAGTAATATGCATTGCTAAACAGTTAATTAATGAAGCACTTAATCATTAAGTAATGACAGAAATAAGGACTAATTATTTTCGAATTTATTAAGCAATTTATAATCATTACTAAATGCTTAAGTGATATCTCAATTAACTATTAACTTTTAAGAGAAATGATAACTATGTTAATATGTATATAAAATATATGTCAGTAAGTACTTTATTAATCTGCTCATAAATATGAATCTAACTAAGTACTAAAGAACAATTTAGTGAAGTCAAATAAGGTCTTAATTAAGTAAGGTCTTGAATGTCTACGGGGTGAACATTTCATAATTGTATATATACTGTATACAAGTATGTACATATTATTATATATTTATTAAAAACACATAAGTGCAAACAATTGCACAACGAAGGTTTACAAAGTACATAAAAAAAGTATTAATAGTGCATAATTTTAGTGCATATATATATATATATATATATATATATATATATATATATATATATGTATATATATACTTTATAGTCAAACATCTACTTTTTGAAGCCTTTACCAAGAAGTCCCAACTTATCTCAGCATGTAGTCGACTGTTAAATGGTAGAACAAGTATTACACTGTACACGCTCTCTACCAGTTAAGATGACCTTAACTCTAAGCTGTTTTGGGGAAACTAAGCCCTTATTATTTGGAGGGAAGGAATGCTCCAGGAGAAGTTTAGGCTGAAGTATACATCTTCCTGACAGACTGTATTTCAGTCAATACCTTAATTACTACTTAATAAATTATTCAATATTAACATGACAATTTAGCTATTAAATAGTATTTATTAAGGTTTTCTTTGACTTTTGAAACCTAATACATTTTCATTAGTTCTTACTGTCTGAGTTGTTGAGTCATTTTAATAACAGATTAATAAACTGCTTGATAATATTTAAAATTAGTTGTCATTATGATTAACAGAGACACTGCTTAGGCATTTAGCATACAAACGTCCTAGTAAAATAATGTTATGAATATAAATAATGTTAGTCCTTTTTTCTATTATTAGTTAATGGTTAAGTGCTTTTGCCAAATGTATAAAAGTGCCTCAGGAATGGTAGAGCTCCTTAGAATTCCATTGTAGTTGTGGGTTTGGCTGAATCACTGCTGTCATAATGTGTTTAATAAGTTTAATAAAGACTGAACTTCTAGAACGTTTAATTCCTCAGTGAAACAGTCCAAAAACGAACATGCTTAAATTCTCCATTGTTTGCTCAGAGTAACAGAAGCAAGACGCAGAGACACAGATAGCAAGTGATTAACAGCTGTGTGGAACTGGCTAATAGAGCAGGTCTACTAATCCAGAATCTCTGTCAGGCTTCATTGGCTGTGCAGTATGTGGGCTGGTTGTAGTTTTCTCTTCAGAATACAGCAGAAGAGCCTGAAACATGAACATCTGTCTCATCCACAGTGATATTCATCTCCTCTCACAGCAAACCGCCAGCCACTATCATTATTCACAATTAGCACAGCGCTTTCTAAAACAGCCTCTGGTGCATTCTTCACTCATTACTCTCTCTCTCTCTCTCTCTCTCTCTCTCTTGCTCACTGAACTGAACTGAGCCATCCAAACACCCAGTAACTCTTACCTATACTTCCATTGCAGATCAGTTGGTAACTTACAAAGCAGAGCATTCTGTCTGTCATCTTAAGTCTCTCTCTCTCTCAGACAGCGGCCAGTGGCATGGCCTGTTGGTAGGGCAGCAGCAGGTCACGCTCTGTGCCCATTGAAGGAAACTATTTGGCTAAATGGCTGCCATTCAGCATTGCTTCATATCCTCTGTGATAAGGCAGCGCACAAAAGGCTTCTTTTTTCCTGACTGGAGGCTTCAAACAGCTACCATCCAGCTAACATCTTCCAGCATCCTCTCCACGATAAAAGAGACTGTAATGCCAGGAAGTGAACACATTCCTCAGCCCCAATTCACAGAGCAAAAGCCCGAAGTGTGTGGTAGTGGGTGTGTGTGTGAGTGTGTATTTGTTTGTTTATTTGTTTTCATATGTTTCCTAACGTACAACGCCGGGACAAAATAAATGGACCTCTGAGGTCATGTGCTATTTTAGTCATCTTCATGCCCAAAAAAGGGACTAAGCTGGTTTTGCCTATGTGAGAATGAATGGTGTTGCACCTTGTAGTTTTTAACATAAACATTCCACAACTGATATGTTTTGTGGTGCATACATTTCCCTGAATGTCTCTGAATCTAATTAATTAAAACCTTAAAATTAATTAAAACGAAGTTGGAAGAGTTAATAAAATGCAGATTAAAAAGCAATGATTTCCAAACTGTCTGTTTCAGGTATTTCATTGAAATTGTCCAAGGAATGAATTTATTCCAAATATGATGCTGGCAACACATTCTAAATAAAGTTTGGACAGACTGGGAAGTTTGTGTAATGATCAAAAACACCTGATTTGGAACTTTTCACAGGTAAACAATGAACAGGTGACACTGTCATGTTTGGGTATTAAAAGGAGCTTTCACAAAAGGCCCAGCCCCCACTGCATGAACAAATTGTTCAGTACTTAGAAATTTATTTCAATGCACATTTTCTAGGAATTTGAGGAGTTCACCACCATCCAATACACCATATTTAGGGATTTCACCACAGTTTCATTGCAGTATTATAAAAGTATTCAGGGAATCCAGGAGGAAATCCGAAACCAATATTAAATGCCCTTGACCTTTGACCACTTAGATGGCACTGCTTTCGAAACCAGCAAGCTTCTGTATAGCCACATAGGCTCAGGAATACTTTGGAAAACCCTTGTCAGTGAAAACAGTTTGTTGCTACACCTACAATGCAAGCTAAGACTGTACTATGCAAAGCAGAAGCCATACATCAACAACATCCAGATTTTTATTTTTTGACTAAAGCTCATCTGAGATGGACTGACGCAGAATGGAAATGTTTGCTGTGGTCTGAGAGTCCACCTCTCAAATTGTTCTTGGAAAGAATGGACGTTCTCAAGGCCAAGGAAGGAAAGAGCCATCCTGACTGCTACTACTGCGAAGCTCAGTAGCCAGCGTCTGTCATGGTGTAGTGGTGTCTTATTGGTTAGCTTGCAGATCTGTGAAGGCAGCATTAATGCCGGGGGGTTCAAAACTATTTTGGAGCAGCATAAGCTGCCTTCACGACAACATCTTTTTCAGGGACATCCCTGCTTGTTTCACACAATGTCAGTGCTTGGTAAACAATGCCAAGGCACGTTCTCCATGTTACAACAGACTGGCTTGATAGTAAAGGAGTGCAGGTGCTTACATGTCTCCCTCTTTCCCAATTTCATGACTACAACAATTGGAGTCCTCAGTTCCCAAATGATTACTGAATGTAGTTAAAAGGAATGGTGATGTAACACAGTGGTAAACATGCTCCTGCTCCAACTTTTTCTGAACATATTAGCCACAAAAACGTCATACATTTTTCTCCATAGAGAAAAACTGCTTAGACCCAGAGCTTATTCAGATGCGCCAGTGAACTGCACAATGAGACACATAATCTTTTAATTCACTTCAGGATCTGGATGAACAGCAAGAGGACATGCTGTTCAGTGTATCAACTGCATGAAATACAATATCGCATGCCGTCTTATAGTTCACTGTAGTGTCATCGTGAGCCCTGGATCTAAGCAGTTTTTCTCTATGGAGAAAAATGTATGACGTTGAACTACAGGATGATGACACATTCCCAGAACTTTATGGTCCAGATTCTGTAAAATGCATTTGATTTTGATGATTTGTTTGAAAGAGAATGGAATTTATTCATTCTTTTGCATACACAAACCTCTAGCATCATAGATGTCTGTTACCTAATGTAACAAATATCGTTCCCTTCTAAGTGTTATCCAGAGCTGTCCAGTGACATTGGAGGAAGCATGACCTTAGCTTGGTAGCATTGTGTGATGAGGAAAAATTGCTAATTGGTGGGAACTGGACACAACTGAATTGAGAGTAAAGCACAGTAAAAATACATGCAAAAATTCATCATCTAGATTTGAGTGCACAATCTGGCACTGTATATAACATGTGTATGTGGGTGTAAAAGAAACAGGAAAGGAAGGCAGTGAGAGAGAGAGAGAGAGAGAGAGAGAGAGAGAGAGAGAGAAATGCAGAAACAGATATTTTGAATAACAGGGGACGGAGGGAGACAATACAATCAAGTCGCTTTGCAGGCTTAGGGAAAATTCACCACATGAACAGCCTTTTATCTTCCCACAGCAGTGCACTGGGGATGCAACTCTTAATTTGATTTTTGGCCAAACATCAATGAAATCCTTGGTATGCAAAAGATCCAAAACTACATCACAAAACAATGCTGGTGTGGTAATTTGGATCAGAAGCAGATTTGATTTATTGCATTCCATTATGACTCTATTAAGTAACAGTCAGCAGTAAGCAGATGATCATGGACCAAGAAAAATAAAAGGCGCAGTTCTGTGTCACCAGTATGAAGTGATAAACATGGCCATGGCCAGACGAGCACTACAAAGCCCTATACACTTTCAAAATCTGTCTATTTATGGGAATTTGACAATATCCTCATTAAAATGACATTTATAAAATATAATGTCTTCAGCTAAACTAAGTTTATGATACCTAATATCTTCATTAATATAATTTTTTACAAGACATTTAATACCCTCAATAAAATAACATTTATGACATTTAATATCTAATCTCTTTCATAATGTTACACATTTTCTTTTATATGACATTTGTCATTTTATATCTGCACTTATAACACCTTATATCTTAATTAATATGACATAACATTAATTTCAGTAATTTGACAAATTTAAGCCAAATTTCAGTAATTTAAACCATTTAATATTCTCAATAAAATGACAAGCATTCCATTTAGTATCTTCATTTGTATGCAATTTACAACACCCAGTATCTTTATTAATATGACACTTATAACACCCAGTACCTACATTAATATGACATTCATAACACCCAATGATCTTCATTAATCTGACATTGCTAACATTTAATATCATCATTGACATGATATTCATGACAGCCATTAACAATCCAATCAATCACAACATGAGGCATATTCTGAGGAAAGATGTGAGTCAGCTCTGTGTCAGCATGCTTTAAATGACCTCTACACAGAGTACTAGGTGTGTGAAAGTGAGGGAAGAAAGTGCAGGTCATATTTTTATTTTTATTTATTTTTTGCTGATTCTAAGCCCAGACCAAAACATTGACTTAGCAGTTCTTAAAAAGTGAGTTTTCACAACACACACTGTGGGAGAGCAGAGCAGTGAATTTTACGTGCAGCAACTAGATCGTAAATCACATGCAGAGCGAGACAAAGCTCAAGTGTTCGCCTTAGTGACTGTTTCAGAAACCACTTTGTGGCTTTCTTGGATAACTAACAACTAAGTGCTCAATAAAAAAAATGTTGCCCTGCTATTCAGTCCCAGACAATCAAGCGGTGAAGTGAGGCAGCTGGAGCGTGCTGGACAGGACCCAGTCAGGAGAACGGCAGGAATGCTCTTACTTTTCTGTGTAAACATGTTTGTGTAGATGGCTAACACCTGTAGTCCTGTAACCCTGTAGATGCTATCATGACATTCAGATGAACCGAGTGTCTTCCTCAGGCTGCTGATGTGAAGTTGCAAAAATCTTTTTAATTGCTATTTTTGGATCACACCGGCGGACAAGGCCCTTGGTTATGACATGTATTTAGATAAAGATTTGTCATTTACTTATTATGATATACAATACCAGCAATTATGCCTCTCTTTCCATAAATCCATTATTTCCAGTGATTACATGGAGGGTCTCTTGGCCAAGAGAATTAAAATGTTTAGCTGACAATGCAGAAAAGTCTTTTGTCCATAAACCAAAGAAAATGAGGCATAGCATGCTTTATACGTATGGTTTGTATTAAAATGGCAGGGATGTTTGTGGCTCATGAGTAAGTAGCAGAAAAACCACTTTGCTGTATCCAACACGTATACCCAGACTGAGTTATTGGCAGCTGAAGTACCAGTAGTGGCATATTAGCAATTACCCCCGAACTAAATGGCTATTGTCGGGTGACCACACGTCAGCATTTCAGTGTTTCGGCCGCTGTAAGGTTAAGAATAATTGTCTTAGTAGTTTAAAAGTAAAGGCTTGTTTCAGGCGTTACTTATTGGTTTACCTTTTTAGGGCCGCACAATTTAAATTTGAACCTCATGCCTTCTCATATAGGTGCATTCTGCTGGCAATTGAGGAGCTTTATCTCACTCTATTCTGAGCTTGCCCTTGTTGGCTCATGAATGGAGTGATGAGTGCTGATGCTCAGGGGAAGAGCAAAGAACAGAACCAATCTTTCTGGCGAGTGTTTCCATATGGACACTAGGAGGGGGCACATTCCAGTGGAAATGAAGGCAGTTCCTTTCATCACAGAGACATAATCGATAAATGATAAGGATGCCAGGAGAAGTACAAAGCGAAAAGCCTGGAGATGAAGCACAGAAAGATCCAAACGGAAGGACTGGAACATGTGGAGAGAAGGACAGCGCAAGAAGGAGATGGGTTCCAGAGATTTTTGGCCAATGGACTGAGAAAAAGAAGAGGAAAGAAAAGGAGTGACGGAAGGGGAGGAGAAAAAAATAGTAGTGTAAAGGGGACACATGTGAATTAAAACATTATGCCAGAAGCTTCTCTTTAATCAGAGGATGCCATCAGGCCCCTGAGGTCACTTCCTTTGAGGCTAACTTCATGTTGTGCGCTGATCACTGCTTTATCGGGAAGGAATGCAAATTACAGCAAAGATCTCAACTTGCTCTCACAATGCCGCTGCTGTGGCAGATAATCATGGACAGCAGAACGCTGTGAATACACTTCCTCAGGGGCACCACTTCAGTGAGGAACAGCTGAATTTACGCTACTCTCACAAATCTGCCTAAAAGAAGAGTACGATTTGATGTACCAGTAGCTATAAAGATCAACAGAACACTGAGCATTTAACAGAAACCAATAAGAAGACTGTTTCACGCTTTAGCTATTCAAATTTAATGAATGTTGACAAAAAAAAGTCTTGTCCAGGAACCAGAATACTACCTTGGGTTGAGAACATTTTCTTCTCTGCCAGTAATTTCTGTAGCAGTAGGCTCTTGGCTGTGGTCACTGGCTTATTATGAGAGCTTTTACCTGTCCCTGCAGAGCAGTGCTCATTCCATTCCTGGAATAATTTCTAGAGAGAAGCACATATCAAAAGATTCTACCTCTTTTAAGGTAGCACACTGTAGGTTCCCGCTATGGGCTTGTGTGATCATGGACATATAAAGGATCATGAGAAGTGCTGTATTCGCAATAAGAATAACTCTGTTCTTGTAAATACACTCATCATCGAAAAAAAGGAGCACCCAGAAGGAATCGACTGACAGGAATGAAACTTGGTGGACAGGTTTTATCTATGTACCTGACTGACTACATAAGGTCATCCTGTTGTGCATGCTTTCCATTCTGACTCCATTCTGACTGCAAGCAAAGAATGCCTCAGAGAAGAGGTTGAAAGCAATTTGAGCAATTGGAAGAGTTGGAAAGGGGTCACAAAATAGGGCTCCGTGAAGCAGGTTGGTCTTATTAATTTATTGCCTGTTGTATTGGTCGTGTGGATACTACCGTTGCATGCTGTTGGCGGTAGTGGATAGAAGAAAGCACACGCCATCAACATTAGGAATCTGGGAGACCTACACAAACCACGGAGAGAGAACCGACGAATTATCCGACATGCGTGGAGTGACCCTGCAACAGCCCTGATTGTGGATATTCAGCAAGCAGTGATGCCCCCCATGAGTCATCCACAACGCAGGACTATTTGCACCCCCCAGGCCGTTACGACCCTTAACACCACTGCAGTCCAACCCTTCCATCAAAGTGCAACTATTTTTGGTGATGAGTGTAGTAGTGACTTTGTGGACATTATGTGTGCAGTAGCGTTGGTTGTGTCATCTTTGCTGGGCTGTGCGATAGTTAGTGTGTAACATGTACGGAGTAGTTGTTGGTGACCTTTCAGCCTACACTGGTGGTGGTTCTGACTGCTGCCATGTTCAGTAAAAAAGCTTTTGCCTGTTTCCTGCGTCTTCTTCACCAATGCCACAATATGAAATGTATGCCATGGAATAACCTTGAGAAGCTCATATGAAAAGAGCTACTGCCACTGCTTTAGGTGAGCCTGAGTCTGACTTGCAACTGTTAGCATGCTCTGATTCGTGTAGTTGTCACTAACCCCACATGATTTATGTCCCAAAGCGTTAAGATCGAGAGCCACACTTTTTCCCACCCACCCACCCACGCAGACAGACAAAACTCACGCAGGCCACACGCATGGCTAAAACCTCAGCACAAGGGGATGTACAGACCCCCAACCTCAGACTGACAAGACCTCCGAGTAGTTTAAAATTCTCAAGTCAATACGTGCGAGCGGTGTGGATGATTTCCTGTGGTTTTCAGATTTCAATTTGGTCTTGATGAGTTTGTGGGTCATTAACAACCTTAGAAATAAAGGTTTCTAAATGGTTCTTGGCTTGGACATATGCTTCCAGGAAAACATTTAATTGGGAAAATGCACAAATTATATCTTGGCAAGTGAAACAATCTTAAATCTAGTCAATATACCAAATTTCTCCTTATTTATAGACATTTTATTCTGAAGTATTTTTAGATTGTAAAATTCTTGTGTTCTACTAGCAGACCATTTTGCTTCTTCTCACTCATGTATCTCATTTGTAATAATGCTCTTTAGACACCTATCTATTAAAAGTGGTTAATCTTTTTCCAAAGAAAGGCTTTTGACATTTTTATTTTTAAAGGTGTTAAAATATACTACGTTCTTTGGTGTAATACATAAATGGAAGTTCTTTTTTTGTTGGAAGAGAAATGTTTGCATTTAAACCCGTTAACCCACTAATCTCTCATGCTTTTCCCCCTTGCATACGGAAACATCTATTGTTCTCCTGAATAGAGAGAACTTCTTTTCCTGAGATTGATTGCCTGAGTCTCCCTATTTGTCCCAAACCTAATCACTTCAAGCTGAGGAATGATAGCTGTTGACAGCAGGGCAATCTAGAGTGGACTGTTTCTTCCTGTTAAATGCCTTCTCTAGAACTAAATGTGAGTATTTTGGAGAGTTTTATAAGTTACAAGTACCCTTTTGCCCTCTTTGTCTTTGGACTTGAGGCTAAACCCTTGGTGTTCTGGCCTAATTGTCCATGACAGTAGCCATTAGCCCTGTGGCTCTGCCCTGCAGGAGCAGGTGAAAATGAGCAAACGTTGTAACAGTGTAATGGGGGTCTATGATGGCCTCTCTGCAGATTAGCGGCTTTGATTTAACCCCACACCTCAGCCCAGCAGGGGAGAGTGAAAGAAAGAGAGACAAATGCCATCAGCTCCTTGCTGAGATCAAAGCCTCTCCTTCTTTGATTTCTCCCTGTTGCTTCTGCTTGAATCAGACAGAGTCAGTCATCTTCTAAATGACTCTCTGGATCAACTGAGAGGACTAGTCAACCGAGCTATTCTGTTAAGGATGTCATAAAAGACGGAGCTATCAGAGAGATGAAGAGATAAAAAGACAGGAGGTGAAGTTTTTTCCAGTTAAGCTCTAAATTGGCACCTTAAAGCCATTTTATGCAACCAATTTGATGACACAACCATTCAAATTCATACTCCAAACCAACAGCGAGCACTGTATCACCAGATAGCTGTGGTGTCCAACCCTATTGTAAGAAACAAGGAAATGCACAGTCCTTCCTTCTTCATCTTCACTCCTTACCAGTCTAGAAATGTTGAAGTTCAGCTTCAAACTTCATCCCTTTACTCACCAAGAGCATCTCCAGTGGCAGAAAACAATTGCAATGTTAGTGTTTTTCTCTTCTTCTACTTTTATCACTTCTTTTGTTTGCAGATGAACATGGTTTTACCAGCAACAAGCAGCTGTGTTTATCAATGCTTTTATTGGCTACCTGTTCTTAAATTATCTAACCAGGATACGCCATCAGGGCAGCGCAACTACTTCATCCTAACATGTTGGAGTGATGGCCGACTTCACGCCATAGTGACTTCTCTTGGGGTACAAAGTGGTATTACAAGACAGGATGGGCAAGGCTAGCTGGTTAGCATGCTAATTTTGATAAATATCACTGCAACACAATCCATTCTGTTGATAAGATTAGTTAGAATTGGAAAGGTTTTTTTTTTACTAAAAATCTTACAAATGTGTTTTTTTTAGTTTGTGTTCAAAGCTTCATGTACAGTATGTCTGGGTCCAGTGCACATAATTCAGTGCGAGCTCCAGGCATATTTATCTTTAGGAGTGTTCATGTAAAGCACTGTCAAAACAAGTAGGCCTTTCTGTCATTCTTGAGGTGCATGTTCTGAATCAAGTATTTATTCACGCATTTCTCAGATGTTTCAATTAATAAAACATTTTGGCATACAAAACAAACAAACCAACTGCCCCATTCCAGTAAAAAATCTGGATCCAGCTATGGTACACTGAGGGGGGTGGCGTAAACTGTAATTTGAATATTATGGTTAACACTAAACCTTAAGTAAACATTCTTTTTAATCATAGCCAACCTCATATTGATCATACACACACTCACGCTTACTCACACACATACTTATTCAAACATACGCTTATTCACACTTGCATACACACTCACACAGAAGTAATATGTGTAAAATTGAACTGCATTCTGTGGCTTCTTAAGCTTCAGTGAGCTATTTAACACTAACTGCCGTCGCGGCTGTTGGCCCGGCCAAAACAAATGAGAATGTCGGCTAATGCAGAGCAGGCCCTCTCTATGGCCTGCCAGGACCCCCTGCCCCCCAGGGCTGTTATTTGTTCTGTTTAGTCTGGCAGCAGCTCCAGACGCAGCATATTGTGTTGTTATTTGGGTAAACAATGGGCAGATTGTTGAAGGGATTGAAGGTGCCCAGCTGTGCATTAGGTAGTGGAGCAAACACTGTAAGAAGCCAGGCACTCTGGAGTCACCTGAGGAGAGCAGGTGGGAAAGCAGTGTATGCAGACAGACAGTGGTGTAGGCCGCTAGGCCATAAGGTCACATTCAGAGTAAAATAAAACTCACTCTGTGGTTAGGACTGTGATTGGATGCATGGTGAAGGTAAACTATGCTCCATCCACAAAAAGTAGCTACTACTTTTTATTACTAAGTAATTAATTTGTATGTATTTTGTATTCTCAGGATAGATTGAGTGGAATTTTTTCAAGGTACTTCATTAGTATAGCTCGAGGAAATATATAGTTGTACTTTGGTCTTACTGCAATGTTGGTATGTATAAATATGGCAAATATGATGGTAACTTCAGTTCTGCTACAGTAGCTAGTGGCACATGTTACAGTGTTAGCTTACAGTGTCTGCTTAGCTAGCTAGCAATATTATACAATACAAAGCAATATTAAAATACAAAGCTGGTGAAATTTCTGCTTAGTCCGTCACTCACGTCACTAAAAGTCTCAGTAATATTTTTGGCTTCCACAATTTAAATGATCAGAATTTAAGTGTTTAAAGTTATTTTTTGATTCTTTGATTTCTTTAAATTTTACATCAAAGATCAAAGATTTATATTTTCGTTTGTCTAATTAAAATTTTTTATGTAATTTAAAAAAAAATCTGGAGTTTTAGTACACATAGGTGGAGCCTATTTTTAGCCACACCCCTGCATTTTGTAGCAGGACGTGAGACTAGGTAAGGTAAGTAGTTAGATCATATTGTTTAGAAGTAAATGCATCCCAAAGTCTCTAAATCTATGTGTAACTTAACTATCTATCACTATTGAAACACATATTTTCTGCAATTAAGGAAACTTTTTTATGTTTTAATGAAAAATAATTTCAATTGATGTGTGTGCTACTGGGCTGCATTCAGCCTGGACAAAATGTGGAAAACGTTTATTTGACCGGAAACCATGATGTACTATGGCAGCTGAAAAGGTCAGTTTTCTGTTAGAGAAATTAGATTAGATTACGAAAGAATCGGGGGAAAGACACTGGAGTAAGAACACGCAACAGGGTAAATATATGATTAATTATGAATCATTTGTTTTCATTTGTTTTCATAAATAGCCAGCCAGAGTCCTTTCTGTGTGGTGCTTGGATGTTCTCCCCATGTCTGCATGAGTTTGTCAGTGTCGCCTGAAATCACTTTTTCCAGAATATTACATTAATGTTTGTCTTCCTTCTGGTTTTGAATGATTGGCACACCCCGAATGAGCCATGATCTTCTGCCATTTCTCTTACAGAGTGCGCCAGTGTTGCCAGCTATCCAACACTAGGATCAATTTACAATTATAAGACGATTTGTTTTTGTTTTCAAACTTTTTCTATAGCCACAGTTCATTAGAAAGTTGTCCAAACAAAATACACAGCCCTCAACTGCACAGTGCACTTTCAAACCATTCAGATTTGTAGGGAAGACCGCAAATCTGGCAACCCCATGTGCAGGAAAAAAACAGTTTATCTGGTTGTTGTAGTGACTTTGCAGTTTATAATTCTTACTATTCAATAAAGTGTCCATGTAGCAGCTATTTTCAGACTGTTCATGTTTTTTTCTTGCTTTAATGTTTTGTACAGTGCATTGCCATCCATTCTTTAGCTTTGGTGGGGTGAACTACTCACTGCCCCGTAATAGTTGGTGCCTGTGCATTTACCAATCTGCAGCGTACATATTTATAAAGGACTTTATTAGAATCCACTTCATTTTAACAGGGCAGTTTAATATACACATTGCTGCTGTGTCAGAGGTGTATATGAAACAAGGACCCAAAGGAAACGTGCCTCAAAGTCCTTGCACACTGTTTTGCACCATTTTGGTAAAACGTTTCCTTCAATCCGGAAGACCTCAGCAAAACCCTGCACAATGTTTTGAGATTGACCGTACTCCTGTTTCAACATACATGGCTTTACATATATGGCTTATTGGTTATGTATTGGCTAGTGATGTTGAGTGCTGCTCAATACCAAAATCAATATAAAAAAAAGTTACTACTGAAAAAAGTTACTACTGGTAAATGATCTATATACAATTAGTAATTCACTCAAACAGCTTTTTAAGTTGGGCATTTTGCTGCCTTTCTATAAGGCTTGTCCAAATTTCCCACACTGGCTATAAAAGAATGCATTTGTGGGTGAAGCATAGACAGGGTAACTGTCATGCACCCAAAGTCATCAAACCATAAAAAGGCAGCACACGACCAGAAAAGGTTTGTTTTTTCTCAGGGTGGCATTCCTTGTGTGATGCTGAGGCTGAGAATGCGTCTGTGTGCATACATGAGCGTCAGACAGTGGGAAACCCAAATGAATACGTCAGCTTGTCGGGACACCAGCAGGGTTCAAAAGCGGTTGTCCCTGGGGAAAGGCCCAAGCAGAAGCTCACGGTGCTGGGGCAGAAGGAGCCAGAGAGCATCCTGCTCGTCTGATGGATGACTGCCTGCCTGCTGGCTGCCACATGAGACGCCCAACATCACAGAGGCCTACAAACGCACATACCGCCATGACGGCAGCCCAGCATTGTGGGGCGGTTGGGATGGGAAGGGGTGGGTCGGTGGTTAATAACCACTTACGATAACCAGGCACTTCAAAGCCATCTCTTCCAGTTCACTCATAAAAATGTGGCTTTCTATTGGCCTGAAGGTCCTGGGTTCATGAGATGTTTACGGAGCAGCATTATAGACTGCCTTTGAGACGGTTGTTTTGAAAGGTATAAGGAACGGCATAGTGTAGCATTAAGGGGTGAATTGTTTAATTATGAATCCCGACAGGTGGGAAGAATTTCTCACCTGTTTGCGCAACTACCTTGCTCGCCTACCTCTGATTGTCACAGAGATAGCAATACAAAGATGAATGGAGTACATTGTACTAGAGGAGCGAAGGAAGCCAATGCCAGGTCTGCCTGAGTGACATCCTTCCTGGGTGCTGTATTTGGATAAGCAGTGTAGGGCTGATAGGACGTTGGGTGCCAGATGAGAAGCCTTTTGAAGTGAAGAATACTTAACTCCCACTGAGAACAAGATCTCGTTTCTTCTCTGTAAACAGGTAGTGCTTTGAGTTTGTTTGTGTGGTAAGACCATTCAGAACAACAGGTTCGGCAGCCAGGCAAGTCAAACAACTAATGCATTGCATAAGGGTCTAATAACCTATTGAAATATGTGTTGACATGCTTATTTGTTCTTCAGGTTTGATGGCTGAGATTAATGTGTTTTATTCTGATGTGATTATACCATAAACAAAGCTGGTTTAAAATAACGTGTTCATTAGCAGGATATCATTGAAGAACCGGCTTTGATGCGCTAAATGGATGGTTCTACTAAAGAACTACATTACATCAGACTGGTGCAATCACACAGATTTAACTAATTTTCTGTACTTGTTAAAAACAAGTAATACACATTGTCTCAACAGAATTGTCTCAACTGATGTGTGGAAAATGGTTCGCAAAGCAGATGTTCATGAATGGCTAAAAGGAGTGATTGTAATTTGGGCATGCCAAAGGGCATAGTGTGAGTAGCTGAATTTGCAGGTGTATGGAAGTGTACAGTCAGTCAGGTCTACCAGCAGTGGCAAAAATCCCAACCTACAGGAAATTCTCCTCAGAATTGTGCCAGGGAAGGCAAATACCAAATCTGACTCAACTGTGCTAATCTTTAATGTGAGTGGCTGAAGAGTGGCTAGCTCTATGCCAATCAAAACATAGCTGTTATTTGTGGTCATGGGGGTAGTACACGCTATTAGGTACGTTTCAGGTGACTAATTTTTGTAACACTGTTTAACATAACAAGCCATCACTTGGCATACTTTTTGGTCACCAAATTACCACCATGAGTAACACCATTCCAATGGCACCCCACTTCCCATGCTGGGGCAGAATCTCAAACGGCTCCATGCGCCCTACATATTGCAATACTGGCTCCTGCAGCCAACCATACATAGTATACCTAAAAATATTCATTTAGGATTCAACCACATCCATATTTGACATACAGTGCACCACTTTGGCTATAGAAGCGAGAAATTTTAAACTTACATACCACACTATTTAGGGAGTATGGAGGCCCTTGGGATTCCTGAACCTACAGCAACTACACACACATATATACAGTATATATATATATATATATATATAACTACTTTCTACTTTTACATATCATCGCTGTCCAAAGAAAAAGAAGTGTCTCCAAAATGGCAATTTTACAGGAATTAAAATTGTATGTCAATGGAACAAGGCTTTTTTCAGTGCAATTTTGGGCCATTTCTTTCGGTCCATTCATCATGAAGTTTTCACACAGTGTAAACGGCAGCTCATGTTGTCAATTGATGCATAAAAGTAAAAATCAACAAAATCTTTTTATATAAATTTGATCATGTTAATATAGGGGTATATATAAGTTGTGTGGGGGAACTATTTTGCTTTACATTTACAGCATTTAGCTGGCACTCTTATCCAGAGGGTAATCGTATTACAGATAGGCCAATGTAGTGTTAGGAGTCTTGCCCAAGGACTCTTATTGATGTAGCGCAGCATAGTTACCCAGATCGAAACCCTGTCTCCCACATGGGATGGTAGCCCACTGGAAGGTAGTGGTGTTTTCCACACCTTGCATAAAAACTACCATCATAAAACAAGTCTTGGGCATTAGGCAGTGTCATTTTAGCCATCTGCTTTAATAGCTTCATGTGAGAGCTTTTAGAGGTATTTAAAGCTTTGTAAGTCTGATCCCCATCACCACCACTGCTAGCAATTCTGACTTTTATTATATATAGGAATTTTGAAAATTTGGTAGAAAGTCCCCGTTGAGTAGACTGGGCCCATTGCTCCTCTTTACAGTTTGAGTGTAGCTGCCGTATTCAAGAACAAATCCCGAAACCAACCCCCCTCCTTGGTGTCACCACAAACACACTTACACACATACACACATGCCTGTGGCCAGCAGAGGTCTGTGGTCAGGCCAGTAACGAGCAGTTCAGCGTAAACACAGTTTCCAGACTGTCCCAAACCCCAAAGCCCTCCGCCGCTAGCCTCGCACTGCTGCCGCTGCTACATCAGTCACAGTACTCTGTTTGTCACTGTGTGTGTGTGTCAGTAGTACCACAGTATTATGCTCTTCAACTTTTTACTCAAATGGAAAACTTAATATGATAATAATATCCACGTATTTTGACTAAAACAGATTTCTGGAGAGCGCCAGCTCTGCTAACAAACCACATTAAAATACATTATGTTAATATATGTTGATCGTAAAGCAGAATGAAAGGTTCTTCTGTTCTGTACGACAGCCTGACGAGTCTTGCTGGTGATCTGGTATGTGTCTCCACTCATTTGGCTCATCACTTCTGCCATGTGTGTTTACTTAGCTGCCTCTCTGAGTACCCACTCTCTGCCCACACGTTCAACGCAAACGCATCACGCACAGCTGTTTGCTGTGTGTTACCCTCTCAGCTTCAGGCAGCTTAGTGTCCACATCTGTCCAAGCTAATTAGTGTCTGCCATTTACACCTGTGCTGTAGCCAAGCAAGAGCAGCTCTGCAGTTGAGTGTTCAGTTAAAAAAGGGCACACGCTGCGCCTCATGCTGCATTTTTGAGCCACATTCTGCCTTTCTGTGCCAAAGTGAGCGTATCCTCAGTTACGAATATGAAGCTTCTCTATGTGCATGCGCACACATTGCTAATCAGGCCTGAGGTCATATATATTCCCATATGTATTATACAGTCATCATCAAAAGAATTGCACAAATAGTTGCACCCAGAAGGAATCAACTGACAGGAATGATATTTGGTGGGTAGGATTGATATTGTGAGACACAGGAATGATTTAAGTTTCACACTTGGCCGTGCATGTGACATAAACAGGGACGAGTCTTATCGTTGTACCTGGCTGACCCAAGGGCCACAATTGTGCGCATTCAGCATGCAGTGCCAGCACCATTGGTAGACAGCTGCACAATGCAGGATTACATCCACGCAGGCCTACATGCACGCAGGTCATTACGACAACTGCTCTTAACACCACATCCACCTTGCCAAAGACTGCAGTGGCGTCATGCCAGACTGTCGTGGAGTGACTCAGAACAGCAGCGGATCATCTTCAGTGACAAGTTCCATTTTTGTCTTGGTGGAGACGACCAATGAATCCATTTGTGGAGGCACCGTGCTCAGCGCCAAGATGAACGGATTCTTGTCACAAGTCCAGAAGGCCTGGTCTCACTCCACCTCCACCCCTACCACAAAATCTGCAGAAACTGTGTGAGAATATTTTAGCTGCATGGGATGGATAATCGCAGGACACCTTTAGGAACCTTTACAACTCTGTGACGAGACTTCTGGCATGTTGCCCAACGCCATGCTGAGAGACGCTACTTCTGTATGTCTAGCTCAACAAATATGGATCATATCAGTGTAAATATATCATCATTTATTGTTCCTGGTAACCTTTATCTTCCTTCCCAATAGCACTGCAATCCCACACTTCCTTTCGGGTGCAACTATTCTTTTTGATGATGAGCGTATATTATGCATTTTGCAGCATTAGGAAACATGGTTAAATGAGTAATGTGTAGCAGTGAGGTTGTGTATTGCAAACTGAGCCCCACCACCCACCCCTCCTTTCCCTACAACCTAATGTGGCTGTCAGGTTTTCTGCCATTGCCTCAGCGTCTGTTCTGAGTTTGTTTTGCTTCTTAATGTTTTCACTTCTTCAGTGGTGAGAATTCATCCACCTTTGCTTTTTTTGTGTTTTTGTTGTGCTAAAGTATAAATCCTCAAATCCTCACTTTCAGGTTCTCAAATTTCTCACAATCGTTAGCTAGCACGTTGTTAGCTTGGGATTTGTTTTACCTATTGAGTGGTCATACCTAGCTTGCTCGTATTGCTTGTTGTGTTTTGAATGCTAATTCAGTTCATACTGAGCTTAATATCAGTACCCCCCCTCCGCGATAAGCTGATTTAAACCATTAAAGCATCCTAAGTATTCTTCTAATGCTGATAAAATGTTCTGATGAGGACATTTGCCAGCTTATTGTTTGAAGTTTCCCGTTCCACTTTAAACACTGCAGCTTTAACATTCTGTTAGCTGAGATGTTATTATAACTGCTGCTCCATTTAAGGTGGAACGGGGCAATTCGAACAAGAGGCTGGTGAATATGAAGTTTTAGGGACAGAGCTACTGATAAATATGTGTTACAGAAGCATTTTTCTTTCTTCCTATCGGTGCTATAGCGCCACCAAATTCATTGAGTGAAATGAATTATGCATAGTGCTTTGAGACCCATTTTCCACACATTGAACGGACATTCGCTGCACTGTACCACCTCTTCTCAATCTATAAATCCCATCACTGTCCCATCATCCTCGTGCATCGCCATCTGCAGGAGCCTGAAGTTACTACCACCTTAAACACGCAAGGTGACTATTTTTTTGGTTTGATGAGCAAAAATTTGAAAAAAAAAGAAGATAAAAACCATTTTGTTGATGGAGACAGGTTTGGTGGTCTACCAGGAATTACGCTGTTTTGACTGGAAATAGAATAAATTAGAATACCTATGAGGTACAATACCTTACACTTATCCATACATAATAATAATGTAATGTGATTAGCTTAATTAAAAAATCAACCCTAAACCCAGCCTCAGGATCTTAAAAAATGTAGTTTAAAAATATGACTCCAGAAAAAGCACTTTACCATATCAGGACCGTTTCGGCGGTGCTGATATCATACTCTTTCTATGTGATTCTTTCTACCATGTCAGGACATTTTTGTCCTGAAAGCGTATGAAAACAAGCACGCGCACATACACACACTGGGTTGGCCAGCTCTGGTGCAATGAAAGAGAATGCTTTTCATTGGTTTTGTTTGGACATGTCTCTGAGTGCTTTGCTGGTTTGGCTGTGATTTGAGGTGTGTAGATGTGCTTCATGAGAAAGTCTACAGGGAAATGTGCTCAGAAGCATAGGCCCCATACAAACACTGAAAGTGGACGTCTGATCATAATTTGTGTGTGTGCGTGCATGTGTGTGTGTGTGTGTCACATAGACGCTCGTCTCCTCCTCTAGTCTCTGCGCACACAGTTAAAATAGTCCATTTTAGCGAGCCCTCAAATCTGTGACGCCCGACATCATTAAACACAGATCTGCATGTCTGTAATTTTAAGCCACAGTCTGTCACCAGACATGGAGAGAAAGAGAGAGAGAGTCGGAGAGAGAGAGAGAGAGAGTCTTCCAGTGTGAGTATGAGGGTATGGAAAACTTCACAGTGACTTTTTTTCAACCCCCTTTTGTCCCTTGCCCAACAAAACATCTTGGCTTGGCATTTCCCTGAGATGCAGTGGTGCAGTACAGTAATGATGAGCTTTTCAAATTCCTCTGATTCTCGCAGCGCCTTCAGAAGCTTTTTGGCAGCTGACCACGACACGAACATTAGCCGATAAGATTGATATACGACTCCGAAACGAACGCGGCTGCTGAATATTTACTACGACCTCAGCTTCAGTTCCAAAACTAGAAAGGCAAGCTCGAATACCACGCCAACAAGGAAATGCCGATATTTTGGTTCCTATGTTAGGCCTAGGTTAAATTATATGTAGTAAGGCAATAATTAGGTAATTATTCTCCTGATCCCAGCTCCGTTGCATACAGTCATTGCTGGCACTGTTATTTTCCTTTCCGGCTCAAAACTTAAATGTAAACTCCTTAAGCACCACTCCCGTGCACGCTCCCTGCTGAACATGCTACCTGCGTGTCAGCAGCGGGCTATGATAAAGTAATTAGAGGATAAGATATCTCTATGATTAACCTGCAATCCAGGCCTGGCTGCAGGACTAATTAGAAGTTAGCCAGATACACCAAAGGCTGGGGAAGAGAAGGCCTTTGCAGCTGAAACCCTGCTACTTCCTGTGGATTCTTTTTATTTGCTATCCTCCTGTTAGCTTTGTAGTTTTCTGCTGTTTTGCCCTGTTTGGCCTTTCATGTGGTTGGTGTTTTTTTTTTTCTTTAGATGGGGACACGGCTGCCCGAGGAATTACATATCACCGTCAGAGCGCTCAACCTGTTTATCTGCCATGATAACTTCCTCCGTGGGTCAAAAGGCATGAGTATCTCAGGGTAATGGATGTGTAGAAACATGTGATTAGCAATTCTGAGGTATCTCCTGCTGAAATCTGAGTAAGTTGAGCCATATAGACATTCACCCACACATACCCATTGGCATGTTTTGTGATGTCGTATAGCATTTATAGTCATTTCTTACTGAATGTGATGAAGCGCCGTATACCTGAACAAAGAATGACAGTTATAGCTAAAGGCTGTTATGGAGTACTTCTGCTGTTATGGATCAACTGACAAATCACATACCGAATATAAAGTGCTGAAGGCTGTGTAATACTGAATGTATGAAGTGGCTATAAGGAGATTTAATATTTAATCTAATATTTACTTTTTTAAATATGAACTTAATCCCAGGCCAAAACCTAACCTAACCAGCTCAATTGGCTCTGTGTGGTTCCTGGACCTTGTCTTTGCTTGCTACTGCTCTGCATGTTTATAGTGTGTTCTCTGCTCTAACATGAACAGTTTAATTCATGAAGGGTTTATTAATTAGTTAAGTAGTTGCATCAGGTGTGTTGGGCGCAAGGGAAACTAAAAAGAGTGCAGGGTAGGGGTACTACAGGAGAACCACTCTACTACACCCTCAAACAAAGGAGTCAAAAAGGAGTTGTTTTGAGCAAAGCCATACAAGAATGACTTTTGGCTCTAACATGCCCAGTTCACCTCAACGGTTGGTGCAGGGTAAAGACTAAAGGTGTACCTAAAGAACTTTTTAGTGAGTGGCTCTTCAAAGAAACATCTGTAACATCACATGTGACATGAAATGTGTGTGAAAAAAAAAACTTTTAAACTGGAATAGAACCTCTACACAATGTTCTATTTGTGTAGTTCTATTCCAGTTAAAGGTTCCGCCTAGAACCATACATCCAAGCTGAGAACCTAGATTTGTAAGAAAGAGTGTGATGTAAGCGATGAAACATATTTGACTAACTCATGCCTATAATCCTTCAAGTTCTGGCATCTTGCTTCATTTTGGACTCCAAACAATTTCTAAAATTCCTATGGCATCCTTGACGGGGACATTCCTTCTTTTCTTTCCCCCCATTATAAAGTTATTTTCCCTTTCAGCATCAGTGACAGCAAAATGAGCGCATGTAGTAAACAGATGTGGGAGTTCAGCCTAGTGTGGTTTCTCCCCATGGCGTTTCGCATTGCACAGGGCAGTGAATGGAATCAGCTGCTGATGAAGAAGATAACTTTGTGAGAATGGACGGACAAATTTCATCACGGGTCAAACTACAATATTTTAATAAAAGAAATATTTTAACAATTTAGTTTGAAATAAAAATAGAGTATTTGTGTCACGTTGTAAATAACAATATAAATCATATCATTTGCACATTTACAGTATTAGCATTGAGTCATGCAGCACCTGATCTTACAATACTACTTTAACAGAATCAATAAGCTCAGTTAAGTGCCACTTCCAAATAAGTATTTACAATACAGTAATTTACTGCAACACGAGTTTACAGTTCCCTTATAAAGGGAAGCAACACTCTGCCTTCTGGGTGACCCTGAAGAAGAGAAAAAAAAAATCTGTCTTCAGCGGCAAAGTCTCCGATTCGAACTTCCACGAGGTGTGCCTTTTCTGCTTCCGTCCGGGAAATATGATCAATCCTTTTAACGGAGCATCCTTCCGGGGAGTCGGATTTCCAATATCCCTTCAGTGTGTAAGTGAGTCCATGCATGCACATGCGTAATGCACTGTATGTGTGCGTGTGTGTGTGGGCGTTAGTGTGTGTGTCAGTGTAAAGTGAGTTGTCCTCAGCAGGTTGTGCTGGCTCAGCGTGGCTGGCATGTGTGAAGGTTTCTGCCGGCTCTGTTGTTAGTGTTGCTGTGCTGCTGCTGCTGGCTCTCTGCTGCTCCTGCTCTGTCTCTTTGGCCTCGGCACACGAGGCCCTGACCGCAGTCGCAGCGTTGGAAAATCTCCAGGCCGTGGGTACCTTTACGGCGGTGCCGTGTGCACACCTGACCCTCGGTCAGCACTGGCTTGCAGATCCGAGACCAGAAGTGCCGAGCGCAGCACAAACCCTCTGCACAGTCTGATGACCTCAAGCATGCCTCCCCCTCACCACCTGAAAGAGAAAAAGAGAGATTTGAATGATCATTATACCTGGAATGTTGAACTGTATCAGTGCTACGAATGACTCAAGCCATTTTGTTTTGTTCAGGTGATCATTGTTGATCTACTGAAGAAGAGATTAACAAGGGACGATTGAGGAGAAATAGAGAAGCAAAGGATACTAGAAGAGAAAAGGTCTAGACAAGAAGATGTTATGACGAGAGAGAACACAGAACAGAGAAGCACTCTAGAAAAGGTTCACACAAATGTATGGTGGGACAGAGGTGACCAGAAGAGAAGGTATCTAGGAGAGAAAAGGTTTAAGGAAACAATTTATAAAGAGAGTGTTCCAGAAGAGAAGAAGTGGTTGAGAAGTTACAGAGAAGAAGATATCCTGTCAAGAAGGCCTCGAGAATGCAAGGGCAGCTCTAGAAGAGATGGGTTTAGAAGAGAAAGATCTAGAACAGAATAAACTGAGAGGGGAATGCAGTTCTAGATGAGAAGGGAAGACACAGAAGTGATTAAGATGTGAAGATATGTGTGAAGATCTAGACTTGATGGGATATTAATGTACCTTTTGGTATCTGTTGTGTTTTTAAGGCCACGCTGGTTCCTTTGGGCTGCTCTGGCAGCAGAGTGATGCTCTGAACTTGTACTGTGCTCACAGTGACTGTCTGGACCTCACTGTTACTGACCAGCTGTGGCACATCGGCAGTGATGACCGAAACAGTGGAGTTCACTTCAGCCGCCTGACACACACCTGTAAGAAGAGCACAAACACACAGCGTCAGACAGCCAGCTCTGTGTGAAACAATGGCACACACTGCACAAAGAGAAGAGAAGAGAAGAGAAGGGGTGGAGGATGATCTGGAAGAGATGTAGATGAGATGTAGAGAAGAGGTGGAGGATGATCTGGAAGAGATGTAGATGAGATGTAGAGAAGATGATCTGGAAGAGATGCAGGTGAGATGTAAAGACAAGAAGAGAAGAGAAGAGAAGAGGGATATTTTGGAAGAGATGTAGATGAGATGTAAAGACAGGAAGAGAAAAGAGAAGGATGATCTAGAAGAAGTGTGTAAGAGCTGTAGAGAAGTATCTGTGTATGCGAGCTGTAGAGAAGTGTGTGTGTGTGTGTGTGTGTGTAAGAGCTGTAGAGAACAGAGAGAGTGTGTGTGTAGGAGCTGTACCGTTCACACACAGGCTCCCGCTGCAGCACATGGCGTGACGCGCGCACCGCTTCCTCCGTTTGCGGCACGGCATGCACACGCTGCGCGCAGCGTTACAGAACTCAGATGTGCTGCATTCAGAGTCCACAGCGCAGCCTAGCGACTGGAGGAGACAACAGAACATCAGCTTTACTCCTCTCAAATCAGGTGTGACAGACCACCAGTACCAAATACTAGAATATATGAACATATAGACACCACTGTGTCACAGACCCTGAACGATACAGCAATCTTTATTCAGTGTTCCATTAAAGTGTACTGTAACTCATTAGTTAACTGTCCTTAAGAAACTCATTACTGTACAACAGCTGAAATGACCCGGTCCATGAACAGTGTACATCAGTCAGGGTGAAACATCTTACAGCAAATATCAGACTCCATCATGCCACATAAGTCTCTTGTTTTGAAGTGTGCATTACCTGTGTGACGTCAGTATCCCCTTCGCGCCCTCCGCCGCTGGGTCTCGCGCTGACGGTGTGAGTGTGTGTGGGAGCGGGGGCTCCACTCGCCGGGTGTTTGATAGAGTTCCGCACAGCTGGTGCCGGTCTGATGGAGGCGCCGCACAAAGCCACACACAGAGCGGCCAGCAGAGCCAGAGAGAGTCGCCTCATTATCCTACCGCAGAGTCAAGAGAGAAAGAAAGAGGGAGAGAGAGAGAGAGAGCAGAGCGGATGTTCTTCTGAGTCAACGTTCAGAGCTGATGTTCTCTCTCAGGAACGCTGCTGGAGTCCTGAAGCGCGCGTGTGTGTAGAGAGGCAGAGAGGCATGAGCTTTATACATGTGGACCTGTACTCTCCCGCCCCTCACTGTGGAGGGGGTGGATAAGCGTTCAGGCCTTAACGACGGGACACTGACACACATACTCGGTCTCTCCCCCTTTGCGTGTCTCTCATTCTTACTTCGTCTCTTCTCCTTCTCTGTCTCTCTGTTTTTCTGCCTGTTTAATTCCACCTCTCTTTCCCACACCTAGCTTGTTCTGTTTCGCAGTTGCCTCCTGGGCTCCTTCTCTAGAGCAGGATCGAGAGGATATCCGTAAGATGGGTGGACTCATCTCTGCACAGATTAAAGACACTAGCCTGAGTTTATCTAACGTTAACATGGACGGCGCGGGTTTCTGTGTAACCCGATGGCTGAGCAAAAACGGGCTGCGCTGATATACAGGCGTTTATTCATGTTTGCCAATGGAGGAGGAGGGGGTCTTTAAGCTCATCTGAAATGCAGATTTGCCCTTTGGCCTCTATAGTCTGCATAAACTGTCCATTATATCCTAACTGCGCTGGAAGCGTCCTGCTGATAAAACGTTAAGAGAGAAATGCAGATGAGAATCGGAAAGCCATCTCTGCAAGGTGTGAACTGTTTGCAGCAACATCTCTATTCTGTGGAATGCAAAGAGACCTTCACCTTCTGTTGTAGAGAATCTAACTTACAGCAACAGACACCTTAAACTTTTAGCTCTCCGCTGCTATATGCAGTAATGTTCTGGCGCCCTCTGCCGGCACACAGAGGCAAAGCTTTATACTGTATTATCAAACCTTTAGTATTCTATCTATTATGGGGAGAGGCCCGAGACCCCGCCCCCCAATTAACGTCTTGGTTTTTAAAGTACCTTTATTAATATACCTCTTTCTTTAGCTCCTTTCTTGGCTCTCTATTTATTGTATTGTTCTCAGTGTAATAATAAAAGTCTTTGCTCTTGTTACATGTCATACATGTGTTCTCTCACAGAGACAAATTCCTTGCATGTGTGACAAAATAAAGATTCTGATTCTGATTTCTGAACATATGGTGGGCATCATCAGCACTTGTAGAACACTGTCCAACTGCATGTTTCAAAGATGTTTCTACAGATACCCTGCTGGTCTGCCTCAGGGTGGCGCTATTGGTCCTTCGTAGCCTAGCAACTGAAACTACGCCCGACGTGCCTCTGAAAACTTGCCCAGTTTCCCAAGAGATAGGTGGAAGGAGTGAACTGTTATTCACTTCTTAGCCTGAAGATAAAAGATGAGATGTGTAAGGTCTTGGTAAATGCACCAATTACAAAATTAGAAAAGACCATTTCCAGAAGATGAACTGTTAAACATTTTGCTGCCATTAAAGCTTGCATCAGCGCCATCAGGTGCTGGCAAGCCAGCCACTGCTGGATTAGCCAACAAACATGGGACCCCCCTGAATACCAGGGAGAGTTTGCACGATGTGGAGAGACCCATACAACAAATAAAAGAAATCTGTCTTTATTTCAGGTTTATAAAGTTTATACCAGGCACCCTGCAAGTGGCTCTGCAGTACAAGGACATCAGAGTACAATAAGAGAAAAATAAATATCTTGGCAAAAAACCCCACATCACTCAATGACGAAGGAAAGCAATGCAGATACAGTGCAGCCTCGAGTAATCAGATAATCATAAGTCAGAATTTAGTCTAAATCAAGATTACATCTGAAAGTACATGAAGAAAAGTAAAACATTTGATTTGATTAAAAAGGGAATTATACATTTTGACCCATTCATGTCCAGCAAACACATTTTTTATGATAGCTTGTTCAAACATCACAAAAAGATTTATTATGATAAGTTAGCCATATGTTTATAGCCAAAGTTTAATTTGACAGTTTTCCTCTGATTTGTGTTTAGGCAACCTCAGAGAAGGACATTCAAAATGTTTTTGACATGGACAGTAATGGGCTAATGACTTCGGTGATATTACAGATGCCTGTTGGGCCTGTGTAGCCTATGCACTTGTTTCCTTTTATGAGCCTGGATCATTTTCAAGTTTCTGTTTTTTAAGCCAAACACTGGCAGTCAAGGCAACGAAAGTAAGTTAAAAAAAAACCTCTAAACAAATATATAGTGTATCAGTTGTGGGCTATATATATATATATATATATATATATATATATATATATATATATATATATATATATATATATATA
>CM067478.1:12469522-12484914 GCA_034552555.1 Semaprochilodus insignis
CATGCAATAGTCCTAGATTACTAGGAAACTACAAAAATAAAAAAAATGTAACAGTAGAAATGTGCCCAGAATTATCAGAGCTGTAGAAAATAGAAAATACAGCAACTACAAATTTTTGAAATATTCAATAAAACATCTAAAAATGCTTTAGAAGTGTGATAAATGATTTGGAGTATAATTTATATGATTTACTAGATTGCACTGTAAATCATAACAGTTTTAAGAACACAAATTGCTAATATAAAAAGTGATTCAAATATTATATTATATTATATTATATTATATTATATTATTAATGTCACAGCATATGTTATATATCACTGCAGTTGGAACAAAACCACAGGTCTCCAAAAATTATGAATTTACAGTTTAGTCAACAGGACTAGGCTTTATCTTAAGTCATTCTGGGCCATTTCTTTTGGTCCATTCATCATGAAATTCACACACAATGTAACGTTTTATTCCGACAGAATGATATGCAATAATCGCTTTGCAAATAAGCTAGCAAATTGTGATAAACATGGCATAATAATGCTTGATTTAATAAGTAATACTTACTCTCTGTCAATTACAAGGCAGGTAACGGTTTCTGCAGCAATGACATTCGCTGTTCTGATGTCCTCACTGTGTAAAACATACAGTAATATATGAGTTAAAAAAAAAAAAGGTTCCACTAAACAAATCAGGTTCTAAGTAACTGAACTGTTGCTTAATGCTAGATACAGAATGATGACTAGATGGTTCATTTAAATGCAACCTATTCACAACCTATTCACAGCTTCAACTGGAAAAAAGTCACTGGTTCAATGGAGGCTCTCTCTGAATAATCTATCCTACAAGCTACTCTGAACTTCAAACAAGAATTGCCGTATTTCAGTCATTACTCAGAGTCTCTCTGTGTGTCATCATTGACCTCCTCTGTCTCGCTGAATTCCGAGGAGGAGTCCCCCCAGTCGCATGAGTCAGAGTCCGAATCCCAAATCACAGAGTCCATCACGTTAATCTGGCACATTCACAAGCTATCTTTATAGTAGGCCTCTTCAGTTCTTAGAACATACTGAACTATAAAACTTTCCTCCCACATTTATCCCTTTTCTACCATAAGTACTTAGCCTCACTACCAACTTAGCCAGATCCATCCAACCCTATACAATGCACACACGTCGTCTGACCAGAAAGACTAGACGATAACGCACATGCACATACTGTCCGTGGCCAATCAAAATCTCTTACGCTTGGACAGAGGTGAAAATTCTTCACTACACAGCACTAAATCCCCCACAACACAAATACACAAACACCCCCCTGAGAGAAGGTCACAGCTGCTCCACACAAGAGTAGAGTAAAGAAGAGCAGAGTAAAGGAAAGGAGAGGAGACACATGTAGATGAGAGGAGAAATGAGGAGAGAAGAGGAGAGAAAAAGATTTTGGCACTATTTTAAAGTGTCAGCACATAGCCAGGAAGTGTGGGCTTGTTGTGATGAGGGTCATTAAGGGCTGAGTGCTCTGTAAGTGCCTTTATAAGAGGCATTAAGTGGACAGCATGCTCTTCTGGGTGAGACCTGCTCTGTGTCATCATGGCCCATCTGAAACAGTAGCACCTGCTCTCTGAAAAGTGGCCCTCCATGCCAAATATCTGTCCCTGTTATAAGCACACATACACACACGCCACACACACACGCCACACACATGCTAATTAATCCAGGTATCAGTAGCTGCTTTCTTCTAACTGAAGGCCAGATGCCCAAATGGATTGTCTGACCCTGTATCACATCAATGCCATCTCAAATCAAACTAAATCCTGGGCATTAGTACACAAACAATGACTTCACACCTGGGGAGCATATGCCAGGATACATCAGCCATTCTAGAAATTCAGGAAAATGTCTTAAGAAAAATCTTCCCAAATGTGTTTTTTCTTAACCTCATTCTTAAGAAAACAAATATGAAAAAATGGTTAATTCTTCAAACAACACTGCAAATATCTTATTTTTTACTTGAATGGAAGTCTTATGAACTTCTTAGAGTTTGTCTTAAAAACATCAATTTATTTCTTAGGAAAGCTGACATGAATCCAGACCCTTGATTGTATAATACATTATCACAATAGGTTACAAAACAGAATAGACACAAACAGAACAGAGCAGACAAAAAAAAAAAAAGAATAACAAAACTTTTTTAATAGTTTAAAAACTGTTGTTCTAAGCAAGCTTTGTCACTGAAATTGTGCAATATAATCTATCATCATGCAAATCTGTACCAAGAACTAAAATATCACCACTGGCTTCTTCAGATTCACACAAAGAAATAGGGATTACTTTTATTCCATTTACCAGTGAACCCATATATCAGTATATTTCTAGAAATGATACAGGATACTGTACAGAATAGCAGATGACCAGACTGACTGTAAGGGTTCACATTAGGGCTCAATGACACAATAAAAAAATGACTAAAACACATTTTGCAATAATAATAATAATAATAATAATAATAATAATAATAATAATAATAATCACATTGAATCAAATTTTAGCACTCTTTTCAGACTTATGGTAGTGGTTTTTTTTTAAGTTTGGTAAGTTTTGGGAAGGAGAATGACACTGATTTATTATTACTGTAGAGTAAGCAACAAAAGAACATCTTATAATGTCTCAAGATCTTAAAGAGGCTTAACTGACAGGTTTAGGTTGCCAGCTAATTTTATCAGAGAAAAGGATGATGAAAATTTAAGAGCACCACCTTTAGACTAGTGGGTGCACAAACTAGCTGACTTTACTGCTTGGCAAAGTCGCTTTAAGCTTGATGTTGTTGTCAATTGTTACATGTAAGTCAGGTGATTTAGAGGTCCATATCTCTGGCTCCCAGAGGGCAAGCAAAGCAATCCAGGCCATGTTGGAAATGTTTTCAAATTTTTAAAATTTAAAAATAAAATGACAGATTTTTTAAACTGATTGCAAGACATTTTCTTTTCATCATCAGCGTCACTGCCGATTAGTCATTTGTCGACTTTCCAGCTAGCAGAGACTGTTCCCACAACGTTGGCTAATGTTACCTACAAGGTCTTGGCGATTAGTCATTTGTCAACTTTCCAGCTAGAAGAGAATGTTCCCACATCTTAGACAACTTAGAATGTTACCTGCAAGTTCTAATAATGTTTTAAAGAAAACATTTTATCTAATGTTTATATAGCATTTTAATGATCTTTATAGTTTCAAATAATATTCCTATTAGGTGAAATGTTAAGACAATTTTTTAATTGCAACATCCTTTGAATGTTGTAGGTATGCTGTCAGAGCTACAGATTATGTTACATAATGATTTTAGAGAACGTTATCCTGCCTTTCAGAAGAACAATCTCAGAACTAAAGGAAAAAGAAACTTTTTGCTGAAAACATTAACATAACATATAAACAATATTTTCTGAATATTTATAGACAAAAATTCTGTTACACATTTCAAGAACAAACCTAAATTCCTCAAATTAAGTGAAACTAATAATACTAATACTTATAATAACAATAATAATAATCTTTATTTATAGAGCACGTTTTATACCGGTGCGTGTTCAAAGTGCTTTACAGACTTGTAATAAAATAGTAAGAAAAAAAGTTCAAAATAACACACTGTGTTTTAAGTTAAAATCATATTGGTCAATGACACATCAATTTTTTTTAAGATAAATAATAAGTTATAAGTTAAAATGTTTATACAAACTTTGGGAGACATTAGTACATGAATATGAGCAAGTCAATATGGCAAACTCATATGGCAGGTGTGTGCAATCTTATACACAAAGGGCCAGTTTGGCTGCAGGTTTTCAGTCCAACAAAGCAGGAAATCTGATCAGCAGTTTGAAGAGTGAGACGAACTGATTAATCAAGTGGAGTCAGTTGTGTGCCAGCTTATTTGGAGGGAAACCTGGAGCTATGATGGCTCTTCAAAACTGGACACCACTGTCATATGGTGAATTCATGGCATTGTCATTTGGACCCCAAATACAGGCTCAGCACCTCACTGACCTCATTTAAATGCTATAATGCAAAATGAATGAATGTTTGGTTTAGCCACCACTAGATGGCATCAGAGGATTTATGTCCATATGGATCTGACACTACAGCAGTTCATTAAGGAGCTCAGTGAGACCATAGCTGCATGAGATGAAACCTGAAAGCATTTGATTACTTATCTGCTCACAAAAATGAGACGGTAATCTTACCCCTGCAAGGCCTTTTCACCAAACCAGTCCCCCTTCCCCAGAGAACGCAGGTACATGGCATCCTGACTGGGGGAGTCCTCTCGTGTCACTGTTACCTGAAAGACAGGAGCAGATTGTCAAAGGACCCAGATCAAAGCAAGTCTAAAGCACATACATATTGAGACACTATGCCACTGCTTAAACAGTGATGCACTAATTTTACTTGATTCATATCTGAACACCATTTTCACATGAACCAAACATACAGTATTTTATCAATATAGTTTTATCGTTGACAATAACTGTACCAGCATAACATGTTTTATCAATATGGAAATCAAGTAAATCCATTGCATCATGTTTATCAGTGGGGTAAATTGGACTTACCTTTCCTTTACTAATGATGAAGAATGTGTCTCCCCTTGCTCCCTGCCTGATGATATAATCCCCATCCTCATAATGTGTCTGCATACCACACAGAGGAAACAGAAGATAAAGAAAAGGAGCACTGCTCAATAAAATAAGATAAACAATTAGTAAAATGTTTGGGTGTTGATACTGAAACATTCTGGAATGTGTCTGAGTCTGCTTCAGCTCAATATCTGCAGTGCAATTGTGAATGACATTTTCAGGTATAACACACTACAGCTGCTCTGAGCCTTGTGTGTGCAGTGTGACCAGCATGGTTAGTTCTGGTGATTTGGTGCTGAGTGCCCATGACCATCACAGGGGCAAAGACTGGATGAAATGAAACTAGAGACAGAGAGGAAAGGGTACCGACACAAAGCCACCTGAAACACTAAACCACAGCTGCCCCTTTGACCTGTCACTGGGGCTTTAAACACTGACATCCTACCATAGGGACAGAATCTTCGTAGGTTGGCACACAGTGCCCTCTTGGTTTGCTGCATGACATCACTGTCCTCCAGACAGATGAAATAAAAGACATACTTTCATGCCAACAGCACAGACGAAACAATACCCCTAGCCTGACCCCAGTCAAGCCTTTCTCAGCATCACCTACACTCTGTTCTCTACAGCAGGACACACAATAGTGCACAAATCTGAGGAGGAACATCCACATCTGTTATGTGTTACTATTTTGACAGCTTAAATAAAAAATGAACTTGTATTTACATACTATTGCAATTGTAAAACTGAAATGTAATGTTTTTTTTGCAGCAAATGCTATGAACTGCCACTGCACTTCACAGTCTGTATTATACTGCTAGCCTTAATGTACTGTTGATGTAGCCTTCATATAATATCTGCCAAGAAGCAAATACTATGCAGCCTTAAAATTCTGTATCGCCATCTGAATCTAAGGTCTACCACATCTGACAACAACTAATGAACAACTCGGAAGAACTATACAGATAGTGAAGACAGTCTGTTGTAGATATTCAAAACACATTGCTGCTATTCATTTCTTTTCATTCTTAAGTGGACAAAAATGGGCTGAGGCTGGCCTTCCAGCTCAAATCTAACATGGCTGCTTTTAGAGGGTGTTTTTTCTAATACAAGAAGTTTTGTGTTGATTGTGAAAGATGAAGAATCCTTGTGAGAAAGCTCTAAGATGCAGATATGCTAATTAACAGACAGGCACTTTCATTCTTAACAATCAGTGGCACCCTGCAGAATGAGGGTGAGAGAGGCCATGTCCACCAGGTACCACCACTATTTCCAGTAATTATACATAGAAACACATAAAACTAATGGTATAGGCAAAAATAACTACAGTGCATAAAATTTAACCATGGAAAGTTTAACCCTAACCTAAGCCCTTTAGCCTATACACAACAAAGCTTAAGTCACCAAAAGTTCATTTTGTAAAATTAAATAATAACAAGAATCGGTGACTTGTTAATTCCCTTAACCCTTTATTTGCAGAAAAGTACAAAGAAATAAAGATGTCCAATGTTTTCCCTGAGCAACTTTACTGTATTTTGCAAATATACACAATTTTTTATTTGATGCTGGCAACACACTCAAAAACAGTTCAGACCGTTTGGCATGTTTTACACGGTGTTGCCTCACTTTTCCATGTAATCACTTTTAATCGTTTGGTGAACTTAAGATAGGCCTACTAATTGCTGCTGGGTTGCAACAGGATTTTTTGCATATTCTTGCTTCATGCAAGACTTCATCCATTCAAAAGTCAGCTGTCATGGTTTGGTTTCCAGACGCGCCATGCATTTTCAATGAGAGAAAGATCTGAAACGCAGGCAGGTCAGTCAAGCACATGCACGCTGCTGACTTGCTGAAATCTGAGGAAAATACAGAATACGCCTCTCTACAATCCCACTATATGCCTCCTTCATGCATATGTAAGTCATCCATGCTGTGGGCACTAATGCACCTCCATGTCATGACATGCACCTTTCTGCACCTTTTTCAGGTAAAAGTCTGTATGGTCCAATTTGTCACGAGCATGGAGAACACAACCTCCACTTTTTCCAAAACAAGCTGAAATGTGGACTCATCTGACACAGCACACATTTTTTGTCTTTTGAACCATATGAGACAAGCACTGGCCCAGAGATCTCAGCAGCGTTTCTTCATATAACTAATGTATGTCTTTATTTTGCCATAATAGGACTTTAATAGGAAGTTGCATTTCTTGATGCAGCAGTAGACTGTGTTAAGTGACTGTGTTTCATGCAATGCTGTCTACATGATCGAAAGGTCACACACATACAACACTGGTTTTCGGTTTTGTCCTACACGGACTGAGATTATTCCAAACTCTCTGAATCTTTTCACAGTTATGTACAGCAGATGATGACAGACCTACATTCTTTGAAAGCTTGGATTGATAAATGTTCTTTCACAACTGTATGATCATACGGGTCTATGGTGGGAAGGGAGTAGCTGAATTTGCAGGTATATCGAAGCATAGAGTCATACCACTCAACCAGCAGTGGTAAAAATCCCAGTCTACAGGAAATTCTCCTCATAATTGTGTCAGGGAAGGCAACCACAAAATCTGGCAGGGCTGCACAATTCTTTGATGCAAGAGTGGCTGAACATTGATGTGGCCTACATCCAGAAACTTATCCAGTCCATGCCAAATCAAATCGTAGCTGTTATTTGTGCTCATGGAGGTATTACATGCTATTAGGCGCGTTTCAGTCACAGGTGACAACTTTTTTGAGCTTATTTGTTAACATTCCAACAGATAATTACTATTATTCCACTACATACAACAGATTGGAAATAAACAAAAACAAAAAAATAAAATGTGCCACAGCCTTTGCAGAGACCAGTATTATCCAGCATTGTACCAAATCGAAAATCACTAAGTAATAATGGCCTAAAAGTATTTATGAACTTACAAAATGAGCTGTAAGTACTTTTCTCAGAGCAAACGTAGAGCGCATACAGAAGCTGAGATTAGCAGTTTTAATTAGGATTGAAATAACTGATAGAATAGTCTTGAGATGACAGATGGAGTTGCTCAGACGGTCAGCTGTATTTTTTTGCCTGATGCAATGTATCAAAAAGACGGAGAGTTGTTATGAGAGTTGCATGTTAAAATGCCTTAAGTTATAATTGCATAAATCAACATAGTTTAGCATAATTAGCAACTTGTCCTCTTAGGACCATTTGTTATGCACAAATTACTTTACTTTAGTCAACAGTGTATATGAATGTTAACAAAGGAGCTAAAAATGAATTAATTGTCTGCTAACAGCAGCATAACAGTCTTTGGCTGCTGTATCTTATAAATGACTGAAAGTCTAAAGAACAGTGAGGAATAATTATTTTTAAAATGAGGAAAAAAATGGTATGGAAAAAAGAAAGAAAAGAATACTTAAAAAGTATGCTCAACTTAAGATAACTAAGGTATAAAAGTGTATGGACACACTTGAGCATCTACATTAGAACATAGTACTGAGAATGTTATTTTGCAAAGCATTGTGTGGGTACAAAAGCTTGCCATGAATGCCAAAAGAGGCATGAGTATAACTCTTAATTTAATACCAGTTGTGTTTGCCGAAGGATTAGCGTGAGTGCCAATTATGAATGTTTACCTCCTCGAGGACATCTGCCAGCTTGCTTAGTATTTCTTCTGGAAGGCCATGGAATGTTGGAACACTGCAGGAGAGAGGACTTAATTAATTAAATCTCAACCCACCAAAGCAAAGCTTTATTAGGATATTAGCTGTAGCTGAACTGCACAGTAACTTTGAAGGGTATCTTGGTCTTGATAAATGTTGGCGTATACAAATACACAGTTAGTCCTGTAATCCTGTAATCACCTAATATAGTATAGCTTTCCACTGCCCCATGCCTCAGTGCTTTCACATCTGTTACATTCATTCCTTTTAGCTGGACTAGATAACATTTAACTACTGCTCTGTAAGAAGGTACATATTCAGTGTCTACACATAATCTAAAACATCATCAGTGCATCACATCGTCAATGTATCATCATATCAACAGTGAATATTGGACAAATTCTAATGCTGGGCATTTTAATAATAATTTTAATGATATTTTAAAGATCACCAATCATGTGTGTATGTGGGATTATCTTCTTAAATTTTGTGTAGGCATAAGTGAACACCCGTGTGTGCTTCATAATTTCATACAGCATAACTTCAACTGTTTCGTACTCCCTTATCTACAGATCTCAATATTTGTTATCTTTCTTGCTCACGTATAAGAAAAATAAAGCTGCTGTTGTTTCGATACTAAATTAAATGAACTAGACAGAACTTCCTTTATGTTCAATACAACTGGGAAATAAACATCTGTGCATGACTCTCTACCAACTGCTGCCGGTGTTTTCAAAGCCAAATTACCACAGAAGCGGGACACCAGGTGGGTTGCCCAATTAGAACTTTAATTCACTATACTGCTAATAACTCATTTAAAGATTCCCACAGCAGGAGCAGCCATCTGACCTTCAAACCTCTAGGGAACCAGTCCATTCCCTTGCAGGTCTATACATGCCAAAGTATCGCTAACATCCTACCTAACAGACATTATATTAATGTTTCAGCTAAACATTACATTATATGATTAGCATATTACATAATATGGCTCAACACAGCATTTACGTGAAGCTGCTGGTAATATTTGCATGGCTGTAGAGAGAAATGCTAATAACAATGTTAATACCCATAACAACACCTTAAGCAGCGGAAGGAGAGATTAAGAGCTAGCGAGAGACAGAGACAGATGTAGAAAGAGGATGGATGCACAAAGGCTTTGCGCCAGTGGAGCAGCAAAGCTTCCAAAGAACTGTTCTATTATGCAGCCATATTTTGATGAAGATTTCTTTCATGTAATGTTTCACCCATGAGCCCAACCCTGCAGAATTCAGTCTTTAATATGTAAAATATGCCTCTCTTTTCTGTGTGCTATTATGCAAATGGAGACGTCAGATGATGAAAAGAGAGAAAGAAAAAGAGAAAGAGGGAAGGAGGTGCTTTCCGGTGGATGTAGGGAAGACTCTCTCATAGACATACAGGACTGACAAGACAGCTGCAGCACAAAAACACACAACACACACTCCAACAAAAAGAAATATCCCCACTAACTAGACACAATCCACTTTGAGAGTTGTACTTGCAGATCCGCTTATATACATGAAAGTTGTTAGAGGGATATTCACACAGGAACACAGCATATGATAAGGGGATAAGATCCTAACCTTTTTAGAAACTCCATGTATTCTGCATGCTTGATCAGTCCGGTCCTCATCATGATGGTCTGAAAGCACTGCCTGTCGATGGCCCATAACTTCACATTGGTTAAAGCTGCAGAAGAGTTAAGAGAAGCAGAGGCTCTTACCACAGTCATGGATTTGCTCAGCATCCTTTGCTATAAAATGACTATCGATTAACGTCGGGATAATTCAGTATTGAGGTCAGAGAATAAATCCTTATTGCATGAGGGCTGCAAAGAGGATGCATCTGTTGATGAAAGTTAAAAAAAAAACAATGAAACTGTTGGTTGATGAAAAATTAAAAATAGCACCCAGTTCAAATGAAAGCCTGGTGACAGTGAGGATTATCAGAGCCAGGAACAGTGTGCTAATAAACAAACCCTCCAGAGATGAGCAGATAGGGAGAAATGTCACATCTGAATGCAGGATCCTGTCATTCAATTCATTGGTAAGCTATTCATGGCTGAGAAAAATGTTCATTTCACTTGTAAATGATCCTAATTATGTGATGATGTTCATATCTCAGAGGAGCCTGGTGCTTAATTCGTAAACAATTAATTGCCCAAATTAAATCAATGCAAAATGTCTTACAATTACAAAAACAAGCAAGCCTTACAATCTAAGATATTACAGTATAAGCTCAGTGGAAAGTGTTACAAGAGAAGAATAAGTGTACGTGCCCCCAGCGGTAAAGATCTTCTGTTTCACATCCTTAGGAGTAACTCTAGATGATAGAACAGAGACATTTTTTGTTATTTTGGTTTTATGCTTCTACATCTTGTTTGAAATAAAACAACGACTTTGTCATTAAAGGTGCAGCAGCTTTGATTCAAGGGCATTTTCATCTGCATTTGGTGAATCAGGGCCCTTTTTATGCATTTCAGGGGACGATGAGTAATAGGACAGATTAATATAACCAGTTGCTTACGGACTGTGCTGTGCTGCAGAACACAGACAGCTAGAATTAGGATCAGTCTGTAGAATAGATACACAGGCACCTCATGTTCCAGTCCTGCTGGTATTTTGATGTATATACTTAAGGCATTTTTATTATCGTTAGCCAAACTTTATGATTCCAAAATAAGTGTCACACAATGATACTAATTTTTAGTTTACATGGTATTGATGGATTAAACTGAAATATATGATATCAGATGTGAGCTTTAGACCGTTTTGAAAGACCACTTAAAAATACATAAACAATAGCAAGTTTCCTGTCTGGTAAACATTTAAAAACTGCTACAGAAAAACAAAACAAAACACCTCATAAAAAACAAGCTACTTCAGACTTGTAAGGCATTACCTGGGCAAAGAACTGCACTAGTCAGGAAGCATGCAAGCTTAAATATCTTCTGATGTTTTGATACAATGTTATGTAATATTGAAATATCAGATCAGAAAAAAAATACATCAAACATCTATCAAACATCTAAACAACCACAACTAGCCAATGACGGATGACAGATCCTCATAAAATGTTCCTTGAGTGAACACAGTGGCAACAGGGGATCCAAAGAAATGAGGTTTAAATGGAGCACTAGAGGAATCAGTGATAAAAGAAAAGAATAAACAGGCTATCAAAACCAACTGCACTCCTCTCAGGCCCAGAGCACATTAGTTATTCATCAGGCTATTCTGGCTGTGATTATTTTGCATGATTTACTACACACAGATGATCACACACACACACACACACACACTTCAAAAACACAATCCTGCACAGGCACTTGAATCAAGGTGACAAATAAAAAACAACACTACTGAGCTCTTTGTGAATAGGGAACAGGGGCACCAGAGCAAGGAAAGAGATAACTGTTCGATATAGTGCCCTGTTCTATCTAGACCAGCATAAACACTAGTGAGCTTTCCTCTAATTGCAAATCCAGTGAAGTATGTAAAGTTTGTGAGGATCAGTGAATGCGCCATGGCATGTACTATAAGCTCTTGTAAACACATACAGTATAATGTAATAGACCACACAGTCATGTGTGACTTTTTCTTGATTGCATATGCATGGTTATTGAATAAACAAACATGAATCTCAGTGACTGAAGCTCGTGTGTTTTGCAGAACTGACCCCTCTTGACTAACTGAAGAATCAAAACCAGGGAGCTTTGTGTCTACAGAAGAGCAACAGCGGTTCTTAGCCTAAGCAAAGCCTGTAAACAAACCAAAAACTTTATTTTAGTTATATTTACATAAAACATTTGGGCCATAATTTGATTCCAATTGATTCTCGACAAAAGATCCATGATTCAGTATTCTCAACACACTTTTTTAACGAAAGTTCAGGGAAGAAAAATGATGACTGTATATGCTGTTGGACAGCGTACTTATAAACATGGTGGTGTGGATTGTTGATTGGGGCAACCTTTGGTGACAAATTAGTACAGTTACGTTTTTGTACATAATTTATAGAATAAGCATTCTTGACATTTTTGCACAGGATTTCATGATGTTACAACATATCCATTGTTATGCTCCCTTTCAAGTCTCATTGTTCTAATCACATCTTTTGTTAACACTACTGAAACATGTCTTGAAAGTGTTCCTTATCCAAAATACCGTTTGTCAGTCAAAATATTACACAGTTCCAACAAAATCAATTACTGGTTTCAAAACCATATAAGAATAACTAGACTTATTCTGTCATGTTTAATAGCTATAGCCGGGCAAAAACGGAAACATGATCAGTCATATGACTTTTTTTCAAATACACATTTTTTTTCGACTAATGTATTTTCATTACACTTTATTACATTTCTTTTTATCCACAAAAATCCCTCAAACTGTATATAATTTATTTTTTCATTCATGATTTATTCATTCATTATCTCATTTCCTCAAATCTTTCTTATTTAATATGTAAAAATACACATAAAAATGTCAAATTATGTGAATGGGTTCTTGGTCATGCTTGCTGTTACTACATAATAGGCATTTCACTAAATTGTTGACTGGTTAATTTCTCCCTGACCTTGACTAGATACTGTATAATGAATATACAAATAGTGATTTCAATCTTGAATACTGGCACCTGGACCTCTTGTTACAACATACCAATAATTTAACATAGTCTACTATGGTATCACAGTCTTAAACCACTTTATAGACTGACTTCAGGAAGTTTTTTTTTTTGTGCATCTTTTTTTTTGTGTGCCCACTAACACTGCAGCTGTAATATATTCTCATGTCAGACCTTCTCTAGGTAGCATCAAACCCACCAAAACATGCATTTTTTTCACATAAATATTGTAATGTTTAAAAAGAACAAAGGTTCTTTGTATTGGGGAGGGGAAGAGGCCCAGTAAGTTTTTGAAATATGATTCTAGTTTCTACTGTACCCTGCAAACCGATGTTTGTGATCTAATGTAAAACTTGCTGGATTTCAAAGGTTTTTTGATCAGAAGGAATATAGCCATGTTGCTGCCTGAATACTCAGTATGATGTTATAAGATGTTATACAGCATGATCCAAAAGTTCTCAGAAAACATAAAAAAAACATCTACGCCCACCCTCTCCCCTCTATGAGCCTCATTATTGGTGCTGTGAAGCGGCCTGTGGTGAGGAAAATGAGCTAGCTCCGTTACTGAGTAAATATTGAGAAAACTGACCTGCACTATTGAAATGATCCTAATAAATGGGTGTCTTAGTGTGCACCAAAACATAAGAAAATTTACATACCAGGAGATATGCAATCCGTGTGCGGAGGCACCATGGTTAGCACCAAGATAAACGGTTTGTAGTCACGCGTCACACATGCAGAAGGCCTGGTGTCACTCCACCTCCACCCCTACCACAAAATCTGAGATTTTGAGATTATTTAAGATGCATGGGATGGATTTTTGCAGGACACCATTAGGAGCCTCTACAACTTCATGCGTATGCATGTTGCATTAGCAAACATGGCGGCCCAACACTGAGAGACACTACTTCTGTATGTGTAGCTCAATCAATATTCCCCACATCAGTCTAAAATTGTCATAATTTATTGTTCCTGGTAACCTTTATCTTAATTTTGAATAGCATTGCAATCCGACACTTCTTTCTTGGTGCAATTATTTTTTTTAATAATGAGTGTATATAGGTAAACTTTAAAAGGCCCTGATCATGAAAAATCGGAAACTTGCTTAAATATTTTAGTAAAACAGCTTCATGCAGTACATAAACATTAACGTTTTAAGAAATACTGCCATTCAGTTCCCAATCCATATGGTCTATGTTACATACCACCCATTTGTGCTGATTTTTTATCTGTGTTTTAGTCCAGACTGCTTTTTGAATGAGGCACAATACAGGACAGCTATTGGTTCATTCATCATGAAATTTTCCCACAATGTGAGGGACAACTGTCCTGTTCAAATGTTAGAAAATTGAAAAATGTCGATGGACAGCAACAATATATCAGTCTAAAAGGCACATTTAAAAAACACAGAATGATTTAGTCAAAGGGGCAAACATAGATGTCATAAATGGGCAAATGCAAGAAAAATGTAAGATGGGACCTTGAGGAACGTATTTGCATGTATTTGCAGGTCACTAACTAACCACATTACCTAGCAATATAACTAACATTAACTTGTGGGGTTTTAAAGTTGCTGGGCAGGTGCCACCACTGTGAGCATACTGAAATGCTGCTTTCTTGCAGAAGCAATAATTTATAATCCATTATGAACAGAGGTGCAAGGTTAGTGGGGTTATACCAGTATACCTGGATTGTCCTTTCTTCTCTATTCTTTCTTTGTGTTCTTGCTAGTGTTCTTTAGTAGCTTGACAGAGAACTAATCATGTATTTGTGATATACCTGCACTCTGTCCCTGTCCTCTTTCTCTCTCAATGTCTCTCTCGCTGTCTCTCTCTTTCTTTCATCCCCTGCCTTCCTCTCTCAATAACTATGCTATTGTGATAGCTGTAATGGGACTGAGGTACAAAGCAGACTAATTACTCTGTGGTCGGAGTGAGACGAGCCTGGGCAAAGTTTAATTCTTTATCCCTAACCCATTAAAAGCCTTAGTCTTAAATAATGTCTGAAAGGGAACAGAAGCTGGTGTTGGCTTTGACCTTAGTATGTAAGGCAAGGAGCACATAATAGACTTCAGACAGTTTAACAGTAAGCAGTTTTAAAAATCATTAATTCTTGTTCTTGTTTTCATGTAATGACAATATTTATAAGTAAGCACATTACATGCCCACTCTGGCACACTTCAATAAGCATAAGTATGTTTTGGCTAAACTGAGTTGTTTTCTTAAATTACACCATAATTCATTTTGATCAAGCGCTTAAGAGCCCTTTGTTTCGACACTGGACTCCATAAAGGGGTTAAAATTTATCTACTGTTGGATCAGTTTTACAGCATTATTCTGTTGGTTGAGGGTGAGTGACTTCATCAGATCCCATCTAAACATATCGATCTGTTAGCTGTCTAGTCTGTTGTCTGAGAACGAGAGAGAGAAGAGAGAAAGAGAGTGAGTGAGAGAGAGAGAGAGAGAGAGAGAGAGAGAGAGAGAGAGAGAGAG
>CM067478.1:12485279-12577058 GCA_034552555.1 Semaprochilodus insignis
AGAGAGAGAGAGAGAGAGAGAGAGAGAGAGAGAGAGAAATAGTGCGACAAATCAGGCAAATTTGTGACAATAAAACAGCCGTTGTAGAGATACATAAGCATTCACTCTCTATCACACACTGACACTATGCTGTGCACTGAAGAACACAATGAGCTCCGGTCCACAGATCCACATTAACAGCCAGCCTCTCAGCAGAGCATCCACACGCCTACACATTCTGTCTACATCTGATACATGCTTGAAGATAAGCTACTAACCACTGTCCACAGTAATGGGTCTAGCACTTCGCCACCTTTTTCACAAGACATCCTCCTACACTGGCCACTTGCAGCATATTGAAAAGAACTGAAATGAACAACAGCTCTGAGCATGCACTTTTCATCTCCTCTAAGTAGTAGCTGGCAGCATCCATAAATTAAAACCTATTAGAAACCTATAATTAGAAAGTGCATTTTAGTAAAGGTTGAGGTTGTTGTTTATGGAAGCTGCAACCGCAGCGATGAATCTATGTGTTGTTCGTTGATTGTGAAGCCCTGCTGTGCAAGAGAAGCTGCAATGTCCTCGAACACACATAACAAAAACCAAATCAAGATAAACCTTAATGAGCACATCTCTATATATTATCACATGCCCACTGGCCACTTCATTACAAACTCATTGTCCATTTTATCAGCTCAACTTGTCATATAGAAGCACTTTGTAGTTCTACAACTGAAACTGTAGTCTATCTGATTCGCTGCATATTTTGTTAGCCCATTTCACCCTGTTCTTCAACAATTAGGTCCCTCACAGGACCACCAGAGGACAGGTATTAAGTATTGGGTGGTGGACGCAGAGACACTGACGTGGTGGCGTGTATGTTTCACTGGTACATGTGAATCAGAGACAGCAGTGCTCCTGGAGGTTTTAAACACCTCAGTGTCACTGCTGGTCTAAGAATTGTCCACCAATCAAAACTATCCAGCCAACAGTGTCCCGTGGGCAGCGTCCTGTGACTCCTGATAAAGGATTAGAAGATTAGATGACAACACTGACTGTGCAGTTACAGATGAGACATAACCTCTGACTTTACATCTACAGCCTGAAACAGAGTAGACAGAGTGTCTAATAGAGTGGACAGTCAGCGGACACAGTGTTTAAAAACTTGAGCAGCAGTGCTGTGTCTGATCCACCCACACCAGCGCAACACACACTAGCATGCCACCACGTCAGTGTCATTGCAGTGCTAAGAATGATCCACCACCCACATAATACCGGCTCTGTGGTGGTCCTGTAGGGGTCCTGACTATTTAAGAACAGGGTGAAAAGGGATAAAGTATGCAGAGAAACAGATGGACTGCAGTCTGTAATTGTAGAACTACAAAGGGCTCCTATTTAGTGAGTGGAGCTAACAAAATGGACAATGAGTGTAGATACAAGGAAGTGTGCCTAATGAAGTAGCAAGAGGGTGTTAATCTGAGCACATTAAAACCTGTCAGACCATTTCAGGGAACTGTTAGGCTGCTTGAACACAATTGTGAGGACATTTAAAAAGTGAACATGCACACAATATTAAATATTATACATACTCACATATTAAAGAAAATGTGCACACGAGAGTGCCACCAAAGCTGGTAAACACTGTCTATGACTGCTATGAAATCTTTATCACATTTTTGGAACCACAGATTTTAATATACTTATTAAGGAGAACGGGAATTTCTCAATTCTGCTACTGAACGTACAAACAAGCATGTGTTTCAAAATTTGACTCTTTGGTAGTGACTGAACTACATCAATGCTTCAAATTATTGAACCATTTGTGTCGTTCAATAGCAAATGTAATGCCTAAGCAAGCAATCTTATTAGCAGCAGTGAAGCACCATGCATCATGCATCTCCCAAAAGCTGGACTGGTGATAGATGCTGTAGCCAATCTGTTGAACAGATACAAGTACCAATACAATACAAATAGCAGCGTCCCTTAACTATCCAAGACTGCTAGGTGTGAAGGTGTGACTGGGAACTGAGCTTAAAAAAAGCTAAAACAAATTCTTTTTGCAAAATAAGGTATCAACAAAGTAATGTCCAGCCGCTAGAACAGGTAATGTAGCAAGGCACTGGTATCAGAATTAATAGTGCTGAATACAAACAGCTGACTGGTATTATGCTTAGTAAGGAGAAAAGAGAATAACTGTTGTTCTTAAAATGCATGCTCAATTGCATTCTTGTCAGCCCTGTTGAACAGCTTCTCATAAAGCTGGGCACCGAACCCCAGTGCACAAGCAGCACTTAACACTGTATACAGCTGACCATGGTAATTACAGCACAGATCAGGAGCTTCAGGCAAATGAGTTTTATCACTGCATTAGAAATTTGAGAAACACCACTCCAGTGTGATTCCTTCCAAAGCACCCAGCCTAACAACCAAACATTCATTCCAACAGATATTCAAAGGATACTTACAATTAACACAGAGATGTTAGGGTGCACAGAGAGAGGACTCAGGTCCCAGCATGCTCTCTGATTGAGCCGTAGTTAATGTTATTCATGAAGGAGAGGAAATGCATCACTTCAGAACCTGCCCTGGCACGACTCACTCTCTTCAGTTTCATTAGCATAGTGAACAGATAGAACACAACAGATATAACACAATGGATAATGACTACCCCATCAGTGCATGCGGTTATGCTGCAAACTGCCAATCATACCCTTAGCGAAACAAATACGTTATCTCCATTCCAACTCAAGTTTAATAAATCATAAAAAAGAATTTAAAGGAAATAATGGAGTGGGAATGACACTGTGCTCTGACAATCTTAGCTGGCAGAGAGCAGAAAGAGATAATGGCTATGATAGCAAGCACATTTCTGGAGTGACAACTCAAGAATCTATGCAGTTGTGAAGTGTGTCAAAAGCTACTTTCTTAAATAGCAGTGTTGCTTCCAGCAAGAAACGTATTAAATTGTTCATACTGCAGCTTCTTTTCACTAACATTTCAAATGACAGACTGAAAATAGAGGACAGTGGCCTACTCTCCACAGTGCTACTCCAAACAGTCAAGGCATGTGTTGGGTTTAAGAAAAAAGTACTTTATCATGATAATGACCTTGCATTTTATCATAGCTTAAATTACACATTGCAATATTAATATCATATTACTATCACTATCATGCAAAACTGTTTGTAGTTAGGACTAGAGTGGGGAGCCATGCCACACAGCACTGAGACCTTTACCAAGAGCTTTGAATCTGCAGTATGGAAAATACCCCTAGTAACTAGTGCCAATAGTGGTGAACTGGTACAAAAAATACCACTAGTACCAATACATTGCTCTAATCGGAACAAAAGATTACATCTACAAATTGATAACTTTACAGAAGAAGGAAAAACATACTTTACTTTTAATTACTATAATGTACTATAATGTAATATACACTACTATAATAAGTCAGTGTAACCAGACATTTTTCCTAAGCCATTTTGCGCCATTTCCTTTGGCCAATTCACAATGACATTTACACACAATGGGCAACAGGCATTTTCAAATGATGTCAAAAACTGAAAAACAAAAAGAAGGTTTGCTTTAACAACAGTGGTATATTAATCAAGGTTAAGTTGGGTCTCTGTTTGTTTCTTCTTCTGCCATGCTATGACTGTTATTGTTTATAAGCTCTGCTCAAAGACAGTATAGTCAAGATATATACAAGAAATCCTGGGGGGTCTGGGACTTCCTAAATAGCTCCTCAAGCCCCTTAATATCTCAAAATCAGCATTTTCCGGAATCCCTAAAAATAATAAGTTATACTGTTCTTTAGGAAATAATAAACACTCAAACACAAATTCAGAAAAAAAGTCATTGCTTAGCCTGCTTCTCTTGCAAAAGAGTAAGCTTCTGTCTGTGGTATTCTTAAATAAAGGTAGGTGCTATTGCAAATTGGCTCACCCAGTGGGTCCTTCATAGCCTAACAACTGTAACTACACTGAGGATATCTCTGAAAAACAATTTGCTGCAGCATATTTGTAAACGTGAGACACAGTTTTCCAAGACTGTGGAAAGAGTGAATTGTTACTCATTTCTCAAATCAAAAATAAAAGAGGAGATACGTAAGATCTCAATTAAATTGTGGAAGACCACATTACCAAACTAATAAAAAGCATTTCCAGGAGAAGAATTGTCAAACCAGTCAGTAGTGCTACGGGGAGCACATTAGCAGTCCACCAATGCTGGAGAAGCCAACCAACATGGGACCTTCCAAATACCAGGGGGTATTCTGCACACTGGATACAGTGAAATACCAATTTCTGGCACATGTCTAGAACAGTCTTATGCCACACAGAACTTTCCATTCTACCTTCAATTAAATATCTTTTGCAATAGAATTTCCAAATAATGTTGTGTTGATAGCATTCCTAACTATTTTAGATATCTTTTATTAGACCTCAGATCAGCCTTTAAGTAAACCAGGTCTCCCCCACAGAGACTTATCAGCTGTGATTTTACACACAGTCAGTCTAGAATACATGCTGCGGGTAACTGGGCTAGAGAGCTCTGCTGAGACCTGTTCCTCTGGATAACACTTGGGGAGGTGATAAGCCTGTAGGAAACCCCATGCACCACATTTTAGAGAGAAGTGTTCAGTCAAGGTGGGCATTCAAGAAATACTGCTGAGATGAAGGAAAACATAGACTTCCTAGAATGAGAGCAAAAGAGAGAGACAGAGAGACAGAGAGACAAAAAACCTCCCAGCACTGGGACAAGTGGTGACCCAGATAAACAAAGGGAGCCAGGACAGAGAGACATGATTTACATTTCTGTTCTTTCTCCTGGAAAAAAGTCCCTGTCACAGTCACTCAGCTTTAAGACATAATTTTTACTCATTTAAGTGAGAGCAAAAGAAGAAAAAAAAATCAATGCAGGTCTTCACTCTGTAGAGGTGAGACAACAGCGTGTGACGTGCTGAAAGGGCAAGTGTCAAGCACAGGAGATGAGAGGTGTTCTAAAGGCACGTCACATGAGCCCCAGCCTGATAGAGTGCGACGTGAAAAAAAAGAGAGAGGAGAGAAAGAAAGATAGCTTGGAGTAATGAGTGTTTTGTGATAGGCAGATGGGATTGTTCTCTCTCCAGGCTATTATCGGTGAAATGATCTCCCAATGTGCTACATCTTTTGTGCCCTGACTCGCTCATCAAAGCGAGAGCCGTTCTTTCCACCGTGTTATTTCTGTTTGTGACAACACTATTGACAAAGAAACGATGATTGAGTTCCCTCACAAATATTTGCAGAAAGCAGGGTGCACACAAAAACACCAATTACACATGCAACCTAAAGGGGAAATAATCCAAAGTTGCTCATTGTTGTGCGTGGTGTGTTGTGGCTTGAAAGATAAGGGCAGCTGATGTGCTCTATGAAAACGGCTGTTATCATGGAGAGTCTCATTATGTTCTTATAGTGGGGTTAATGTGTATTTCTATGGAGATCCACACGAATAAACCTACAGAACCTGTAGAAGTTTCCAAATAAAAGACATCATGTAAAGGGGCAATATCTATTTATCCATCTGGGTTAATATGCATTGGAATTATCTTTTAAACAAATCCGATCAAAGTATATGATGTTTACAGAACTGAACTTAACTCTATTCAATACACTGTGTCAACAGCACCATCCACATACACGTCTTCCTCAGTTTTAAAGAGACATACCAGATTGCACTGGTGGAGTGTTCAATTAAGGATTTTATTGATTGATAATATACAATCAGGCAGTGTACCCATGAGTCACATGAATTTTTGGCCACTGCAGGACATTGTCTTCAGCAGGTGGACACCTCCTAATATGAATCTGGTGCAGTCACAGCACAAAAAATAGAGCAGGGGTTCCAACTGTTTCAAAGAATAGACATGATGATGATGAAAGGGAGCACAGCAAGCCTGAATAGTTTAAAAAGCATTCTTGCTTCGGAGATTATCCTAAAGAGCCTCATGCAGGTCTTATCTCTGGGTAAGGAACTAAATACATTCTGATTTTCACTGACTAAATAATCAGAGATCATGAGACATAAGTGGGTAAAATAAAGCCATTACTGTGGCTGAGGGTGAGCTGGTCACCACAGGAAACCTATATTCATTTCCATGTCCTGAAAACCACTCCTATACACGTCATTACCCAACACTAGCAAACACAGGGAGAGGACAAAAACCTTTTCATACACATATGCATGCGTAAATACATGCACTCAAAAAATTCAGAGCTTTCAGTCTTCTTATCTCCAGACATCCACATGAAAACACATGTGCCTAGCACACGTTTCTGACAGTGCCTACAGCTGTGTGTTTCCATTTATGAATATGCATGAGCTCATCCAGTCACACATTTCTTCCCTCTATCACTACAGGTCAGGACATCTAAAATATTATGTACTGTTCTACTGTCAAGGGGCTTAACATAGCTGTGGACTATAATCAAAGGTTGGTAAAAAAAATAAAATAAACAAATAATTATAATAAAAAACAAAAAATATATGAAGTCACTTAGACAGAGACTTAACACAAACACTTCACTGAATATCATCTTTAAAAAGCAATATTTAAGTATTTATGAATGGCTTATGTCAGTATTCATAGATAATAAAACATCTCTTACATAAACTCATCATCAGAACAAAAGAAATCAACTGACAGGAATGAAACTTGATGAGTAGGTATGACATTGTGAGACGTGTGTAGTTCAATAAATAATACACATTTCAGTATAAATTCTTCATCATTTATTGTTTCTGGTAACCTTTATCTTCCTCCTGAATAGCATTGCAATCTGACACTTCATTCTGGGTGCAGCTATTTTTTTGTTGATGAGTGTAGTAAAGTACACTGCCGTGAAATAAGGGCCCTCAAACTAAAAGGCAACATTGCACTGCAGACAGTTATCTTAAGACTGTTAGACACCTACATAAGCCCTTCATGGCAACTCACACAGATCTACATCAATATTTATAAACACTTACTCCAATGCATCTTTTTTCATAAAGGTTGCATTTTATAACTATGACATCAAGTTGACATCACATCAAGCGACACTATTAAAGGGACATACACAAACACTGAACAAACAGCATGGACATACACACAAAGTCCTACAGGTCTAAGTGACTTCGACCTCTGTGAGGTACTAAGTAGGTGAGTCAGCTCCTTCCATCCAAGGAACAAAAGATCCCTTCAAAATAACTCCTTAACAGAGCAGACACACACACACACACACACACACACACGTTACCATGGAAGCAGAATGAAGGATGATCATTTTTGTTTTCACTGTCTCACTAATAAACACCACCATCAGAACACCAAGCTCCTCTTCAGCACCCTCTCATTCTTCATCTTCCCTCAGTTACCTACTTGCTCATTCTCCTCAGCCCACTGCTTTCACTCCTCGCTCAAGTTTCTGTGAAAGTGCATCACAATCAAACCCAAATTACTATCCTTACAAATCCCCCCTCACACAAAACGAACCAATAGTAAGAGCATGTGTAAATACACACACACACTCAAGGACACACACACTCCCAGACACACACTTGATGCCACCGGGTGTGGAGCTTTTAGCCTAAGGCAGGGTAGGGACTGTTTTGGCCATGTCAGACACACAACTATTAACAGAGCTGGAGTTCAAACCCTGCTTATTTCCAAATTGTAAGCTATGTAGTCTCCGTGATGTGTAATAAGTTATGGGTTCCTATTAGAGATGGCTCTGATCTGACAGTCAGTATCAGTACTGGGCAGAAAATCCTGGATTGGGGGGAAAAAACAATTTTGATCTGATCCTGTAACAAATCTAACATTCATTTTAATACATTATCCATGTATATGAGTATTAGAATTACAACTACTTTAAGTACTCTAATTATGAGTAAAAGGCTTTCTTGTAAAGAGCTAGGCTTAATAAGAGTAGAATTTGTTTAGGTCATGCTGTTAGCTATGTATTTCCTCCCAAAGTACAGCAGAGAGTTTGTTTGAACATGGTACTTAAACGAAATTCAATTAAAAATAGCTACTTTTTTGAAGCAGATGATTATGCATATTTACCCGGAGAATCAGTGGAATTACTAACCCAAAATGAAGAGGACAAGTGCATACAATACAGTCAGTCACAACCTGAGATGAAAGGCTTTCCACTTCCTCCGAAATGCATTAAACTGTGAACTACACTGTGACAGGATTGCCAAATGTGTTAAAATCTAACAAATCACCAACTTAAGAGTTGATTCAAACATAAATGGTTGTTGCTCGCAATCAGGCTTGTCTGTTGCTTTTACTAATTTTATGATAAGTTTGATTTCACAACTAATTTGAGTCTGCTAATATTTTTTAAGAGAGAAATGAGACTAAATATATATTTTTTAAGTACACACAGGGAGAACATATGCTCAAAACATCTAGGTTTGGTGCTGTTTAACCAAATTTATATAATAAATAAACAAATAAATAACATCAACCTGCCCAGGGACTGCAGATGAAAATTAGCCAGCTGGCTAACTCTTGCACATCTACATTATGAATAATGATGTTGATCAATGTGTATTGTCCCTGTTAGTTGAATAAATAAAATAAAGTGAAGCTAAGTAAACTCAGAGTATCTAAAGAGCCAGGCAAGAAGGGATAAAACAAGTGACGTGAGTCATTAGCTGTTTATTTACCCCTTTTCTTGAAAACCTTTATGAACCTTCCTGAGAAGGTGGGTTTAATGACAGTAATCTAGTTAGATTAAAGATACATATTACATATTACACTAATTACAACTTTAGATCAGAACAAGTTGGGACACGCAAATAAAAAACTGTGCTCAGTTTCAATTAATATATAAATATACCCCCACTGCTGCCAGACAGGCCTGCAATAGGGCTAATAACAAGATAAAATAATTACATAATGATGTTTTTGAAAGCAGCATCCACCAGTATGCAACAAATTAGTGAGAAAATTATTGAGAATTTTAACAATGTTCCTTGAAGACAGACAGGAGGCCCTATGGTGCATAGCATAAATGAAAGATCAAGAGATGAAAAATAATCTGGAGGAATTTCAGCATGTAAAGGGCAAGGATGTGAGCTTGAGCTGAATAATGGTGTTCTTTTACCCCTCTGACAGCAGGGCATCAAGAACCATCATTCATCTATATGTGATATAACCACAAGGGCCCAGGATTACTTTGGTAAACCTTTGTCAAGAGCTACAATGCAAAGTTAGATTCACATGCCATGCCAGTTTGAGGGAGCTTGGAAGCAAGGTGCTGAGGTGAACTTTAAATTGTTAAATGCCAGCATATTGTTCTGAAAACTCTGGTTATTTGTGAACTACAGCATTCATTGCTGGAAACACTTGGAAATTGAACAAAGAGACATCAGGGTCACCAATGAAAGAGTGTGGAAGCAAATTGCTGAACTTGCTTTAAATGAAAAAAAAAAAAAAAACTTTTTAAAAACCTTTTAAAACTGAAGAGGGAACTTTTACTGTATTAAAATTGGCTAAAAACTCAAAACCCCAAAATCTAGCTTCTCTCTTCACTTGGGATGAACCATTACACAGTGAAAACTTGTATTGTGGTCACATGAATCATATTTCAGGTCACCATGCAGACTGCTGCCAGCAACATGTCTAAACATGTCAGGGCCTATCATGGTACAGGGTATCAGTGCCTTTGGCAAAGGTAACTTACACATTAAGTTACCTTTGCACACATTTGCACCATTAACAACAAAAATACAAGCAGTCCTGACCTGTCCTCAATAGAGAATGTTAATACGCAAAATGTGTCAGTGAAGATCCCGTTCTGTCCTTCTACAGTCTATAAAAAATTTTAAGTGCTGTGAAAAGAAACGGAAGAAAGAAAACAAACATGAGAGGTAAATGCTTTACTGTCCCAACTTTTTTAAAATTGTTGCAAGGAATGTTTATTTTGAAAAAAAAAAAAAAAAAAAAGCATCAAATAAAGGATCAAATAATGTGTTGTTGTGTTGTTTTATGACACAATACATTATATTAAAATTATCTAATGCAATTTAATAAAATTACTTCATCCTCTCAACTTTTTCTGATTTGGGGCTACAGATTAATTTAAACACTCAACAGCACCCATTAGATTAACTGAAGGATGCTTATTCAATACAACAGTGATGCAGACTTCTTCAGGATGTTAATAGCTTTGTGATTCATATGCCACCAAGCATTAAATGAAAAATCGCACTTGGCTTGGTCTGTCTTTTGTCCTAATATTCAGTGGCCTGTTGTGGACATGAGGACATCTCAGCAACAGTCCAATCATGCTGTCTGGGCAAAGCACAGTTAAGAAGCTTCTCCTAGCAACTACATCAGAACAATTTAAGTACATCTACAGAAGTTAAATTATTACCTAAACCTGGTTGTCTCTTCTTACACACAAAGTCAGTCCTCTTCAGAAGCCTGACCGAGAGCTCACCTCCATAATCACTTATTTGTTATTCACCTCCACTTCCTCCTCTCTCCAACAGGCTGTCATGCAAGCAGACTTTTGTAAACAAAATTGTTGACTGCAATCATACTAACTCATTATTTGTGTGTGTGACTGCACCGCCATTTACCTAAGGGTTTGATGTGCGAAGGCTGCATACACTTGCCTTGAAGCTCTTGTGGTATTGATGTACTCTTAGATGTGAATGCCAAGTGTCACTGCTGAAAACTTCATTTCTGTACTGCTAGGGACACTTTTACTTGTACCCTCAGGGTGTTCAATTCTATGACACCCACTACCATTACGGAGCTATATACAGCTAAAAACATAAAGCTAAACAGAAAACACCCGTTTTCCTATTCCAAGACCTCTACAAATATGGTTGCATAAGCAGATATGGTCCCACTTTTGTTGGACACTCTAGTAGCACTTTACAGTTCAGTAATAGGTGGGTAACGATATGGCAACATTATGGTGACAGGTTGTAATTATCTAAACAGTACATGCTAATTTTTTGTTCTTACTAAAGTATAAGTTAGTAAATGTACCAGTAGTAGGCCAGTAATAAAATGGCAAAATAATACTAACACGTTGTACTAAAAAGTACACACTAATTTTCCAGTTGAACAAAGATAAATAAAGGTACAAGAAAAGGAAAATGATGCCCCATTTTCCAGCTCTAATACTGCATCATCACTTCAACTGATGATTCCCTCACTGTGAGATCCACAATCTATCTGTGCTTGTAAAGACTAACACTGTGATAGATGCACCTTTTAAACTCAAGCATGATACCCTCACCTGTTACCAATCCACCTGCTTATTGTGGAAAGCTTAAAAAACAGTGTAACTTTGGAATATCCTACCAATTTTTCACTCTTATTTTGTCCACTTATTTTTCCAGCTTTCTGATTTTGTTGCAGGCTTTTCTGGAGATTGCTCTGGCGGCAATGACCCCAATACTATAAAACCCTACAAGGATTTAAAGGAATTGTAGTAATATGTTGATTAAGCATATATTATGCTGTAAGAGCTGGATACTATATACACCCATCATCAAAACATGAATATGTCTTGGCATTGAGTTGTAGAGGTTCCTAATGGTGTCCTGCGATAATCCATCCCATGCAGCGATCATTTGGAGAAGTGACACGTGACAACAAACCATTTATCTGGGCACTGACCATGGTGCCTCCACACACAAATTCGTTGGTCGTCTCCACAAAGACAAAAGTGGGACTCGAAACTGAAGATGGCCATTCTGAGACACTCCATGACAGTCTGGCATGTCGCCATTGCAGTCTTTGGCGACATTAACTTGGTGTTAAGGGCAGTAACGTTCTGTGTGCATGTAGTCCTGCATCATACAGCCATCAACCAATGGTGCTTGCATTAACATGATGACTCATGTAGGACATCACTGCTCATCTGAATGTCTGCAACAGTGGCTGTTGGGTCAGTCAGGTACAGAAATAAGGCCTGTCCTTGCTTATGCGTGAAACTTGAATCATTTGAATGTCTCACGACATCAAACCTGCCCACGATGTCTCATTCCTGTCAACTGATTCCTTCAAGGTGCAACTATGCTTTTGATGATGAGTGTATAATATTAAATGTAAAAAACACAAAGGGGTAATAAAACAGCTGTGAGAATTTGTGTGAATCCAAGCACCAATAGGCCTCACGCTCATTTCATCAGCAAACAAAGGAATTCCCTCTAACAGAGGCTCTGGCTCTGACTGTGCTGGCAGGCTGGTGTGTGTTGGGTGAGATGAGAGAGGCCGATAGGACGATCTATTTAAACGCGCTGATTGGTATGTGCTGGCGGCGCACAGAGGTCATGTTTCACATTTGCCTGTGTGAGAGGAGAGATTAGACGCTCAAAGACAAAGCCATGTGCATACTGCTCAGGCCCAGCCCAGTCCAGCCCAGCCTCACTTCCTGCCTCAGACACTAAGCAGGGAGCCAGAGCCAGCGAGCGGAGGAGTGCAGGAACCAGTGAACGATAAACAGAGCCCCGAGAGGAGAGCAAGCGGGGGCCACAGCTGGGGCTCGCACGCGGGAGGGAGCGATGGAGGGAGGAAGAGACAAGAGAGGAGGGATAAACATAGCTGACAGAGCAAAGAGGTGGCTGGAAGAGGGAATATGTGATGGGGGGGAAAGGGATGTACAATGAGAAAAGAATGAAAATAAATGGCAGGAGAGAGGTGATGTCTACGTAAAAGGATGAGAACCAGCCAAACAGAAAGTAAAGAGCCAAGAAAGAGAAACAGAATGAAACAGACACGGGTGGTGAATAAAGTGCAGATATAGACGAGAAAGCAATGACAATAAAAGTGAATCTGTGGGGAAAAGTTCAATTGCATAAGCATAAACAGTGAGGGGAAAAAACAGGCTACATCTATTGTCGTTCAGTTTAAGGGGATTGGCTGGCAATGCTTAAGCTCAATTACAGTAAGGATAAAACTCATTTAATTTTAAACTCATTTAATGGATGAAGGTAGAAGGGAGCATTTACAGTAATAATGATTCTATCTCTCTGTCTCTCTTTCTCCCTCTGTCCAAGGCATATTGTAGGTCATGTTCTCTCAATAAATAGCAGGATGGATTGGTGGTTAAGCGGGCTGTGATAGCCCATTAGTTAGAGCTGAGCAGTGGGGCACAGACACTGCTCCTTTACTTAAAAGGCCACATCTCAGTAGTTAGTCCATGATGGGGGAAAAATATAACCATAATTATGGTGCCATTTCAAAGGCTGCCTTAGTCCTGCACCATTTCTCTCTTCTCTTCCCCAACTGCATTTTCCTTGTCTCTCTTCATCATCTTTTCTCTCCCTTTGTTTGCTGTCCCTCTGTTTCTAATCATATTGTGGAACAGGGATTTCTAGAGCTATCTAAAGCTGTTTAATATCACTAACACAATAATAAACTCAACTACACAGCTTCTGGCCACATAGACAGACACTGGCTATTAGGCAAGAACCTGGTCATGTGATGCGCATCATGAAATGATTTAATATGTTGCTATATACTGTGATACTGTAAGCAGCCGATATATTGTATTTAAATCAAATTTGGGTAAAGTGTATAAAAACGTATACAAACATACTGTATAAAAGAGTATAAAAACATTACTAGTAACTAGTCAGCTAGTACACTACTTATTAACGTCAGAGTGGAAGTGTCTAACATCTGAAGATAGATTACAACACCACTTTCTAGCAGTCGGGAGAAACACAACACAAAATGGGCCACTGTCATAAATTTTAGCATGTAAACTATTATGCAAAATATGATACAGTATCACAAAACATAATATAGCAATATTCAAAAGAATGCTTCCACTTCCTATTCCATTAAAAGTCAACTGTTCCAGATTTGTTTTCATCTCAGTGTACAGTAAACAGCCCATATTAGCCTTGGACTGGTAAATGATTTGGCTTCACCCTTATTTAACCATTCAATTTGTACCATCGTTCTAATCTTTGTTTAGTTATAAAAAGCACACAACAGAAAACTTTGCATTTACTATAGGCTCTACAAAAAGAGTTTCATCAAAGAATTACAAAGAATGCTAGGCACATACAAATGAAATTCTTGCACATACGATCTACCCTCTAAAGAGAAAGAAAATAGATACGCTTGTCCAGAAGAAAGGTGTCAATGTACAGTGTTGACATTATTTCAGTTTCCACCCAGAACCACTAGATCTTTACAATGTTAGGGTCTTTCATCACTACCCTAGTCAGAAGGTAGGTAGGTGTGAAAGCACCCTAACACTGTTAAAACTGCCTTAGACTACAGTCTGGACCAAAAGACCAAAATGTGGTCCAACCAAAAGAGTTGGTCTCAGTTCAGATCAAACTCAACTGTGGTCCAGTTTGTTTTACAGTATGAAAACACTTTTTGGATGGTTTCACCTTTCAGACAAAGTACAGATAGTTGAGAAAGGCTAACAGCACCTATTAAACAAATAGAAGAAAAAGAAAGCAAGAGAAGTAGAGTATTATGGAGAAGAGACAAAATATTTGATTGTAATCTGGTTGTATTCAAAAATGCATAAAAATGCCACTTCTGAGAAGATGATATGACAGGACAGGAGAGCAATGAATTACATAAAGCTGTGTTTATACGTGGTGTGAGACTGCATGCATATGTATACAACTATAAATGCTAACATGTTTGTTTCAAGTCTTGAGCAACACTCTGCTACCTTAAATGTGCCCAACACTATCAGAAAAAGCGGTGCACTGCCAAACTGACAACACACTGAAGTCAGACACACAGGCTTCTACAAATCAATGTCAAGTATAGTGAGACGCAGCCCATGTAGGTGATCACGACAGGATGTGCAGATGTCGTACAAAATTCTTTACCTGCTTTCTAAACTGCAATGTATAACCAAAACTAACCAGATCATATGTATATAATGTTAACAATAACATTAACCATTCAGGTGTGAAAATTATCCTATATGACATCTACATACAACATAATTAACACCAGAAATGATTAGATAATATTAGAAGGTAGCTCGCATGGTAATTATGTAGTACTTATATTATCATTGAAAGGGTAAGGCTCTGTAATGCTCATAAGATGTTCTTTGTAATTGAAATTGAAACAATAATGATTTGAAATGTTTCAGATATAATGGGTAGATAACATTCGAATCTGTTCATGATCTAGACACAGTTGTGGATTGATCCAAAGCTGCTGTTGTCCAAAGACAGTCTTTTTGAACATCATCCACAGGTTCCTACAGGGTGCTTTCTTGCATTCCTCAAAGATTCGGATCTATCCATAGAGACTTATCTCCAAGGCAACATAATACTGCAGGGAAGACTCTTCAGTGACTGACAGAAGAAAGGCTGAAGTTTCCCAGCGTGCTGTGACTCTACTGTCCCTCACATCATAATATTAGCCAGCTCTCAGGAAAACCCATGCTCATTAAGCAATCAACAAATCAACAATCAATTCATTAACTATTAGCACAATGTGTGGACCCATCATGCTCCACAGACTGCTCCAATATCAGATTGCACTTTCCCAGTGTGTCAACTTTGTGATGGATGCATGAGCGCACTCACTTTTAAATAAAAATTAAATGATTTTCAAGAAGCCAGGCTCCCTGTAAGCCACATTGATGTTGATATACAATTTCCAGCCCACTAACAATAACCAATAATGTGATCAATGCCTATTGACATTACTGTAACATTTTACAACAAACTTACATTGTAATCAACATATGAAGCGATGTAAGTTAAAACACTGAAAATGGATAATTAATGAACTGCACACAGTGAAGTTGACTGTAGTGTAGACATCTATATATTTAGGTGTTTCTCTTATGCAGAGTAACATAACAGGAGTCCTGGCCAAGAGCTTTTGTTGGAATATCAGTTGGCTGAAGGCTAAGTCAAGCTTTTGGGCATGTATGTCTCTTTGTAGTAAGAGAAACCCTATAAAGCCAGTATTTTTTTTCTCTCTTGTCAATAGATCAATGTAGTCATGCTGGCTCATGTGTACATGCAGGTGTGTATTCTTACTTTTCACTGTAGCTGTCCTGGTGCAGTTATAAAGGATGGCAAGCTCTCCAAACACCTTTCCAGGTCCCATGGTGCACAGCTTCAAGCCTTCTTTTGTCACCTCCACCTTTCCATCTGCACGAAAAGCAAAATGCAGCATATAACATTTGTACAATGTATTCATGCTTACACAATAGTCTATTAAGTCCCCATTAAATAAAGAAAGGAAACTAATAATCAGCAACAAAAAATATCTTATGCACATCTATCGCAAGCATACGTAAGTGGCTATAGTGGTTATAATGTGCATGGAACTGAACTATAAACAGGCATGGTTTATATCTTTAAACAAGGCCTAAGTTGGCTTCATATTCACCCTTTAAGGAGGAACCGAAAATTCCGAAAACAGGGAAACCAGTATCTTGTTATAGCTTTAATTGATTGATGTTAGTTGACCCTGCACGTTTCACTCTGGACAGTTTCTGTTCATATGGGCATTATTAAACAGGCTTTGCTAAGCGTTTGACATTGAAGTGACTGAAGAGAGAGGCAGTTCCAGCTTTATTCAAATCATGACTTCGATTGAGCCTGTGAGCAGCTATACTGTGTGATTTTATCCACCTTTGTCACGGTTGAAGCTAGATCATCTTAGATTGAAAGTTTCATAGTAGGCTAACAACTTCAACACCAGTCAGAGCAGAGCTCATCAAATTATTCATGAGCTCTCCAAAAAAGATAAAATAGCATTCTGGGGCCAAATCCTAGGGTTCTAAATGTGAAACCTGAAACTGTGTATTTTTCACCCTGAGCAAAGTCACACACCTTCTATGCAGACATCAGAGGATAATATGCACCACTGAATAAATGTATTCTATGGCAACTCATCAAATATAAAATGACCTATAAACACAGAAGACGCAATATAGTATTTTGTAGATATGACTTTGCTACACATGAACAGTGGCAGATGTGTTTGCATAGTGCTTTTTTCAGGGCCATGTTTTATGTGACAACTTTCACACAATCAAACAAATCAAATGTTCTGTTTCCTTCATTGTCTGTCATGAGCCAGACAAATGAAAGCAGGTCTTCAATGCTGCAATTCTCTCAAACACAAGTGTTCCATGTATATGTGCATTTGTGATATTCAGGCTCTACTGAAATACGAAAAATACAATAATATGACATAAAGCATGCCTTGACACAGTGACTCCACTATCGGATGGATGGATAAATGTGAAAAGGAGAAAACAGTGAGGATTTTTCGTTCATGTTCAGATTAAAGTGAATGACTGAGTTAGACAAGGGCACTGACAGGAAGGCACTTAGAAACAAAAAAGGTATGAAGGACACACTGACTGACTACTGAAAGAAAGGAATAGAAATCTGAGACAGAAACAACAGAGAGTAAGTAGGAGAAAGTCAGAGAGTGAGGAAAGAAGAGGAATGTTCTTTTGACTGACCATTTAAAAGAGTCATTACAGCTCTGAGAGAATGAGGTCATAAACCTTTGTAAAAAGAGCTGAAGTTAAATGAGGAAAGAACAGGTATTTTAGCTCAGGCCATTTGTTCTCTAAGACTATTCAGAAAAATTAATTAACAAACATCTACTAAAGAAGTCTGAACTGTCACTAGGGGTGTAACAATATACCTATTTTCAGGTTCAAGACCATTTTCGATTCTAAAGCCAAGATTTGACGGAAATGTCAAGGTTTGTCTAAGGTTTAAATAAATAAATAAATAAATAAATAAATCCGAAAACATGCAACTCCTACAAATTATAAGCAACTCCAGAAGCCCTGTCAGTTGAGTGTGGGGGTGTTCATTTGATAAGCCCCTTCCAACTGATCACCCTTTACTCTGATAGGATACATATAAATGCCCATAATATATGACAAATGGGATTCACTGGTCCAGATTCATAATCGTTTGCATGTTCATAAATGAAGATTAATGGTGTGTACTACCACCTGTGAGGCTTGCTGCACTGTTATCTCATTTACATGTGCTATTAGGGATTCATAATACCCCGGCGATTCATGACCCAATAATGATGTAATGATAACACAGAATCATTCTGGCAGTTTTTTTCCCCGGTAGGAAGCCAGTATACACAAATTTCTGTTTCCTTTAATGCTTCTGAACATGTTTGGTTACACACAGAACTAATCAACAAATTATGCATGTAAACCCATGGGGTTGATTAACTGCTATTTTCAAAAGGCATACGTTGATAAGTTTGGACCAAGCATCATGGCAAACCTACCTGCTGTTGTAGGAGTACACAAAGATGATTTCATGAACTTTTCAATCAATCAATCAATCAATCATTTGCAATACACAGGATATGACAAATGTCCTGATTTTAGGACTTCAACTGCTAAAAACAATAATACACAGAAACCTGAACGTATCGAGAATAGCAAAGACTTGTGTGCTTGTGCAAGGAGTTTGCATTTGTCTACTGTATATTATTTATATATGGTCAAAACCTGCATTAGCTGAAACTGTTGAATACAAATTTGAAATCCGAATCGTTTACTTTGGGGGCTTGACGCTAAAACACATACAGCTTTACAGCTTGATAGTGTTTACTGTTCTAATACTAAAAAAAATTTACATACAATATTGAATATAGAGAATAAGGAAAAAGAAAGACAGAAGTATTTAGATTAACCAATATTTACAGAGGACTACTGTTTTAGAGTAACAGTGAAAAACAGATACATAAAAAACTGTAAGCAGCAAAACACCAGTGACTACTTTATGTGATACTTTAGTGTTAGAGCATTTTTGTAGTAAGAAATAGGGATTTAGGTGTCATAGAGGAAGACATTCCCCCTGGCTCTGCATGTTTTTACAAATCCCACGCTACGTATGGAAATTTGGACAATTGATTTTATAATAGAATTCAATTAACATGTGTGAATGACATTTTACTAGTTAAGATTTTGCTTTAATAAATGAAATCATTTAAACAGTACTTTGTATTGCAGTTGGTGATCTTTTTCTAATATTAAAAGTAGTTTGACAATCTGAAACATTCAAGTGTGACAAAAATGCAGAGAGAAGAATTTGGGAAAGGGGCAAATACCTTTACGCTACACTGTATATATTTACCTCATTTCCATGTGGTTTTTGATTGGCTCTTGCCTAAGATACAGGTCAAAATGTTGTAGCATTAAACAGACACCGTCACAGTAACGTTAGGACTAGGACGTATTTACCACGCGCCCACATTTCATGCACTGTAGTTTTATGAATGTGACCCAGTGTGGCACAGTGTTCAATTTTAATACTGTGGTTTTTTTTTTTGTTTTTTTGTTTTTTTTTTTTTCTTTTTTATACTGTATTGAAATTTGTACACTTTTGACAGACACACTAAAGTGATGGGCTTCAGACTGCACACAAACACATTTATACTCGTATACCTACGCACATGCACACAGACAAACTGCTCATCCTGTGTTGTCTCAGCTGTAATTCCATTAGCAGGTAGGGCAGTACATTTGGCAAAACCTGGCAATATGATATGTATCATGATACATGGATTCTGATTCTGTATATTGGGATAATATTGTAATACTGTAAGCAAGGCACTATATTGTGATTCTTGTTGAAAAGGAAAAATACACCTCATGCATAGGTTTGCTAATGCTACTGTTAGCGGTATACCTTTACACTACTAACACTTAAAGTCTAATGGCTGAAGATTACAACACTGCTATCTAGTGCTTAGGAGTTTAAATACAATACAAAATGAACCACCGTCTGCCACTATTTACATGTTAACTATTTATTACAAATCAGTGCTCTGAGAATCGTTACAGTATCATAAAGCCTAATATTGCAATACTCAGTATTTTCTTACACCCCTATTAACAAGCATGGCTGATAGTGTCATAAAAAGAGGCCATGGTCAACCACATGGGAAATGCAAACTTCATTTTAGTGAAAAACAAAAACAGAACACTATAAAATCACTATTATTCCAACTGTTATTAAATCTATAGTAGATGTTACATAGAGAATAATTTGTTAGCTAATATCTGAAATAAAGTTCCAACCTGTTGAACTGCTAACCAGGCAGCATGCAAAACAGAATAAAATATCAACAGAGGTTCATCAAAGAGAATATTATTTTATTAGAACAGGATTTCCATGCAAGGTGGAAAAGGATCATCCAGAACAATGATCACTGTGTACCTGACCGTTTGAACAACTATCAAATGTTCAATTTGAATACAGCCTACACAAGAACAGGGCAATTGTGCCACATCCGTGTCAAACTATACAGAATCAAAACAGTTACATGTTTCATAGAGTTCTCTTTGTCATAGGAAATTACATTTTGATGTTCAGCTAAAAGAATTTACTGACATTCAAAGCTAACACATAACAGCTGCTTCTCAATCTATATTCAAAAGGTTCAAACTTGTTTGGTCATAATCATCATTCATGAACTCATATGTATATATCTACCTTCCAAAAGAAATGTGTTCCAGCTGTTAAGAATCCAACTCAAATCATTCTGTGAGCTAAGTAGTATTTGATTTGTCTCCAAATAAGGTCTGCATCCTAGACAGCAGGAAGCTCAAAGTCAGTGAAATCAAACACTGTGTTCTTTTCAAACTCAACTCATGTCTCATGTCCCATAGCGCTTGTCCTCCACCAGAGCAGGAAGTCATAATGTATAAGCAACATGACCTCTGGCCCTTCTTTCAGTCATACACAGGAAGTTATGACCCTTAGTGTCAGGGAACAAAACATCTTGCTCTAGAGTGCTTGTTATATTCCCTATCACACACTGAAGTGCTGCTTGGGAATGAAACTGCAGTTTTTAAGAGCCCTATTCATGACTTCTAGATGGATCTAAATGACTGACAAGAACATGTGAAATCTTTTCGCCTCATTCCAAGGATGAAACTGGTCAAGGAACAGTAAATGCTTTAGCTTCAGCTCGAGGTGCAGTGTTGTCCAGAAGAATGGCATTTAATAGCTGATTAACAAACCACTGTTTTCAAATCATTATGAATGTAGGAAAAATATGTGATTTAATATTCACCACTGAAATGGAATTTCCTCAAGTTCAGTCTTGCAAACATTTTGTTCTCATTTGAACTGATTGCCTTTTATTCAGTTGATTGACCAGCCAGGAACAGCAAGGAAACTGAATATTAAATCTCAGACAGTGTTGTCAATAATCAGCTATATTTGCCGTGGTCATTAAGCATAACTGTTAAAAAGCAATTTAAAAAGCATTACTCCAACTTCTATTAAGGACAAACCACTAAAGGCACAACCACTCATGGGCGACTGAAAAAGAGGGAGTGAGAGAAGCATATCATAAGTAGGGCTGTAGTACTTCTAAAGATCATAAATTAACAGTCTTGGTTTTCGCCTTGGTCTCACTCTCAGTTGGACTTGTTCTTGTCTCGGTCTCATTGTAAGGTGGTTCCAATGGCAGCATTGACTCAGACTTAAATCTACTGGTCTTGACTACAACACTAAGTTTGCGTATGCTTTGGTAATGAACGTAGGGTCTGAATACCAAAATGAAACTGAATAAAAGTGAAACACATAATGTAAACTACACAGATTTGAACTCCACAAGCTATGACACAAGCCAGCTTCAAGAGTATGTAGCTTTGCTAATGTCTGCAGAAGAGAACAAGCTGGAGCCTCTGTGGAAAGGCTCAGCATGAGGGGTACAGTTATGCATTTCACAAACACATTCGGAGTGAACACTCTCTCATCTCTCGATCTGTAGTCTGCCTTGGTCTCCCTCTCTGCCATAGTAACTGGGCAGATGTGAATGGCAGAAGATCCACTGAAACCCTGCATTTGACTCATAGGCCACCATCTCATATTGTAGCTGGCATTATCCGAAGTCATTAGCACAGCCTTTATTTATTCAGATTGGACCTAATTAGAGTGGCAGCATTAGCACAGATTAATATGACATTTCAAGCACATTAATAGGCTAGCATTTCCTGCCTGGGCTCTCCTATGGTAAGGCCACGCCAATTATCAGGGCTGAAATATCTCCTCTAGTGCGATTCTCATCATGTCCTTCCTTCTATGGTGTACAACTCTGCATGTACTGCATCAGATTAGCCTGAGTCTTATTTAGAAAATAAAAAAGTTAATGCAAAAGTTAAACTTGAATCTGGCTTGTATATGCCAAGATTATGGGGTACTGGGCTTTCCATTGACTGACTAACTAACTAAATAATTAACTAACTAACTAACTAACTAAATAAATAAAGAAATACTCTGTTTAGGCAGTTTCTTATCGCAATAAGGTCTGTTCTTCAGCAGACTGCTTGCTGAAACAGAACTGCTTGGGCAAAATGACCTGTTAACATGTGAATTTGCACAGAGAGGGCTTTCAATCAACATATTTCAATGCAAATGAAAGACTGCTACTGTGTCAAGGTCATTGTAATGCACACACACACACACACACACACACACACACACACACACACACACACGCACACACACATACAGACAGACACACACACACACACACACACACACACAAACAAACATGCACAACAGACAAAAGCTTTAAGGAGCCTGGGTATGCCTTGGGCATAGAATGAAATGGTGTCTTTTCTCATCTACTGCAAGCAATTAATAATTCAGAGCAGTGGAGAAAACCCTTTTCTCTTTCTTTGCATTGATCCCCAAAGACTTTTTTTCTTCTCTTCCCACACTTTCCTTTCTATTCATCTACTTTCCTTTTCAATCTATTGCCGGCTACTGGATAAAGTTTTCTCCGAAGGCCGGGAGGGTATACAATTTGCAGTGTTTCTTCATGAAGTCATTGCCCAAGATTGCCTCTTTGATCAAGTCCTTGGACCTTTGTGGAAAGATATTAAAATAAGGCAATGCAAACCAAGTCATCCTATCAACTCTTCTCTGGTCATATTGTGCCACTGGCATAAGCCAGCAAAAAAAAAGTGTTTCCCATGCAACGTGTCTTGTGACCAGTCTAATTCAATGAAAACTTAAATGTCTTCCTATACTTCAACTAAATGTATCTGCCTTTTAAGTATGTTAATGCTATTCTCTTGGCATCTATCTGTCTTTTTCTCTGTAAGGGTCGTTTTCTCTCTCTCTCTCTTTCTCTCTCTCTCTCTCTCTCTCTCTCCCTCTGTAATTGGGCTGTTTCTAAGTTCTGAAAATTAGGGAAGTGTCCAAATCATATCAAACAGGCAGCATAAAACCCTGAAGTACAAATCAAGCAAATCCTTTAAGCCCAACCAAGTGTGCTTACTGTCCTACTAGACCACAAAGACAGGCAACAACGAGTCCTCTCACCCTTAGAAAAGAAAACAACTATCATCTGCTCTCTCAAATAAAATTCACCTGCTATCTTATAGAAGAGTACAAACACAACCCACACTGGTAGATTGAAATCCTTCATTCACCAGTATAGCTATTCCTTGAAATCCCAGTACATTAAAGTATAATTCAAAGATTGCATAATGAGAGTTTGGAAAGTTGACAATGAAGCAGTATTGATCTACAAAAAAAACTATTTGTGTCTTTTTCCAATTTCTCAGGTCTGCAGGGAACTTACACTCTCTGATTGGATCCATTAAAAAGTCATGTTGGCGTCGAGGATCGATTGCCCAGGGCCACAAAGAAAGCTAGCAAGCATGAGTACAGATGTATGTCCCACAATAATGAATCTAAGGGGCCAATGATATTATAAATTCCACAAAACTATATCTCAAACCCTCAGTCATACATTGCCCATGCTCACATTCACATACACAAACAACTACATAGACAAATGCTTTTTTTCACATCACTCACCTTCCATTACATAGACAAGGGAGCCCACATCACCCTCTTTAATGATGCAGCTGTCCTTGCCGTACTCCACAGGGTACATGCAGTCCACAATCTCTTGGATCTGAGACAGCTCCAGGTTCTTCATGAAGTCATTGTCCAAGATTGCCTCTTTGATCAAGTCCTTGGACCTTTGTGGAAAGATATTAAAATAAGGCAACGCAAACCAAGTCATCCTATCAACTCTTCTCTGGTCATATTGTGCCATTGGCATAAGCCAGCAAAAAAAAGTGAAGTGAAAGTGGCACTTCCACAGAACACAAATGGAATGTGAATAAAATTTCAAGAGGAGAAATGTCATTACCTATTAGGAACTCAAAGCAAATTTTAGAAATCACTAGAACACGTGGATTGGCCCAAAGCAAAATCATATTCAAAGTGAAAAGATTCACACGCGTACACACACACCTTTTTTCACAGTACAGTCATCAACACAAGCCTACGAGACATGTTAAAAAACAACAGATCTCAGATAATGAATATGCAATGCAACCTTTCACTTCAGGAAACTGCAACAGACATCTCCTTCCTTTAATATGCGATCATCAGAGATGTGATTTTACTTTGAATTGCATATCACCTCACAGGAAAATAGCTGCCCTCTAAATGAGTTTTATGGCATACTCAGATATGCAGGCTGGTGTGGATGGATGATTAGACAGATATGAAAACAATGAAAGAAAATAAACTAAACTAAAAAATAATTGTTTACAAAGTACTCACAAAAATAACTCTGCACAAACCAAAACACAGATGTCCAAACTATTTTTGCTGAAGTTAGGACTGTAGATATTCCAAATTCCTGCCCACAACATGACATCATCCACACGACGTGCAGACGTCCAAAAATGATTTTGTTCATTTCTTAAAGCTCTAGTAACCACTGGTAGATACTATTCACAATATATTTTGCAGCACACAAAATAAGGCAGATAAAGGAAGATTTAGATCATGTGCTTATATTCACATATTACTGAATGCAGCTGCCACAAATACACTACTTTAGAAACAGGCAGAACTTCAACACCTCTTTGAATTCCACTTCTACTCTCAGATGATTTCTGCAAGTTCTTGTCACTGTGACATCACCTCTCGCAAAGTCTCATTTATGACTCGCTACAACAAGGTCAGACAGCCCTGGACATTTGCCAGACATCAGATTTAGCTGCTAAAACTCTCCCATTCACCACATACTGTTTACATTCCACATGCAGGCTGCGCTATGAAGAAAAACAGTGCCTTTTCAAGGTCTTTGCGTTATTCCTCTTGGTGGCTTCATCCGCTCAAGCCCCCACATGTGGACAGTATCACATTCTAACATGTACAGTTGGTTCAACTGTGGTCATATAAGGCTCACCAACTCTATGCTGTGCTCCAAATATAAATACATTAAGGACAAACACTTATAAACAGTGAAAATAAATAAAGAAGTTCAATGTTTCAAAGTTCAGTTTTCAATGATGCACACAATGTAATGGCACATGTCAAAACTGTATTTATGTGCTTGCATTATTTTTGTTGTCCTTGGTGACTTCTATTTTTTATCACTAATTATCACTGAATAGTATTTCCATAATTGTTTTTATATTATTAGCTTTTCTGGTGCACCATCAAATGTGCCAAAGCATAATATATCATGTTGTTTTGCACTGCATGACAACAAGTGCAATTCCTGATTTGTATTTATGAACCTTTGGCAGCCAATGCTAATCCATAGCTCTAATACACATTTGTGCTACTGAAATGAAGATGATATTAACCACACTATTCTTCAATTTCCACCATTAAAAAAGCAATATGTATGGATGGCTTCACACAGATTCAACACTTCACATGTTTGCAATTTACAACTGCGGTGTTTCCTAGATTGTAGTCTCAGTCTTAACCTTATGGCCGTTTTATTTGGAGAGCCTTAGGGTTTATATTAGTAGGTGGTTTTATTTTACAAGATAAACTGTGGCTTTGGGCACTTGTATCACAAATATATTGTAACTCCTAGTCTGAAGCCTTTGAAGCAGTAGTGTTAGTGGTATAGCTTTGGGAGCAGCCTGCTCAGAAGGCATAGGCAGGGAGGCTGGCAGATTTATACCCAGAGGACGAGCACAGTACTGGCCTCATTTACAACAAATGAGCCCTGGAGCTTCCAGTGGTCTGCCCTCCTTAACATGCTCTACACTTCTCTCTCTGTTTGACTTGTGGTTTTTACTTCTTTCCTTTAGTAAGAATCCAACAGGTCTACAGGACCAAGCACAGACTACTTCCCTTAAATGGACAAAAAATGAGGGTCAAAGAAAGAAGAAACTCAGACAGTGACAAGAGAAAGACAATGACAGATAAAAGGAAAAGCTGAGAAGTGTTAAAGGGACTGCAAGAAAGACAGAAGACATTAAATATGTTTCGGAGGGTTCCCACTATTTTAGAACAGTCCATCTAAGTAAACCCTGAACAAAGGAGATGACAAAGACAGTTTTAGGAACAATTAAGTTTGAGAGTGCAGATTTGGCACCTTAATGATGCAAGTATTATGTAAGAACTCTGCGTCCGATTCACAATACATTTGCACAATGTGCATGAAATCAAGCACCAGCCCACCAGTACATAGTTTATATATAATTTACATACAGCACATCTGAATTTATTCAGGCGTTTTGGGAAAGAACAAAAACAAAAGCATTCAGCAGCTCACGAGGCAATGGCTGTGCGTGTAGGCAGAGTGTGAGGTTGAGCAGTGAATGCATTGCTCCCCCCATTGAATAGTAATAAAATTACGAAGGCTAGAAAAAATAAAATGTGAAATAGGCATCCTTTTAGAAGTAAAATATGTTACTTATTTGGGGGATGGCATGGCACAAATATTGTTATTGTTGGCCGAGAGTAAGAAGATGCTTTGAAACAAGTGTTCTTTATTCAACACAGCAGCCGTGAAGACTGCCACCCAGTGCTACTAAACAGCTAGGATTGCAGGCAGGTCACCAACAGCCACATATTCCACAGTGGTGGAAGGCTCTTACGCTGCATCTCTACCTATTAAATAGCACAATCCAGCATTATATCATATCAGGGCATTTCAAGACTAGAACCTGTACAACACATAAAATACAATAATAAGAAGAATAAAAAATTAAATAACAATAAGAAGAAGAACAAGAAGAAGAAGCCTAAGAAAATGCATTCAGTTTTACAAACCGCATTGTACTAATCCAGATAAAGAGGCCTCATTATGCTAACTCTGTAATAAAAAAAAAAAAAACATAGTTAGCATTCTTCAACTACTGAAATGCATATTGTGACAAACACTGACATACCAAAAGTCATGTAAATTGATTATGCAATGGGGTTACCTCAGGTTATGACTTGGGAACGCTCATACCTGTAAAGGTTGTGAGGCATTATCTTGTGAATGTGGTTGAACACTGGCCAGGAGTTCAAATGAGGCATGATAATGTAATGCCTCTATTAGGCTCATTTCGGTGAATGGGCAAGTCACAACTTTCATCGGAACTCTCCAAAATGCTTCTTAAACCAGTTCTGGACAACTTAGTCCCGATGGCACAGTGCATTACTCTGCTGGAATGTCCCATCGTTGTGAATGTACATGAAGTCTATGGAGGGTTGCAAAGCAGTAAAACTTAAAATGCACTGATCAATGATGTGTTTAGGCAGACTAATAGACGCAACCCATGCCATTAGAACACACCCCACACCAGTATTGAACCACCACGAGCCAGTACAGTGCCTTGATGACAACTGGGGTCCATGTCTTCATGAGGTCCGTGCCATACCTGAACCCTACCATCAGCCCAAAACACTTGGTACAGTGACTCACTGGACTATGCCACATGTTGTCAGTCGTCGAGTTACCAACGTCACGAGCCCAGATAATGTACTGTGTCTGGTGTGGTGGTGTTAACTGGGGCACTCTGGTATGTCTTCTGTTCCTATATCCCATGGAAGCTAAAGAATGCCGCACTGACCTGAGGGATAGGCATGTAATCGCTTCTCTGTTGACATGGACAATTCTAGACAGTAACGGTGACTCCAAGGTGACGCCACTTATAATCAATTTACATACTACTATCAAATGACTTTTGGTATGGTATTTGGTATGAATTTTGATATTATCAGGATATGGATAAAATAGTGTCATACTGCCCACCTGTAAAGTATGTAATATGTGTAACATATGAAAAAATGCTTGGTCTGCAGTTAACAAGGCAAAACTATTATCAATGTAGTTTATAAAAGGTTTGATAAAATTAACTGCAGTTGAAGCATTTTTTAAAATATATTAATTAAACTATTAATTAAATAGTACACACAAATAAACTCAAATTGAATTTCATTACAACATATCATGGAGTGAACCTCAGTATTTTCCCACCTGTAGTTGTAATAAATTGGCTTTTCCTGCCAGACAAGAACATCTGTCTTAAGAAATTCAGATGTAAAACCTTTTATGCTTTGGGAAAATAAATGACACTGCAGAACAGGTTTCCAAATAGTATGACTGGGGAAAGAAGAACATCATTGAAAACACTTTAAAACGGGCTGTATGTAGGACTTTTATTGATCCCACTGTATTACAGATGCATGCCCACCATGTTGATCCTGGTCTCGTTCCAAATCACTGTTGTAATCTCATTCCAAATGTTTGCTTTTATATGTAGGTGCTGATTAATGCATGAGAAGCCCATTGTATTCCATTCTCTCTGGGACCTGATGTCCACAGAATGCTCAAAGGACAGTGGTGCCATGAGTAAGGCCTCAGATAGGGTCACATCTATAGACTGAATTTGGTTTTGATTTCCTGAAACATGTGACACACTGTTAAGAACCTATAAATTCACACAACAGAGAATACAGATGTTAATGTGTGCTACAATGTAGGAGACATAATTTGGCCTTAGGACACAGAAATCTGTTTGAACATACACTCAACTCTTTCTTTTAACTGGAAAAAGCTACCAAACATCAACAACTACTGCACAATCAGTGCATACTAACAAGAATATATATAAAAACAACATATAAAAACATGCTTAACATTACATGTTAAAACGTGTTTACATTAAGCACATATATCACATATGTTGTTTAATATGAGGACAACTCTGGAAAATATTCAAAGTTCTTCTTGATCTCCTCTATAGGCCTACCAATCTTCTAAAAGCCAAACAGATAGAGAGCATACCAGATAGAGCACATTAATGAATGAGAAGCTCATTGTATTCCATTCTCTCTGAGTGTGGTAAAAACGGCTTAGAGTATCTTGATGTGACATATCGCCCAACTTTTAGCTCTTCATCAATGCAATAAAATAAAAACACAAAACAAAAAATAAAAACAATAACACTGACGTGTGTAAGCACCACAAAAACATCACTGCAATGTTGAGAATATGTGTTCGGTGGTCAGAAAGTGACCAATGATGAATGGAGTAAAGAATGACTGACTAGGCATGCAGTGATCCTTAGATCTCTATTGGTGCATTGATCAAATAACAAATCATTTGGTTTCATCGATGTGATGCATAAACACCGATGCATATGTGTTTATTTATCCATCTTTTCCAAGATTATTTGAATTTTGTAGGCAGCAGCATTTCTCATTGCTTGTTGTGTGCCACTGGATGTGGCACAAGAGCACTGCAAGGCAAAAGCAGTTGCTGTTTATGTAACGCAAGTGCCTGTAATGGCCGTTTTTTGCTTAAATAAGTTTTATGTAGATGATGTAAAGTTATTAGCAATAGAAGCAAGACTACTGAAATGACTGTTGCTTGCTTTCTCACTATCTGATGTGCAGCTTTATGAAGAGTGAGAGATGTACATGGGTTTACCACATTAACCTACTCAAGGGTTTTATGTCACCTTTCAGGAGTTAAAACCACATGTATTGATTTTATTTGCCTAGATTATATAGATTATTATTATTATTATTATTATTATTATTATATAGATTAAGACAGAAACTGCTAGAATGCTTCGCGCCTCACAAAAGCCCTGCCTGTGTGCTTGTTTTACACTCTCCCGTTAGTAACAAATCACGGGTGCTTTCAAAAAATAATGGACAGAGAGATGAGATATTTGCTGTGTGCAAAGAATGTAAGTGTGAATTAAGATACTCAAGTAATGCAAACCAACTTGTCAGCTTACCTGAAAAGGTGTGTACAGAGCCAAAGCTGATGGCTCTATATCATTTCATAGCGATTGCAGACTCCAGTATCAAATCGAACTGCATTGCGTCATGGCAAATTTTGAGGTATTGAAAATTACATGAAAAAGGGGGTCCAATTGCAGGGCATAGGGGTCAGATCAAAGAGCATAATTAACGGTTTGCTGTCATGCGTCACATGTCCAGAAGCCCTGGTGTCACTCCAGCTTCACCCCTACCACAAAATCTGCAGGAACTGCATAAGGATATTCAAGCTGTATGGGATGGATTATCACAGGACACAGTAGGGACCTCTACCACTCCAACGCCATATTGAGAGACCCTACTTCTGCATGTGTAGCTCAATAAATATTGCCCATATTAGCATAAATTTATCATAATTTAGTTTTCCTGGTAACCTTTATCTTCCTTCCCAATAGCATTGCAATCCCACACTTCCTTCTGGGTGCAACTATTTTTTGATGATGAAGGTAATCAGCTTGCTGACTCAAAGAATCGATTGTGATTTACACTTCTACGGCTGACAAATTGTGCTTGAAAACAGATATATCTACTATATCTTTGGGTAGTACACCTGTAATGTGGATTTCACATGGTGCCCAGCGAATGCAAGGAGGTCTTCATAACAATTTGTATGGTGAGACGAGATGATAGATTTTATCCAAACTCAAAATTATATTAAGCCGCAAAAACTTCCACATATGTCCGCATATAAAACAACATATAAAAACATGCTTAACGTTACATGTTAAAACGTGTTTACATTAAGCGCATATATCACATATGTTGTTTAATATGAGGACAACTCTGGAAAATATTCAAAATTCTTCTTGATCTCCTCTACACCAATCTTCTGAAAGCCAAACAGATAGACCACATGCCTCCTGAAAACCAAACAGGCAGAGAGCAGCCTAGATTAATGCTTCTTCCAGCTACATCTCAGCAAAGCACAGGCAGGTACACCAATGACAAATGTCTGTTTCTGCAACGAATAACAAAGACCACACACACAGTTCTCCTAAGATAAACTCTCTGGGCTTTTAGTGAAGGACCAGAAAGGTCCTTATCATTTCTATCACAGACCCAGTCTAGCAGCCCAGTATCACCTGTTGCAAAAGCTATTCTTTATTTCGCTATCTTTGCCTCCTAATGGCAAACATCTGAATAGTGCTTCTATGTAATATGAAAACACTGGATAATCATTTTGTTATTCCACAGAACTTCTTGAATGTGCGTACTTGTCTTAATCAACAACAAATCATCAGTTAGTTACATGTGAAGGGGCAAACAGTGTTACAGTGTCAAATGTGACTGTGCCTGCATGGCACCATGCAAATATCTAGGAGACAAAACTCCTACTGTCATCCATGCAATGGATGCAAATTGAATTAAAGAGACCCGTTTTGCACAGGAATGCCTTTATGTCTACAGGTGAGTGAACACAATACAATACTGCCCTTTTAATGACAGAATGAGTCTGTGAGAATGTCTGTGCCTTAAATCCAAATTGAGCCAACAACTTCAAATGTGATAACAACCAGTTTGTGTGTTATACAAGAGACTCCGGTAGCCTGCATATATCTCTGATGATGATGTACAGCATCAATTTCCATGTCATTGCTTTGATAAGCAAATTACCTGTCCGTTAAACAAAACAGGCTTGGTTTATTCAAACCCTCTGGCAACCAGGAATAGACGAGCAGCATTTCTGAGCAGGACTGTACTTGCGTATGCATGTCAATGTTAAGCATAACAGTATAATAACAATACAAACTAAATTAACTGTTCTATATACACAGTGTATGTCCTGACGTATCCAGAAACCCCTTAAATTAATTCAGGTATTTTATGGTGGGTGCACTGGCACAGGTGTTCAACTGTGTAGATACAACTTGTACAATCACCGTAGAAAAGCACTGGCAGTAGAACTGGACGCTCTGGAGTAACTGTACTTGAGAACTCGGTCACTATGTCATATGCCAAGAGTCAGCTAGAGGGGGATAAAGCCTCCCCAGCATTTGGCTGTGTAGCAGTGGACCTTGGTTCTTTAGAGCGATGAGATGGAATGAGTTGCAGTGCCATCTATAACTTCTCATCCAGTATCAGTATCCGAGTTTTAAAGGGCCAGTATCATGGAACACTGAATTTCCCTCAGAGTTTGAAGTCATATGTAAACACTGTTAAAGTTTCAACATTCACTGTTCACTCACCAGTCCACACAGTCCATATATGGAAACAGTCTGTTTTGAATACATTCTTTCTGTGATGTCATAAGAGCCAACTCATTTACAATCGCCCACCTACAGCAGTTTAGCACAGTCCACTCATCTAAGAGTGCTCCGAGTGCTTTTCTGAATGGGACTTAATACAGGCCAGCCAATCAGAACAGAGCTCATTTATCTTAGATCAATCATAAAAGCACAGTAACAAAAACAGTCTGACTGTATATTATTTGTCCATCTATAGTTTGTTTAATGCTTGTAAATTGTGTATACTGTGTAGATTGTATATTGTAAATGTCTGTATTTATTGTGTATATGTGAAGCCATGTGCATATTGTGGACTGTCAGTCACTTATGTGTACATTGGTACAGTACTAGAGAGACACAAACTGCCAAAACCAAATTGCTTGTGTGAGTCTACATACTTGGCCAATAAACCTGATTCTTATTGCGATACACAAAAACATGCAAATGTTAAAAGCAGAACAAAAATACATAAAGCGAAGGATATGGGCCCTTTAAGGCAACTTTGAGCTTACTGAAATTCAAATAGTAAGCTAACAGCGCAAGTATCTGTGTTTTATGTCCTAACAAATTATGTGATGTCTTCATTTAAAACCCCACCATACCCCATTATTTACACTAAAGCAATGCTACTAAATCTAGTGTAAAGCCTCTCAGAAGAGTAGAGGCTGAGGGAGAGGGTGAAGAGGGCAAACTCCCAATAAACAGGATACCATTAATACTGGAAAGGAGGCTGGATGAGCTGGCGTCTATAAACTTTTGGCCGTATCTTTCTGACATCTTGCATATATAAGCCCCTTATAAACCCACCTGTGTGAATGAACTGCCTAAAGACCAGCCTCCAGCCTTCTGAATGAGAGCAGATGTTTCACTGTTACTGCACTGTCGTGGTTTTGGCATAGAGCTTAATCTCAGTTTAGGAAACTGCACAGAGGCCAGTTACAAAGGGAATGGCATAATTTAACTACGGCTCAGCTGTTTTAATGTGCTCTCAGTTCACTGGCTGAGGTCACTCATGAGAGCTGCTCTCGCTGATTTAATGAATAGTGGATGGACTGAATTAACTTGTGCGCACCCTTCTGTACTACACCTCCATAAAGACATAGAAAAAAAGTGGATTTCGTGCTCAGAATCGTGTGAACCTACTTTGCACTCTTGGGGCAGAAGGGCAGAGTTACGTGGCTGAGCTGCTGGATGTCGAAGGCGGCTGGCTCAGCGGAGATCGCCTGTCTCTTGGTGCGCTGCTGCTCCTGCAGTTCATTGTGTTTTTGGACCTGCTGTGTGGCCGGGCGGATTACCGAGCGATACTTGTCCAGTTCGTTCTGCAGTTTTTGAATGAGCTCGTCCTTTTGGTCCAGTTCGAGCTCCAGTTCGTCGATTAGCGCGTCTCTCTGTCTCAGCTCCTCGATCTTCTCCTGGAGGGCGTACTGCAGGTCCCGCAAAGTACCCATAGCTCACACGCTCTCGCCACGACACGGCACTTCTCTAACTTTCCCACAGCTAACGTCACTTCGGTGTTCCTCACTTATTCTGACGGGGAAAGCCGCTTGTTTCTAAGGGAAAACGGGCAAAACAGCGGAGTAATCCAGAGGTTTCTTCACCTGAGGGCGCAATGTCGCCGCTGTGTACAAGCAGCCGTTGCTAGTGACGTGACAGCCGCTCCGCGCGGACTCCGCGTGCAGGAGAATGTAGAGATTCCCGCTCTTTCTCGCGTGCGTCAGAGCGCGCAGGATTCCCGCTGACCCAGACGTGCTGAAGGGAGGCAACAGCGGCCCCCCACCTTCAGGGTTTGTCTCTATACATAAATACTGGTGCTGAATGAACAGCAACAATTACATTAAATGAAAAGCGTTTCTTATAACCTCCTGCTGGATGTGGTTCTTTTCCTCAGCAGGTTGCCAAGAATTACATTTCCAACATACTCCGCTGCGCAAATCACGACCTTCACTTCATACTCGTGTATTTTTAGACACCAATCACCTTACTTTTCACACTACTTGTATTGGTGATTTCTCACACAATGATTCACTCATTCACACTTTCCACAGCGTGCGATTTTATGGTGTAACACGTCACGTGACCACGTATATCACGTATACAGTATTTACCTGTGCACTTCGCGTGTCCTGTAGTATTCCTGTAAATGAGTTTCGTGTGGTTATCAGCCCGACTACATTGACAAGATCAACAAGTTTCAACAGGTTTCTAAGTAAAGCACTTTCTTATCTTTTAAACGAATGGAATCTACATCTACATCAAGTTATTTAAGATATAACATAATTCAATTAATACAAAAATAATAATCTAAATAAATAAATATAGAGATCCTGTTTAGGGATTTGGGGATAGTGATGAGACAGGGATGTGCAGGGTTTGAAGTATTACAGGACAAAGGCGCCCTCTGGTGTTTAAACTAATTAAAGGGGAACTCCACCAAAGTTTTTCGAAGGATTTAACATAATTACCGGTTGAGTGAGTGATTTGGTGTGAAATGCTTCGTTCTAGAGAAGCTTACCGATTCCGATTATTACCGATTATTGTTCACATTGGTGGTGAGAGGAACCAGACGTCTGAAGAGTTTAACGCTTGTGAAAGCTCCCTGATACAAAGTTATAATATGAAATGGTTACATATACACTGTCTGGTGTCTGAAGCATTGCTTTATGATAGTTTTAAAACGGATTAAAAATGGATTTTAAACCAAGTTAAAATCGATTTTAATCCATTTGTTTGCATGTATTTAAATTGGATGAGTACATGCAGGATGTTGTAAGGCCAAATAGTGCCCGAAGAAAACGTATATCCATTTTTATGACTATTTAACCATCGCTGACAATACATGCACAATATATAGACAATACTATACATATAGAAAACAATGAAATTCTGCCTCTGCACTGCGAAGGAATCTCTGTTTCTCTACAATGAACCACTTCACATCAAAGCTCTCTGTCTTACTCAGTTTACATTTACAATTTACATAGAAATTTTGAAAAACTGGTGGAATTAACCTTTGTAGTATGTGTACATGAACAGTATAGTTCTTATGTGGTTAAAGCATATTGTCAATGTCCAAACAGAAATTCTCTAAAACAGTAACTTGCAGGAGAATGACCCATTTATTAGTCCATTAATCATTAAAGTTTCACACCATGTCATACAAAAAAAGAGAAAGAAAGAACTCACATACATGGTTATGTATTCCAACATGGATTATTACAGTGGTTCCCAGTCTCAGTTAAGCCTCCTAAAGTGCACATGACCAGGACTTCTAAATTGCCTACAAGTTCTGGAATTTGGCTTTGCCTGTCATGTTGACAGTCGCTTTCTACAGTCTGCCCTGTACTGCCCCCCTGCCACCAGCTTCCTCTTCATGACAACAAAACAAAACCTATACACATACAGGGCATGAGTCCCCACCATTAGGACTGGGAACCGCTGCTCTTACTACAAACCTTCTAAGAAACAGCTGTAATCCTTTCAGTCTAGCATGTAATGGAATATTTTCATTTCCATCATGCACCACAAGAGGTAAAGAATAGCTTACTGAAATGCTTTCAGGGGAATCTGGTTGATTTTTTCCTCTAGAATCTACTTCAGTTAGAGTAAAAGGATCACTGTTTCTCACATAAACCTGCATATGCAGTTATAATCAGTACTTGTTGGTTTGCCACTCACCGATAAGCAATGTGTATAATGACACAACCTTTTGAATTCATACTCCGAACAATAGGGGGCAACATATCACTAGAAAATGCACAGTCCTCTTCCTCCCTCTTCAGTTCTTACCAGTCTAGAAGTAGCACTGCGAGGTCAGGATCAAACTTCATGTCTTTACTCACCAAGAGCATCTCCAGCAGTGGAAAGCAATGCCAATGTTAACTCGTGTTCTACTTCTATCACTTCTCTTGCTTATGCTTGCCAAATGCGGATTCTTGATGCAAGCAGCTGACAGCGGTCACTATAACAGTAGCTAGCCAGGAACTTCAGCCATCATCATGTTTACTGATCTGTTCATTGGCTACCGGTCTTTAAAGCGTTTGACATACTCAACCGGGGCAGCAGTACTAGTACTTCATCCTCTCATGTTGGACTGATTCACTACAGTGAATGACCAGGTATAAAGTGGTAGAGTGGAGACAGAATGGGGTGGGGCTAGCTGGTTAGCATCCTAACTTCGATAGGTATCTCTATAACACGATCAGGGTTGGGAGGCTTACTTTAAAAAATGTATTCCGTTACAGATTACTGACTACTTGATAAGAAAATGTGATTGTAACCTAATCCAAAGGATTACAACAGTATATTAAAGGAATGTAATCTGATTACTTTCCATTACTTTTGGATTACTTTTCTTTTTTTAAGGCATATAATAAAGCAAAGGTAAAAGAAAAATCATTTTGTGACTTTTGCAACAAGAAAAGACACTTTATATGTACTATTTGTACTTCTGTTTAAGGATAAAGACAATAAATTTGTACAGCAAGAATGAATTGAGGTTCTCACAAGCAGAGGAAATGAGGTCATGTTCATTAACAATACTTATATATAGAGGCCATTCTACTAACTCTGTATAAGCATCATTAGTGTCTGCTAAGAGGCTGTACTGCTCATATGGCTTCATGTTAGTGCACCATGCTTTAAGTGTGCTCATCAGGTTTGTTTTCTCAGCTCCCTTAACTCTCTGCTGTTTCAGCGGCCACAGAAACGTGTCCTACGAGTTTCAACAGACAGGATTTCACATGAATACTAAGGTGGCTGATTGTCTTAGTTACAGATGAAGATAATTTGCACAGACCAGCATTTTACTGCCATTATCCCATACGTTGGTGAAGAAGTAAATTGGTTATGAGAAAATCAAACTCTACCGCTCACAAGACTTCGCTCTCTTTTCACAATTCAGAACTGAAGTTAATATTAAATCAGTCCAGCATTAAAATCTGGCAGGTTAACATGCACAAGATTTAGATATAGGCCAGTCAGCTATAGCATTTTATGGAGCGACAAGTGCAGCAAAGATCAGTTTTGCTGCTGTAGATTCAGACAATATGCAAAATCAGGCTAAATGCCTGATATAAATACTAAAAAAAAACATTTTCTATAGAATATATACAGTCTTAATGTAATCCTTACGGTAATAACCTGTGGTTTTATAATGTACATGTAATCTGTCTAACTGTAACTATAACAAAATACAGTTACCTTTTTTTGTATCCTGATTACCTAATGCTGTTACATGTATTCCGTTACTACCCAACCCTGAACACAGTACATAGGCGTCTTTGACATACTGTCGAAACTATTATTTCTACACATGCTGTTATTAATTTTAGTTATTTTTGGAATGTTTTAAACTAAATTTGTAAATATTGCTCCTTTAATCAACAAGGTTAATTATGACACACGATTGCCATTGCAATTTAGTCTAAGGCAACATTTAATTCATATCCAAGAAACAAGGCCCAAGACTGTGAAGTGTTTATGTGTTTATGTGGCTGTTACTGTCGGTCAGGGTTTATGACTATTCTCTGGGTGGTGGTGCATGGTAGTCGTTATCTAACTGCTGTTTAGTTGAGTGTTTTTATGCATGTAGGTGCAGAGCTTCAGGGACTCTTATCTTAGTCTTCATGTTGAAAGCAGCATATGAGAACACCCAGACTTAAGCCCTGTTTATCAGACCCTGTTTTCGTACCTGTCCCTGACACCCTTATTCGGGGGAAGGATTCAGACTTTTGAAACGGAAAAAGCTTCTAAAAATAGCCGAATGGAACGGCTTTCATCTGGACTCTTTTAGCCAAATCTACAAAAGTGTATTCAGAAGATTAGTTCCCTTCTTTTTGCTTCTCTTCCCCCATCTCTCTCTCTGCCCTTGAAAGGACCTCTCACAGAGACAGGCTTTAAATTTCACCTCTATAAAGTCTTCCTGCGCGGCTCTTCCTCTATGGATCGATGGTAAGGGGATCCGCTGTAACATGATGAGTGCTGCTGTTCTCTGGTGCCACAGGCTCATAACAGCCGGCATTCTGTCTCTGACCCCTGAATCACTGACAAGTGGACAAGCATCAACATCTCCATTAGCAGGGCCGTTGCTGGATGGCACCTTGGGTGGACTGAGCTCTCGCTGGGTATGGCCGATGGTGGAGTTTCTCTTTGCCTTGTTGCTAAGCAACTATCAGCCAGTTGCTTCATTTGCGTGGTCATGTGGAACAGTTAAGCACTTAATGTTCTCCTCCAAGTGTGTTGAAGTGGTCAGCAGTTCTACATGGCATATAGTTCAAAACGCATCAAAAGAACCAAAAATCCTATTTGCAGCTGCCACGCCACTACTGCTAACATGGCACAGACGTTAGTCCTCCATTCCCAAGGACTACTCTGTGTTTTTCTGCGGTCTCCCTGCTTTATCACACATGACTCAGCTCATGAAGAGCTGATAAGTTGAATGTTGGTGTGTTACACCAGGGAAATCACAAATGTGCAGCGCATAGAGTTCCCAGCACTGGAATTTCAGAACAACTGACGGTATTTAAAGCAAAAACCGGACAAAGCATTCTCTTCCTACAATACATGCCCATAGCAACCATCCTTAGGCTACAGAGGAATGTGCCATAATAGGCATCTAATCGAGTTACATGAGTCACAATAGTACTCATGTCATTTATACACAATAATACCTTTTTTGAAACGATGATCCAGAAGGAGGTTATAGATCATACAACAGCTTTAGATTTGGGTTTCCATTAGCAGCTTTTATCCATTAACCTTTTTTGTCATTGCTTGATTTATTTATTAATTCCTTAATTCAATTAAAAGTAGCCTACAGCTAACATCTCTCTCTACACATCATTAGAAGCTTTGTTGTACCGTAATACAATTATTCTGTTTTTCTCCCTCCATGTTATTACTGAGCATGTTGTTGTTGCTGCTTTAAGTGTCTAATTACATTTCACTAATGTTTTTATAGTGTCTTGCAATGTTTTACTTCTGTATGCCAGTACTAAAGAGAAATTTTCAGTATACGTAAATTAAGGACACAATGAAGTATTCTATTCTATTCTATTCTATTCTATTCTATTCTAATAGAAACAATGCAGTCATTTTAAGGCCATGCTCACTACTTATCTCCTTTTAGTCCTCTTGGTTTTAGCACTTTTACCTGACAATTGACTCACCAACATTCACTGGTGTTTGGACAATGCTTGGTTGGGCTTGTCAAGATTAGAACCATTTTTGAGGAAAGCAGCAATAAGCAAACCTATATTTTGGACCACAAATTAACACAAACAAAGGATACGACTGGGGCAACCATATGGGTGACACTGGTGACTGCCCAGGGACTCCCAACATCCAGGAGAACTAAGAGGTTGCCAGAAAATAAGCACAATAGAATAGTTCAAATGATTCAAATTGTTTGTTTGTTTTCTTCAACCTATCAAACTTTAAAGTCTATTAAACCAGCTGTAAATAATATTTAATAGCTCAGTCTGTTAGACACTGGCATCTTTGTGTTTTTGGCATCTAATTTGATGTGCGTTTTGTGTTCCTTAGCAATCTTTACCAGCAAAGATCCCTCCTGTTGGCATACTCGGCTGATTTTGAGGAAGTTTTGAGGAATTATTGTTAGTTCAGTTTTTTGTGAAGCATGAAGTAGTAGTGATTGATATAGTGCAGAGGGTTACACATCTGCCTCTCATGCTGTACACTGGGGTTTGATTCCCTACATGGATAAGCACCCTACACTATACCAATAAGGGTCTACGGGCAAGACTCCTAACACTACCTTCGTCTACCTGTGTAAGAAATGATTGAGTTGTAAGTAGCCATAATAATGTCTGCCAAATGTAAAAATGTAAAATGCACAAACAGGACGACTCTCTTGCAAGCTGCTGTAAAGTCTTACTGTATATAAAAGTGCTGTGTGTGATTAGATTTCACAGAGACGGGGAAACATAAAAACAATGCCCAAGCCACCCTAGGATCTTTATCTGGACTTGATGAAGGCTTTTGTTCAAGAAAGCATAGACTACTTTCAAGGTTATTCTTTTTTCATAATATACATCATGAGAGTGACCTAAAGCATATACATAGAAGAAATATGGTACATTATGATTAATACCACCTTCATTAGAGAAATGTAAATGTTTTCCATGATATGTCAGCTGTTACTCTTTTTTAAGGACATGTTATATCCAAAAAAAATTTAAACTAAACCCAGGCTTAGTATGCATATTATGGCTACTTCAGCATTTCATGCACACTCAATATTATAGGCATATTTGAACGTTGATTAGTCTGTAGGTGATCTGGGGTGGTATTTATGTTCCACACTCTGAAAAGCCTGCGTTAAACATTCAGGTTCCATGTGAATAGTTGAACGAGATTTATCTGTTTTTCTTGATTTTGCCATAGGAATTCCCCAGGGGTATCCGTTTGCTAGACATCTCTACAGATATATTCAGTGGGAAACAAATGAGGCAAATAGGCAAGCAGATAGGAACGTTAGGTTTGCTACTGAATTTATGGGAGCTAAAGGACCAGAAGCCTGTGTGCCAAACTGCCTTTTCTGGTTAGAGTGATCAGTACTAGCAACATGTGGGGCTGCTGCCATCTTGTGGTGGGCTCTCGATCCTTGGGCTAGAATCGGTAGGCTTGCCCTCAGGGTGCTGCGGGGGACCTTCAGAGAGTTAAATCACTGTGATGTCACCAATGCTCAGGAAGAAAAGCCTGTGTCTATGTAGCTCTGCACTGTAGCCTAAGTACTGCAATCTCAAGACTTTCTTCACTTGTGCAAATATGTAGTCTCAATTACTGGGCCTCTTAAGGAGGAGTAGGCCTAGTAGGCTATATAAACTGCAGAAAATGAAGTGTGCAGTTTCCTAAGTGGCCTGTGGTCAAAAATAAGACCCTCAAAAATAAGACCCAATTTGGTTTGGGCATTAGCACCGTTACTGTAAATAAAGAATCACTGAGAGAGCAGTTTACCTCTTATGAAGCCTTTACATCTTACTTTCAGCAGTGTCAGCTCAGCACACAGTGACTCTGTAAAACCTTCAATTCTGCTTTTTTTTTCATTGAATGGGTGATCATAAAAAGTTCGATCACACAAGCAAAGACCGTCCCGCATGCTCAGAAAAGTCAGGAGTGTGGGGAAGGGGGTGGGGGAAGAGACATATGGTCCACCACAGCACTTTCTAATGGCGTATTAAATATCCTCAGACAGGCTCTAAACCTTAAAAGCCGATAATGTACGGAGCTTCCTGTGCTGGCCGCCCACTGGGAGCACGCTGATGGAGCGGATCAATCCCAAACTCTCTCTCTCTTTCTTCCTCTGCCACACAACCATGAGTTCCTCCTCCTGCCCGCATCCCCATCCATCCCTTCAGTGCAGAGCACAAGCTGTCAAACGGCCATCGAGCTGCAATCGCATGGTGTTGTTTACGGTTCCAGAAACTGGCCAAAAGCAAGCTACTTCAGCTGTTATGGGTCATCAGATCATACAATCATAGACAGTGGATTTAGGTCATATGGGGCAGTGTATCACATACTAATGTGGGACACAAATCCCTGGACCGGAATAATAAAGCCAGTGTTTTATTCAATTTCCCACTAATCATTACGAGTATAATTTGATTGGACCACCCACATGCTTTGCTCTAACAGAAGGACATTAGGACTACATTACATTACATAAGCATCAGAAATTTGAATGAACAGTACCTCGCATTAACTAAACAATGACCCATAATACCAGACTCCAGACTATAGATGGTGTGCCAAACACACAGGGCGACCTCTTATCATAAACTGGAGCTCCATAATAGAGTTACAATAATGACCTGACCTAACCTAAACTGACCCCAAATTACAATAACATACATTACAACAAAGTGGTGATAACATAACCTCCAACGATGATTAACTGACCCCTGTGATGATAAATTGACCTCCTGTGATGAAAAATTGACCACCAGTGAAGATAAACTTACCTCCAGTGCTGATAAACTGACCCCAATGATAATAAATTGACCACCCATGATGATAAACTTACTTCCAAATAATGACAGAACAACGCCCATGATAACAAATTGACATCTAGTGATACTAAACTGACCTGCAGCAATGATGAATTGACCTCATCCATGAAAAACTGACCTCAAGTGATAAGCAACTAACCCCTGTGATGATAAACTGACCATGAATGATGATACACTGACCCCAATTATAATGACTTGACCTCCAATTAGGACAAACTAAAGCCTATGATAACAAACTGACCTCCAATGATTCTAAACTGACCTGCAATGATGATAAATTGACCCCAAGCATAATAAACTGACCTCAAGTGATGACAAACTAAGCCCCGTGATGATAAACTGACCACCAATGATGATATACTGACCCCAAGCATGATAACCTGTCCTCCAATTACGACACACTAACCCCACTCAATGATAAACTGACCCCAGTGCTAATAAACGGAACTCCACTAATGGCAAACTAACCACCATGATGATAAACTGACCTCGTGATAATAAACTAACCTCTTCCGGTAAACCTGGACTCTGTGACGGGACCCCTCTTTGGTAAAGCCGAATAGCTCCTCACCTGTCTGATTTGCCGTGTTTGCGGAACGTTTGCCTGGCCACGTCCCGGGGCGTTGAGGGCTCAGCGGAAATGCCCTGCGCGCGCCGCGTCCGCGGGCCCAGCACGGACGCGCTCGGCAGCACCGACTGGCACTTGTGCAGCTTGCGCTTGAGCTCGTGCAGCTCGTCCTCGCGCTCCGCCAGGCGCCGCTCCAAGTCCCGTATCCTCTCCTCCTTCAGCAGCAGCAGCTTGGCGAAGTCTTCATCCAGCTCGCTCATGCTCGAGCCGCGCCGAACAAACTTTACGGTCCGGGATAAAATCCGCGCGCGTGCACACACACACACCGTCACGCTGGAAGAACACGACAACAGAGGGGATATTTGTTGGCTTAGAACGCAGGTTCTGGTCGCGGCGGTGGTGTGTTAATTGCACGTGTTTAGACTCGACTCAGCCCTGATGAGAGAGAGAGAGAGAGAGAGAGGGCGGAGGAGCCTCCCAAGAGCTGGAGATGAGCGCTCTCATCCAGAGATCACTTCTAGCTCCTCTTTCCGCCCCGTCACTACCAGCCTGCTGTACGGACGGACAAGCGGAGGGGAGGCGAGGGGGTCACTGCTGCTCCTCTGACCACCCACTCATCCCCGAAAAACATCCGCGTTCTCTGAAGATCGCACTCCGGATCCTCACGACTAACAAAATTCAGCCCTAGCCTCGCTTGTACGCGTCACGTGACCAGGTGGATGACGTAGTTGAGTGTAACTCGTTGTGACTCTCACAAACTGTGGCTAAAATTTGGCTGCGGGGTCGGTCTGCAGAAGTTTAGACTCCGGCATCTCTGTGTAAAGAAGAGCTAGCCGGGCAGAAAGTGCTTTTGGGTAGGGACTGAGGGCCTGAGCTGATGGCTGCGTAATGAAAGCGCTGTAGGATGAAGATTGTTAGATGAGCCTTAGAAAACTGTGTCGAAACTGTGTTCAGTCAACCGAGCCACATCACATCTCTGATCCCTCATCCTGCTCATATCCACTACAGAGAGAGAGAGAGAGAGAGACAGAGAGAGGGTGTGTAGATAGTTGTGTTGTATTTATTTATTTTTTATTATTATTTGTATATATTTACTGAGCTACACAAACAGAAGCCGTGTCTCTCAATATGAAATCAGTCCATCACATTTGTTAATGCCACATGAATATGGCTCAGCATGGAGTTGTAGAGGTTCCTGATGGTGTCCTGCGATAATCCATGCCATTCATCTTAAATATTCTCATGCAATTCCTGCAGATTTTGTGGTAGTTTTTGGTGGAGTGACACCAAGCCTTCTGGACATGAGACATGTGACAACAAACTTCATCTTGCTGCTGACCACGGTACCTCCACACATGGATTCATTGGTCATCTCCACCAAGACAAAAGCGGGACTCATCACTGAAGATGACCTGCTGCCATTCGGAGTCATTCCATGACAATCTGGCACGACACCATTGCAGTCTTTGATGATGCTAACGTGGTGTTAAGGGCAGTACCAGGATGACTCATGGAGGGCATCACGACTCACTGAATGTCCACAATCGTGGCTGTTGAGTCAGTCAGGCACAGCAATAAGGCCCATACTTGCTTACATCACATGTTCGGTTTTAGCATATTCACATGTCTCACTATGTCAAACCTACCCACCAAGTTTCATTCCTGTTGGTTGATTCCTTCTGGGTGCAACTATTTGTGCAACTAGTCTTTTGATGATGAATGTACATGCGAAGTTTGCGACAGACTGTTTATCATTTTGTATTGTGTTTACACTCCGACTGCTAGATAGTATAATCTATTGTAGTATACCACATCTGGTTCGCTTGGCCACGGATGCACAGAGGTTTGGCCAAGAGTGTCAAGTATGGAATGCCACGGGTAGCACTGCAGCAGCTGTAAAAGAGACTTCTACTTGTAAATTGTTGGGGCTTTGAGCTCAAAGACATGTAAATGTGTTGCTAGTGTTATTCTGAGATGGTTTGTGGGGCTGGGTGGTCAAGTGGCGGTGCCTGCTATCAGGAAGAGTTGTACAGTTATTGATGATCTGCCTGCTATCCCAGCTGTTCGGTAGCACTGGGCAGTGGTCTTCACTACTGTCATTGTTTAGTGTGAGAGCTTTTGTCTAAAGCGCTGTAGGTTTACCATGTTTTCTTATTCTGTTCCACAGCATCTTCAGCAATTGCACCCCTCCACTCCTTATAAGCCCATATATGCCCTTATGTGCCTTTAAAGCAGTTTCAATCCTTTCAGGTAATTTGCTTTCTGTTTTTCAAAAAAGCCTGCAAGGAGGTATTTCCATGCCTCCAAAGCTCAGGGCATGTCCTAATTAATACACTTAATACTAATACTAACTAGTTTTTGAATGTAGTACAGTTATTTGAGTATACTCAAAAATCCACAATGCACACCTGGAACCAGTCGATTTGAATGGTATGGTATAGATGGACATCGCTGCCCCACAGTGCAAAGGGAAACATTTTGAAATAATGGCGGACAGAGATTTTCTCAACTTTATGCAAAGGAATTATGATGCAGTGAAGTGACATGATGAACACCTTTACTGATGCAGAGGTCTGAATTCAGGAGTGGCCAGTCCACTGTTCTGAGAACACCAGCAGCTTCTTTGTTTGTCCAGGCAGTCTTTTTCTAGTTCGTCTATTTGCTTTTCTCAGTAACAGCTACACATTCTTTCCTTTTTTTCTGTCTTTTCCATAGGACGTGGAAGTGCATGCTGCTGGACTGTATGAATTGACTGATGTAATCAGTATTGTAATTAAGGGGGCTCTGGCAATGTTTTCAAGGCCTTATCTGCAGAGTCAAAACTGTATCTCAGTATTGTGATGAGAAAAATAGTGCATTCATCAATAGTGCATCATTTCTATCACATTGATTCTTCTGTGTATGAAGGCTGAGTGTACAGAAATCACCCTAGTGGTCCTGCACAATAGTGCAGTAGTCCCTTGTTGGCCTGAGGGACAGGTCAAATTACAGGTATGCGAGGGGATCCTGGTGGGTAAGAGCAGCAGCAGACATTAGTCATCTCATTCTTGCTACACAACCCCCTCGGCACTAAATATTCAGAGTTTCAGTACTAGAGGACACTGGTGTCACCTCTCAATCAGTCCTGCCGGTGGAAGAGAACAGTGATGAGGAGACAGACTGAAGCCATGGACAGTAATATTCTCTGTGTTAGTTTAGCTGCTAATTAAATGAGTTGTCCCATGAACTGGAAAACCCGTCCAACTTAAATAATGATATTCTGAGCTCATGCATGACTTCACACTTTGTTAGCATGTAATATTTAAAATACTTTACATAATTATATTCCAAGAGTTTCATATGTGTATGATATATTGTTGCAGTCTAAAAACATTTTAGTTTTCTGAATAATTTGAAGTCAGCAACTGCCTGTTACATTAGGCGAAAATTGCATGATCAGTAGACTAATACAAATGTTTGCAATAAAACCTGTTTATATATTGACTTACATTAAAACTAATTGGATGTTTTTGCTTATCTTAAAGACTCTACAGGCTTACACTTAACTGTTCCAACTGTCTGAAACAATACATATCCTGATATAACACATATACTCCTGATGTGTCACAGTATTACATTTTTGCTGTATCGCCACCTCTAATATATATTTTGTTGTGCAAAAAATGTGTAACTCTTGTTTTTATTTGAATTTAAAAGCTTTTTTTGTTTTTTCTGTGTGTTTTTTATTTCATTTCAGAAATCTATGAATATACCTTTAGACCACTCTGTTATCTCCTGTGTAAGTCCCTGACTAGGTTTTTATAAAAGCAAACATTAATACACTATACATCTCTAACATAGAATGACGTTGAGGGCTAGAAACACATGCCTGGAAAGAAATGTGTCTTTTATGCTTTCAAAATGAAACAGGCATGTAATTTTGCCAATGGAACAATTTTAACAATGGAAATATGTGGAAACAGCATCCATAGACATAACAATGGAGACTTCAACGCTTGTACTGGATTGCCTGGAGCAGCCCCTAGTCTGAGGAGAGTCCTCTTTTACTCTGCTAGTCCACTCCTCTCTGTCCACTCACATTCTGTCAACTGGCAGCTCTCACCAAGCTCCTTACAGGCCCACATTCATTTAAACTCAGTCTCCTGCTCCTTCTCTCTCTCTCTCTCTCTCTCTCTCTCTCTCTCTCTCTCTCTCTCTCCTCATTTCTCTCTCTGTTTTTTTCTCTTCTCACTTATTCTCTCGCTTTCTCACTGTAATCTCCCTCGGGTTTGACAGCAGGGTATATTTTTAGTGGTGTGTTTTCGCACGTTGTTTTCAAAGCCTAGCGACCACCATTTATTCTGTCCACTTCTCCAATTACTCAGGTATCAGTCAGAGGTGTCCTTGTCTTCACATCTCGCACGCTGTGTCTGAGCAGCTCCGTAGTCTGCCGCTTTCTCTAATAGGCTCTTCCAGCATTCTGGTCGCCTCCCACTGGCTATTCTCACGCTCTGACTCAGTACCTCTGCCAATATTGCAATATTCTCAAGTGTTGTTTTCATTTTACACAGGGCAGAGATCAGGCTACTCATGTATCACATTACATATTTTCCATATTACATTTCAGCCTCCTTACTTTGCTTTAAATAACCTTTTTGAGCAGAGTGTTTTAGCATCCTAAATTAATGCTTTAGCTCTGTATGGTCTTCAGTGAGGGACATTCTCAAATGCTTCTCAAGAACACTTTATTTCTCTTGAAGCTAGATAGTAATAAACTTGTAATAAACTTCTATTTCCAAGGCATATTACAACATATGGCTTTAAACGGACGAAATGGATAAAAAGTGTAGATACTCACTATGGCTCTACACTTAAGGACCTTATTCACTTTATCTTACTTGTCAGACCTTACTGCTCAGTGGTAACTACTAGTATTTATGAACTGCAGGGTTTGAGAAACAATTTGGTGTTCGTAGGTCATTGTTTTAGTGCATTAAGCAATCTTAACCTTTTTCACACGTCAGAATGGCACAACATCCAGCACATTAACTTGTTGTTAAAATGCTTTGTCTAATATGCTTTAGCCTTAAAACAGCTTGTTAACATGCTATTTGTGTGTCCATCTCTCTGAACAGTGTCACATTCTCTCCTGGTGCTCTGCTTTACACTTGTCCAATCCACTCTCCACGTGCTGCTAAATGGTGATTGATACTCTGAGCCTTATCTTCCCTCAACACCATTCCGTAGCACCAATCATAAGACATCTGAAGTCACAAAGACTTAAGTGTAGAGTCATAGTGAGTAAAGAGAGTGGAGCACAATGCAGGCCTTAAAAGGAGCGACTCTGTGAGGTAAGCTGACGGAGATTTCTCTTCCTGCCACAGTAAAGACAGCAAACAGAACTCAGTCACAGAGCCGTTAGAACTGCAAACACTGCACAGCTTCTCCAGACCTTCCAATACATCAGGACCCCATGCTACCACTGCCCAGGCCAACTGATCTAATTGTTACTGTTTTGGAAAGAATAGCATTGCATGTGGTGTATGCAATATCACGTGTTCTCATAAAATGTGTACTGGTCAAAATGAACTATGAAGTAGAATATTGTTGACATGGCTGTTTTTGTATGTTTGTCTGCACAGTCAGCTGGGGAGAGAGAAAGTGAGAAAGAGAACGAGAGAGAGAGAAAGAAAGAAAGTATTTGAAAAGGTCACAGTGAACATTTTTTAGCCTTAGGCTTTAGAAGACCTGTCAGAGAGGATAAGTTGCCGCGAGGGTGGAAAACACATGTGAAAAGAAGAAAATACCCGTAATACACCTCCGTGCTGAGTCTGAGGACAAGCTACACTAGAGTGAAACAAGCCTTCATCCAAAGGGATTTACCACTTCCCATAGAGTTGAACTAAGGACTCGCTGCAGATTATTGTACAACTGTATTGCAAAGATATGAATGAGCACACTAGAAATGAATGTCTGCATCTCCTAGACAGAGATTAGGCTTCCTATGATCATAATGGTTGTATGTCGCATAATAATACAGCTATGTCAGGTAATATTATGCAGAGAATGTTGCTCTAGAGAATGCATACTTTTTGCACCTTCATTTTTTTAACAGTATATCTCCAAAATCCCCAATTTGGAACTACAACATGCAGCATTACTGGGTGTTACTTTAAACTCTAATCACTGGCTGTCCACCCCACCCAGAATGATGAGTACTCACTCGTAGTGTTTAATGATAATTAAGACGTACTGGTTGTGTCTCAGATGACAGTGATGAGAAAGGAGTGTTTGTGAGCTTAAAACTTGATTTGGTAAATAGTGATTTTAGGTATGTAATGTAAGACCCAGTTACCAGTTCTTGGACTGCACTTGACTGCTGTTCAAGGACAAACTTAAACATCTGAGAGACACTTGAGCATAATTTAATAGAAAACTTCCACAGTTGGCACACGCTAAAAGTAGAGATTTTTCACAGAGATAAGCTTTTTCATGTGTTATACACTCATCATGAAAAGGATAGTTGCACAAATAGTTGCACCCAGAAGAAATCACCTGACAGAAATGAAACTTGATGGGTAGATATGACATTTTGAGACATGTGAATGATGCAAGTTTCACACTTGGCCGCGCACGTGATGTAAGCAAGAATGGGTCTTAACACTGTACCTGACTGACCCAACAGCCACAATTGCAGACATTCAGCGAGGTGTGATGCCCTCAATAAGTCATCCTGTTAGTGCCAGCACCATTGGCAGATGACTGCATGACACAGGACTACATGCATGCAGACCGTCACAATGACTGCCTTTAACACCATCTCAGCATTGCCAAAGATTGCAATAGTGTCATGCCAGAATGTCATGGAGTGACTCGGAACGTCAGCGGGTCATCTTTAGTGATGAGTCCCCCTTTCGTCTTGGTGGAGTCGACCAACGCATCTGTGTGTGGAGGCACCATGGTCAGTGCAAAGATGAACTGTTTGTTGTCATGCGTCACATGTCCAGAAGGCATGGTGTCACTCCACCTCCACCCCTCCCAGAAGATCTGCAGGAACTGTGTGAGAATATTCAAGCTGCATTTAATAGTTTATTGCAGGTCACCATTAGGGATCTCCCGAGACATGTGGCATGGTGCGTTAGCAAACATGATGGCTTGACGCCATACTGACAGACACTACTTTTGTATGTTTAGCTCAATAAATATTGCCCATATCAGTCTATTTACCATCATTTTTTGTTCCTGGTAACCTTTATCTACTTTCCCAATAGCAATGCAATCTAACACATTGTTCTGGGTGCAACTATTCTTTTGACTATGAGTGTATATGCTGAATCAAATTATTTAAAGCTGAAGTTAGTTAGTTCACTAAAGATATTTAAACTAAGTTAGCAACCCAAGAAGGATGCAGGCCAGACTTGCCTGAAGCAGCTTGGGAACATTATTTGCCGATGACTCAGTCCTCCCAAGAAATAAATTACAAGCTTTAATTTATAATCTAATTTACTGAACAACGTGATTTTTGTTCTTCTCGTCTGATTAAGCTTTTATGTTTTTGACCGAGAAACATCTGAACTATTTTTTAATTGTTTGCCACTGTTATTCTTTGTTTGTTTGTACAGGTGCCACAATCTGACAAAAAAACCTTATAGCTCAGAAGCGTTAACTTTTCACCAGAGAAAAAAATTGCTCGTCTTCAGGTTCTGTGGTACATATATGGTCCCTAAAATAGGAATTATTTCAGGCTTTAAAAAGGTTTTCACACTCACATCTCATTTACCAAAACATTTCTCTAATGAACCATTCATAAGGTTATTAAGGGAGCCCACTTAAACTCTTTTTCTACAGTCACATCCGTAAAAACATTATTATGTCTACTACAGCATATTAGTTGTATTATTATTTTTGGGGTGTTTTTTCAGGGGTTTGTGGTCAGGTAACTGACGTGGCCATTGCAAATTATTCATCAAGAAATTTTAACCCAAGTTAAAAGTAACTGGACTTTTCAAATTAAGCAAAAACGTTGCTGGAGGAACAATGCTTTTGCACTACAGTAACAATACATTTTCTAAAATCTTGGACCTCATGGTAACCTTAGTAACAAGACATGCTAAAATCTAGCTTTTGCAACAGCACAAAAACAACATCACAAAGAACGTTAAAAGTTATGTTGTAGGTAAGCTTAGTTAGTGTGGTTTCTTCATGTCCTGTACTGTGAGGGTGCTTCACTTGTATCCCATGTGATGATCCTGCTATTTAATCTCAGACTAATCAGACATTTCTTCCTCTGCCACACAAAACACTCAACACTTTCTTTCAAATAGACTATCAGACTATCATCATAGTCTTCTAGCAGTGTTTAATGTTCATGGTTTTTACTGTGTATGCATACAATTGGTTAGAAAAACATGCCTTTAAAACTGCACTGTGAACCACACACACACACACACACACACACACACACATACACATACTGTATATATATATGATATGATTTTAATTATTTAATTTATATTGTTTTATAGTGTTATAAAATTATTTTGTAAATAGTGTTAAAAAATATATAAATATGCTGGCCAATCAGATCTTAGTGCTGTCATACTGAGGGTGCTAGACAATATTCTCTGTCTATCACTCCCCTTCATTCCAGGCCATGTCTACCTTCAGCTGAAAATGGCAGAGAGAGAACTAGACAGAGAAGGAACCCAGCGAGCAAGAAGGTGGGGGGTGTAGTTCTGTACATGCGGATAGTTTACAGCTCGGACATTGCAGGTCAGGACATGAAGTGCATGAGTTCAGCTACAGGACAGGTTACATAGTTGAAAGCCTGAGTGGTTTAAAGCATGAGACAGCAAGAAGAATAGCTTGCATAGAACCGCTCCATCTCAGACATCATAGGGAACACAGATGTTTGGAAGAGTTCCTTGAAGGTCAGGAGAAGTGTGATGCTTCTTTCAGACAAGGGGTGCACAAACGTTTTTTGTTTTGTGGGATCAAAGTGCAACTTTTACATTGGATCAAATGGCAAAACGATAAAACCACGTACAATATACATATGTGAAGTATTTTAGGACATTAAACTAAATGATTAATAATTACTAATAACTAATAATTACTTCAAATATACACATTATTATTAAGACTTGAATTAGTTATATTGTGCTTTCACTGAGTGGGGGATAAGGTTATGGTACCTTTCTGGTGGGCCTGTGTTAAACCAAGTAACGGAATATAAGTTATAGACTAATGAAACTGTAAATGTATTGGTGTGTTAAAATATTTTCATATATAATTATACAGTATATGGCTTTATATGTAAACCAGAGAAAAACTAAGCTAAAGCTAAATGAAACTAAACTAAGCTAACCTACAACATAACTTTTAAGTTGCTTTTTGATGTTGTTTTTGTGGTGTTGCAAAAGCCAGATTTTAGAAAATACATTGTTGCTGTTGTGCAAAAGCATTGTTTCTTATTACTGATGTTGTTGCTTAATTTGAAAGTCCAGTTAATATATATATATGGAAGCTACTGTTTATAACACAGTGATAACATGGGACATATGATCCCATGTCCTCACAATATATAAAAACCAGCCGTGTGTGTATGTGTGTGTAATGTAGACAGGTATGCTAGGCATGTTTATGAAGGCCGTAGAGGGGCCATTGTATGGGCAGCAGGTCAGTCTCACTCAGCTGCTCTACCACAGCAGCAGTGTTACCGAAACAGCCTCGTAAAAGCCCAAAGGCCACTAAAGATAGGCACAAGCAGCTCCAGGAGCCGCTGTAAATCACCGCCCTAAGGACCCCATTAAAACTGGCCCCATACATTCTGGAGCCCCCACTGACATCACTTCTGTACTTCATCCATTGCCCATGTGGTTTGGACTTCCTTTGTGACAACACTAATCACCACAAGATCAAACACCCAAACTGAGCCTAACACCATGTCTCACTCTCTTATATCCTCTTTAGTAAACTGCTTCTTGTTTTGCCAGCTCAGAGCCCCTGTGTTTTACTACGCTTTTGTCAGTAGCAGCGCAGTGCTGATCTCTGTGTTAACATGCAGTAGGCCGTCCTTTTCCATGTGAACTGAACCCCAGGCGGTTTAGTGTCCTAAACATCTCCATGACCTGCATACAGCTCAGTCTACCCCCTACAGCCACACATTCCCCAGCCCACCACCTGCAAAATGCACTAAACAGTTAATGAAGGGAAGTTGGGGGTGAAAAGAAAAAACCATGCCCACAAAACAGACAAATGAAATTGGAAATATGTATACAGGAATGTATATTGGCGCAAACGGAGACAAGAGCAATGAATCAAAAATGGACAAATACGTTCTTTTATTACTGTATTTATACTCACTAAGCACTTTATTGACAACACCTGTACTTTGCAGCTAATCATGTGGCAGCAATGCAGTGCATCAAATACAGTCCAGCAGCTTCACAACACTCACTAGACACTCAAAATGCAGGAAAACCTATTTTGACTGTGGTGTCATTGTTGGTGACAGACAATTCTGGTTTGAGTATTTCTGTAACTGCTGATCTCTTGCAATTTCCACACAGAGCAATCTCTACATTATTTAACATGCTGCAATAAAGAAAAACATCCAATGAGCAGCAGTTCTGCAGAAGGAAACGCCACACTTAAAATAAGTGAGGTCAACTGAGAATGGTCAGACTGGTTCGAGATGACAGAAAGGCTGCAGTAACTCAGATAACCACTTTGTACAATTGTGGTGGACAGAAAAGCATCTCAGAATGCACAACATGCTGAACCAACAGTAGAAAACCATGCCAGGTTCCACTTCTGTCAGCCAAGAGCAGAAAGCTGAGGCTGCAATGGGCACAGGCTCACCAAACCAGACAGGTGAAGACTGAAAAAACATACCCTGGTCTGACGGATCTCGATTTCTGCTTAGGCACACAGATTGTCAGGGTCAGAATTTGGTGGCAACAGCATGAATCCAAACTGCCTTGTGTCAACCGTCCAGGCTGGTGGAGGTGGTATAATGGTGTGTGGAGTGGTTTCTTTGCACACTTTTGGCCCGCTATTACCATTATCCAAAGAACATCTTTGGGATGTGGTAAAACATGAGATTCACAGCATGAAACTGCACCTGAATAATCTGCAGGAATTGCAATCATGTCAACATGGACCAGAATCTCCAAGGAATCTCGAAGGAATGTTATGAATCTCAAATATCCTGTGGAATCCAAACCCCATTCTGAGAGCAAAGCGAGGCCCAGTCCAGAAGTAGTGCAGTTGGTAATCAAGTGCTTAGTGAGTGCATTTCCAATTTTATATTCCTGTGGAAGGTCGTATAGTCATTCCTATTTATTTATCATTATATCATATTCAGTTAAATCATATTGACTTTAATTTTAAAGATAATACGAACATACTAGCTGCCTCTCATCACACAGTGTTAAGATTTTCATGATAAACAGACCATCAGAAATTATGTGAAATTACTAATAATATTAATAAAACAACATATAAGTATAAGTATACATATAAGAACATTTTCGCCTTCCACTGCAATGCCTTAATGCCATTACCATGGATGGTGGCCAACCACAATTAATTTATTTTATAATACTATAGTGAAAAAACTTCAACCCTATTTATTTGTGCCCTGTTACACATTTAACACATTTTCAGAAACAAACCTTGTGAAAATGAGTTTTGCTTTCTAAGATGGGTTAACATACTTAACTGTTAAATTTGGGATTTTTTTTTCAATATAAAAAAACATGAATGATTCAGTAAATGATTAAATAAATTATTTGAAATCAATAAATAAATAAATAAATAAATAAATAAATAAATAAGGTTGTGCCAGTGTTGCAAACCTTGTCCAGCCTTGTAACAGTTGCTAAGAATGAGCACATTTGTAGGCTGAACATGGAGAGAGCATCTGAGAACTCATTAACACTTCCTAAGTCTGAAAGGCATCAGCACTGTTGTCTTGTTACAGTGACAGTAAATAGTGATGATGAATGCATTTTCCTTTTGGTTATGTGACCGTCCCTCTCCCAGCTTCTTCCATATTCATTGTCTCTTAGCAGATGTTATCATTCCTAAAAGGAAAGTCTTTCTGTTTCCATGTGTGTGTGACAAAGTGAGAAACAGAAATGAACTCTATGTTTCCCAGATCTACCTGTGTGTCTACTCCAGAAACATTGAGCTTCCAGAAACATCTGCGCTTCCGTGAACATGCTTTCAATAAAACGGGCATTATAACATCCTGTGTGCCTGTGCGTGCCTGTGTGTGTGCGTTTGTGTGTGTGTGTTATGGTCCCCAGAGAGACAGTCAATGGATGAATGATCTCACCAGGCCTCTCAAATCCTGTATTTCCCCAATGACCTCAGCATGAAACCAGAAACTGATGGACAGCAGCAGTCATTAACACCGAGGCAACATCACACTTGTCCACATTGACTTACTGTGACTCAGTGCTCTTTTCATGTTCATGTTTTCCAGCATTTCACTTGCCTGTTCATGCTATACACCTACTTACAAAGCAATGCACTGAATTTTAAGGACTCAACTGTAAACACATCTAACAAGATTCAATTACAGGTCATATTCGACCATCTGTGTTGGGTCATTTGCTATCAAGTATTCAATGTATTTATTCATTCAATGTATGGTAAATATTTAATTATTAATCAATGTAAAGGCCATCTAACATTTCAGAATGGTGTTGAAAACAGGGCTGTGATCACTTTTGACTCCCACTTTTTTACTTTTACCGACAATTGTGGTTGATCAGTATCAGCAGGGGCTCCAGAATGTTTGGGTCCGGTTTTAATGGGCTCCTAAGGGGTTCACGTTTGAATGGATAAAGTTCAGGGCATTAGTTAGTGCATCTGAATGAGGGAACAGGGAAGAAAAAGTTAATATTACAACGCTTCAACCCACACTTTCTGGAAATAGGGGCTGGCAATATCTCCTGCCCACTGAAGCCTAATAAATGTAGGAAATTAGACTTCTACTGAAACAAACTGACTCAGAGCTGCACTGCTAATCAGGGAGTCATTTCCTCACATGGAGCTGAGTTCAGGTCTCTGACTGATGATGAGCAAAGGAGGCAGCCCAATTGTCTTTGATTTCTGCTTTGTACATTTCCATTGATGTTGTTTGGCTGCGGTTGCCTGGGAGTCTGCGATGCCCTCTTCATCTTCACTTGACATCACAGTGGCAGCAGACGGCAAACCTCCAGAGACAGAGCAGACCGATATGCGTGGAACACGTGGAGCTTGCTGTGACACCAATAAAGTTTGTTTGTATGAGGAGAGCTCAGTATGTACCAGAGCTAGACTGTTAAAACATAAAAGTGCCAACAAGGCTTCATGGCTACTTTGGAGTCATGCCAATAGCAGATCCATTTTGGTCCATTAAAGAACCTTTAAAGAAACATTCTTGCAGATGTGAGTATAGCAAATCACTTAGTTAAGGTTAAAGAACCTTCCACATAAAGTAAAGCTTCTTTGAGTGTTTGCTAGAACTATATGTCTAAACATAGCACCGCATGTGTCTGAGCACATGATGTAATGAACTTAGAGCCTCTATGACGTGCAAAGTTCAGAAGCCAAAAGCTACTCCCATAAGTGATTAGATGAGGACTACTTTCTCAAGACTCTTGGGTTTCCTCAGTGCATAATATATGGACAGTTGCATGGTTAATTCAGGGATTCCCTGGCTTTGGCCTGCAGATAAATCTTGGTGTTCATGTCCAAGGGCTGTCCTGTTTATCCATCAAACTCTGATTAAGCACAAAGGCCTTCATTCTTTGTCTTTCCGTCCTTGTCCTCAGCCCACTAAAGTAATATCTCCTATTAAAGATAATATGGTGTCCAAGTATTCTGTATAGACCCAAAGAATACACCGGCTATACAGATATGCATGGCCTTGAATTATAAATTCACAATCCAGACACACTGTAATGATCTTTTATGATGATTCTAAAGCACTACCACATGTAAAGCTGGGTGAGAATATGACTCTGAAAGAAGTGCATTAAGGCACAATCAAGCACTCTTGGCCTTTTGACCACCAGTCTAAGGAAAAGCTCTGAGCTACTCAATCAGGGTTCATTCAGGTCCAGGCTGGAACACACTTCACCTTTCGGAGTGCCTCCATTAGTTATGACTTTACAGCCTGGGTGAACAATTGCCGTATAGACATGATGTGCACAGTAGTTAGTCTTGGTATTTACATAAGCACTTATAAGATGAAGATAATAAAATGAATAGTTCCATTTCTAAACTCTGACTGGCTGTCTATTCAAAATGAACCATTCTACCATATTAAAGGAGCAATATGTAAGAAAACACAATCTGTCAAATTCATTTTGCATATGTGTCAGACTAGATGCAGTGACACACTATTGTCTCTTGAGAAAGTATTCTGAGACAGGATGGACTGGGGCTGTCAGATTAGAATGCTAACGTCAGTACATATCATTGCACCGTGATTGTTGTCAAAACACATTTTTTTGGGATGTTTTAAACTAAAAAAACTCATTGATTTTATTAAATTACATATTGCTCCTTTAATAAAGAGAGTAATAAGCTAAATACATACAAAATCAGAATGTATATGGTACTTTCTATTATGGATAGCTAGCTGTCTCAAACCTAAACCTTATTTTATTATTTTTTCTTTTCTTTTTTTTTTTTGTTGTAACTTAATTTGGAAAGATATAGATTCACCAACTTTACTCAGAAAATACTGCCTTATGTTTTCACATCACTACTGAAACACAAAGAGTTTTAGTCCATAAAAACTCTGTTTTAGCCACACCCCTGCATTTTAAAGCAGGAGATGGCTTCCATTTCATATGCACATGGTTATCAGTTAGATCACACCATTTGAAAATTTCATTCTGAAAATCAACCAAGTTATCTGTCACTATTCAAACAGTCACTGCTGAAACATATGGTAAAGGTTTGGTTATGATGTTATGATTGTTTAGGTGATGACTAAATAGAACGTTCAGTCAATTGTTTTAATAAAATGAACAGCGATCACGCAAAGCAAAAGGATATAGTCTAAAACACAACACTTAAAATGTGTTTTTAACTTGTGAACCAGTACAGTACAATGATCTAAATACACTGAAACAATGAAATGTTAGTGGTTGAAGCAGCAATTGTGTTCAAAAGTATAGAATTACATTAAATTTTCTGCCCTCTGTGTCTATTGGCAAAGGGAAAACATGCTAATCCTTCAAGAGGTGTGATGTCAGAAAAACCTCACATACTAGATACACACATACACACTGTAAACTGTAATTAGTTGATATTACTAAAAAACATGAAAACCTATTACCTTAAAAAGCTAAGTAAGGTTACTAAACAGTTGACCCACCCGTCTACAGCAGGTAGGGTTAACTCTGACAGCCCAGTAAGAGTAAATGGTTTCAAATACACTGGTCTGCAGTAGTTAACGTCAATCAAATACTCATCAAAACAACAATATTACATTAAACGTGTTGTTTCTAGTGATGTATCCTTCACAAAGAAATAGGCTCTTTTAGGTGAATGGTGAAACAAATGGTAGATCTGTCTTATGGTACTGAAGCTTAAAATCACAGGTCTCCCTTTCTGGATCTCCTTGGAACATTCCAGCTCTGCCCCCCGCCCCCTTATTATCCCCAGCACCTGCTGCTTGTTATGTCAGTTTGTCTCTGGTTCTGTTTTGACAGTTTGCATGTATTTTCATAGTCGTGTGACTGGCTAGTTCTTCTGATTTTTGACTGCTTCTGTGCCTTGGTGACTGGCTGATGACTGGTTTCCCTGCATTTTGTCCATTTGCTTATCTTGTGATCACCCCCTCTCAGAATTCATCCTATGAAACTACTTACCAACTGACTTAATTAGATTCCTGAAACAACAAACATAATTAAATATTTTTGTTCATTAATGATGAAATAATCAGAAGGTAGACAGAGTTTTAATGAAAAATGACAATATGTAAAATCTTAGGCAAAAACAGGAAGACCACTACAGAATGAAGAGCCGTTTGGGAGCTGAAAGAGTCGAGCTGTGAGCTGAGCCAATTAACCTGACTCACTGAAAGGAGCTGACATGCCCATCACAAATCGTTTCACACAGTAATGAACAAATAACACGGAAAAGACAAGAGTCGCTTATTTCTGAGCACTCATGCATCTTTGCTGTTCTGTTTACCAACTGCTCAGGACTGGTATTCACCAGCTGATAGCATTTATGGCTACTGGCTGAACTGGTAGACCTGAACACAAATCATCTAGCTTTATCAAAGTAACTAAAACATACAAGAAATAGTAAAGAATGCTAGATTTCCATTAATAAGTTTAATAAATGTGTGAAGTAAACAATAAATACATAAATCAGTTAGTGTGACTGTGTGCCCTCTGAGAGTTTGGCATGACTTGTTGACATGAGCGTCCTCCAGAGACATAAGACTAAAATAAAAGTATGATGATTTAAGGCTATAAGACATAGGCCTCAGAATAAAATAACAGAAATAGACTGTTTCCCTGGTGTTTATGCCTACATGCAATGCTATGTGTTATTCCTGGGAATAAACGTAGCATTCCTGGTAAAGTACATAAAGAGTGGAAAAAAAGACGCCCCATAGGGAAATTAAAGACATGTTTAGAGACTTGCTCTCACCACTAAAAACCTCATATTGCATGTTTGGAACGATACATACGTGCATAAGACACATTCCGGACATGTGTAAACCTTCACGAGTGAATTGTGTAGCATGAAGCAAGGGAGGCAGAGGCTACTTCATCTTTCCTCCAACAGCCCACAGGAGAATGAGTAGAGTTCCATGGTACGGCACATCACTTCACTGTCCACCGATGTCAAAAAATAGATACAGTATTGATCAGTGAACGTGAACCCTTTTAGTGCACCCCCCATCATTCCGATCCATCAAAACATAAGCGCAGGGTGAGACTGGTGAGACCGGCTGGCACACAGCCAATAATGAAATTCTCTTCACCCATAATGCTGTGCTCATTTTTTTCTGTTCCCAGTTGCCTCGCCATAGAGCTAACAGTATTCTCCCAGGCTATCTCTCTCTCTCTCTCTCACACACACACACACACACACACACTCACATAACCAGCTTTCATTTCCCTCATGCAGTAATTCGCTCTCCCTCTATGGCTTGAATGATTAAGCTATCCACAAATGCATATTTTCATGGTAAATGTTGCTAGCTCCGCAAACTTCACAGAGTCTTCTCAAAACATTTGAAATGACATTTAAAATGTCATATGTTTTGTGTTACAGTCGACAATTAGTTAAGCTTGTCCAGTTGCCATGAAAGAGTGAGTTTGAGGGTGAGCCCTGGAGAGGTCAGGAACTGCAGCTGCCAGGCTAATGTTGCTAACAAACACTGGAAGCAAATAGGCACTAAGACTGATGCCACAAATGCAAGCTATTTTTTTTTAATAATGTGCTTGCATGGATACTGGAGCCTATTCTGCCTTTCCCAACTCACCTGACTACATGTCTTTAGACTGTGGGAGGAAACTGGAGCACCTGGCAGAAACCCATGCAGATGTGCACAACACATGTAGACTCCACATAGAAAGGACCCTGGATGCCAGGGACAGGAATCAAATCCAGGCCCTTCTTGCTGTGAGGTGACAGGGCTACACGCTGTGCCACCGTGCCACCCGTATTTACACATTTCACCTAAAATTGGAGCTACATTGTCATCCTCATAATGTACCACTTTCTGCCTTTAAATCTGGCAAGCTTGAAGTCATGTGTATGTTGTAAAACATCATATAGGTACATAGTGTTAGCCCGGTAAAATAGAAGGCTTGCTTAGAGTAAGAGAGCTACAGCTACATGTAGAGGTAGGTTGGCACAGTAACTAGCAGCTTTTGTCAATGAAAGCAAGAGAGATATTCAGTAAAGTTGGAAGGTCTCAGAAAAAGGAAGAAGGAAGTCCCTCAAATCCAGGTCCATTTTAATGGAGGATACCTCCAAGAAGTGTATATGAGGTAAGCTTGTTTACTTTTTCTCCATCTTCATTGTGCTTGGTTACCATATGTAGCTACCAAGAGGAGGCTGAAGTTGGCTTCCTATTCAGCAGCCTCATTCACTCGACCTCTTTACCCATGTTAGCCTACAGTGTGTCTGTGTTGTGAAATCTCTTAGCCCCAGTTTGCTCAGAAAGTTTTTTTATATATAGTTCATAGTGAGTCATACTGAAATCTCAACCACATCAGCTTGTCTGCACTACCTAAATTAAGGCCTGGATGTGGTTTGAGCAAGTTGAGAGCTTTGGGCATGTATTTGTGGAAATGGTTTAGGAGCCTGTTGGCTACTAGTGCTTGTCCTGTAGGTTCAGCTCAAAAGTAAAGAAGCAACATTTTAAAACAACACATCTAGTATAAAAAGTAAAGTGTAATTTTAGCTCACCAAGCTATTTCTTTATGTCCACATAGAAACGTGCACAGTTTTACCACATCTCCTTCCAAGTGCAGTTTTAGAAGTTGGTTGCTTTTTGTACTTCTCACAAACCAAGTCATTTCAAATACATTTCATGATGTTGAGGTCTGGATGAAGTGATCCTCGACAAAGGCCTCAATAAGTGCACACTCATGAACACCAAAATAGGAATATTCGGCAGGCTCACAGTGCTTGTGGTCAAAAGAAGGCCACAGGACTACAAATGTCCCGGATTGGACAGGGCTTGAGTGCATGTGCCTGCATGGCTAAAAGAAGACAGTGAGCGCAGCCCTTTACTCTTCATTGGCAAAATCTAGAGATTAAACATGTCCCTTTGGAGTGCAGGTGGGATGTTTAGCCTTAGTGTCCATTGGTTTCTATCAGCAGCCACAGGAAAAGTACAAACATGATAAAATCTGAGGATAAATCTCTCTTACCAAGTGGTGCCTTTACAGGCAGGATGAAACAGCTTGAGGTGGGCTGGACAGAAAGGGGCACAGATTGAGGAACAGACTGGGTATAGCTAAAGCCAGAACAATAGAAACAGACTCATAGTCAGAAACAACTTCAGCCCAGCAGCCCTATTTGGACAGATACACATGCAGTCTAACACACACACACACACACACACACACACACACACACACACACACACACACTCACACACACACACAGATATTTGTTTCTGTAAATTGTGGGGACATTACATATACTTCCATTAAATTCCCAAAGACTTACCAAACCTTAACCACAACACTACTAGCCTAACCCTAAGCCTCACCCTAACCCTCAGCCTAACCCCTTACCCTAACCCTAACCTTACCCTAACCTTAAAATATGTGTTCACCTTACTTTGTTGGGGCCAGCTTGTGGTCCTCACAAGGAAGAAATACCCCCACAACCTGTTTAAGTAGCCTTTGGTCCGCATAACATTTCAAATCTGGGGCATGATAAATTGCACATCACAGGACCTTACAGAGAGCCTGATAATGTTATTTAGCATGAGTTATTTTCTTCTTCTCTTCTGTCTTTGTTCATCTGATAGGGGTTTTGCCTGACTGTCCAGTGGTATCCCTCCATTCTGCCTACTCATGCCTTGAAATGAAGCACTATGATTATTTGTGATGCAGGAAATCTGTAGCCTTGGGATGTGTGATTTGTGAGCATTTTATATTTATAAAATTGGCACTTAAAGTGCACTGCCATTTACTGCATGTGTAAGCTGCATATCTTTATTTATGTCGCTTCATATATGTTGAATTTTGAGAATACCATTAATGAATTATGATGACTGGGCATATCTGTTGAGTTTATTCAAATGTGTATGTAAATCTTATTTTCAAATATAACCATAGATTAATTAATCATTCAGAATATGTGAATCTTAAAGGTTAATTTACATATTACAAAGTGAAAGACGCTCTTGAAGGATAACTTGAAGCAACTATTGATCTGTATTGCCCCCTAGTGGTACACCTGTGTTATAGAACACTGTTATAGAATTACACTTCGGTGGCTCTAAAGCAGATTGGAGCTGAACTGAAATTAAATGTAGGATGTCAGCTTTACTTATCATTGTGTTTACAGCCATACTGGGTGGAATCATGTCCCACTATGTAAATACACTCTTCATTTCAGGGTAATTATGCAAAGTGTCATGTTTGGTGCAGGTGTGCAAATTCTTTGCATTCAGTGATTGAAGATTGCAACCCATACACATCACCTGACACTAGAGAATTCTATCTATTGATGCATTGTCTGGGCTCTAATAGAGTTTCTTCAGTTCCTGCTTGTTTTTTGCAGTCTGTCTCGAAATGCATGATGTGTGTTGGGGTTAGTTAATTGACTTGGCCAGAATAGAGCATTCCTCCTTTTTTGCCCTGAAAAGCTCTTTTGTTGCCTTAGATCTATTTGGGGCAATCATGAAGTGATGCACTTTGACTACCAAACAGTTGCCATCAGAAATAGATTACTAACTTGATCACTGGGGCCAGTGCCCAGAAGCCTCTGACTGACAAGGGCCTTGGGAGGCTCAGACCACAAGGCCCAAAGTGACCTAAAGACTGGGTAGAGTCCTGGGTTGTGCAGCCATCTGCCAGCGGTGCTAGCATTAACATGATGACTAATGGAGGACATCAGTGCTCACTATATCGGTCGTAGTTGTTGGGTCAGTCAAGTATAACAATAAGGCCTACCCTTGCTTGCATCACATGTCTCATAATGTCAAACCTACCCACCAAGTTTCATTTCTGTCATGTGATTCTTTCAGGGTGCAACTTTGCAACAAATGTTCTTGATGATGAGTGTAATTAAAGGTCCCCTAACACAAAAATATGCCAACAATTAATGGAAATAATAGGCTACAGCACACTGATTGAGAATTAATAACTTTTTTCACATATATTTGTGCCCATGGGCATCATGAGACCATGATCTGTGCCTGATTTACATAGTGCTTGGGCCTGTTTCTGGTTTGATTTGATATTTCAAGTTCAAGTTTCAAGTTTATTTGTCATTTGCAAAGAATGTCAGGATGCATTTAAATGCATTAAAATGCTTGTGGTGAGGATCAGGTTATTTCTCTAAAGCAGGGCAGCATTTTATATATAACAACTTAACATACTAAATAAAAGATATAAAAGAGATATATTAAATAAATACAAAATACACAATATACAGACTATACAGAGAGGTTTTGTGTAGAAATTCTCTGATATGAACAACATGTTAAACAAGGATAATCTGATATATATATATATATATATATATATATATATATATATATATATATATCTGTTGTGTAAAGTGACTCAGTAAAATAATAATAACAGTAATAATATGCGTCATAGTGTCATAGTGCAGTGATAGTGGTGAAAGGCTCACAGTTTCTTTTTTAGGGCTCTTGATGATCTGCTTTATTTGCAGATGTGGAAAGACAACATCAACAAACATCACATCAGCTCTTTTGTCAGTTCTTTCATCTATGAACTATAGCTGTACTGCTTATGGTGGAGTGGCCGAATGGTATCCTAACATCCTAACTTTTGCAGCACCTTTTAAACGCAGGTAAAAATGGGAGAAAGTGATGTAACGATATGTCCAAACATTTGTAGACTCTGCTTGTCCAGTGTTTCTTGTGAAGAAAATGGGGTTTAATAGGAAGTTTACCATAGCAGCATCTACTGTTTGAAAAGGTATTACACCATATTTTTGATAGATTTTGATTGCATACAGCCACAAAGTGCACTAGCAAGGTCAAGCACTGATGTTGGTTGCTTAGTTCTGGGTAACAAATGCCATTCCAACTCGTTCCAAAGCACCCCCCCCCCTACGCAAAACGTTCCCTGATCTTAATTTAATTATGAGACACATATCAGTACAGACAACATATACAGACTTTGATATTTCAACATAAAATACAATCATTGAAATTTGAAATAATTCAGTGTAGTTTATTTGGTTTTCACTGAACAGAAGTTTCTTTCATTCAAAATAAATAGATATCATCCTTTGAAATGTCTGATTTACATAAACCAGTTTCTTAAAGACGACACAATACGTTTATTTCATGTTGATGTCGAATCAGTTTGCAAGTCAAATGACTCTTGATCATTTGTTGTCAAGGGTATTCAGTGCTGCTCCATCATTCCAGAAAACACTGCACCACAGACCAATGCTCAGGGGCTTTATACCACTCTCGCTGATGCTTGACATTGAGCCTGGTGACCTTAGGTTCATATCCGGCTGCTCCAGAGCATCCCATTTTCCCATGTTATTGGCAGGGTTCTTCTGTGGAGATTATACAATATGCATGGTGTGCACAGTTAAAACCTGTTTCAGCATTGGGTGCTATATTCACTCATTAAAGGAGGTGTCTGAATGCTTTTGTTCATGTGAAATGTGGAACGGGTGACATCTAGAGGCAGCAAGAACACTTTACACAATCCATCCTTAATTCAAGTCATTACTCCAAAGAGGTGTGTCACAGTCTTGTTGTATTGCAGTAGTGAACTATATCTGCACCTCAGTTATCAAAGAGGAGTGGAGGGACATAGATTCAGAACTCATAATCTCAGAACTGCTTCCAACAGTTTCTTTTCTAATACTGTCACAGAAGGGACATTGGACATGGCGTTTATCAGAATCCATCAAAATCTTGCAAGCTCTCATATACAACTAAAAAAAAAGTAGTTGCACCCGGAAGGAATCAACCGACAGAAATGAAACTTGGTGGGTAGGTTTGACATTGTGAGACATGTGAAAGATTCAATTTTGACACTCGCCTGCCCATAAGCAAGGATGGGCCTTATCACTGTACCTGACTGACCCAACAGCCATGATTGCAGACATTCAGCGAGCAGTGATGCCCCCCATGAGTTGCCCTGGTATTGCCAGCACCCCTTGCAGACGGCTGCACGACAAAGAACTACACGCACACTGACCGTTATGACGACTGCCCACGTCAACATCACCAAAGACTGCAATAGTGTCATGCCAGACTGTCATGGAGTGACTCAGAATAGCAGCAGGTCATCTTCAGTGACGAGTCCCGCTTTTATATTGGTTGAGACGAGTGACGAATCCGTGTGTGGAGGCACCGTGATCAGCACAAATGATTTGTTTGTCACGCATCACACAGCCAGAAGGCCTGGTGTCACTCCACCTCCACCCCTACCACAAAATCTGCAGGAACTGCATGAGAATATTCAAGCTGCGTAGGATGGATAATCGCAGGACACCATTAGGAACCTCTACAACTCCATGCCGAGATGCATGCATGTTGTCATACTGACAAGAGACACTCCTTCTGTATGTGTAGCTCAATAAATATTGCCCATATCAGTCTAAATTTATCATCATTTATTGTTACTGGTAACTTTTACCTTCCTCCTGAATAGCATTGCAATCCGACACTTCTTTCTGGGTGCAGCTAGATGTTTGACATCGAATGTATATTAACAATTTGCATGATTCTATTTGTTTACATTTGAGTGAAATTAAGGATTTATGGAAGTTAGTTCTCTTTTAGTTAATTTTCTTTTATTATTATACATTTTCTGTCTTTTTTTCCTCCAATAGATGTTAAATTGATATTTTATAACCTTGAGCACAGTAGTAACATGGAACACTTTTTTACTGAAAGATACAAACATGTTCTTGGAATAATGTATCTGTATAGATGACTCTTACAGAGTCCTGTAGCTTCAGTGAGAACACGGGGATTTGGTCTAGACTCATACTTTAAGTTTTACTTAGGAATAATTTACAATAGGATCCACATTTTTGTCATTCACACATAAAACGCATTCAAGTTTTAGTTTGTTGTCTTGAGGGCTGGAACTGTAAAGTTATGGTATAGGTAACAATTAAATCAATTAATGCTGTATGGCATCATCAGTCCAATGTCATAATCAATTGCAGTCACTTTTTCATTGTTATTTCCAGAAGCATGTTCTATGCCGTTGCCTGACTTCATAAATGAGGTGGAAAGAGCGTAGGCTGCAGGTAGCTGGTGGTCAAGAATGGATGTAGGATGCCGCCAGTAGATGACAGCGGCATAGCACTGGAGGAGTGAAAGATGACATCTCCTGTGCTGAAAGGGGGGAAAGGTCGAAATCCTGCTGTGGTGGGTCCACATGCGACTGCTCCAGTGCTGGGACTCAGGCTTGGAAGCGAGGTGGTGCTGGACTGCATGGTGCCATCAGCCCCTGGGTTCTGTTTCTTCCACTTGGTCCTGCGGTTCTGGAACCAGATCTTCACCTGCGTCTCTGTGAGGCTAAGCGACAGTGCCAGGTTCAGCCTTTCGCACACAGACAGATAGCGTGTGGCACGGAACTTGTTCTCCAGGGCTACCAACTGTTCGTAGGTGAAGGCAGTCCTCGCTCGGCGGGGCCTGGTGCAGCCGTGCTCAGGCCTGCGGCGGCGGGAGCGAGACGTTTCTGTCATACCACTGCTCTCTCCATCAACATCCCCTTCCTCACTAGGAGACAAGCGAGACTGGACACTGCTAAGAGCTGAAGCTGAGTCCACTTCATGTGTGGGATTGGGTGTGAAAGTATGCTTGGGGTCATCCACTGTGTGCCCACCTGAGAATTTATGCAAACAATGGCGTTAGAAAAAAAACCACAATGCTTTGTCAAATAAGTTGCTGCATCTGCTTCTGTAAATTGAACACTGGATTGTATAGATGTGCTGAATCAGCAAAGATGTGTTGAAATCAACAAAACAGTGCCCAAATCAGAAAAGCTAAACAGTACTGAAATCAGTACAGCTGTGCTGCAATTAGTCCAGCTATACTGAAATCATTAAAACAGTGATGAAATCATTAAAACAGTGATGAAATCAGTAAAACAGTGCTGAAAACAGTATAGATGCGCAGAAATCAGTAAAGCAGTGCTAGTATCAGTATAGATCTGCTAAAATCAGTAGTACAGTGCTGGAATCAATTCTAACGTATTGGAATAAATACAGGTGTGCTGAAATCAGTATAGCTTCCCTGAAATCATCAATGTTAATGTATTGTAATCAATACAGCTGTGCTGATATCGGTACAGATATGATAAAAACAATAAAGCTGCACTGAAATCAGTATAGCTATGCTGAAATCAGTGCAGGAGGCCTGAAGTCAAAATACAATTTCTGAATTATAAAATTGCAGATCTTTTGGAAACACTGTCCAAATCAATCACGAACTGTGCAATTCTGAATAGAGGGCACACAGTGAAGATGTCCGGTGTCTCGCAGTGCCACATACAGTTTAGTAGTAAAACCTCTACCTGTTTTCAGGTTTATTTCCTATTTTCTTTTTTCGTTTTATATCTTGGCCTTCAACTAAAAATTCATTAAATGCAGCAACTTTACATTTTACATTTTACACCTTTACATACACTGTAATAAACACTGTAATAAACCTAAGTCTAAAACTACCTAACCCTAATCTTAACTACAAGCAGTAATCTCAGTTTAAACCCTGATATTCACTCCAACACCCCAGCACTAAATAACTAAAGAGCCTGTGTAGATGATCTGTAGCGCACCATTAAAATAAAGTGTGAAAAGAAGAAAAATAAAGTTAAGGGAAAGAAGTCTCTCAGTCACTCAGAGAGACCCCACAAGTTTAATTTGAGGAATTTAGAGCATGGCCCGACTACAGGGCGGGAAAGATATGGATCGAGAGTTATGTGTGTGGAACGAGGCGAGGGTTAAGAAGGGGGACTTGGGTGGATTGGGCTATAATCCCTTAATAATTTATAAATCACAAATCGCTTCAAATGTCATGTTGCGGAAAGAAATCCCGGCTAAATCCAGCTCCAGCACCTACCCGTGACGTGCTAATAGAGTTTCATATTTGTCGGCAAATCGATAAATGTCATCTATTTAAAGGGAAGTTTTAATCGAGCGATATTTGGGATCAGACATGGAAGGGGTTTGAAGTTTGTACCTGCAAGGTGCTGCGGGGAGATATGCAGCATCCAGTAATGGGATATCGATCAAAGGCAGCGCAGGCATCCTCAATGGGACCATTTAAACAATTATCTGTCCTTACTGCCCCTGTGCCAATCACACAGCCAGCCATTGTGATTGTTGAGGGGACATACAGCCTTGGAAATTAGGGGAAGGTCATATAAAGACCACTTCAAATATTCCATCATGTCTTAGATTGAAACAGTGGCAGATCTCGCGCTCTGTTCTCTCTTTTATTTATTTATTTGTTTTTCATCCCAAGTCTAAAGTGAGGGCATTTTCAGTGCGTTATAGCTCCACTGTACAACCACAGATTCCTTAAAAAAGTGATACAATATAATATTATAATCGTAGAGATTAATTATATATGCAGATATCCATATACACATTATTTAACTCTGCAATCACATTGCTCATGTACGGAATTGCAATATCCCTGATAATAGGCGCGCTCCCTTACCTGCATCCTTATCCATGTACAGAGCCGCTGTAGGAGCAGCATCTCCTTTAGCACTCAGCGTGCTTTCCACGGCTCCACACTCTCCGCGATAAGGTGACTCTGCGTTATCTGTTGCAACTCCATCCAGCTTTTTACGCGTGAACTTTTTGGGGTCCAGTATGTCGATAATCGAAAACGAAATTCTGTGGCTTGCGGCTGTTTTCGCTCCTGTCTCCTGATACTCAAACATCTTCAGTCCTGATAGACCAGCCCGAAGACCCACCAAGCTCGCGCGTCTTTGTCCCGCTGCCCTGTCAAGCCGCGCTCCTCCAGCTGCTACTCGCTACCAGATGTGGCCGGGTGTTCAGGGGTGCGCTCTTTAACTCCGCTGGTTCGAAGAGCCGCGCTCTCTGGCACCCACGTGACATGCCACCCAGCCGATTAGCGCGCGGACCCCGTGAACTGTTAATGGGCTTCAATAAACTGCGACTCATTAGAGCGGGGAAAAGACAGCGCGCAAGGGGAACAGGTGCTGCAACCGCTGGAACCAAAGTTCATCAGCAGAAATGTCTGTGATATAACTGTAGTGGAGATTCGCAAAGCAAGAAACTGAACTGAGGTCAAATTTTAACAACAGAAATGCAATGGAGATCGAAGTTCAACTATAAGAATAGAATGGAGATCAAAGCTGATGAATAAAAAACAAATAGAGATGAACACTGAACAGAAGACATCAAATGAAGATCGAAGTTCATTATTAGTAGTTATGTGCAAAGTAAAGCACTCGCATTTAAGTGGAGATCAAAGTTTGGTGACAGAAATTCTATATTGATGAAAGACAGTAAACGCCCTCACTATAGCAACGCTGTTATTGACCTGATCAGATTTCAAGATGAGACATATCTAAAATGTCCCTAAATGCTGTGCCATAAAGTCCAGTTAGAAAAACAAAACCTGTGAGTTTTATTCAAGTCACACTACCAGTCAATGGTTTAGATTCAACTACTTATAGAAGGTTTCCTTATTTTTAGCTTAATGCTTTGCTTTAGAGAAAAAGTAAATACATCAAACTATAAAATAGCTCTTGGAATTATACAGGCATTTTATTAAACCTCCCAAATAGAATTTTACAGGAGGACAAAACAGCTTTCTTAGCTTGCAGTGAAGGTGGATATGACAAGATTTCCTTCTATGCAATTTTGGACCAATTCTAATGGTCTGTCCATCATGAATATTCAGCTGTTAGTTTTTAAATAATGCAAAAAAAGAGCTAAAGTTTTTTGGCGCAACAAAATATATATATTAGAGGTGGCAATATGGCAAAAATATAATACTGTGATATATCAAGAGTATATGTGGTATATCAGGATATGTATTGCTTCAGACATCTCATCAGCTGGAACTGTTAAGCTTAAGCCTGTAGAGTCTTTAAGATAACCAAAAACATCCATTTAGTTGGGTGTGTCTAAACTTTTGACTGGTAGTGTATATTGCACCGCAGTGTATCCAACTGGCTGTATTAATAAGGGAGCTGAATATGTCGAGCAGATCTTTTGATTTGTTTGTTTTCCTGCACTAGCATGTTATCATCTCCTGAAGTCATTACTAATCAGCTCCGTTCTTCTTCAGTTATGATCATATGTTAATGTGTCACGGTCGAGCGCGAGCCTGGTAGAGGATGATAGCTGCTACAGACTGAATCAATACGCTCAGCGGGTGTCCAGCACTGATAAAAGTGTCCCACAAAGCATGGCCTCACTAAAGAGGGTCTCTACCATTAAACCATTAGCACGACTGTCTGATTAGGAAGCTCACTTACTGCACTTATTTAATACCATGTCTGAAATGTTTTCACCTTGGCTTCTTTTCCCTCGGTCTGGAGAAAAACCATAAGGGTTAAAAATGTAGAACAGTTTCAGACGGGCGCAGTAGATAAATACCAGCCTTCATGTTGTTCCAGTACTGACCACAGACAGGTCCATTTTTCATTGATTCGATATTGATTGGGTTTTAAGTTGCCATTAAATTTTAGAAACTGCAAGCCTCAGGGGTGAAGTATTTCTAATATTTCCAACACGGTTTATAAATCGTCTGTAAGGGGATTAGGAAGCAGAGCGCCACAGCACAGCCTAAATAGAAAACAAGGGAATCAGAAAAAAATCAAACACACTACATGTATATAATGTGATCTATAATGTGACACCAAAAACCTCTACAACATGGGAATTTTATTATTGGTTATCATTGGTCAGTGAGTCACCGACATGCTCATTCCTTTTCTTTGTTCCATTTTCACTATTACACTGTATATCATCGCTGTCCAAAGAAAAACATGTATCTTCATTTATCTTCTATCTGATTTTTGTGTTTATGCATCATTTCAGTCCAACAGCTGATGTTTACACTGGGTGAAAATTTCATGATGAATGGACCAACAGAAATGGCCCAAAACTGGTTGGTTAAAAGTCTGGTTCCACTGACCTCTCCAACAAAGTTTTGGAGATACTTGTTTTTCTTTGGACCTTTTACGATTTTCATTGTCAACTCTCTATTCTCTATTTATATTGCTCTTTCTATGTGATTGCTTTATTAACTACTTTTGATCAAGGGAGGATGGGTTCCCCTTTTGAGTGTTGATCCTTCCAAAAGCTTCCAAAAGGGAGTTTTTCTTGCCACTGTCACCCTTGGCTTGTTCATTTGTGAACCCAGATTTCTGTAAAGCTGCTTTGTGGCAACACCACATTGAAATAGCGCTATACAAGTAAATATATATTAAGAATTAATTCAGTTCAACATTGCATTAGCATTATAAGATTTTAAGTCATTTTGGACCATTCCTTTTGGGCCATAACACAATGTAAATGGCAAGTCTTTAATTGGTATAAAAATATTTAAATGATATAATAAAACATGGAGTTACAAGGTTTTGATATGACAGACAGTATATACGTGACTGATATCACGAAGCCAGATGAAGAGAACGACAGACAAAAGCATGATAAAGGCGAGGACAAAAATCCAGTTTGCAGGCTCTTAAACAGGCATCCTAAATTCTTCTCACTTCACTGATCATGTCATTTCCTCCCCTTGCTCTTGCTTTATGGCTCGAGCCGATTTCATCTCCATTCCCAAGCCGTCTCTTTGTCCTGCCCTGTTTTCCAGTAGTAACCTGCAATCCGCAGTGTATGTTTCTTGTTTGTAACATGGTCAAACATCAGCCAGTGTCTGTCCCCACTGAGGCCGCTGTTTGCCTTCATTAGCATGTGTAAACCCAGTAACTGAGCGAGTTCCATATGAATGAGCTCTTACTGGTGGTTTACAACTTCCTCTCACCGTACGCACATGTGTTTACACAGGGCCGGGACACAAAAGTGCGTCTCAGTGACAATGCAGGCACAGGTACCAGTAGCACAAAAGTCATGAAGGAGAAAGAGGGTTCCTGAGAAGAGCAGCAGCTGCCGGGGGGCAGTTATGTCCACAGAGAGACGCTCCAGGCAGGAGAGATCAGAGGGGACTCACAGCCAGGGAGCGGGCTGCCTGGGGAGGGGGCACACTTATGGGCAAACCCTCCTGCTGTTCCTGTATTACCACCTCTAGAACCCATAAAATCATCAGAGTACCAGGAAGACTGGAGCAGCCAGCTAAACACTGGATAATTTGTATAATGGCTGGAGTCGCGTCACTGGGTGGAGTTCCATTCACAGACTGAACTCTTCCTTTTGTCATCTTCAGTCCCCTCTATTCCTGTCCAAAGTATGACTGGACAAAAGACCTGTCTGAGGTCTTTTGACTCTCTTCCTCTCTTTAGTGTGAATAAAAGACAGGCACATGCCTGCAGGCGGAATACACACTGAGGCCTCCAAGAGCACATGGAGTCAGTAAGTGCAGGCGAGGTAGACCAGATGAAATAAGAAACAGAACCCATGAATTATAGGTTCTCATACACCATATAACTGCTTACACAACTGTCTGTAGTTAAATGTGCATAGCGTGTCAAATAAGAATCTCATCGTATGTCATTTGTAAGGAAGTGTCAGCATCACAATTTAGCTCATAATTTAATAAAAACTGTGGATACAATAGCATGCACTTTGATATGACTATCACTGTCTAGTTACCAAATTGAATGATCATGTAAAACATTTAATATGAGGAAAAATGATCATATTTCAAGAATTCCCAATTAAAAAAAAATAGTGGGGCTAAAAATGAATTTGACTTTGACAGCGTTAATTCATATGTACATTGTACACAAAAATCTAAAATGTAATATACACATACTGTATTACATTTATTATGTTCCATCTGGATTTTTTTATACAAAGGACAACTGTCATGTTCAGATGTTTTTTGGCATCCTGTTGCTTACTCTCATGGCTGTGGGAGCACAGGAGGCCGCTCTAAGGAGGCACAGGTGACAGCAGGAGAGACTTTATATTTTGTAAACAGTTGTTGCTGTCAGTCTGAAGTGTGTTGTATGTGTTATGTGTGGTATTTTGTATTGGGCATTGGGATAAGTGGAGTGGGGATTTGTCTACTGCTAAGTGACTTGAGTGTTTGGCTAGAGATGACCTGCCTGGTACCCTGCTCCATTTAGGAGCACTGAGTGGCTGTTCACCAATGCTGCTCTGTTCAACAAAAGAGCATTTTTTAAAGTGTTATGTTTCATCCATTTTACTGTAGATGCTGATGTATATACATATAATTTTATTGAAGATTTAACGCTACAGTTTGTACTTGCATACATATTGGCTGGCTACACTAGCATTGCCTAGCTACTAGACAGTTACAATATGTTGAGGTTCTTTAAACATCAAAGGTCCTCACCCTCACACATCACCTTCTCAAATTTACATTGCATCCCTAAAAGGATTTTGTTCTTCAACCTTTTTGGTACCTTTCTTCTGTTGGCAACTGTAGGGCATTCACCATGCATTTGCCATTGACTATTTATGTAAATACGTTGTATGAATCAGATTATTTTTGCACTTGTCAGCTTATTCTGTACATGTAAACATGCTTGATAATATTTCAAGAGTTTTCTTCTGCTGCACTTTACTTGATGTGTGAGTGATGTTTTAGGGCATTGAGGCGAGAGCAAGGTCGCCTACATTGCTCCGTAATTGTCCTAGCAGCTCTACCTGCTCAGCAGCGGCCCTAATGAGGGCTCTCCGCTGCGTCCGGGATGGGTGAGCGCGTCTGCCAGATGCTGACATGGAGCAGATGTGGGAAGTTGCTGGGCGATTTGTTAAGAGGCCACATCATTGCAGGAGAGGGTAATTATGCTAAGGGATGCATTCAGAAACAGACACCACTCCTGCACATACACTCACACACACAGACACACACAGACACAGACACACACACACGCAGACACACACACACACACATACCCAATGAGGTAAAGGTCAGTTCGCACACTCTCACCTATTCCTATTCCAATACGTAGATGCAGGAACAGCTGGGTGCCCTCTAGTGGTAGTCTAAGTAAAACGTGATCATGCAGAGAGTAAGAGAAAGAGAGCCACTTGTGGCCTCTGTGTTTCACATATCTGTATGATACAGTATAGGCTTGAAAGCTATATATTCTTACAAGGTAATCATATCAGTTTGGCTTGAGAACAGGGCACTGAGCAGTTACACCAGCTTGTTTTGCACCGGTCAGGACTTTAGTTTAAGAAGCTAAAAAAAAAAAAACTGTAAACATGCATGAAAAACAAAGACTTATTCGTAAAACAAGATCATATACTTCAGATCTATGTGAATTTTAGGTTAAAATAGCTTAGCTCCAAGCTGCGCTTTAAATTGCATGCAAATTTCAGGTTGAATGAATCAACAGAAATTATCCATAATCCTTCAGAATAAAATCTCTTTAAGTGATAAAACATAGATTATTTTTTTTCTTTCTCCTGTAAAGTTTGTGTTTTGGATGTTTTATCCAAGTAATTGTAGACCATTTCTATTGGTGCATTTAATGTGAAATGGACTATGTGATAAGCATCTTGTGTGATAAATGTAAAACAGAGAAAGCACCACACTTCTGTCTGTCACTATATCTCCCATAGCCTCACTATGTCATTGAAAGTGGCAGTGCTTTGAGGACACCTTAAATGCCTATTGGCTTCTGCCACACCACAGACACTTCCACGCTCATGGCTTATGTCAGGTGTTTGCAGACATACGACACTAAAAGTGTTAGCAGGTGTTAAAATTCAGTGGCTGAAACCGAGCCTGCCAACAGAGGTTACATACAGAGAGAGAGTGCATATTTAGGATTCCAGATTAGAGCATGATCAAATGGCCACATCCCCAGAGATTCCAGGGTGTTCTGTTTGCATGGATATGAGCTCCTACACTGCACACACATGCACAGTGTGTTTTTACATATTGTCACAACATGTGTTTATAGGTACTGTCAATGTTCAGAACAACATTTAATGATGACTGGAGCAACAGGACTGCATGGAATCAAATCTCATTACATTTACTCATTAACTTTCATTAAATGTTGAGAGTTTGGTCGTCTCCTGAAAGGTTGGCTCCTTTGTAGGTTATGCATCACATATATGGAAAAAAACATGCTTTACATTTAATGTAAGTCAATGGAACCAGACTTTTCACAGGTAATTATAGGCCGTTTCTATTGGTCCATTCATTTTGAAATGTCCACACAAGGTAAAGACCAAACGGCATTTTCTATTAACTTTAGTAAACAAAATAAGCTGTTTTACCCTCTAAAAAATGAAATGTGTAGCTATTCTAAAAAATAAAGTTAGTCCTGACACTGTAGGTTAGAGCTGCTTTGCTTTGCTCGTCTTCCACATCAGGACATTTTGTCCTAAAAATGTAGAAAAATGAACTAACAAACACACACATGCATACAAACACACAAACCAACATATTTTTGCACCTACGTGAGGTCTTGGGATGCAGGCCATAGCAGATGTGAGGTTCTGTCAGTCAATGCTGGCATTAATTGTTCATTGTTTTCAGAAGGTCGTGTCATAATTCATTAACGCTTAACGAGTCCCCCCGGTGCCACCTGCATGCCTTCCCTCGATTGCCCGTTAAATTACGAGCGACTCTCACGCTCCCCGCGCTCAACAATGAAGATGTATTCTCCACGTAAAGGAGAGGGCTATTAGTTACATTATTTAAATAGCCCACTTTAAAGCCAGGGGGAGGCTAACTTTATGAAGGGCAATTAAGCACTAACCATAATTGATAATTCATCCTCTTCACAATTAGAAAATATAAATAGTGTGTCTGGGATTAATGGTTATGGGTGTTTAGAGGAAGCGAGGCATGGGCAGAACTGGCCGAGCATGGCTGATTGAGAGAAAAGAGGCAGAGCCGGATTCATCTCTATTTGGGAGGAAACAGATTGTGTTTGTCCCTTTAACACACGCCGCTTCACCCTCTGCTACCCTGCCTGTGAATCCTGCTGTCCTTGCTGCTGTTCGGTTAGACACGTTTCCAGTTCTAAAAGCTCATAATCTGTAAATTTGATTGGGTTAAATAGCTGAACTGTGGGGTGATCTTCATGCTGTCCTGCTTTACCCTGGGGTCAATATAAAGATACAGGGGCTGTTTCTGAACATTTTCCCTATGGACCTTAGCAATATACTACTTGGAGCCTTCGCCCACATTAAGTGTATTACTTTGAATAAAAGAATGAAAACGAATTATGGAGAGGATCTTACTGGCCAGGTTCTACCAGATGTAGGTTCTACTACTGATCTTACTGGCCAGTAGTAGAATCTACACTTACCATTTCAACATCTGTCCGGTTCAGCTGGACAAAACAGTGATACAGCACAGTGTTCATTACATACAGAAGATATTCTATGTATATATTATATATATATTATATATATAACTTTCAATGTAATTCAATGAAAAAAAAATGATTTAAAGATTTTATTCCAAGCAATTTTGGATATATATATATATAAATATATATATATACATACTGTATATCCATATCTATGTTGGGGCATGTAACATAGGATATGTATATAGGTTTATATCTAATAGGCTTATAATGTACACATAGGCTACAGTATAAGGTAAGCCAGCTATGTCCCAGTATGTGTGTGGTGTAAAAGCTGAACATGAGCATCATACCTCACACATCATCAGAATAACTTATTGGCAAAAAGTCCAATTTCTCTACAGGTATTTCTGAAAGTACAGGAGCTTTAAGTATTAGCTCCAAAGTCCTCTGCTTTATCGTAAGTGGTTTTGGAGCTTAAAAACTGCTCGCTGGTAGCTTTCTGTAGGAGGCGAGGTACGCTAAGGGCATGATCATGCTCTGTGTTTAGACAGTAGTTGTTGTGAAGGGCTCCTGTAGCTGTGGTCTCTAATGACTGCAGTGTAATTGCTATAGTGAAAGCTGGATCAGTGAAACGTCGCTAATCAATAAAGTCTTCATCAGCCATTTCCCCATGTGATTCCCCCTGATTTCTACCGTAATTGCTCTTTTTCATCCAACAAGGTTCTGTGCCGTGAGCAAGGAGTATGTGTTAGGATATGTGTGTGTGTGTGTGTGTGTGTGTGTTTGTCCATCTCTACCTGTTTCATTGAAACTCTTTATCCCTCTATTAACTCGTAATGTCAAAATTGCAAATATAATACCAACTTATGCATGATATATGGTATTCAGTCATGTGTCACATCAAACAATTCTATTTTAAATATATCCTTTGCTCCTAATATTTAATTTCATGTAGAAATAAGTCTATAGATAAATCCTTAAGCACAACTTCTGTGACATTTAGTAGGTTTATCACCTCACTATAACTGTCAGTTTAGCTTAGTTGGTAATAAACTCATGCTCTGCACATTTTTGGGTTTTCCCTTCTCCAGCCCAATTGATCCAGCCCATGAGTAGCTTGTTTATTAGTAAATTAGTTCAGTTAGGTAAGTAAAATGAGGTAAAACACATTAGAACTGAGAAGGAGATTGGGACGGGGGGCTCCTGATCTAGTTCATTTAGGATTAAGGTTAGTGGGCAAGAACCCTGTGAATGAGGATAAGGCCAGCGCCACAGTTCCTTCAGGGCTTTTCCATGGTGCCACAAAGGCACTGCGAAGGCATATTTCAAACCATGTTTTGTAAGATAGTGTTTAATTAATCCAGTAATTGAATACCACATTATCGATATCCCTTAAAAAAACAAGCATCTGCGTTTTATTATTTTTATTTTATCATTTGAGCGTGGCACTTGCCCTATGAAAATGACATGATGAATGGACTGATAGAAATGCTACAAAATTGCTTTGAATAAAATGTGGTTACATTACCTTCTATTAAAAGTACAAAAAAATTCTGTGAAGTTGATATGCTGAGTTCCAAAAAGGTTGGGACAGTGACAACTTAAGGTAATGTTGTTAAATGTTCAGAAAGCAGGTGATGCAATCCTAATTGGTCATAAAAGGGGTGTAAAGGAAAGATCTAGTCATTTTTAAGCAAGCATGTGTTACCACTTCACCAAACATGCATCAGTGAATAATGTAATAGTTTAAGAACCTTCCTCAATTAGCAATGGCAAGGATATTAACCACTTTACTGCATAATATCATTATTCAGGGAATCTGGAGAAATCTCTGTGCGCCAAGGGCAAAGCTGAAAATGACAACTGAATGCCTGTGACCTTTAAGTCCTCAGACAGCACTACATCAAAACCAGCATGCTTTTGTGATGGACATCATCACATAGGCTTGGCCATACTGTGTCAAGCCATTGTAAATAAACATTCTTTGTCACTGCATCCAAAAATGCAAGTTAACAATGTACCATGCACTGTGCAGAAACGCCACTGACTTCTTTGGGCTCATGCACATATGAAATGAACAGTGGAAACATGTGGCCTCACAAGTTCACCTTTCATATTTTTTTATGGATATTATATACTTCATGTAATCTGAGCTAAATAAGGAAAATAACTTTTCACCCTATTAGCAGCATGAAGTTTTTTTACAATAGAATACAAATGATGATCTAATGATCTAATGTACATCACCTGTCTTCTAGTATTATGTAAATAACATTACATTTTGAATATTCCTATTTAAAATAAGAAAGAAACCTTTTAGATATCAGAACGCTTAGGTAACACATGGTTATGCAAGAATTAATTTTTTGTACCCCTGTCATACACTATACAGACGTAAATATTGGGAAACCTACATATTACACCTACAGGAGCTTTTATTACATCTAATTCTAAATCCATAGGCATTAATATAGAGTTGGTCCTCCACTGCATCTATAACAGCTTCCACTCTTCTAGGAAGGCTTTGGAGTGTGTTTGTGGGAATTTTTACACATTCATCCTGAAGAACATTTGTGAGGTCAGACACTGATGTTGGACAAGAGGGCCTGGCTCACAATCTTTGTTCTACTTTGTCCCAAAGGTGTTCAATAGGATTGAGGTCAGGGCTCTGTGTGGGTCTGTCAAGTTCTTCCACACCAAACTCACCCAACCATCCCTTCCCACGGACCTTCCTTTGTGCCCTGGAGCACAGTCATGCTGTACCAGAAAAGGGCCTTTCCCAAACTGTTCCCACAAAGTTGGAAGCATACGATTTTTCAAAACGTGTTGGTCTGCTGAAGCATTTAGATTTCCCCTCAATAGGATAAGGTTCCTATGCCAACCCCTGAAAAACAACTCCATAGCATTATCCTTCCTCTACCAAACTTTACAGTCAGCACAATGCAGTCAGGCAGGTAATGTTCTGGCAATCACCAAACCCAGACTCACCCATCAGACAGATAGAGAAGAGTGATTCGTCATCCCACAGAACACGTTTCTGCTGCTCCAGAGGCCAGTGACGGCATGCTTTACAACACTTTATCAAATGCTTTGGCATAGTGCTTGGTGATGTAAGGCTTGCCTGCAGCTGCTTATGCCCTGAAGCTATGAAACTCTCAGCACCAGATGTTAAGGCCAGAAGAGGTTTGGAACTCTTATGTACTATGTGCCTCAGCACTCAGTGACCCTGCTCTATAACTTTACCTGGTCTGACACTTCCTGGTTGAGTTGCTGTGGTTCCTAAATGCTTCCACTTCTCAGTAATGCCGCTCACAGTTGATTGTGGAATATCTAGAAGGGAAGAAATTTCACAAACTGACTTGTTACAATGGTGGCATTATATTACAGTACCAAGCTTGAATTCAGTGAGCTCTTTAGAACGACCCATTCTTTCACAAATGTTTGTAAAGGCAGACTGCATGGCTAGGTGCTTGATTTTATACATTGATTTTATGTGCTGCTAACTGAAATTGTAAGTGGAATCAGAAGTGTCCATATGCCTTTTTTATATAGCTAGCTGAAGACCCACAGTTCTTTTTGTGTAACATGGTGCCGTAAAGCGTTGTAAAGTTCTNTAGCTGAAGACCCATTCTAAAGTTACATAGGGTATTGCCCTATGTAACTTTAGAATGAGACTTCTTGTGTCTCATTCTAAAGGTTTTTTCAATGACAGAGGTGCAGTTCTCGCTATTATAAGTCAGTATACCATCAAAATGACTTTGAGGTAAAATTGTTACATAATATTACCTTAAAACACTTTAGTCTATATCAGTGATGTCAAACTCATATTATAGTACTAAACTATAGTACTAAACCAGCTGTAAAAATTCCCTTCAGGTAATCAGAGTTTAGAAAGGGAAAATATGAATTATCTTGAATTGGAGTTTGACTGCTTGTGTATGTAGGCGCAAGTAAACATTGCTTCCCATAACTATGCCTCCCAGTAAACAATCACAACAGTGGTTAAAGTGAGAAAAACAGACTTTTATATAATATCATAGCATAGAGAGCAATGGACTAGGAGATTTAGCATCGGTCAGTATAACAATATGACAGCATAACCCTGCTCACCTTGGACTGAACACATGGTTCACACACAACAGCTCCGATCGCATGTTCTGGCATAGAGAGAATTATGGGTCAATTAAGGCTCAGAGAGAGAGAGATGACCACCAACAACCTCTGTTCCACCCCACGATCCCATGAGAAGCTGACCTTTGTGATTTTTCTTGCAAGGAGAGCAGACTCATTGGGTAGGTGTGTGTGATCATTTGTGTGTACTTGAGTACGCGCTTGGTGTGCGTTATGAAGTGCTAAATGGCCGCTCGTGTGTAGTGATGCTTGCATGACCCATCCTGTCACTCTGGGGCATATGGAGCCGACCGCCCATTTCCCTCGGGAATTAACAACATGCTGATTTACTACCAGTGAAGGGCAATAATCACTAAAGGAGGCCAAATTAGTCCCCAATTTCCCCTGTGTGTGTATGGGTGTGTGTTGTTTGTGTATATGTGTGTTATGAGCTTGGAGAACTGAAGGTCAAGGGGAAAATTCTGTGTGTGCATTTTCATATATCTGCTAGTATGATAGTGGTGGTTTCAGATCAAAATATTAGCCTATAATCTATTAGTTTATATTAACTATATTAGCTTGTTTTATAGCTGGATCCCCTGCAAACTGTACAGCACCTTTCTTTGAAAATAAGCCTATATGATGTGTGGTCATTTGCTCTCGTGCTTGACTTACAGCCCCATATATTTCATGGTTGTTCTACAGCGAGAACAACTCATCTTCAGTATAAAAACCAATACATCTCAAGGGTGTGATTTTTATCGACGTTTCCCATTACCAGGTCTTCACGTTTATAGAGGAGGTCATAAATACCTAGTCCTGTTCAAAATTTTGATGGTTTTCTCTGCGCTATGAAGAGATCAATTGTCAAACGCGTTGAGTTAGTATCAGAGGCCGGTGGGTCAGATGAGCTGAAAAACAGGCTCACTAACTTTCTGAAGGAGACTTGGCATGCAAGTCAGAGACGACACTTCAAGGTCAGAAAGGTCACAGGATTACTTAACGGGCAAGCCAGGTTATTTTTTCCTTCTACTTTAAATACAGAAACAATGAGCTGTGTTTTTTTCAGTCAGCTCATAATGAATTAATGCCTGGTTTATACTGAGGTGGAGCAAGGAACTCTCTGGAGACTCTACTCCCATTCTCTCATATTACTCTCATGTTAGTCACAGTTAGTGCTGTTGCCTTACAGCAAGAAGGGTTTGATTCCCAGCTGAGGCGCCCGGGATCCTTTCTGTTTGGAGTTTGCATGTTCTCCCTATATCTGTGTGGGTTTCCTCTGGGTGCTCTGGTTTCTTCCCACAGTCCAAAATCAGTGGACAGGCCATGCAGTCAGGTAAATTAGAAATATCTGTGTGTCTGCCCTGTGATGGACTGGTGGCCTGTACAGGGTGTTTCCTGCCTTCTGCCCAATGAGCTCGGGGATAGGCTCCAGCAACTCCTGTTACCTAGAAGGATAAGCAGCTTAGAAGATGAATGAAGAATTTCCCTCAACTGCAGTTTTCACACAGATGGTTGTTTTTTATCCCTCTTTTAGGAAACGTTTTCTTGCCAGTGCTGAATTGGAAAAGCAGTCAGACACATGTGGCTGAAGTGGGCTTCTTACTCACTAGCTTCTTGTTTAAATTTTCCCGTTCCACTTTGCCTGATTCCCCAGCGTGTAACCTCTGCACTATTTAAAGTGGAAATAATTCAGACAAAAAGTGGCAAATAAGAAGCTGACTTTGGCTTTGTGTCAGACGTCCATGTCTAGCACACATGTACAGGTTTTTGCTGACTGTAACTGGATGGTGTCATCAAAAATAAACATTGTCAGCTCAGGTGAAGCGAAGAACAGAGCAGTTTCCGTGCTTAGCTCTTAGCTTCTATGTAATGCTAGTGGTTCTGGTGTTTGTGAGAAGACGATAGCTCTCCTTCGCAGAAGTAGCTTTGAAGCAGTGGGTGAAGACATTCAGATGGGGGCAGTATTATTCTAGTTAGGACCAACTTGACATAAGAACAGGAGCCAAATCTGAATGGCAAGGCAACCTGAAGACTGAAAAAGACCTGACTGGGTTGTCTTATTTCACGCTTTGTGGGTTGGTAGATATTCCAGACACCCAAAATGTAAGGGCACAAGCACTGAAAAGTGAGATTTTCATAATATGTCCCCTTTTAATGGAACATTTTATGGAAAAATCACAGTTGTAAAGCAAAATGTAATTCTAATGTAGAATTACTTATATATGTAATTTATAAACAGAAATTAAGCAAAACAGTTTTCGCAGTATCATAAAAATGAATATATTTACAGAACACATCACATGTTTTGTTGCTTTTAATTGAAGTTAAATGAAGTTAACACATCCCCTACTGAGGTCAAATGTAAATGTGACATTGTCCAGATACTTTTAGTGCACAGTTTCTATGTATTTACTAAGTTTAACACATTGGAGAAAATTAAAACATATAAAATGTACAGGCTACTTTTGATGTTTTTATTCAGAAAACTAAACAATAATTGTGTAAAATTGTGGGCACGGTAAGTAGTGCCGTCACCTGAGAGCAAGGCAGGCCTGGGTTCAATTCCTGTCTGGGGCATCTGGGGTCTTTTCTGTAAGGAGTTTACCTGTTTTCTCCGTTTCCATGTGAGTATCCTTCCACAGTCCGAAGACAAGCAGTCAGGGGGACTGGAGGTATTAAATTGCCTGAACTGATTTTAGCCTGAACTGATTTTTGAAAGAGGTACAATATAGGTCAGCAAAATAGAATAGATGTCGTTTACATACATCTGTCTTAAAGGTACAGTAACACCTCAATCTGTTAAGGGGACTGTGTAATGGAAACCCAAATATCTCTCATTTATTTTTTACTTTTTTACTTATTAATCTAAAGTAATAAATGTTTCAACATTAATCACTCTCTCCAGAGTTCATACAGTCCACATATGGAAGCTATGCTGCAAATTAATTGTTTCTGTGATGTCACAGGATCCCACTCATTTATGTATATCTTCATATCCAGCCAGCAGCAGTTTTGCCCCGCCCACTCCTACTTGCGTTACAGTGTTCTAGCTCTAAATGCTTTACTGAATGAGGCACAATACAGGACAACCAGCCAATCAGAACAGAGCTCATGTATCTTGGATCACTCTTAAAGGCACAGTAACAAAAAAAAGCCTGTTTCAAGAGATAAAGAGAGGCTAGAATATAGTCGTGTACAATGAATTGTGTCCATGTTTGGTATATAACACCATGCAAATGTTATCAGTTAACCTTAAGAACTAAAAATACAATACAAAAAAAAGGATATGGGCCCTTTAAATATATCTCCCTTAAAGGTACAGCGACACAACTATCTGCGTTAAGGGGCGAAGAGAAGCTGAAAATGGTAATGTAAAAATGCTTTATGATTGTTTTAGCACATAAACCCACCCAAGCGTTGCGGACCCCATGGAAAAATAATTGACTAAAATACAAGGGGATATAAGATGTGGGCTCTTTAAGTTTATCAGTATATGTTTTTTTTGTGTGTGTGTGTGTGTAGCACTCCACCGTAAGGCTACAGTTGCTCAAAGCTAGTTGAGGCAGACGTGTCGCGTAAAATCGTTTACAAAGATATATAAAACGGGGGTTTTCCTCATTTTCTTCTTTCCTCTGAGGAGACAGTAAGTGTACCTCAAGCACTGCGCACGACCACCGCCGGTTAACCTCCTGCCCGACAAATGCAACCGCGATCACATTCCTTGACAGACAGGCACGTACAGAGTGAGGGCGGTACTGTAGTGCAGTTCCGGCCAATCAGCGTCCGCATTGAATGCATCGCTAAGAAAAGCGTTCAATGAAGCAAGCCGACCTTCAGAGAGCGGCTGCGCTGCGTTGCCAGGAGAGGAGAGGAGAGAGAGAGAGAGAGAGAGAGAGCGAAAGAGAGAGAGAGAGAGAGAGAGAGAGACCCAGCGAACGCTGCTGCCCTCAGACCGACACCGCTTTTTCCTTTCTGTGAATCGACTCATACACCTCTTCAAAGGGTTTTCATGCTTTTGAGAAAACAAGGACATTTTACAGGTAAACGATGCCTTTCCTTCGAAAGCCTGAGCCAGATCCGAGCAGCGCCTCTGAGCCCACCGCTAGTCTGCTGGCTTTTCCTTTTGTAGCCTCCAGCATGGTAGTAGGACTAGACAACCCTGCAATTAGTTCCTCCTCCGCTGTCATTTCGTACCACTCACGACAGGGTTCGTCTTCTTCGCCTATTAACATTGAAATGGGGAGAGAGAACGTAGAGAACTCCATAAGGAGCTGATCCATCAACAAGACTGATCAAATCTCCTTTTACGTGACAGCTTTGTGTGTCTCCAAAGACCAACACATTCACAGTTCTCGCCTCTTCTTTTGTGTAATCTGGACGGGTCGTTATGAAAATGCTACTAATAGTCTATCAGCAGTCAGCTTTATGAATGAATAGCTGTGTCCATCTGAAAGTTGTTACATTGCACATCTAACACAAGAGACATAAGACTGTGACTTACTGCTACTGTACTATATTAAATAGCCTTTGCTTGTAGGTTGGTGGAGGTATGACACTGACGAGGGGCTCCTTTACTTATTCGACTGGAGAAGAGTACAGTGGGGAATGGAAAGAAGGCAAGTTATTACCCAGTAGATAGTCTGGACTTCTACACATCATGACACTTCCTTCTTTAAAGGAGCAGTGTGTAAAATCAAGGGGCTGTTATTAGCAGAAATGGAATACAGTATACAGAACTATGCTTTCGTTAGTGTATAATTAACCGGAACTATGCATTGTTGTGTTTCCGTTAGCTTAGAATGAGCCATTCATATCTACATAGGGAGCCGGTGGTATTCCAATAGAGGCTGCCATGTACATCCGCAATGTTGCTACAGTAGCCCAGACCTCACACTGGCTGTTGAGAAAAGTTTTGGCAGCTTGAATTCGGATTTGCCGGTTGGAAGGCATAAAATGAAGAAGAATCCTTGTTGAAATGCCCTACTCTAGCGCATATTTATTGGTAGCTCAGTGCATAAAACTTTATCCCAATAGGAGTATCACTCCTAATCAATATTAAAACCATGAGGCTAAAATCAGCTTCTTACCCGCCAACTTATTGTTCCAGTATTCCTGTTCCACCTTAAATGGTGCAGCATACAGATTCTGGCACTCAGCTTATTTTTTGAAAGCACATTTGTTTGTGTTTTCCTTCCCATACCACCTTAAATGGTGCAGCAGTTATTATAATTTGAACAAGAAGCTGGCCAATGTCCTTTTCAGAAAACTTAACAGCATTAAAAGAATAATTAAAGTGTTTTGACAGCCTAAATCAGCTTACCGTAGAGTAAGTAGGGTGATATTAAGAGTCAAGGCTGAATTAGCATTAAAACCACAATAAAAGGTTGAAAGAAAGTTACTGCACTGTACTATGATGATATGAACGCTTGCACACTGCTCCTTTAAATTACACAAATCTGTTCTTTCATGTTTTTGCATGCATTAACATTGCAGTGTCACATCCAACATGCCGTTCACAGCGTTAAATATCATTATTAACATTACTGCATTTGTAGAACCATGTCAAAGGTTCGTGTCTTCACAAATTAGAACAACTCCAGCTCATTATGCAACATACAGCCTTGTGCATTAAGGGTCAGTGAATGCCAAAAATAACTTTTGCCAAAAAGGCTAAAACCTAATTAGCTGGCTTCCACTGAGTCAACAAGATTGCCCTCACATAGAGCCCTTTAAAGGCTTTCTTTGGATTATAGCTCAGAGGTGCAACAAGGAATCTGGTGAATGCAGTGCTTTAATAAAGGAAGAGTCATACTATAAGCTAAAATGGGCTTTTTTTATAGTGTTTGATTACATCTTGTTCTGCTATCCACATCATCATTAAATGTGCTAAATTATCTTATTGGAGATTTGATGTCTTTGCCATTCAGGGAAGAGACATGGCGTAGGGCAGCTGAAGTTCTCTGATGGTACCTGCTATAAAGGCCACTTTGAGAACGGCCTTTTCCACGGCTGTGGGGTGCTGATGTTTCCTGATGGATCCAGGTGAGACAGCGTGTGATCAGATTACTCTCCACAGGCAGCATAGTGACACTTAAAGGGCCCTAATAAGTGAATTTTATAACTGAGACTGTTTTGCATTCATTATTTTTGTGATGTCATGAAAAGCAACACATAACTCCTCCTATTCAGTCTTTAAAGCTGAAGTCATAAGAAGTGTTTCAGTCTGGACTGCTTTTTGAATGAGATTCCAGTCAGGGCAGCCTATCAGAACATGGCTTGTGTACATACATCTGTTTAAATATCCTGCATTGTCTTGTATTTTGTTATTTCTCCTAAAACATTTGCGTGGTTTCATGTGCCATGATTGTAGAAATTTTACATTTCTGACCTCTCCTTATTCCTTAAAATGAAACAGACTGTTTTTGTTGCTGTGCCTTTAAGACTGATCTAAGATAAATGAACTGTGTTCTGATTGGCTGGTTGTCCTGTACTGAGCCTCATTCAGAAAAGCACTGATAGCTGAGAAATTCCTTAGATGAGTGGACAATAGTAAACTGTTGTGAGCTTAATAGATGGATATATGCAAACAAGTTGGTTCTTTTGACATCACAGAAACAGTGAATTCAAAATAGGCTGTTTGTGCAGCATAGTTTCCATATATGGAGTCAAAAAATGTTAAAATGTCTGCAGTGTTTACAGACAATAAAGTTAATTTGACTTTGACTCCAGACTCCTTCATTTCGAAAAGGGAGGTGTATTCAGATTGCTATTATATGGGCCCTTTAAAGGCACAGTAGCAATATTCTGTAAGAGATATAGAGTCATGTAAAAATGGATTACGGTTTTTGGTGCACAAAACCGCACATAACACTATAAGTGGAATACATGCTAGCAATAGGAGCACATGTGTTGGCTAGACATGCTTTATGGTTCAATGTATGAGCACATACTAAATATGAATTCATCACTGTTCCTGATGCTAAGGTATGAGGGTGAATTTGCCCAAGGAAAATTCCAAGGTGTTGGAGTCTTCAGCAGGTTCGATGGCATGAAGTTTGAAGGGGAATTCAAAAACGGTCGTGTGGAAGGATGTGGTATACTTTTGCATTCTATCAGAGCTTATGAAATCATAAGTGTTGGCATTAAGATCATGTTAGACAGCAATGACTTCTGCTGTTATTTCCAATCACTAAATCTAGAAGATTCAATCAAATTACGTATGACATGCATATGAAGATTTTGTACAGTAAATATGCAGTAAATGATACTGCAGATAAGGCTGCAAATGTAATGGTGTTTGTTTGCTGAAATGGGTTGAGGAAATTTGCATTGAGTGAGAATGAGGCGATAGAGAGCTTATCTGTGGTGTTGACTTTGCGCGCAGGGTTACTGACATTTCCGGATGGTTCCCATGGCATTCCACGGAATGAGGGAGTCTTTTCCAACAACAAGCTGCTGAAACGGGAAAAGAGCCAGGCGGTGGTGCAGAGGGCCAGGAGCTCGGCTTCCTCTGCCCGCGGCCTCTCTGTATGAAGAACCTTCTCCACACTGCTGCTGTCAGATCAAACCCCCCCCAAACTCTACTTCTGATGCAGTGGTAAAAGTTAAAGAGCAGGACTGCTTCTGGATCTGTATGTAGAGGGGTTCCCTTGATGTGTGCGTTCCAGAAGACCCTCAGGAATGGATAACAGGGTTTCCCTTCCGTTCTCTCTTTCTCTCTCTATCTCTTTCTCAGTGCTGCTCTGCCTTGGTTGCCTATGGCTTAAAACATCGAAAAATGGGCAAAGTTTTTATTGCTGCATTATCGAGATCCATTTCATCTTATATATTGCGAACCAAAGTCACCATCAACAACATGGGGCTACAGAGTGGTGGAACTGAAGGCGTGTCTGTAAAACGAGTTTATTTGCCTTTGTGAGACAGTGATTGTGCACTTTCTTTATCACTTATTTATTTAATGCATTGATCATCACTTAAGTTATTTCATGTTGTTTTAAGCACTGTTTGCCTTGTGTGATTCATTTAAAAGTATATCAGAATATAAGTTATGAATGTGTATATATACTTCATTCACATTACATTTGAACCCCGATGTCACTGATAGAGATAATCAGAAACGTATTAGTTAAATTAAAATTGTACAGAGTTGAGTGTTATTCATTGAAATTGTGCTTCTAATTGAAATCGGGCTGTCCGGTTCACTGAGGTGTTCTATCTGATTGAGTATTCACATGATAATCACCAGTATATGTATCAGAATCCTTTATAATGCAGTGCAGCATTTTCATGATACATGTAGGGGGCAGTTTTGTAAATAGTGAAGTTGTAAGAGCATGTACTTAGAAGTTAAGTGTTAGCGTATCATGTAAATACATTGAGGACACCTAAAAGTTGGAATGAATATAAACAGAAAAATGCAAATTTAACTGATGAATAATATTTAGAAAATGTACTAGATGATATACCATACCACCATCTACTAACAATGTTCATTTTCAGAGATTTCATTTGATTGAATAACTGTATTTACACTGTTTTACCATGCACAGTATCCATGAGAGGAGCTTTACTTATCACTTTATCAATTACTCTGACACCAAAATGTGTATTACCTTTGGTATTTACTTGAACAGAATGGAAAGGGAGATTTTCTTTCCCTTTTAGGAGGAAAAAAGCAGATTTCTGAGAAGAATAAAAAGCTTTGATGAGGTGCTCAACAAGTGTTTGTTTTAATTGTCCAGAAATGTCATCACTATTTCATTTCAGAATTCATATTTTAAATTGCTTTGTGAAAAGAGCAGTTTTCCCAATGAGTGACCTCAAATTTTAAGGAGATTAGGAGGACTGTAGTATTTTATTAGGGGTGTAATCAGCACGATTTGATTAGATTCGTGAGTCCGCTGGGTCTGTGATTCAGTATTCTCATGATATTCTGAACATAATGTTGCACTGCTTGTTAATGACCCTATAACTGATCGAGCTGGTGTTCAGTGAGTTGTTGATTGGTGCTGATCATGTACGAGTGTTGTATTAGATGGCCTAGTTAATAGGATGTCCATGCTCCATAATGCATTGAGACACCCCAGCGATGCACATTGTCACAGTTTTGCTTTGAGACATCTCAGTTTCACAATACATTGCTAAACCCAACATTATGCACACCAAAAGTATGTGCTGCAACCGATAGAATAATGCTATTATATTCTCTGTTACATTATGTTATATATTAATGCCAGCACAGCAGGCACTCAATACTCAAAAAGTATGTTTTTGCAACAGACTTTGTCCACATAGCTTTACCTCGTCATGTATGGATGACATTTAAGCCAGGACTTGACCCAACAAGGGCAAATGGTGCCCTCCAGTGGTCATACTAACACACTACATGCAAAATCAGGGCAGTGTTAAAGTAGCCCACGTGTGTGTCAACACAGTGTATACATTTTCAAACATGTTGCACATTTATTCAATAAGCATGGAGATGTTTTCAGTGACTAAATTAATTCCTATTTGAACAGGCTTACATAGCTTACAACAGAGAGTGCCAGTGGTTAGAAATCCCTCACTATGCACTAAGGACACAGTGCCAGAAACTCAGAGGTCATAATGTAAGCAGGCCACATGCAGGGATTACCCCTCTCACAGACTCCCCAGTGTGTGTGTGTGCGTGTGTGTGTAGTGCTTACAAAACCAGCCCACTTATCGATTTGCACTCTTTGTCACAGGTCAAGGGACATTTTTGGCATATCATCAGTTTCAGGCTGATAAAGTAAAGTGCTGCAGTTTTTTAAAACAAGATATAACTGACTCATATCACTGGCATGAACATATCTATTTCGCCTGGGCAGAATGCTGCCCCCTGATAATATCAGGAAACTATGCACCAAGGCCTCTTCACAAAGCCCTCTGTTAAGTCAGGGACAAAGCACAAATCCTAAGCATGCCCCCTCTGTGTTCTATGAACACTGGCTTGTATTTATAAAACAAAGCCCTTAACATTTGTACATTAATGCACTTATTAATGCAATCCAGGCAAATTTTACCCAGCATGTACAAGAAACCATTTCAATTTGGTCAATTTCAACCATTTGAATTGCAGTTGGCCTTAAAATCATACCAATGGAAGACACACTTAATATTATTGTAGGTTTTTGTTAGTGGAGAAAGGCAAAGTTAAAACCAAGACATGACTAGTGTTAAAGAGTATAGTGCTCAATTCCGCTTGTATTGCTTGAATATTTAACATATTGTAGTTGGAACCAAAGAAATATAGCAGCAAATTAAAATTTAATGAAAGAGATGGTGCTAAAGATGTCAAGTGTAAGGAAAGAATTCCTGAGAGAAAAATTAAACAAATCCTGAGCTTGGTGCTGTAACAGAAACGCTCTGCAGTCTGAAATTCTGAATAGGCAATTGTATCCACATAACATACAGATAAAGCCAAAAAAACCCAACCAAAAAACAAGTATTTTAAATAAATAATTAAATACATAAATATATAAATACATTTATGAGCATATGAATATGAATATGCTGCCCTAAGTCTTTGTTTTGCAGTCATTTAGAGATTGGCTTTATGTCTGCAACTTGCTAAAGTTAATGGTGGGAAGATACATACAAGGGGTTGTAAGACCAAATAGTCCCCCCCCCCACCC
>CM067478.1:12577396-12601960 GCA_034552555.1 Semaprochilodus insignis
AGATTTGAATTCACAAGTCATTCTGGGTTTCCAGACACTGTATATAAAACAGAGCCGGCAAGTTTCTCTGCAATCTACCATTTCACATGAAAAATTAAAAAGTGTTAAATAAATTTACCAGTTGTAGCATAAACATAAGGCGATGCTCAAGTTTCTGTACTGTGCATAATCTAAGGCTAAAGCAGGTTTTTAATATGGCCACTCAAAAATAATTCAGCTAACAATGAGCACCAATCAAGCGACAGAGTTCCAGCATTAGTCCTCCCATGTGACACCAGTCTCCTCAGCTGTAGTACCCTCAGGCTCACTCAGAAGTAATGAAGTGTGGCATTCAGGCCAGTCCCACTTCCTTCATCTGCTCCAGCTTCTCCAGCGTCTCTTTAGTGTCAAACTGCCACATCTTCACCTGTTCTGTGGCAGTAATTCCCTCCTGAAATACATGGAATTCAGCTTTTAATATAACTCAACCCGTCTGGGAATCGTCAAGGTGTAAGAGTACTGCATTTGTTCAACACTTACGGCATTCTTGATCTTCATGTCTGCTCCAGCCAGTATGAGCAGCTTGACAATTTTGTAGCGGTTTAATCTAACAGCATCATGCAGGGCAGTATCCCCTTCCTTAAGAACAATCAGAAAGGAATATGTTTAAAACATATATGAATATATGACCCACTGTTAAAAAGCTGTAGAAATATCTCAGCACAAAACTATCCATAGCTCCACGGTGCCTACCCTATCTTGCGCATTAATTTTGATGCCACTGGCCAGCAGGCGCTCCACAACTTCCCAGTGACCAGTCCTAGTAGCCACATGCAAGGGTGTGCTCATGACCTGGGGGGATGAGAAACTGGATAATGTAAAGAATGCCCTGCATCCACAGGACAATGATTCAGGTCTAAGACTTTTAGAAAGCTTATACCTTGTCTCTGACGTTTAGGTTTGCTCCCCTGCTCTGCAAGACCTTGAGAGCCTCTAGACGTCCACCCCTGCAAGCCCAGTGGACAGCTGTACTGTCCAACTGAGAGGATAACAGCCACAAAAAAACAGTTTATTATTCCTAGATGAGAGCTGAATAAGCTGCACTGAGTTACAGAGAAGATCCCCCAATTTTCTTACGCGGTCTCGTAGGTTAATGTCTGCACCTTTATCCAGTAATCTCTCCATAACCATAACATGACCCTCAAAGGCAGCCCGGTGTAGTGCAGTTTTTCTAAACTGTAGGAAAAAAATGAATGAATGAATGAATGACTTACTCAATCAATCTGTCTGTACTGATGAATGTCATGGCCAATATGTAGGGATATCATCATTGCCAAAACAAAACCTCATATCTCCTAAACAGTAACTTTAAGGCAAAAACAGACTTTACTTTTAATACAAGTCAATGCAATTAGGTATATTTCTAGGTGTTTTTAATGCAGCATGGTGGTGCAGTGAGTCACCTCACAGCAAGACAGGCCTCTGTGTGTGTCCTCCCAGTGTCTGCGTGGGTTTCCTTCCACAGATTCTATTGGTCATTGGTGTGTGTGTGTGTGTGTGTGAGAGTGAACATGTATATCTATGTGTCTGTCCTAGGATGGACTGGTGACCTGTCCACGGTGTTTCCTACTTTGGGCCCACTGAGTGCTAGGATAGGCTTCGGCGTAATCCAGGAGGATAAGCCGTTTCTATGCTGAATGAACTGATGAGGTTTGAATTATTTCTGTTTTTCCATTCATCATAAACTTCACACTTGTGTAATAAACATTTGTGTCAAAGGCAGCTGGCATTTTAACTTATGTGAAAAGGAAGGAGACAAAAAGCTGTATTCTGACAGTGGCAACAGAAATACCTCATCACACGTGTTTGGGTTGCCTCCATCTTCTAAGAACTTTTCCACAATTTTCAGTTTTCCATTCGCAGCTGCTGTTAAGAAGTCTTCACGATCCACAGGTCCCTGCATGACACACAATATACTTGTAAATTCCAGAGCTGGAGATAAAAGTAATATTCTTCTGTGGCAGACCAACATAAATTAGATATAATGAATTAAGTAAGTAATTTAAAATATTGAAATGTATCAAACTAAAATAATAAACTATAGTGTTTTAAATTAAGGTGCTTGAGTTTCCTCACCGCAAGAATGCCTGCTAAGCCACTTGAGTCAGCTGTCTTGTTCTTGATCTTCTTCTTTAAACGAAGCTCAGTAATGTTGTCAGCACCTCCGAGATCCACTATTTCACGCCTGAGTTCAGACGAAATCTTCCTCACTCGCTCCTCAGCCTAACAGTATTACCAATCATTGAGGACAATTCAGTTCAGAACACAGAGGATATCGCCACTGTCCAAAGATAGATAAGTATCTTCAAAATGGCAACTTTACAGGAGAGGCCAAAATCCTCATTTTATTCTAATGCAAGTGAATGGAACCAGATTTTTTCCAAGCTATTTTGGGCCTTTGCTGATGTTCCATTCATCATGAAATTATCACAGCTACTGGGCTCAAATGATGCGTAAAAGTAAAAATAAACCAAAAAGTGTTTTTTTTTGGACATTGACAATATACAGAAATACTTCTCAACAATAAATGTAAGTGGCATTTGAAATGTTAAATGAAATGTAAGGTGGAAACACAACTTAAAATATTCATTAAAGTCTTTTTATGTTAAAGTTCAGCTGTTTCCAGCAGCAGTCATTCAGCTATTTATTCCAGGATAGTATAAGCAGCATACTTCTCTCCGGTCTACAGGCACAGTGTGACCAAAGGGCACAGGAACTGGTCTGCGTTCCGCTCATTTCTGACCATTAATAAAGCTAGTGACTAGCATGGACACCTCTTAGCTTGTAAACCATTAGATGCCAGGGTGCTGAGTTTGGATAATAGCAGTCGTAATGTAGAATGACACTCGGTAAACCAAAGATGTTCTCTGTGCACAGGTTATTAAAGCACAGGAAGTCCACAATAGGCCAAAACCCGTGATGAATCTAAAAGTTCTATCTTAAGGCAACAGTCGTGTCATCATTTGCATTTTTACTATAGTTCAACTAGTAATTCTGTTTGTAGATGCTGTTAAACAACAGTGAATGGGTAGTCAGTGGATCCCCTCTTCCTTCCGGATCACATGGGTGGACTCAAATAACCAGCACACCTGTATATGATTGACATTCCTTAGCAGGTTCTTGGTGCTGTGAGCTGTCCTCAGCATGTGTTTTCTTTATACAGGCCAAGCCAATTATCTGTTGTTTTAGAGCAGCAGTGACCAAATATATATATTGTGTAAAATGTGTTTGTCCTCCCACTGGGTAAGGGGTTAGAGTGACTTGCTTTTGGGCCACATGACAGACTAACTTTGGCCTAAAGGCCACACTTCAGGTAGCCTTGTTTTGAAGTAACCAATTTCAGTAATCGACTTTCTTGTTTTAGATTTTCAAAGTTTTTTGTTTTTCTCCCATCAAGGAACACTTCTCCTCTTCTTCCCAATCCTTCATATGGGTATGCATAGAAACACTGGCACACTCTCACCTGAATATTTGCAATACTTTGATTGAGTGATTCATTGCTCCTCTCTGTGCTGTTTCCAGGACTGTCCACTATCAAAATTCCCAGCTTCCGTGCACGTGCTCGACGTTTCTGAAAACATTCATTCAGAAGATAGTAGTCAGAAAAAGGAGTTAGAAAATCTCAAGAACACAAGAACTTAATACAACTTCAGTCTAACGTAAATTCTAGCAGCAGCTACTGTCTGTAACAGTAAAATGAAGAAGTCACCACTGTTATTAAGAATATACAGTATTTAATATTTACTAATAGTTAGATAGTAACTATTAAATAACCACTAAGTGTAAAAGTATCTGCAAGGGTATATTTTACATTATACAAGAAAAACATGCACCTCCAAAATAATAATAGGAGCGTTTTACTGAAAATTAATACAAAGAGGCTTTATTCAGTGTGTTCTTGGAGCATTTGGTTCATTCAACTCTTGGTCCATTCATTATGAAATTTTCATACAATGTAGAGTTAAAAAAATAAAAATAGTCAAAGATGTGATAAAATGTAATAATTCAAAAAGCTACTTTTACAATGTGCATTCAAATGTATGAATAAGGTGAAATGAATGGAAACTCATAGCACATTTTCCTTTCATATTATGACATGTTTCTTTATAGGCTGTGAAGGTGAAACACAATATTATTGGTTAATATTATTTTTGTACACTCACTGGCACATCACAAATCAGAAGAAGCGCTAGAGTTGGGCAAAAGTTGTTAAATTCTCAGAAAATCACAGGAAAATGTGAAGTCCTTAAAATGGTATGACTTGATGAATTGTGATCAATCACCAGGCACATGAACTATCAAGGAAAGAACAAAGGTCCATTTTGATTTGAAGTTGACTCTGAAAGTAATTTATTCTAATGACTTCAGCATGATGTGAACTGTAAAACCAAACAGCTGTAAAACAGACCTTGTGTACTAAAGCATCCTCAGAACAATCACAAAGTTCCATATTTAAAACCGAAAAATATGCTTTTTAATAAGAATGTCTGAAAATCAGCCAGACCTGCTCTCGCTTATCCAGCTCAGCTCTTCGGTCCACTACAGTAGTGGCCCACAGGATGTCCTCGTCCATCCTATGAAAGAGATTCACAACCTGAAAGCAGAACTATACTAGCAGCTAGCAGCTCTATTTCAGCAAAGGTGTTGTATATTAATTGTAGGTTACTATAAGCATTAACAGTAACAGACACCTCTAAACGAGCAGTGTGTGGAGTCCACTAAGAGAAACGGGGTTATAGGGAATGAGATGTGATGAGGGTGCTTTTATACCACACAACAGGAATGTAAAGCCCACAGTAAGCATTGTGTAACAGGTGTGCTCAGGAGCTGGATAACACTGTGACATTTGACCCACTCATGTCCCATGAGCTCACACTTCGGGCCAGGGATGTTGACTTCCACTGACCCGTCCTGTGCCAGGTCCTGAAGCCCCAATTTTACAAGAGCCTCTGCCCAATAAACACACTGTTTTGGGGATTACGTTATTTATAAGTGTTTCATTAGTGTCAAGTGATGCCTTGTAAATACCTGCTACTGTCACGCCATACAAAGACCAATCATCACAGAGCATTCAGGACCTTCCTTCTACTCACACTTGAAAAGGAATGTCCACAAATGTAGCACGAGACTACATTAAAATATCTACAAGCTAACAAGCATGCTTGTTTATTAGGTGTGTAGGCTTTACCCTTGCAGTGGAAGCCTAGGAGCAGGTTCTTTCAAAGGACGGGTAAAGATCACAGTGTTCTTTTAAATGTTACAATGTTGTTTTAAATGTTACAGTGATAATGATATCTGAATCTAATAAAAACTTGATGTGAACACACCATATGACTTGGCCTTGATGGGAAGACTTACTTTATGAGAATAATTAGAACTTTATATCACAAAAAATTAGCCATTTTATTTACTATTCAAACCAATGAACCTAAGATATCAAGATATCAGTTTTCATGAAAATGGTAAGATAATGGGTAATGGGCACTGTTTTGTCTTTTGATGCCTTGTATGTATATTTCTTCCATTAATTGTTTTTTGTTTTAATATCAGCTCAGTTGGGTCAAGGTTTCAGGTCAAGACCTTATCTCAAAACTATCATAAAACCTGTCTTAGGCAATATAGCACAAAATGGTTAGCTAGCACCTAGTGTTCTAGCAATTCATTCTACTCATCAAGCTTTCCTACCTAGCATGCTCACACCATTAATACAGCATAGCAACTCAGTGTTTCAAACATTTTACTGTGTTTTTAATGTGAATTCAGCTCAGACTCAGCTTAATATTACTACCCTCTGACAAACTAATTTAGACTATCAAAACATCCTGATTATTCTTTAAATACTGGTAACATTTTCTGATAAGGATTTTCGCCAGCTTCTTGTTTGATTTCTCCCATTCCACCTTAACCAGTGATGCTGTTACATTCTGGCATGTGAAATGTTGTAATAACTGTAGCGCCATTTAAAGTGGAACAGGAATATTTAATCAAGAAGCTGGCGAATAAGAAGCTGAATGTCAGCATCAGAATATAACTGCTGTACCCTCTAAAATGGAACAGGAAAAAGAAGCTGGTAAATAAGAAGCTGTATACCAAGGGAAACATGGTTTTGCATATTATATTCTATTTCTGCAGTATAGGCCCCTAAATCGTACATACTGATGTTTCAGACATCTGCTACCAGTCACCACCAGTGTAAGCAATTCTGATTCCATCAGTTTCTTTAGAATGGGACATTTAGCATTAAACTATTATCAATAACTTTGTATGCATCCTAACTATATAATGAAGCAGATTTCAAATAAATAAATAAATAAATAAATAAATAAATAAAACCTCTAATTGTCCTTAAAGAGGGGCACTATAATATGAAGACCCTTCAAAACAAAGGGATTTTTCTTTGTTTAACAAACACCCACATCCTAATCTAAAAATTTGCGACCAAATTCCAAAATGTATTCGATATCTACACGTGACTAGAACGCATTATACACAAGGTCCCTCAGAGACAGGTGAATCATTAACCCTGACTGTCAAGGATCAGTCAGAGACAAACAACACTCTCATATAACTGCTGCTTAGAGTCACCGAGTTGAACAGCACTGCTCCATTCTGCCCTACACACAACCATGACTTCAGGCCAAGAGTAAGAAACACAATCTGAAAAAGAAGGTAAGTAAACAGCTACTTCGAGTCATGTTTTAGAGTGTATTCCTTTATCTATTCCCCCAGTGCCTTTTAAGAGTGGGTGGCTAAAGTGCTTCCAAGTTTACTGGGTTCACTGTGAAAACTTCTGACTTTGCTGCCGATTCCAGGAGGAATGCTCTGGCACTGTCAGGAGAAGCGTGGAAATCTGTGGCTAGATGGTCATTTTAAAGCACCTGAGTGTGAAGGACTATGAAGAGGGCAGTGCTCCGGAGATTGCGGAAGCAGGAAGCCATGAGAGCCCTGGCACAAAGCACTGGAGGGAAGAGTCCACAGAATTCTTCCTCAACCAGTGAGTTCACCCATAATAAGAACAGATAAGGGGACAGTGACCTTTTCACAGACCACACTGAAGAGTTATTGTGATGGGTTTCATCAGCAGGATGTGGTATATCAAATATTGACAGACTATTGAAGTTGTGACTGTTTAGTAATGTGTTGTCTCTATCTGTGCAGGCAGAAAAACTATGCTCTGAGTCTTGTTCTCCTTCTGGGCTGTTACTCAGCACTTCTTGTCCCTGCATATCTGCCTACTCAGCAACCCATCTGGAGTGAAAGGTCCACCAATCAGTCTGTGGTACAGAGTTTAACTTACAAACTTACAAACATTTAATACTGCTCCAAAAGCACTTTCCTTATTTATCACATTACATAAAAAGGGTTAGGCTATAAGATAAGGATTAGTGTATGGCAGTGGTTTCCAGCCCTGGCCTGGCACATGTGAAATCCGATGTGAAATCAGGAAGGAATTGTTCATCAAAGTATCCATTCCAACAAATGCATTCCATTGTAGCAACTGTTGCAAGGCTGGACAAGCTTTACAGAATAGTGAGTGTCTTTATATTCACTAAATAATCTGATCATAATCAGATTTTGGCAGTTATCTGATTATTCAAGCGGTCATGTAAACAGCATACTCCAATTTCTTGATTAAGGTCTGGATTAAGGTCTAGATGTGCGATTAAGAAATCTGATAAAAGAGCTGGATTTGAGCTCAGTAATCAGATTTCTCTTTGTTTTTATGTGGTTATTGCTTTGTCAGTGTTGTGAGCCAAAAATCTCTGCAAACTGTACATTGTCTTCATTGTTGCAAACTTGCTGCATGGAGGTTAAACGCTGGTCTCCCATATTGCTTTTTCAATATAACACTGGCTTAATGTTACTTAAAAGTCACTTTAAAAATCCCCACAAAGTTTACATTCCCCAGTCCAGCCAAAAAAACCCCTCTAATTCTCATTAAAACACTTATACAAAGGTTACTAAAGTCCAAATTCACTGCTGCAACCGCAATCTTAACTCCCTAATAGGCATCCCCTAATAGCCAAATTCCTATTTTTTTAGTCTGAACATGTGCGAAAACAGACCATGGCACCAGAAATAAGCAAGCTTTTAGAGCCATGCCAAAACCAACTACATTCTTGATATATGTTCATATTTTCATATTAATGTTTTAAATGTGGCATGAAGTTTGAGTTTTCCTTTCTTTCACATGCTGTAAGTTTATTGGCTGGTTATAAATTACTGACAAAATCTGACTTTCTTCAGTTATCAGGTTATTAAGTACACTCACTGAGCACAAACCTATTTATTTGTAGATCTACATTCAGAGTGTATTATAAATTTCAAATTAAATGATTTTGCATGCAGGATGTTGTACAGTGGGAATAGACTGGATGCAGTTTTGTATTGCAATGTAACTGAGCTAACATCAGCATAGGTGCAATTTCAAACCTGCCTAGCTTAAACTAGCTACAACTACAGCTCCCTATTATAGCACTGCCAACAGGAAACTGAACCTTATTAAAAGTCCTTACATTAAAAGGGATATTGGTGAACATTTTGTAAAACTTGCCCAGCTTAGCAAAAGGTGTTTAAAAGAGTACATTTGTAGGTGATGCTTGGACAATTAGCTATTAACAGGTGAATCAGGTAAGGAAAACTCCGATATTAGGGATGGATAAAAATACTTAATTTCTTTTTGATCTGATTCCAAGGGTAACATTCCAAAGTGATACAAGAAAGTATTGTGCAGGTAAAAGGAGTATTTTTTCTACAGTGAATAAACATTTACTTTCTATTTAATGGGAGTAAATACCTCAAAAGCAAACATCAGTCTGATATTCACACCCAGGTTCATAACAGATTACTTATAACTTCATAACTTTACTGATTAAAGAAAACAGCAACAAGATTTGAATGTCAGGATCTATTATCTGAAGGAAAAACAGGATTGGAATTATTGGTACTTCAGTATCGATCTGCCCCCTCTTAACCAGGACATGGAACCACTGGTTTATAAGAGAGTGATATAGAACATCTGGGGTTTGGTGGGTGCTAAAACACAATCACATCACTGTTTCATTGCAGGCTCTGATCAATCGCTCTGCAGCCTTGTTGTCTCAGCCATGCAGCAGAAGTTGGAGCACAGTGAGGCTGAGCGCAGTGTCTGAACTCAGCGGTCTGCTGGACATACCTGTGTTCCTGCATAATGAAACGGCAGGCTGGGAGCTGGCGCCCCCGCTGGGTCTGCAGGGCTGCGAAGAGACATTTGCCCACAGTCTCAGAGCACTTCCCCATTCCGGGCTGCCCTCTTCCCTAGAAGGCTGTCGAAGATGTGTGGTGGTGGGGAGCGGCGGAGTCTTACATGGCAAACAGCTTGGAGCCCATATCGATAAATATGACATTATCATCAGGTAAGCTGGGAAATGGGAATAAGATAAATGATTGGAATCTAAAGTATTTCATTATTATTAGTATTTAATGTTTTATTAATATTTAATAGAAATATTATTTTTTATGTTTTTGCTTTGATTATAATTTTAAGTGTTAATTTGACTGTCCTTTTAGCTAATTTACCATAATACCTTAAAGCTATTATTATTACTCCATTTAATTCTTCTGGTATACAATAATGATCTTGTAGGCAATTTTTTTCAAGTTGGTTTCATTAGTCTTTAGGCACTGTATATGACATGTACAATGATTTCACCAGCTCAGCTTAAAAGGGTGTGCATTTTGAGTATATCATCAAATTTAAAATAACAATCTAAACAGAGTATGTCATCTACACACTTTTAGGATGAACAACGCACCAGTGTTTGGCTTTGAGACGGATGCAGGCTCAAGAACCACCATTCGACTAGTATATCCTGAAGGAGCCCCCTTTTCAAAACAGGAATACCAGAAGACCGACATAATTGCTTTAGTTGTATTCAAGAAGCTGGATTTAGAGTGGCTTACATCTATTGCAGAAAGAAAACCTTTGGTGAGCAAATCTTTGATGCTTCACTGCTACAAGTGCCTTTTGGTACTGATGCTAACATGACATTTTTAGCCCTATATGCACTCGCTAATCACTTCATTAGTAACTCATATATACACTCATTGTTCATTTTATCAGCTCCACATACCATATAGGAGCACTTTGTAGTTCTACAGTTACCACTACTGTGTAAATTCTCTGCATGCTCTGTATACTTTGTTAATCCCTTATCACCCTGTTCTTCAATGGTCGGGACCCCCACAGAGCAGATATCATGTGGATTCTCAGCACTGCAGTGACTCTTTGTTAGTGTGTGTTGTGCTGGTATGTGGGGGTTCAGGCACAGCAGTGCTGCTGGAGTGTTTAAACACTGTGCCCACTCACTGTCCGCTCTATTCAACGCTCCAACCTTGCTGGTCCACCTTGTAGACAATGATTTGTTTAAAAACAGCAGCACTGCTGTGTGTTATCCATTCATACCAGTGCAGCACACATTAACACACCACCACCATGTCAGTGTCACTGCAGTGCTGACAGTGACCTAACACCCAAATAATACCTGCTCTGTGGTGGTCCTGTGGGGTTCCAGACCACTGAAAACCAAGCTGAAAGTGGATTAACAAAGTATGCAGAGAAACAGATGGACTACAGTCTGCAGTTGTAGAACTACAAAGTGCACCTACGTGGAAAGTCGAGCTGAAAAAATGGACTATGAGTGTGGACACTGAAATTGAAATTATTGTCTTTGTTTCTTTAGAGCTGGTGGTCTAACCTGTGGTTCTGGAGGGATGTGGTAAATAAGATTCCACTTCCCCCAGAACATTTTCGCATCCTGAATCCTGATATACTGAAGAGGACATGGGATATACTGATAACTTACACAAACAAACAAAGAAAGGTGAAGCAAATTACTCTTAGAAATCTAGTTCCTGATTTTTAGCCCTGCTTTTAGCTTGAATGCACAGTTTTAGGAATACAAATGTAACTGGTACAGGACTTTTACAATTTGTGGAGGTTTTTAATAGTTTAAAAGCATTTCCTTAAAAGACTATCCATTGGAAAGTCTTACGGGATCTAAAAGTGTTCTTTGGTGGTGTCACTCTAAAGAGGAGCACCTTTTTGTCACCTTCATTGTGCAAAAACAAACTGTCCTTCTACAGGAATACATTCCACTGTCTTCTTTATGGATGTAGCACGTACATGTTAATTCTTCACTACAAAACTACCCATTTTACATATTCATTTAAAAAAAAGTTGATGAATATTTCATTGTGGTTACAGAGTAACCAGTAGTCCCTTAAGGAGGTTCATAACTGAATAGCAAGCCTGCAGTTAAAGGTGCAGTATATTCAATCTAGTACAATTTTTGTCAAATTCAGTGAATACCTTCTCACAGTCTGCAAGCTGTGCATTCTGTGTTTGTACACGGCCCTGGGAAATAAATAAAATCCAGAGCCACACATGACTTGGGTAGAGCTACACAACGCTCTTCCAGCCAATCAGTAACAGAGAACATTTGTACTTGTTCATAGGACAGAGGGAAAGGATTAGCTGAATGCAGAACTCCAAACATCGTCAAGAAGGAGAACTAGTTGAGAAACAGCCAAAGAGGAAAGGACTGAAAAAGAACAGATTAAGAAAGAATTCAGATTAGGCAAGGGTGTTTCAACGGTGTAGAGACCTCAGAGAGTTGACGAGCCTGATCTTGGTTTCCTATTTGCCAGCTTCTTGTTTGAACTTTCCAGTTCCTCCTTAAATGGCACAGCAGTTACATTTAGGCACCTCAGGAACAAGAAGTTGAAATGCAACCACCAGAATCTGTACCACTTAAGGTGGAACAGAAAAACTGGTGAAAAAGGAGAATTTAGCTTCATGGAGAGCTGAAAGGCACGGAAAAGGGTGAAGATGTTGCTCTGTTTTTGATGGAAAGTGGATAACATTAACTCATATTTGCTGTTAGTATTGGTTTTATGTTGTTTGCCATCATTTGTGATAGCAACTGTTTAGCACTGCAGCACCAATTGCAGTGACAGTTAGTTACGTTACTTGCTGTGTCGTTGTTCCCTCTGATGTTGATGACGATCATGACATTTGTTCATGCAATGGACGAAGGGTTTAATGGCCATGAAGAATTGCTAGCCCAGTGTTATTCGCCTTGGCAATGCATGTCCATGAATGTGGGATTACCAACAATCATTCTCCAGAATCATATACTGCACCTTTAAGTGGTTCATGCATTAACAAAGCTCCAGTTTTAGAAGAAGTGAACGTGAATTCCTGAAGTGTGCTTTATAATCTGTTTTAGGTTGTTCCTACTCTGGGGATGAGTGGTGTGGTGCTTGCGCTACAGCTGTGTGATGAAGTGAGCCTAGCAGGGTTTGGCTATGACCTTCAGCACCCTGGAGCCCCACTGCACTACTATGAGGCCCAGCGCATGGACTCCATGATCACACAAGTAGTGCATGATATCAGCTCCGAGAGCCGCTTACTGCGGGATCTGGTTAAAGCTGGAATTGTGCGTGACCTCACAGGTGCACTGTGATGATGTATCCTCTTTGTAACACCACTAATATTAGAAACTCAGAGAACAAACAAGAGGCTGGGTTTCAAGGCAAGAAAATGCACAGGTGTGGAAAAAGGAGACACAAACAAGAATCAGTCACTTGTGGAAATGAAGCAATTTGTCAAGAGGCAAATGCATGATCTACAAGAGACTGCAAATACTGAATGAGGAAAAGAAAACAACACTCCAAGTAAAGTAAATCCCTAAAATTAGCATAATTAGCCCAGTAGTTTCAGAATAACTTTCACACTTTCCCCAGATGTAGTCCTTTTGCATTATAATCAATGTATCTACACTCTTCATACATTGAACAGCTCACCAATACAAACTCTGCAGCAGCAGATGACCTATTGTCTCTGACTTTACATCTATAAAGGTGGATCAGCAAGGTAGTAGTGTCTAATAGAGTGGACACAGTGATTAAACACTTCAGCAGCACTGCTGTGTCTGATCCACTCACACCAACACAACACACACTAATACACCATCACCACGTCAGTGTCACTGTAGTGTTGAGAATGATCCACCACCCACCTGCTCTGTGGTGGTCCTGTGGAGGTTCTGACTATTGGGGAAAAAAACGTGATGGGGGGCTAACAAAGTATGCAGAGAAACAGATGGACTACATTCTGTAATTGTAGACCTACAAGGTGCAAATGTTTTCCCCTGGGGGATGGGTGGGGGGTGGAAATACTGATGTGCAGAAATAGAGTTGAGGTTTCAGCACTACATATCTGGACACCAAACACGTCTTGGCTGACCAGTTGATTTTTTTTTTTGCTAAATTATTCCTTTAAATTATGAAATACATATATCTCCATGTCAAAGGCAAGCTTACTAAATATTCTGAAGCATTTTTTAATAAAATTTAATTAACAACATCTTTCAGAATATCGTCCATTTCTTTTGCCCCCTTTCTATTGCATGAAATGATCTAATAATTGAAGCAATAAAGTCGCTTCCTGATTCTAACTTGAAAAAAGGTGAAAACACATAAAACTCCATGATCAAGGGACATTGTGGGTTTAAATGTTAATCTTAACAGGTATTAAGATTAACAGGTAAACCCTATGTATTAAAGGTACACATATGCAACCAGCTTTGTTGTAATGTTGGACATGAGCTTGATTGTTATTTAAAGCTACACACAGTAAGAATTATAAAAAGTTTTTACGAAAGCATATTTAAATAATATACACAGTAGAACTAACATGGTGAGACTATCCTTAAACACACTTTCCTTACATATACCTTGCTAACAAACAGTAAAATAGGTGCAATGTGATCAGTGTTATTGTGGAACAAGGAGGTAAGAACTTCTTGGTTTGAGAAGGATGCTTTGTGAGGAATGTACTCGCTCAAACAGCATTTGTGTCAAAGCAACGCAAAGACAATTGTTTCATGATGTAGAATCTACTCAGCACAGGTAGAAAAACATTAGAGAACCAGACTAGAAAACACACAGGAGAGTGCTCAGGGTATATCAGTGCATAGCATTCCTACAGATGTGGTGTAAAGATGGCCTCAGTATGCTTCCAGTACTGATGAGAGAAGCTGCAGGAGGGGAAGACTGAGGGTCCAAAGCAGAGGAAGCACACAGAGCGGCTCATAAGAGCGGAATGCGGGAGGGCTCCCACAGCTTCCGGGCCAGCTGGCTGCAGTGCTGCAGGATGTACTCGGTGGGGATCACCCCCAGGTGCATGGTCAGTAGTTCATAGCACTTCACCACCTCGCTCTGGTGGCTCTTACTGTAGAAGCGTAGCAGCTTCCTAAGGGACAACAGACAGGTGGCGTTAAGCCCCAAGTGGTCGGTGAACTCTTTTCATTCAAGCTTTTTAGAAGGCCTAGTGAACTGAACAGGGGAAACCCATCTGGCCACTGAAGTCAGAATTGGTGCAGACAGACTAAAACTGCAGCCATTATAATTGTTTTCAGAACTCATTAGCTCAAGTCTGAGCTAACAAGCCTGAAAACCCGGAACAGAAAACGACTTGGAATAAATTGTCTTTACATTAACTTGTACTGAAAGGGTTTTTTTACTCTTTACTCTTACAAAAGTTCATTTTTTGGAGATAGGAGGGTTTGGTCCAACCATGATCATATGTAACCATCTTAAGAACTGAGCTTCCTATCACATCATATCACGTGATTAAGGCATCATCATGTGTTTAGTATAATCCGTTACCTATAATAATCCCATGCAAGCATTCCTATAGGACCTGAGTCGTCAGGAAGGCTAGGTATGTCTACCACCTCCAGCTTGTAACCCTGCCAAAGAAAAGAAAACAAATCCTGCTTACATCTGCTACTCGAGATGATGAATAGTGCTAATCAGTTGAAAAATGTTCACATGCTTCTGCTGCACCTCTAACAAACTATGATGAAGATCACGATGATTATGATGAAGACCACACATACCGTCTCATTCTCAAACCACAGGAAGTAGCAGAAGTAGTAGTCTCCATCACGCAGAGTCACAGTGGTATAGCCTTTTTGCAAATACCGCCTTGTTGTTGCAACAAAACTCCACACCTACGTAAAAATAAACAGATGTCTGAAATTAAAGGGTAGAAAGAGAGAGCTACGGTCTTCCCTAGACAAATTAGGTTTTGTTGTTTTTCTAAGGTAATATCCTCTACAGAAAACACATTTTAAATGCACATTTAACACTGAATTCAACATACTGGGAAAACAATAAACTACAGACTGTGGCATGTGCAAAAGGTATTGTACATATTATACTGCATGTTTCATTTTTTTCCCTAATAATTAAATACAAAATGTGCATTAAAATTTGCAGACAATTACCATATTTAAGTGAACTTCTTAACATGTTAGCTCATTTTGCTTTAAAAACATTTGACCAGAGTGTTCAAGTGTTTGCCTGCAACCTTATAACACCATGACAAATATAAGAGCGTACACATATACAACATAAGGAAACAACGAACCTTGTTCCTAATAAAGTGTGCTAGGGGGCCTTTTCCTAGTTCTGAAGCAGTGCGGTCAGTCACATTCAGAGAGGGGGCAATCATTTGTCCTGCAGTGCGATCCACATAAATGAAATGCACAAGACCAGGGAACTCCTCCAGGTAAGTGAGAACATGGTTAAAGGAAATAATCCCAATAAGAACTTTTAAATGAAGATGAAGATCTTTAAAAAAAAAAGAACTATATATATACACCAGCCAAAATTGTATCCACTGCAGAGACACTTCAGAGTGGTAGAACTGGAATTAAAGAATACAATGGGGTATAAGACAAAAAGGAACTGATCAAAATTTCAACAAAATATCTAAATTCTAACAGACAAAAATGTAAGGCAGTACAGGGCTGCCAGAACCAAGGATATGACACCATTGTGATGTTTCTCTTGCTCTTCACCAACAGAAAGTCTTTCCAGTCCATCAGTTTTTCTCTGGAACAGAAGTAAAAGAATCTTGAGATGAAGTTCTGTTCAAAAATGTGTGCTATGATGCCCGCTGCTTATGTCTGAACGATTAAAGAATCAAACCCCGACATACTGCACCATGTTCAGAGCTCGCTCTTGAACAGCAGGGGCCAGTCGCTGGTTAGTACTCATACACTCAGCTGCAAAACACTGCCGGTACACAGCACACAGCTGAGTCTTCATGCTTCGACATGAGGGCACCAACCTGCAACACAAGCCACAAAAGTTTTGCAAAGCTTTTTTTCAGGGATCATGCAACAAGTTCAAGTTTCACTAATGTTACATGCCTATCCATAAGGATCAAAGGGTCACGCGAGTTGTAATCCTGTCCAGTAATAAGTAGTGAGTCTACTGATTTACATTTCCTCAAAGCACCCTGCAGTGTTTAGACTAAGCATAAACACAGGCACTCACGGTCTGGTGATGCCGGGTCCTGATCGGGTAAACGCCTTGTTCTTGAACTCTGACCAAACATTCTGAAGATGGGAGGTCTAAAGATGAGAAGGATGAAACCCATAAATTGAAACATTGCGTGTTGAACAAACTGTTATACTTTTCTAGACATAAGCATACCTACTGTACTTACACGCACTGGCCATTTTAGCAGTGTGCAGCTTCTTGGAAAAGTCAGAGATAATCTCTGAGCAGATAAGATAATACAGATTTATAAGGTCTAAGGTCTAAGAAAGTCCAAGGAAAAAAAAAAGAAATTTCCAGAATTGAACATTAAAAATATATATATTACAAATAAAAGAAAAGGGATTGCTAACAACTGTGACCCCCAAAACTGTCACCATCAAATAATCGATACTTAAAACTTTCATCTTTAAGACATGATCAAGAAAAAAAAAAAGTTCCTCTTTTGCTTCAGATCCAGAAAAAAATAAAAATAAAAAATCTACAGGTGTTTCTATTCATCCTTCCACTGTGAGAAGACAACTCAAAGCTTTGGGTTTGAAACAATGTGTAGTTGCCAAGAAGCCATTACTGAGAAAAGGAAATTTAAACATGAGTAGAGAATAGCTGGTGTTCTCAGAACAATGGACTGACAACTCCAGAGCCCAAACCTGAATATCTCTGACTGTGTTTTGGATTACTTGGATCATGAGAAGCAAAAAAGACTAAACTTTATAGTGTGGAAAAAATATAGAAGTACAAAAAATAAAAAAGTACAAAGAATTGAAGGAGTAATATAATGGACACAATAATGGAAAATGATATTTTTGTTCTTGAGTATTTATGATACATATGTGTTTTCTGTTATACACCCCTTTTCCAGAGTTTTCATACAGGCTATTATCACTTCTGGGTTCAGGGTGGTCCTCTAACATAAAACAGATTCCTGTGGTCGGAAGCAGGACTGACAAAAGCCTAGAATGTGGCTAACATAATTATGTATAAGAAAAGTGCTGGGAATGGTTCACCACCCAAGCAATATCTGGTTGGTGGTGGTCCTCTGGTAGTCCCTTTGCACTGATTGACAGAGAACAAGGTGTCAGGTGAATTATGTAGATATAAGAGATATAAGAATATAATTAGTAACTGTAAAGTTTCAAAGTCCATCAGGTGTAACTGATAAAATGGCTAGTGAGTGTAGGTACAGGGTAGGTAATTAATCAGTATTAAATAGGCAACAATCATAAGTCCATCTTATTTCCGACTGACCTGGATGTCCATGCTGGGCAGCACTTTGATGAACTTATCTAGTTTGTTACGGAGTTCCTGAATTGGCAGTTGGCCCCTTGAGGCTGCTGCCCCTTCCAACCCCTCACTCAGCCTTTTTTCCAGCTTAGCAAAGGCCTCCAGAAACACATACACAGACATGGCCACCTGACTGTTAGGGATCTGTTAAGACAACCAAGTAAACACAGATCCTCAAAAATTCAAACACTGAAAACAAACTCACCATGTGAACCAGCAAAGGAGTCTGGCTGTTGATAGATCACATACTGGGCCATAAACGCTTTACAAAAGTGATGTTCTGCTGCAAACTCAAAAGCAATGGCTATATTGGAATCATGCTGTATGATGTACACAGCTGTCTTGCAAAATGTCTTTTGATCAGACATGAAAATAAACACCGCTGCAGTGTTAATGTAATATAGCCCTTCAGTTAGGTGGTGCCACCTTGTGGCCCTACAGATTATTTACACTTTCACCTGCCATGACTCCAAACCAAACTCACAGAAATGATCACTGTGCTTCAATGAACTATTTAAGCAAGCTGCAGACCACATGCAGCCCACACAGCTTCACATTTCAGTACAGCATTAATCCAACTAAACATAAAAGCGTCAGTTTTTATACTTCGTGTTAACTGCACTGGAGGGAAATGCAATTTTAGGATGTAAAAATAACAGTAAATAGCTAACAAACTAACTAAAACTAAATAAGTCGGCCTTGATCATACTCATATCTCATATGCGTTGAAAATCATCCAAGATAAAGGTAGAGCTCAAAACAGGGTCTTTTATTAGTGATGGCATGTAAGACGTATCACCTTGGTCAGCAGCACTAGAGTAATACTAGGCCACAGAGGTAGACAGTACATGGAATGAGGCATCATGGGAAAGAAGCCCTCCTTAAGTGTGGCTTCCAAGAATACTCGGGATGGGGTCATAGGGTCAGGGGCAGGCATCTCAAGAGTCTGCAGACTGTCCTCTGCCATCTAAAATATATACCAAGGAAGAAACCTTAGAACTCAGGAAAGATGACAAACTTTCAAATGTCATAGGGATAAGACAGAAACAGAAACATCACTGCTTAAAGATATGGTTGAACAGCTGTCTCACCTGAACCTCAGGATCCACAAACTGGAAGACAGGAAGGCTGTCACTGCTCAGCCGCCCTGTGCGAAAAAGCCATTTTTTTTTCATTTAAAATGTTGTCTCTGTTATGAAATCTGTAGCGTTTAATACATTAATAATTCATGGTGTGATAGAAATCTGGCAATTCATCCCAAAACATTTAAATAATAATAATAATAATAATAATAATAATAATAACAACAATAAAATAAGATAAATCCCAAGATGTCTTTAAAGGCAGAATAAGTCAAAAGTGCTGACCTGTTGACTCACCTGAGTCTTGGTCACTGGGAGAGTGCTCTGGAGTATAAAAAATGTCAGGAGCTGAAGTGCTCTCCAACTCCTAAAGACACAATGTTTACATATATACCATACACAAAAATAACAGAGATGATTGTTTAAGAGCGTGAATACGGACACAATGTCTGAATGTGTGTCTTAATGGCAGTTACCCACCTCAGGGGAAGTTTCATCGAGGTCGTAGCTGCTGGGATAGAGGTCTTGCACGATTATGATCAGGGCTAGCAGGTCCGAAGATGTGAGAGTGCTGGCGTTACGGCTGCACAGGACGAATGCACAGGACGTTTCATTCTTTTTCACAGAATGGACAAGTATTCTTTAAAACAATGGTTCACCCCAAAATCAAATTTACACAATTTTCCTCCCACCCTGAATGTAGTCAGTCAGCCAAGAATGCTCTTTAGTTTAGCACTGGAGCTATAAGGTTAATGTAGTAGTGAACAAGTGATAAACAGTTACATCCACTTGTAGCAAGTAAATAATCACACATCTGCCTCAAACCATGCAGAGTTGTTATGTAATCTCAAACATGATGGACAAAACTACAGAAATAAAAAAACTAATCAGTCTTCTATAGGGCTGCTACTTCTGGTTTTAGCCATGCAAGTTATTTTTTGTCAAGATTTTTTTATTATTATTTTATCATTTTTTTGTTTGTAATAGATATCATTATTGGTCTTGTAGCTTCAGTGCAGAACTAAAGAGGCAAACTTCTGAACTGTCTTTGATTGCAATACCTGGAGTAGAAGGCCAACAGTTTGGTGTGCACAAGTATGAAGGCATGCAGAACCTCCTCCCCTGCTCTCTCCACACTGCTGTTGATCTGCTGCACCAGCCTCCGCTCCAAAAACTCTATGCACTGCTCGCACAGTGTCGGGTGTATCAACCTCTCCACGGCCTAATGAAAGACAGACAAAACACAGTACAGAGTTACATGGCAAAATGCGCCTTTTCTCTTGAAAGTTCGTGGCTATGCACTACCATTTCGAAAACAAAGACCATAAAGCTCCAATACCTCCACTAGAAAACTTTGGTCCTGCTCTCGTAAGCGGCTGTACGTTTCAAGGAGTCTCTGCAGTTTCTTCCACACGCGATTTCTTTGCTCTGTGTCTTGAGGGCGCAATCTGGTAAACAGAAAAATGTGATCAAAAAATGCAAACTGAATGTGATAATTACTTACTATTTACTACAGGAGGACAAAGTTTAATCCCGTCACATAAACCATCCCTTACCAAATGACAGGCTTAACAAATGTTCACATTTACTCCATCTGTGTCTCATCTCAATAAAGTCAACAGTTTAAAACAAATACAATATGTGGAAAACATCAAATATACCGAGGGAGACCAAATATAAAACTGGCAACCCATGCTGTTAGCATGAATGTGATACCTTTAATTAACCCCTTGTATTGGTATTTTACTTCAGTGGTTTGTGGGTAGTAATTTAAAGCTGTTATGTATGTATTCTTTTTGTTGAAAACAGTAGCATTACTCAGTCAGGGAAAAATACATGCTAAAGGTGCCGGTGTGAGTCGCCCTGTAAAGTATTCTAAGGTCAGAGGTGTAGGCCAGGACCTTTTCGGACCATTCAATGCGCCTTTACATGTCAACATTACATGTGCAAGCACAAAAAGAAGGTCCGGCTTGATGTTTCAGTCTCAGGAGCAAAGTAAACAATGATGGTTTTGGCCGGAGCAGCTCTTCAGAAAATCACTGTCACTGTTCAATCAGTCCAGTATTACTCCATCCCTTGAGCCAGACAGCGCTTGACCAACTCTACCTCTATGACACAAGCGACTACAGCATGCACAATATGGCTATCCACACACAGAGGCTGCGCTGTGGAGCTGATCTACAGACCTACACATTGGAAATTCTCACCAATCTCAACAAAGCTCTACAGAGGTGCATTTTGCGGCAAGAATGATAAAGAAGACTGCGTTAAAAGCATGTGGGTTTTTTTAACCCTCGCGGATTTCTAGCTTGTGACTGGGCTGTCACTTCAACACTTTCTGAAATAAGCCTGTGTAACAGCCATAATAATTCAAGATATTCAAGAAATAAAGCTCGTCCATACTATCAAGACATAAAATGAACATGACAAGATTAATCGTATAGAAAGAACACAGAGCCCGGAGCAGAGCTGGAGCAGAGTGATTTACAGAATGCACTGAGTGAGGAGTGGAAATATCTGCTCCACTCCACTCACATGCTCTTGTAGACAGTTCACTTATGTCCTTGGAGGACATGTCCTTCATTTAGCTTTTTGACTGGTATCTCTTTGAATATTATTTCAACACATTTGTAATAATTAGTTTCAACTGCTTTTGAGGGTCTGAAGCACAAGCGACATTACAAAGTGTTCTTCTGCACAATGCATGCAATTACAGATTTCCACCAGAGGGGTCTCCAAATCCCCATAAAGTGCATAAGGTGATATGACTTGACACTATAATAACAATATTAATAATAATCTAAAATAAAATATTATCCTCCTTTGAGTATCAAGTTCACCAAAAGTGTGACATTAGTTACGCTGATAATTAGCCCCTCATTTCAGCATGGCTGTCAGAATGAATAGTGAACAAGAGTGCATTTCTTACTCTTTCCTTAAGAGGGAGCTGCTGAGTGTCACCATCCCAAACAGGATCTCTGTAAGTTTCCTCAGCACATAGATCTTCCTCCTTAGATCCTCCTCACTCTCCTCTCCATCCCCATTCACAGCGATGTACAGGCACTCCTCAAACTGTGGCACACATCACAACAACATGCTTTATGTTCATATAGAAACTGTTCAAGACATTACTCAAGTCATCATTCACTGCATTCATATCAGACTGAGGCATGTATGCTGTATGATATCCTAAAGTAACTGCCTGTGTGTAATTAGAAATTAAACTGTATAAGCTCTATCCCCAAAATCATGCAGACACCGTCTTATTTGGCTGTTCTGCTCTTGCACTGCCTGTCTGCTAACCCAGCTTTGGCTCAGGGGCTCAGACAGCAGGAATCTACATACTAATTTTTCAGCTTTGAATAACCGCAAAACTATGTTTATCAGTGCCAAAGAAACAATGGATTCTAGGTTATTAGTTCATGGTCAGATGACTGCCTTCAGCAGTAGAGCGTTAGATTAGTAATACTGGTCTACCTGATGGAGAACATAGACATGATTGTTCTCTGTGCTAAAAGAGGTGTAGCTGTCCCCCAGCCTGTCAACCATGGTGCTGCAAGAGATGATAATTGGAGCAAACAGTGTGTTGATGCTGTCCTCAAATGCTGGTGGCTGAAACAAATAGAACACTTCATTCAGACGCATTATAAAACGTAAACCTTTTCTAGTTTTTGTGGTTCTGCAATCTTTACAGCATTAAGACTGAAATAATCTTACTCTTCCACCGTCCTCTTGAGAAGCCCCATATTGCTCCTGGACGTTGTGCTCAAACTCAAGGTCAGTCCAGTAGAAAAGGACCTCTGCACTTTCAGTAGCCACCAGGAGGCACTTCATCTGAAAACAAATACAAGTTGTCAAAACGTGAAATTCCAACATGGCTTTGCAGGTTATTTATTGTTCAGTCATTAGTAGTGCTGCATCCTGACCATTTAGTTTAGCTTAATGAGCTAAGAGCATGTGAAATAGGCCACAGTGACGGCCTCACTAAAAATGCTCCTTCTGTGTGGGAATAAAAGCTCTATGTTCAGGCCTACATAGAGGCAATAATGCTGGTCACATGCAGACTGCAGGTCTGATCCTGACCTTCTGATTGCCTTTGGCAATACAAGGCTGCCAAACCTCAATCACAAGGTAGTACATAGTACCAGTAGCTCCTATACCAAGAAGTCATTGTTGTCATTGGAGTCCCGCATTAAAGCTATATTATGTCTGAATGTATCCAAAAGCAATCCACTCATTGCTGACACAGGTGTTCAGTTGCATGAACACAGTTTGTATAAAGAAAATCCTGTAGATAGAATAGAAGCAGCTCTAGAGGGTATCAAGTCCCCCAGCATTAGGCTGTGGAGAAGTGGAACTGAAGTTCTCTGAAGTGATGAACACTTGACTACCTTTGCGATGAGTGCTGTTTGTGACCCAAAACCCTCCATCACTGGGACTGACCTCAGTAATGCTCGTGTGGCTGGATACAATCGAATCCTAATGGTAATGTTCCAGCATTTGGTGTAAATACTACCCACAAGAGTAGAACAGCAGGTGTGTGCAAACAGGCTATACCTGATTTCAGGAGAAAGACTTTAACTTGTAAATTAATTCTTATTGTTAGCTTAAAAATGTGTACATGTTTTGCTTGTGCTATTCAGGGGTAGTGTTTGTGCCTACCATCAAACTGAATTGAAGAGAAGTGACCTGCCTGCTATCTTGGCCTTTTCAGTAGCGCTTCTCCATTGTCATCATATTCAGTAAAACATATTGCTTTCCATGGCTGGAGATGTTCTTGCAAGTAATGGTATGAAGTTTGATGCTGAGTGTTTCTTCTAGACTGGTAAGGAGTGAAGATGAAAGAGGAAGGACTGTGCATTTCCTTGTTTCTTATCATAGAGGTGGACACCACCTTCCTTGTGACATGTTGCTCCCTATTTGTTCTCCCTTTAACACATTCTCTGTGATGGTAAATGAGGTGGATAGTCCCAGTTATATCCTCCGTTGGTCACTTTATGTGACTAGTATCCGAATTGCATCCTGATAAGATTTTAGCCACATGCATTTACACTTGGTATCTTTGATTAGTCAGACTGAAATCTGATTGTTGTGTGGGTCGCAATATGCAAGTTTGCTTGTTACGCTGCAACCTATGACCTATTGGTTTACCCATTCAGCCACCGTCATCTGCAGTTTCAGTAACATTTGTCTATATTGCCAAGCGCTTTGTCCTATGGCCCATGACCATGATTATCTTCCTCATAGACAAGTACCCAGTGATGTACCGCACGGGGAGGGGTTTCGGTTGTACTAGGAGGGGTGTCGGTTGTCAAATTTGTGGAAGTGTTTGCACTGAAATAACAGGTGGTTTGATTGATTTGATTTGTGTCTGCTTTAAATGCGTCTCAGTGTGTTTACACTTGAATTTCATGCTCAAGACACAGAAAACGACCAGCTGTAAATGTGGTCATATATGCTTATATGTACCGAAATCAACAGATAAGTACATATCGGGTATCGGCATCGTTACACAACTCTTATATCAGTGCACCCCTAAGCAAAGCTAATGTGATGGATTTGGCCACCCTGAGGCAAAGCAGTGCATGTGGCTTTAGCATGAAGTTGGTGACCCGTCAAGATCTGTCCTGTGAGCTTGCGATGTCTGTGCAGCCTTTTCCCACCTGCAAGTGAACTTAAAGAAACGTCGCCAAGTACGAATGATACGGAGTGAACTCTCTCTCTCTCTCTCTCTCTCTCTCTCTCTCTCTCTCTCTCTCTCTCT
>CM067478.1:12602346-12620642 GCA_034552555.1 Semaprochilodus insignis
CTCTCTCTCTCTCTCTCTCTCTCTCTCTCTCTCTCTCTCTCTCTCTGCTACTAAGGGTGTCACAGCCTCCAAGTCACTACGACATGGTAATGTATCTTTACTAAAGACACATAAAGCCGAACCGGACTGTCACTAACAGAGCAAGCTGCTATAACGAAACTTGCCGTGACAGTTAAGCGGGACATCTGCTCGAGACTTACCTCAGAGATATTTAACCCCGCCAACTACAGCAACGAGAAAACGCCACTTACGCCTGATGTTGTCGTCTGTCAGATCAGCAGGGCTTCATTGTTTCTCGCATCTCTCTGACACTCCAAACACACACGACTCGTCTGCTGAGAGGCTTCAAGATCTCCCTCCACTCCACCTCACAAACTTCATAAACACTCACACTTCCGTAATGAAGCGCTGAGCAGTCACGTGTGCGCCGCAGCCTGCAGTCAGAGCAGAGCAAGGAGAGGAAGGAGTGTAAGCAGTGTAGGTCCGCGGCCTTCATATCAGCCTGACTGAGTCACGACTGGAATTCAAGTCAGGCGAGCAAATCATGCGCCACAGCTCAGAAGCGCATGACACAAATCCAATACTCCAGTCATTCCAAACTGATCTGATACAACAGCTTATAGCTCCCTCTCTCTCTCCTTCTTCATTCCATAGAGATGGGTTGTGTTTAAAGTAAAAAAAAAAGTGTATTTGAATGAATGAATGAATTAATTAATATTGTTAAGCAGAGGAATAGGGTCCTTACTAATACAGCAATACGAACCCCATATATGCAAACACACACGAAGTCTGTTTTTTTCCAGATGTGGTACTGGAGACCGGCCATTTAGGGCTGGCATTCTTTATGCATTTTAAGCCTGTAGTTTTCTTCAATAAACATTGTTCAGTCCCAGGGGAGTCACAGTCTGGGGAAGAATGGAAGTAACTATTTAGGGACTCTGGGTGGAGGGAGGTACTCAAGGGGTGTAGAGTAAAACTTTTGGTGTATGGTTTTACTTTTGGAATGGGGGCTGAGTCTGCAGACATTTGTGGAACACCCCTGATAATCCCTTTAAACAGTTCAGCCAATCAGCAATATGATGTAATTTAGGTATTTTATTCCAGCACCTGTATTTGTCAAGCTTCTCTTATGATGGGAACAGATTCTGTGTTAGCACACCTAGTCTGAGAAGTCCCGTGAAGACAAACCAGGGATGTGCTTTTTTGTCCTAGGACGAGCAAAATGCAATGCTTGTGATGGGCAGCAGGCCAAAACCAAAACAATATACAAATAAAGAAGGTAGGTAGATTTTCACGGCAACATATAAGTAGCAGCCATGCTGTGTGATTTTATCCACCTTTTTGGCAGTTGAAGCACATCATCTTAACAACTTTTTACTCTTGCTGATGGTAAGATATAAAGCAAGTAGCTAATATAGGTCATCTTAGTTACTAGCAAGCTCCAAGTAGCCAATGTCAGCATAGCTAGCATCTTCCTGTCTGTGTCTTGTCCCTTCATAGTGCTTCTGCCTGATACTGTATATAACCCAGAAGGATAAGAAGGCTTAGAAGATGAACAAATATTAAATACTGACACAGTGTTTAAAGACTCTCGCAGCACTGCTGTGTCTGATCCACATGTACCAGTGCAATAGACGAACAAGCCCCCACCTCTCACCGTCACTGCAGTGCTGAGAATGATCCACCACCCACATGATGCCTGCTCTGTGGTGGACCATTAAAGAACAGGGTGAAAAGGGTTAACAAAGTATGCAGTGAAATCAGATCGACTATGGTCTTGTAGAACTACAAAGTGCTCCTATATGGACAGTGAGTGCAGACAAAATGAGGTGTACCTAATGAAGTGGTTGATGGGTGTGTATGTATAAATATATTGTGCATAAGTAATGTATACCATGTACCCTAAACAGCGTCAAATGCTGCTCAAAAGTACATATGCAGCAGAAAAAATAATGCCTTTGACTCTTCCTTTTGTCAATCAATCCCACACCTGTAAGGATTTAACATTGTTAGGACATTACCCAAGTCAATCTATTTAATCGGACAGGAGAAAGCAGCGTACACACAAACCTTCTTTTAAGCTTACTATTGCATTCATAGTATAAACAACATGGAATCCACCATATTGACTAAGAGGGGAGTGGGTCTGCATGGTCCAAATGGGTCAAAAAATATAAACAGTTTCACGCTGGATTTGGTTACAGTTTGCATGGCTAAGAGGGGATAGTCACGCAAAGGTATGTCGACTCTGCGTAGGCCTCCTGACTGAGGCACCAAGTCGTTTAGAAAGAGACGCGAATGACGCAAAAGACATGAATGACATAAATACTGAATTATGCTTATGAACTAATGTTCTGCAGACTCGTACATGAAATCCAAGTCACAGCAAAATCAGCAGACATTCTTCAGTAAGTGACCCCTTTTGTTCAAACGCAGTAGGATGAATAGGTTATTGTTTTGTTTCTCCACTGATATTTTTATGTTTGTCATGATTCTAAGAGACAAATGCATTCTTATGCTGGCTCGGCATCCGTCCTTCTCCAGTTTCCCATGAAGTTTCAAAATCTCCCTGTAAACTCAACAAGTTTTCATGTTTTCGTGTTTTCAACTTTGTGTTTACTCAGCTTTCAAGATACATTTCCTTGAAGTATGCACCATGGTTTAAATGTAGATAAATATCTTTGAATGATAAAATATGCTCGTAAAGGGCTTCTGGGTCATGTCAGTTCTTGTGGCTCCTTACCAAACAAACCCAAGTGTGAATGAGCCAGGACTGTGTTTATAAATGGACCAAGTTGACTCATTTAAGATGAACCATATGTGAAATGGAGACATGTTTCCTGAAGTTCACAGTAGAGCACAATGCTGATATGTATGTAAATAATTCAGCCATCTGCATTATGCATTGCGTAGAAGGCCGTGAATATGGTGCATGATGCAAAGAGCTGAGACACAGTGAAAGAGGCAGTAAAAATACTGAGAGCTAGAATGGCACTGCATAATACAATAAAAGGCATCAAAAAATATCGAGATTCAGCCATGAGGAATGATGACAGACTGAGTAGCTGTTTTATGATTAATACAGTTTCTGGTTATTAAACAATTTTAGCTAGGCTGTCTACAACTGTACAGTGTAATAATATTTTCTTGCTTCAGTTTACAAATATGTGAAGTGAATGTTTATGTCTGTGTCTACCCTGCAATGGACTGGTGGCCTGTCCAGGGTGTTTCCTGCCTTCTGCCTGATGAGGGCTGGGATAGGCTCTAGCACCCCCATGACCCAGAAGTGTAATCAATTTAGATGATGCATGAATGAATGAATGATTGAATGTATGAATGAATGGATGAAACTACTAATATTTGTAAATGACATAAAATTGCTAGTTAGTTTACTTGACCCAACTAATCAAAAACAATTTAATTAACAACGCATTGTTATGTTAGACTAATCTCTTATAGTAGAATAAATGACCTTGCTAGTTGCAACAACTATTATGCTCATTGATTTACATGCTTCAGTTTTCCCCAAACACATATTTTTGTCATACTGTACATCTGTATTCACCCTCTGTCTGAAACGCTCTGTTAGAGCTCCGGTGTCTTTAATCCCCACCTCCCGATGAGCCCAGGGCCTCTGTGTCCTGATTGGTCATCCACCAGTTATTCTTATAATCATGTTCGTTCTGCAGACTAGGCTGAAGCAGAATCCTTCAGAGACATAAGTTTTCATTTTCTCTGGATTGTATGAGGGGATGCCAAGCTTGCTGGGAGGCGGGCAATAAGGATTTTGTCATGAGATGCAGTCACCTTGGGCTAGAGTTACAAAAAGGCATTTTAGGCAGCTGAGAAAGGAGAGAGAGAAAAAATAAAAAAAGAATCTGCTTCAATCCTGTCACAGACCTTTCCATAAATGTGTGATATCAGATTGTTAGCTGAATAGGCTTAGCATGATGAGCTCCCTTTATACAATCGTAAGTGGAGTGCTAGAATAAAAAGTAACATATTTTAAGGATTAGTATTAAGAAAAAACTTTGAAATTGGGTTGGCGAACTGGAAAAGACATTGCCTGTGTATTGATTAAAACTCAGGGTTTCAAGAAAAGAAAATGTGGCATCGTGGCATCTCCAGCAAACAGTAAACAAGTCATACAATACCAGACCATGCTTAATGTTTATCTAAGGAACATTTTAACCATACCATTGTATGAAGCTTTTCTTTAACACCTAATGACAGAGTGTACTATCTGGAATAACATGATTTACCCACACTATTCAAATTCAAAGAACTGCAAATTAGGAAATACTTCCTGGCTGGTAAACAGGTTTCCTAAACTTCAGTACAACAAGGAACTAACCAGCTAAGGCCAAGTACAATCAAAGTAAAGTAATGAATGAGTAGAGATAAAGATAAATGTTTAAACTCATAAGGGTATCATAACTCTTCTTAGTTCATCAGCTCTGTGCTTCAATCCATGAACTTCTGTCCATGAGTCACCTTCTACCCAAACTTTATAATAATTAATATATTACTTTAAAAATGTACCCTGGCTCTTTCAGGTAGTCCACGATAAGGGCATGCACAGGTCAAATCAGTGTGGCAAAGAGATTTGGCAACTCATACCTGTTCCTCCATGATCAGACCTACATTGAAAAATGTAGAATCATGAATCACAAGTTCGGAAGCATGAATTCATCTTCATCTTGTGCCACAATCAGGGTGCTGATCTTGGGCAGGATTCATGAAAGTGTCTTGAGAAAATTTACTTAAATGAGTGTTTTTTTTCTTCATTCTTAAGAAAAAAAAAAGTTCTTCAAACCACTTCTTAAGAATTATATTATTTTATTCACTCTATTCTTAGAAGTAGTTCTAAGAACTAATGGAGTTCTTGAAAACGGTATCTTCTAACATGTTTGCTTAACCTCACACTTGTCTTAGGCTGTAAGAGCTGAGAAGGTAAACATCTGAATTTATCGCACTTTAAACAGTTTAGTTATTGGAATACCTCCATATTTTAAATCCAGAAGTTTAAATACCTTTCAAGTGAAGTTCATCTTTAAAATACTGCGCGTGTCTTCATAAGGGCAGTATATGACAAAGCAATTGCTTTGATCTGAGTTTTAGTTGGAGGTTTTGTGGGTTTTGGTGAGAGGAAAGTCGACATAGACATTTTAAATAATGAGCTGCAAAGGAAAACTAGAAGATCCTCACCTCTCACTGTAACACTGCATCTGTATATGGGAAGCTGTAAAATGCAACATGATAGTCTCGAAAATCCTCTGGATATAATTAAGAATTTCTTGAGATAATATTTGGGAATATGTGTTTTCCTTGAGAACTGCACTTCGGAACATTCTTATGCATATAGAGTTTATCCTAAGAAATCACAAAAGATTTTCTTAACAAAGCTTCTGTGAATCTGGCCCTTTAACTCCTTCAGTGGTTTCTCCCACTCCTCTGTTAATTAATTCAGAAAGAGAGAGAAAGAGAGAGTCAATCAATCATTCATCTTCTAAGTTGCTTATTCTTCTGGGTCACAGGAGCAGTTTCAATCACTTGTTGGGCAGAAAGGAAGAAACACCCCGCACTCCACATTCACTTACACCTAAGGGGCAATTTAGCATCTCCAATTCACTTGGCAGCATGTCTTTGGACTGTGGGACAAAACCATAGAGACATGAGGAGAACATGCAAACACTACACAGAAAGGACCCTGCAGCCTGGAATCAATCCCAGGCCCTCTTGCTGTGAGGTGACAGTGCTATCCATCATGCCACCTAGGAGTGAAACATACATTCCCAAATGCACAATAAAAATGCACCACGGAGGATAAATACTTGAAAATACTTACAGCTTTAAAACGACAGCACTGTGCCGCCAAAGACACTGCATCTGTCAAGGCAAGACAAAGCATATCTTCAAGAAGTGCACAGGGTCTTGTCAAATGTAATACAGCAGACCCAAAGGTCTGGCTTCCATCTGATTGAGGCTCTGTTTATGATATGTATTTAAAATAAATTATGATTTTAAATTATTATTTTAAGAAACTGTGAAGTTATTAGTTAAACAGTAACTATAAACCTATGAATTAAACCTAAATAAAAACCTGAGCAATACTGGATTCATGTGTTAGTTGAACAAAGCGGCAAAAGAAAAGACTGCAAAAGGAAGAAGAAACAAAAAGAACACGCACATCAGTTCTCAGACTTTGCATCAAGTCTATGAGCTTTATTATTCTCTCACTCCTTTATGAATGATAACCCAAAGAGCTTCATACAAGCACCCTCTAAATATCAAACTTCGTACAGAGAGAAATTGGTTCCCTATCTAGAATATGTCATTTGCCTGTCCTGATGTGAATAGGACCTTCAGTATCCACCTGGAATTTTAGCATCCTAACTTGTGTGCATTACTGCTCTATGTGCCGTGAGTCTCTGCAATTTCAGCTTCTTATTTACGTTCATGCACTGTGCTCATTGTTCCATATTGCCAGCTATGTCTGAGATTGGGAAATACTACTAAATCTAAATCAGCTTAAATTTCAATTGAAATTTGCCTGAAATCTAATTTAGAAAACATGGATTTTTTCTTCTTTATCAGCTAAATTAAATATTTATTTATTCACTCATCTTCTAAGCTGCTTATCCTTCTGGGTTGCAGGGGTGCTGGTGCTGCCGTCACTCCCAGTGGTACCAGACTTGACTCTGAGGAGTTCCGCCATGCCTAAGAGAAATATGTGGAACTTTCTTGAGCACCCAGTTGATTCCAGGCAGGGCAGAAACCAGACTGAATGGACTTGATGTCATATGGGCCCTCGACCAAGGAGCTTTGCACCAGCTGGGATAGCTTTCACATGTAGGATGAGTTGCTGTACCATGTGTGGGTGGAGGTGGAGCCTGAGAAGTGTGTGTGTGACAGTTGCTGGTGTCTCACAGCCTGAGTAAAATGATGCTGAGTGTATTGCATGGACTGACCCTGTGAATGAGAGACCATGCCAAGCCAGGGGTTGCTGCTGTGCTGAGAGGGACAAGGGGGCAACCCCTCCTCAGAAACTGTGTCCTGTGGCGGTTGTGATGGCCAGGATAACGCACACGCTGAAACCTCAGCTGCAGAGACTGCAGTCTGGGCAATGTGCCATCGTGGTGTACCTAAGAGACTTTGTTTGGACTGTGTGGGCCGCTGGGACGTTTGACCCGTAAGGCTAGTCTGTGTGCCATCCACTATAGGCTCTGTGTTTCAAGAGGAGCTTAAGTGGTATACAAAGCTGTGGCTGCGCAAAGGGCGCCCTGTGTTAGAAAGGACATGTTGTTCATGTTGTTGTTTGTTAGCTTAACACCTGAAGCTTATGATTTACGATTGATGCATAAGTTAATTTAAAATATCAGTTATGTAATATACTTTATGTATACGCATTGAAATATCTAAACAGTGGTGAATTGGTAGCTATGATTTTTATTAACTTTGACATTTGAATGTAATATGTTCGGTACGTCTTGTTTGCTGAACTTTTCTATTTCCTCGCTTTTGTTAAAACTAGTCACGAGTTGACTTAAATGAACCTTTAAATGGAGTTAAACTTGAATATTTAAGACCTTTGAACATTTTATGTTACTTTAACAAGTCGTTATTTATTCTTTTAAATGACAAGTGAGAGGTTTTTTATAGAGTGTCATTTTTTTTCAAAGACAGACACGGAGCTCTCCTATTTCCCATTACTCCTAACCTCTTTTGGATTGTGATATGGTTGGTTGCAAATGGTTTCCATCACTGGCTGCTTCACAACACTGTCCTGACAATACAATGCTCTCCTATCCCACAACAAAGCATGGTCCCAGCTGCTGCGAAGAGGAACATCTGCTGATGTGTGCTCTGCAACCCCTGGCTGGCCGAGCTGCCTCCTTCCCTTTGTGATCTCTCCAGTGCTAGGCTGGAGACCCGACCGGCGCCCTTTGAAGGCTTGTCAGTTGATCTGCTGCTCCAACCTGATGGGACATAAAGCTCTATGCCTTGGTTTTCCATTGCCTTTTCTGTCACAATTTATTTCTGGCATTCTTTTGTGTTTGGGCCCAGGTATAAATCACCAGGCTCCCCTAGTCCTTTCATCCTCTCACCTTGCACTTCTCAACATGTGCTGTAACACTGTGCTGCACTCATTCAGCCCCTCTGGCTAACTATAGCACATCCATACCGAGCTCTCGGCCTGCTTGTTAGCCATTTACTGAGGCTTTCTCTAAAACATAACTTTGAGTTGTCTGATCAGGTGATTACATGTATATTCCCGATAAAAAACTGATGATATGAACGATAATAACAAAGGTTATTATTATTATTATTTTCCCCAAATTGCCTTTTGCTCCACCTTTTTGAGGAGAAATAGGCAAGAGCCCTGTTCGCTCATCGCTCCAACAGTACATGCACCTGCACCTGTGCTGTAAATTGTAGCTATACAAGAACAAATGACTCTTGTTTTATTTCAACTTTATTATTGTAAATATATTTTAGGCAAAAATAATATTTAATCACAAACATATCCCGCAATAAAATAATGCTCTTGTGTCGTAGAAAATATTAACAACTCAGAATAAACAATAAACACATTCATAGAGGAAAGATGTTTGCCCTGAAATTGACTTAGGACAACCTCGCATCAAAAAATGCAGTGAACAGGCTGTGCTCAGATTGATCTTGGTATGCTATGTATCCACTGAGTACTTATAGATGCCATTTAAAATACCCAGAAATCCACCATGGAAATACCCAGAGGTTATCGTCCAAATAAAGAGCACTTACTATGATTAATATTTGGCTTTCAGCCAAAGTATTCCTTTAAACAAGACTGTATGCATCCAGCTTTCAAGTGTTATGATGACACAAAGTACATAGGCTTAGATATTCCACAAATCCCTAAAGTAAACCATGACTCTCACTTTCAGTTACTTTGACAGTTGTGATTACAGTTGGACCATCTATCTCTTGACATTTTAACATCTGATTGTAAACCAATCCATACAACGTGTAATCCTGTATTACACATGTGGACAAGCATTCTTTTTCAGAACTGCATTTTCATTGGCAAAAAAGTCCCTACTAGTATTGGTTAAGCAGAAGGAACCAAACTATTGACTGAACAGTTAATTGACCTAAAAATGTCAAAGGTTTCCCATCAATAGGAATATATATATATATTTATTTATTTATAAATAATATATGCAAAAAACATACAAGCACACACCTACAAATCTATGACAAACCTATGTACAACAAACAATTATGCTCAAATCTGTTCAAAATAATTTGTTGCTTATCAAGCTTAGTATTCACCATACATCTAGCAGCACAAAGGATTGACTGTACATTTGTCTACACTATATACTCTATAACGTAGTGCTGGGTACAGATTATATGACATTACATTTTACATGAGCCTGAGATTAGGTAGCTCAGTTGGAACACAGGCTTACAGTGCTGTGGCAAAAAAGCAATGTACCATATGTGTGTAACAACACGTGCAAGTGTTGAACCAATAGTGTAGGCTACAAAATGACCAAATGACACGTGATCTTTACTCATTTCTAGAGCTACACACAAACAGAAAACACTATTTCCATTGTCACATTTTTTGTGAGCTCTCAGTGAGACTCTTTGAGGTTGAAGCTGGAATTTGAAGGAAAAATAAAACAATACTACCCTGCTTCAAAATGCAGTTATTTGTAAAATAACTGACATGCATTGTGCCTGCTAATAGAGGTTCACAAAGACATGTTTTAAATTCAGTTAAATATGTACAGCATATGTTTTCAACCACCACAAAACATAACAATAATGATACAATGATATTGGGCTAGTGGAAAGTGTACATCAGTCACACTACTGCCCTACAGTTCATAGGCTACACTATGCAACAGAGGAAAAGGAAAACTTTAACACTTTTGCCTCTTTTTTACTTTGCTTTTTATCTTCTGAGGGGTGGGTTAAAAGTTGAAAGTTTTTTTTTATATAAGTCTATAAGTTATGATGACAAGGATATAGATGTTGAGCTTTGATTTACTGCACTGAGATAATGCATAGAGAGTCTGGCCTTTTGCCCACAGCTAAGCCTTCCTTTTTTCCTACTGACTTAGTGTTCACAGAGAAGGAACACAGACAAGGTGGTGTAAGGAGACCGCGTGCCATCTACTACAATTAACCATGATTTCAATTGTATGCACCTTCTGTTAGCTAGCATTGTCACAGACATTTGGGTTTTCATCTAGAGTTGATATCCTTTACGAAAGACGTGATTTGGATTCTGCTGAGCCATCTACAAAAAAAAATTCAAAGATGTGACATTCCCCAAATTAGAGAATGAGAAACCATGCAAACCAAAGGACAATGGCCTTAGTTCAATGCAAAAACAACAGTATGAGAAAATAACACAAAACTTGTCCAGTTGGTCTTGCAGAACAATAAAAAGTCATGCTTTTGAAAGGTATTCAGTGCAACCCTTGCGAGCATGAAGGGCAATCCTTTCAGTACGTCTGTGGAGGGGTGCAAATAAATGGGAGGGCACCAGAATGCCAAAGCTGGCTGGTGCATTGCGCTTTATTGTCTGAGGTCTGAGCATGTATTATCTTCGACAGGCATAGGCATTGATATTCTTGATGACGTAGAAGCCAATGGAAATGGGTGGCATAGCTATTGTCCGCCCTGCTCTGAGTGTCCGTGGTTTTAACTCCGGGAACGTGTCACTGTCTACCATGGCCAAGGGCTCTCCGTTCAACTGCACAATTCTGTAGAACACAGAGAAAGCAAGGGTCAAAACTTCAGCATACTGATCTGATTCACATAGAGTTATGGAAAGCAGCCCATTAATCCTCGATTCTCCCTCTGGTAAGAGAACTGAGACCGTGGCTGGAAATAATATTGCTTTCTTGACAAAAAGAAAAAAAATGGAATGTGTTGACTAGCCTTGGATCTGCAGCTGAATAAACAACTATAATATTCAAATGTCATCAATGAAATAACTGGCCCAGTGTAGAAAACTTTTCACAAAAAGCAGACATAGCTGGAATTTGCATCTAGCTTCCCACAGTGCTGTGCAGTATCAGAGGTGTTGTCATACTATATTATAAACTAATTATTGCTATGTTCATCCACTGGATGGCGCCACAGTTGCATAATCCAATTTGAAAAGAAACAAAATGTGTATGAGACATAAACAGACAAACAAACAAATAAACAAATTTAAAAAATATATATATATATATATATGTTATATAGGTTAAGGTTAAGTCCAGTCTTTATTTTCATGCTGGTTATATTTCTAATGAAGTTACATCATTTCCAGTAAAGCACAGCGTTCAAATATTCATGGCAACTCTTTACAATCATGCCCAGATAAAGCTAGTCTCAGAGCCAAAACAGCACTTTTAGCATTCATTCACCTCTCAAGTGCTGCTCCGTATGAACCAGCTGCCTCACGTTTATGGCCTTTTTCCACTATGCTGAGATAATCCACCTCCTAAGCATTGCTAACAGATAAGAGATTGATTTGATCATCTCCTTCCACCTTGTGATACCACAGATTGAAATGATCTGGAAACTTGGATTGTTCTGAGCCTGCATACTGCCCAGGGGCCTGGAATCCCTCTGGAATGCTGCTTCAGGCTATGTGGTGATGCAGTGTGACACAGCAAGCTTCAGAAGCCACGCCAACAAGCAGTTGTCTTCACAATCACCTCTCTCCATGAGAAGGATTTATACTTGCAAGTTGAAAGCAGGAGGGAGAGGTATGTAAGCATACGTTATGTGGCACTGCACTTAAGACCTGGACAAAAGGTTGTATCTGTATTTCCTTAAGATATGATGTAAATTAAATCAAAGTGTCCTAATGGTTCCATATGCTGGGGCTGGAGCAGCTCCCGGTTACAGATGTAGGCATGTGTGTGAGAGAGACTGCTCTGACAAGACAAAAGCCCGCAGGCCACTCAGACAGCAGAATGGAGCCAATAGTCTGCTCAGTGTACTTTTGTGATCACATACCGCAAGTACATGGAGAGAGATGTTTGTGAATACGTGAATATGATATTTCTACATTCACCTAATTCAGAGATGGACAGCTTGTTATTTTTAGTCTTGTAGAAAAACTGAAAATGAAATAATCTTTATACATCCATATATAAGAACCTACTAAAGTCCTAATCCACAGTACATAAATTCAAAATGATTTCATTTTGGAACATTGTGCTTGTTTTTGCACTGTAATGTTAAATTTGCTTGTTAAATGTCTGACACAATGTATTTTATGCATCCAGATAAATACTATAATTTTTTATGCATTTAGGTTGGAAAGCTCATTTGGCTCAAACAACGTAAAACGGTACTGAATTATCAGTGCATGCAGAAAAGTATCACATTTAATAGACACCATTTAAAATTAGGTGTGTTTTGTCCTTTCAGGACACAGAGTTGATTATTCATGCGTATGCGTCATCTCACTTATACTACTGTAATGCCTTATTTACTTGCCTTAGTCAAAGAGCTCTGACTTGGCTTCAGTTAGTCTAATATGCAGCTGCAGGTCTTCAGCTGCTTGCCTTTGTCCACTGGCTTCCAGAAAATTTGTACTGATTTTAAATTACTGGTGCTTACTTACCAGGCTTTCTGTGGCGAAGTTCTTGAATATTTTTGCAAATTGGCCTTATACAAGTGTCAGGTCCTTTAGGTCTTCTAATCAAGGCTTTTAGCTGCTCCAAGAATGAAGCTAAAGAAAAGTCGGGAGAGGACTGTGCATTTGCTGCTCAGATCCTAATCTTTAGAACTGTCCATCCCTTTCAGAAATGTAATTAGAAAGTCCATTTTAGACTCCACTGCCGCTTTTAAGAGACAGCTTAAAACCTATTTTTATCCTTTTTATCCTCTTGAGTTATGATCACAGGTAGATCGATTACTGATACAATCAACTCTGCCTGAGTTGAGTCTCATATTACTTTCAGCTAAACTGTAAAAAAAAGCAAGTATTAAAAAGTTTATGTTTGTAGCATATGTACTTAGGCTGTTCAAAATGTCTTCCCTCTCCCCTACACTATACATAGCATCACGGTTCTCTCTTATCAAACAGAGCTGGGTGTTACATAAAGCTACTCGAAGAAAAATCATCAGCCATCGATGACAACTGTCTCCAAAAATGGTGTGTACAAGGAAACGTGACATGAATCTAAGCCTTGTAAGGAGATGTTTAACTTTGACTTCCTGGCAATAGGACGTGTTGATGTGACCCTGCAGGACCTCCCTATTACATGACACTCTATCTTTGTCATGTATGTTCCCCTGTTTGACTGCACATAGGCTATAAAGACTTGCTTGTTAACACTTACAATAATATGGTTAATGCATCTGACCAAATGGTCTTGGTCTCCCTCGTCATTCAGAAAAATGACTCAGCAATAAATTTAGACTTCGGCTCACTTTTCTTGAGAGAATGGTTGGGTGTTGACATTTGATTCCCTTAAGTCATTTTATAAAACACAGCTCCCAAATAGGCATCTCAAGTTTCACATAACTCTTTCCAATAAAGCTGGTAAGCAGTAGTGGCTGGATGAACAAGACAATGCCACACCCTCTGCAAAACCTATAACAAACTTAGCACCACTGTGAACTACTGAATTTGTTATTTGTTTCATATGTGTTTAATAATGTTTCATATTTTCATATTCAGACACAGGACGATAAGTAATACAGTGCTGCCAGAAGGACAGCTTTGGATGTGGTTAAACATGACATATATAAAATCACTAGCTATTATGGCAATGCTATTTGGGTTTTATTCTGTGTTGATTAAAAACAGAAAAAGGCTCAGACAGAGTTTACTTGTGTGAATTTAAACAAGAATATAAAAGTTGATTCACTCCAGTTTCTTGGACTATGAACTGAGGTGGGTTATTGTCCTTGTGAGGGTGCATGTACACCAAACTAATGAGGGGCTAATGTCTAATTGGACCACCACATGACAACTCTACTGCTGGACTACAGTGTTTTGCTCATAAAACTTCAACTAGTGATGTTTATACTTTTAAACTGCAATTCTCAAAAGAAAAAAAAGAAGTATATGATCAGGTAGGGTCTGATGATCCACCCTGTCTTTGAGAGGTCTTTGTGGATTTTCCTCTCTCCAAAACCCCCAAAACGTCCAACAAAACTCAGATCAAAGCAACTGCTTTGTCATATACTGCCCTTATGAAGACACGCACGGTATTTTGAGGATAAACTTCACTTGAAAGGTATTTAAACTTCTGGATTTAAAATATGGAGGTATTACAACAACTAAACTGTTTAAAGTTCGATGAATTCAGATGTTTACCTTCTCAGCTCTTACACCCTAAGACAAGTGTGAGGCTCTTGTAAGGTTAAGCAAACATTTAAGAACATAATGTTTTCAAGAATTCCACTAGTTCTTAGAACTATTCCTAAGAATAGAGTTAATGAAAAAATAATACAATTCTTAAAAAGTTGTTTAAAGAATAACAATTTCTATAGCCTTTTTCTTAAGAATGAAGTTAAGAAAAACCAATCATTTAAGAATATTTTCTTTCGTTAGACACAATCGTGAATCCAGCCTCAGATCTGAATTCTCCCACTGACATTCAGGGATATCTGTCAAATCACTTGCTCAGCTTCAGCTCCTGTAAGAGGTTGTAAACTCCCCAAGTTGTTGCCTGTTCTGTAGAATGGGATATACCCAGTTATTTACAGTGTAGTTGCAATGCTAAAAAATCAACAACAAAAAAAAGCTTTCAAAGTGTTTAGACAGAAAAATGCTTTAGACTTTGTGTGAAGACTACTTTAGACTACTAAGTTAAAAATATTTTTTACAGCGTTAGAACACTAGCCTACAACATTAGAGATTAGAGATTGTGTTGCGATTGCTGTAGACTCTTTACTTCTATCACTTCTAGCAATAACTGTTTCTAGCAATAACAAGTTTATTTGTATTTATTCCAGTGCTATATGGCAAACACATTAGACACTAGTGAGTTTAGAGACATGCCACCTTGCGAGTATCAACTTGTTAAAGACATAACAAGTGAATAAACATGCACATTACATTGCCATTTTTTAATTAATTGAAAGTCATTTTATATTTGTTATATATAAATTATTTTATATATAATTGTTTTGCCCTGGGGCCCATCACTACGCAGATTGTTATGGCAGCTGACATGGATTTATCCAGGATACTAAACTTTCCCAACTCACATGTTGGACTTTTATGCACCCTTTCCTTTTAAACTACACCTAAAAACAATCTTTCAAAAAAGTTGTATTTTGAACATGTGATAAATGCTTAACGAAAACAAAGAAAAAGACTTACTACAAATTGTGGGGACCATTTTACTCTCGGAAAATTACAGAAATAACTGGCTCTGTCGCCTAGAACAGCAAGTCTGTGAAGTCTGAGAGTGTTCAAGTGTGACCCCGCAAAATGAACATTTAATTTGCCTGCACATGCGTTGCAGAGGATTTTAGCACCGGCATGTGTCATGAGTAACTTTATAGTCCGCATGTATATGTTACTCACTCAATTTGGTTTGGGAGGCACTGATTCAGCCCATATGGAGCTTTGGGCATTTCAAACGAGATAAATACCCTGCATATTTAGCCATTACTTACGGCACAGAAGAATGTGTTGAAGGGGAACTGGGTTAATTAATCTAATGACTACAGGGGCCAGTTTAAAACAGTCAAATTAAGAATAGGTATCAGAATTACACAATGTTTACTCAGACAGAACTCTGCAAAAGCAATGGAGTTAAGACTATAATGGGACATTGACGATAATGTTCTATACAAGGACTTTAAAAATTACCAGTCAGCTCTAAAAGAAGAAAGAATTAGTAAAGCATGCATTATATTTTCTTGATAAATATTATGGTAAATTCATTACAATTATTCAATCTTCCAAAATAGAGTAATTATTGTTATGTTTTCATAAAGGCCTATATGATGGATTGCACTCTTAGATATAATTAGTGGCTGGTTTCTGTTACCTTCTTCAGAACATTCATTTTTACTTCTCTTTTTGGACTGGAAAACGTATATGCCAAAAAGAGGCCAACAGGGTGACTTCTGTTCATTCAATTCCATCAGCATGTGGTTCAGCTATGCTGTCAAGTCTCAGTGCCTTTTGCCAGCTTTTTTATGAAAAGAAACAATTTTGTCTGGACCTGGTTTAAAAAAATAGTGTCACCACAGTTATCACTGCAAAATATGTTTTCTTTACCTTACACTCAACCATAACATCATAAGCCTACACTTAAATATTAGTAACAGGCCTTATGCTTACACAGGAATGACCTGTTGGATCTCAGATTTTCACATGAAACAGAGAATGTCAAAAACATTTAAAAACTGGTCAAACTGTTGCCAGCACTTCCTAAGGGAAGTTACTTATCACTGCACAGTCAGTTTGTTTTCAGTTTCAATAAGCAGAGACAAAGTTATTATGCTAATCCAATTTTAAGGTCCATTCTGATGGCAATGTTTTGTTCTTGGCAGTACTAGCAATGAGTTCCAGTATAGCTTGGACATTTGCACCATACAACTGGAATCAGTTCTGTGGAAGGGAGAACAGGTTTCAAAAGCAAGCCATTCATTTTGTTCTAGCAAATGAAATAGCTACAGGAATTTTGATCTCCAAATTACAGCTGTCCAGCCATTGTGTGTGTGTATATATATACACACACACACAATACGCTAATAAGAGAATTATGACAGGAACCTTGCTTACAGTTTCGGAGCATGCCAGTGCTAACACTGCTTACTTGTTTGTAATTTGACAAATAATTTGACAAATAATGACGATATTTAAAATCAGGATTGTGTTAAATTTATATCACACATCTACCTATTAAACTGTCAGACATAGTGAACAGTCCTAGTAGCTAGTAGCAAACTAGTGCAGAACATGTGCATGCCATTGCCATACTGTCCTTGTTAGCACTAGAAGCTAGTGTTAGTGGAGCAAGTAGGCTAAAACAACTCTACAGAGCAAACAAATGCATGTTTAGGTAATAAAGGTGCATATCTGAGTGGATAAACCTATGTTTTGGGATAATTTGTACAATTATGCATATTCATAGATCTTCACATTCTTATGAGTTTTAGGTTTAGAGAAGAACCTACACCATTTTACTCATTTCTTTTCAATAGCAATCATACATAAATATTCAAAAAGTATTATTAAATGGAGAAAAATGTTGTATGGTATAAATTACAAGTTTAAAGGTACTTTTACATACAGAACAGGTGACACAATAGTTAATTTGATGACAAAGGAAATATTTTTCCATCCATGTCAGAGATGGATTTCACAGAAAATGTTAGCTTTGCTAAAAAACACCAACCAGTTAAACCCTCCAGTTATTTAGGCTTGTTTGTCTCATCTGTACTTTGACTTACTTGTGTGAGCAACCTCTAATATCTAATCTAAAATCTAACAAAAAGCCCTTTTAACTGACTAAAGGGGATAAATAGACTATATTCTGTGTTGTTGTAACCCAGGTCTTTCTCTCAGTATTTTTTCTTGCTATTTAGCTTGTTAGGTCTATGCTGGTGAAAGAAGACCCACATTTGCTTTAGCAGCTAGATATTTTGTTAGAAAACAATTAGCTGAGCTCTGTGTTTCTAGGATCTTCTCATTGGCTGCAGAGCTTAAGACATGCAGTATCTCAACTCACTCTAAGCTAATCTGTCTGGGGAAAAAACAGCAGCTTCATGATCTTCATGGATTGTTTCAGTAAACTGAGAAACCGACTTTTGGTCGCAGTTTCAAGCAATAATGCGTGAATGAGCTGAACTGCAGAGATTGAAGCCGGATGATAATGGTTTCATGACACGCTAATACAACACAAGATCTTCAACAGGTGTGGAACCTAAAATAATTTTCATTGATTATTGCAGCAAGGCGGACAGTGTTGTGCATTGCAAGTCAGTCAAAATATGCTCAAATTACTGCATAAAGGGATAATTTCAAAAATGGGTAATAATACACTTACTTTGAGTGAAGGCCATCTGCTCCAAAAGGTTGTAATAGATACTGGTGAACTGTTTTATTCCGTAATGTTCCAGCCAGCTTTATTTTCTTTCGTGATCGATGTAGATTGATGATATAGATTGTTATAGATCCTCTGGCATAATTGTGACTGTAGGGAATGACAAGACAGAGGTCAACTGAGTGATGGGAAGGCATGTAAGATCTTAATTCTTCTCGCCCTAATAACCCAAAACAAAAAATCCAATATCCTCAAAAGAAAAAAAAAAAA